>CM073773.1:102550472-103150472 GCA_037158775.1 Hetaerina titia | reverse complement strand
TAATAATAATTGTGCGATAAAGGTTCTTCTGTGGCAGAAATGAGTCGTTATTATTCTAGAGGCTATCAGATATTTCAGTCATTTTGTAGAACTTGGTGTTTCAAGGCAGTTTTTCACGAATCGAGTAACTCTCTCTTTGTGCTTTGTTTAATTCTTGGTTTGATGTTTTTTTTATAAATTCCAAATGTTTTCTATTAAAAGAATATATTCCCATACATATTCATACAGTTTATTACAAACACAGTCAAAAATACAACATACAGGCATTCGGCATGAGGCAGAGGTAAATAAAATTAAAAGAACGTCCCTGATATTTACATCAATAAATATTCCCATTATGTTCAACAAATATGATTGGATAGTCAAATCCCAACGTCCATGGTATGCATGTTTTCTCAAATGTATGTCCAATGTAGTAATGCAGAATAGAAATACCTATATTTTTAAATAGCCACCAACGGTCACATAGATGTATGCTCGTACGCATAAGTGTCTGGTTATTTGCTCCTTTTCATGAAGTTATTGCCCAACATCTGCATTCTCTAGTATTTAATTATGTTCCATATTACAGACACAATTCCTGGAAATTGAGTAAATAGGCTAGAGCGTTCCGTTATCCATGCCTTTAAATACCTTGGTAAAATATTGCATTGTCTGCGAGTAGCCTTAATTTTCTTTCCATTGTGATATAACTATTTTACTAAATTAACACAATTAAAATGGAATAGTTAAAACCAAGTAGACGTACTAGTAGGATTTAAGTGATCATGCCATTAGAAAATGGATATTGGACATTTATTGATGGAGGGATCCAGTCAACAAATGCAAATAGAATTACGGATGATGACCAATAGAGCAATTTCCGGGCGTATATAGAAAATGTATCAAAACATTAACATAATCCTCAAGTCAACGCTTCTTACTATATTGCTCGTCTCAAGTCATAGATACCGTAGAGTACACCTAAAATTTCCAAATTTCTTCCACAGTGTTTTTGTATTTGTAGCATGTCTTTATCTTTTTTGAAGTAATCATTTTATTATTATTTAGTGGGACCTCCAGCATAATAATGACACTAGTGGCAATCATACCTTTTTTTAAAAACCTCACGGTATTGAAGAGCAGTACAAGACTGGTTTATCTTCATAGCGCGGCAAAGGGGTAAATAGAAAGTTTTAGGTTTTAGTTTTTTCAAAGAGGAATATTCCGTTCCATATGCTGCTGGGTATTCTTCAGAAAAAAAACAAAGTAATTCAAAGAATTGCCACATTCTTGTAGGTTACAGAGTTAATATACCTGACTAGCTGAAAAGATGACAGCATGTTAAACAAACAGAACTGTCACAGCCTTTTGAGCCATCAAACTTGGGACTCGTGAACTTTCAGGTCTTAGAGAATAAAGTGCTGGAATTTCCGTCATCGTTCATTCCAAAACCTCTCCTCTTTTCCTATGCCTATATTGGGTCAACAATAAATGGGATGACCATTACTAGGGTTCGTCGGATGCCTACGTGTCGCTTACGAACGGACGACAAGCTTAATCTCAAGGAAAATCAAGGAGAAGGAGGCTCGCATGCCATCTAAATGGAATCATCTCCGCCTGGAACTTGGAAGAGTGAAAAAAAATAAGTCGCGCACAAAAGCGGTTGATCCTCGTCACTCCTAGTTGGAGGGGCGTTTTTTAGTCTTCGTGCGCCGTCCTCTTCCCCTCCGAGATCCCAGCAAAGGGAAGGACAGCCTGAACGTCGAAGTGGCTGTGGAAGTGACAGCCGTAAAAAAATGCCAATGGCTATATTTTTTCGTTTGTTTTCTGTGTTGCTCCCAGCGTCACCCCTCGTGACAGGGGACGTCTAAATGGAAAGATAATCTGTTTCTGTGAAAGGATGATAGATGGCACTCCAGCTCGCACCCCTGTAACGTACTGGGTTTCAAAGATGACCCCTTTTGGTCATTTTCCCCCGTTTTATGAAAATTAAATCGATTATGTAAGAGCTTCATGTTTTATGAAATCAATGAATTTAGCTCTTCTATTTTAATCCCCCCGCGGGAATTTGTATTTATTAGTTTTATTAATATATCAGTTTTATTAACTATTCCCATCGGATATTGAGAAAGTCTATGAAATCTGCATCACAATAAAACTGATTCCAATAAAAACAATGAATCAATAATTTATATGAATTGCATTTCTTACGACAAATAGATTTCAGAGCTCACCCCCCAATGATTACCCTGGGATCGGGATGATGCGGTGGCTATCGTGCTGGCTTCCCACACAGTGAACCCAGGTTTGAATTCTGGAGAAGGCAGGTATTTTTCGGTGTTATCCCGATCCCTACTTGAGGGGCTTTGTGGAGGGCACTTTAAGTTAGTACGCAGTCCGTCTTATGGGAAGTTAAGCTGCGGACCCCGTGGCGCCTTTCGTTAAGAGCAGGCAAATGCTTACGCCGGGTTTCCCTGCACCCTTCATCCTTTTATATCCATCTCTAGTGGCGCAAATGACCTCAGCTGTCGGTTGCTTCCCCTTAAAACTACAACTACCTAATGATTCCCCAAAACCTTTCAAGCCCATTACAATGTCCTGCAAGCAACGGCTTAGTATTTCCACCTTTTTAATTTACATTTACGCAGTTAATGTAAGTAAGAGGGACATTTGAGCATATATAGGTACACAATATGCTTCTTTTGAGATGAATTGTTCTTCTTGTAGTAGCTTGAGAT
The DNA here is from genome assembly GCA_037158775.1 of Hetaerina titia. Classification (NCBI taxonomy): domain Eukaryota; kingdom Metazoa; phylum Arthropoda; class Insecta; order Odonata; family Calopterygidae; genus Hetaerina; species Hetaerina titia. The sequence goes on along the minus strand of CM073773.1, from coordinate 103,147,752 downwards.
GTCTATAAGATTCATTTATGTCACATCTATCAAATCAAAGAAATAATCCCATATTTCGGTGAGTATACCCTTTTTAAAAATTGGCATTATAATTATTTTATTCCCAGTCGTTCATGGACAAGGTTGGCCCATCTTTCGCAAGAAAAATTCCGTTTTCAAATACTAACGTGTAAACAATATCTTCAGATGCTATCTACCAATTCGCGTTATTAATATTGAAACCATGTTAATGTTCTTTCACGGAGTCCTGAGGACTATTATATCGTGGTATCACCAGATTTTATTTTACCAAAGAAGAGGAAAAGACAAAGCGATAACTTTGAAAATGGACTTCGATATGTGAACCATTCCTAATGTGTTCCTGTCTAGGGCATCACTTGTCTCTTTTTGCATTGTATCACTTGAGCAGACTCCCTTTATAAGCGAGAAGTTAACGAATGAACTTCCTGCGGTCGTTCTCTGGAAGAATGATCGACGAATTGAAACACGGACTAAAACCCGGATATAAACAATTTATGCCTTCGAGTGGTAAAACGTCTCCGCTCGCCGTGTGTCGAGTTCGGGAAGGGCGCACGCACGGGCCCCCAATTAAAGTTCGACCCAACATTCTCACAAGCCTTAAGCCAAGCCAAGATTACATAACCTCCACCACGACGATGAGGACCGTCGCCATTCCGAGTAAGCTCATCTCGAGCGGGAAAACACAATACCCTCTACATCTCTCTCATTCTCCCCCTCTAGTATCCCTCCCACTCTTCCGAAACAGGAGCACTCAGAGGTTGCTACTAATCCTCATCAATCTCTGGAAATTCCTTCTCGCCCGTGGAGGAACACGAATATGCATTGCGTGGAGTGAGGAGGCGGGGAGGAGGCACACCGGGGCGGGTGAATGCAAATGGCCTCAATGGAGTCCTTCCTCATCTCCCTTTCTCTCTCTTAACCTCCCCTCTCCACGACTGAATTGATGCCCGAGCCCCACCCCCGCTCTCAGCTACTCCTCCTCCACTAAGCATTGATCCCCGATTGGATGTATACGCCATGTATTAAAACCAGAGTCGGGGGGGTGTGTGCAGAGTGAGGGATGACGAACGCAAACTGAGGATTTTAAGCCGAAGGGAGAAAGAGCGGATGCGCAGGGAGAAGGGGGTTCCGATCCCCTTGTTTCTCCAGGGACACACTATACCCTGCTCCCCTTAAAAATCACATTCTCCCAACTATTGAATCCATTCGCTTACACACTGGCAAAACCCTAACTTCCCTCTCTCACCCTTTTTCTCTCTCTCCCCCCGGACTTCCTCGCCTCATTCCAATCTCCTTCCGCTACTAAAGGGAACATCAGCACCCCTACCCCCTCTTCTTCTCCCTATCCTTAAGCTCCCACCTTCCCTTCCCCCCTCCTCCCCCCACTTCCCCTTCCTCTCCTTTAACATCCCACTTCCCGGAATACGTATCTCTCTCTTTTCGCAGCTGTCACTTGTCTCAAACATGGCGCCCGGGCGCAATGGCAGAGTGTCTCTGCTCCCATAGGAGTATATGTTTATTTTAGACGGGGAGTGGTTGTAGTGGGCGGAAGGGGGAGAGGTTGGTGAAAAAGTTTCGTGAGGGAGAGAGTAGAAGGTGTTGTTGTTTTGCTAAGGAGGCTAAAGAGAGGGGGGATGAGTGCAGGGGAAAGGAGGAAGTGGGGATGGAGGGAGAGTATAAGAGGATGCGAGGAAGGGTAGATATAAGGGAGGGAGATAAAAGGTGAAGGGGACTGGCGGAGCACGTAAGGGCACAAGGAAAGAAAGCGGTAGGTTAGAGAACCGACTTTATGCCGTCGTATTGATAGGCTCTATTCCGAGTAATTGAAAAACATGAAATTGGTGCAGAATAAGTGCTATGGTGTGACTATCACTATCAATTTTTAAAAGAATGTTTGTAATGGCTTCCGCTGCTAATGTCCTCTATTCAGGCAATCCGAATCGTATCTGAGATGAACTGATAGCTTTTTGAGGTGCTGAAGTGTCCAATTTTCATTCGTAGTTCTTTTAATGTTATTACTCTCACTGAATGTTTAAAACACTGAATTTATGTTAGATTACTGCTGTAATTTTTGGAGAAGTGTTCTTATTAAGCGATTCAATGAGGTGATATCTCTTAGGTGGATTGAAGAAGAGCCATTCTAGCTATATTTCGGTTGCCTCATTCAAGGTTTTTTAGAGTGGTAAATATTATAACAAGGGATCAAATTCATTCAATTTACAGTTCATAATTCTATAAAGTTCCTTCCAGGGTCTTTTTTAATGGTTAATACATGCTCATAGTAATGAAAATTGTTGCACTGTAATGCTCATTCGCGGTTGACTCCGTTAAAGGCTACTGTTGCGGCATCCCCAGCGTTCATTTTAATTTTATGAGTTAGAAGAAACTGTCCATTCTTGTACCAATTAAAATGTTTCCGATTTTCTAATGTTTCCGATTCTGAACAGTTATACTAGTTTTTGAATGAATAGTTCCACAAATTCATATTTAATATGAAATAACTGAAAAAAATTCAGAGAGAAAATTGTGTTTATCACTAATTACCATCAGTGTCTACCAGCTTCTTTGAGAAAAAATAAACTCGGGAGTAATAATTTCACTTTTGCTTTGCTTAAATTGCAAAAACTCTGAATTCTCGAAGGGACTTAAAGACCATCTCAGTGCGTATTGCTTGAAGCGAAGGGTGTATGCAATGAAATACGGAACTGATGAGTGAGGGGGATGTGTATGGCTGAGTGCCGATATGGATGACGGGAAAGTGGTCATGTGCGTGTGTTGAGGACGGGATATCCTTTATGGTCGGAAGTGCTTTTAGGACTACGTATACAGTGTTGAAGAATACAAGGGCCGTGTTTACTATAAGCGGTTGAACCCGCTTAGAAACTTCCCGAAGTGAATCAATACACACGTAGAAAGTGGGACGAGGAGGAAACTGGAGAGCTCGAAACCGTCAGGAAGGATCAATTATTGTTTACTTTCGAGTTTGTGTACTTCGGATCCTTTGCAAGGGAATTTTACGCCTTGTATTGATCACTCTGCTGTCGAAGTTTTCAGAAGTACATAAAACCAACGCCATCATCATCATTTGTCAGCCCAATGGTTGGTTTGCTGCAGCTCTACACTGTGCTCACTTCTCATTGTCAGCTAGTCACTTAATTCTTATTACTTTTACGTCTCACTTCATCTTTATGGCATATTCCATTTCTGGTTGCCCTCAGTAGTAATTTTCATCCATTATTTTTGCCGTAATTGACTGGTACACATTAGAGCATATCCAATTACCTTGTCACTTGAACTACGGAAAAGTTTTCAGCGAACTTCTTTCATGCTTCTTCCGTGAGGTTTCTTTATTGGCGATTTATATTGTCCATTTATCATAATTTTTCTCTAAAAACTCATGTCCATCGCTTCTAATCTATTCTTTTCTCTTGCTGCTATGCTACCAGCTATTACAGATCATAGATTTGTTTGAGCACAGTGTTTTATAGCGTAAAAGATTGCTTGATACAATTTTTAGTACTTTTTTCTTATATTTGACGGTAATTTCGTGCGTCCTCCTTAATAAAGGTATTAAAGCTAAGACACTAGTAATTTTCGAATTAATAGTGTCTTAGCTGCAGTATTGCGCTTTTGTTTCAGAATATAATTTATCTCCTTTTTCCAATTATGGTGATACCAAATTATTGTAATCAAATTAAACTGTGTTATAAAATGCTTCCTGCCCAAGCGGAATCCTTTTCAAAACTTATTTAGATTAGCTGGGAGTCGTACGTGTACTTTGACTTATTTATTAATGGAATGGGAGAGTTAACGGCGGACATTTTATAAATACAAATATGATAAGTGATATCGTTGAGACTGTCAACTAAAAAAACATGGATCCAATAAAACCAAATCAATCAGGCAGGTGCAGATGTTTCAGAGAAAATTTCCAAATTGGCCGAATGGAAGAGCGGTACCATTATTGTACAGTGGTAATTAGCATATTGCGATAAATTCTGAAGGAACCACGGATATCACTTATAAAAGCTGAATACTCGAAAAAACAGAATTGAAATTGTAAAATTATAGGTTAAAAAGAACAACGATTTTCATAAAAAATATCTATCCCGTTGGTATAGAGGTACCACTACTCTATAAAGTTACAGATGCTCATACTGATCTCTATAGTGAGATTGAACTTTAAAGATTTTGTAGGTTAGATGTTGAAATATTAATTGTCTCGATTTAAAATAGCATCGTGTTAGAAAAATTTGATATTTTTCAAAATTCCTCATGCAAAATTATAGCTTAAAATAACTATGACTTGCACTAACATTATTTTTTACACAAAATAAAATTGAGAACCATATCAGATCGGCTTATGAGGCAATACGTAGAAATTACGCTATATTAAATTAATTAATACATTTTGAAAATGTATACGCTTCACAAGAAAATGCGAGCTTCTTGAAATGATAATTTTACAACACATCATTTAAAGTTGTGTGAAAAGTAGAAGAAAAAAATCGAATTGCACGAAATGTTGATTGACGCCCCAACGGGCAAGTATAATATACCGTCCCGGTGAGTGAAGTCTCATATTTACCAGTCATTGTACATAAGAAACGGATGGCAATGAAAGAAAGAAACATGGCTGAAGTGGAAGTGTGGTTTGCGAGAAGGAGAAACTTAAAACTAGGAATCATCAATGAAATCTTAACCTAACAAGAAAGGAAAGCCGACAGGGAACGGACTTTTACAATAAGTACAATATAAATGCAGTTCCAGCAATAACTGCCCACCGGCGCACTCTGAACATGGAGCGGTACAAAATGGAAACGGAGGCGAGGAGCGCCCATTTCCCACAGCGGGAAATTACACTACATTTGGGCAAAGGGAAGAGGGTGGTAACAGCGGATAAAACGATACCAAAATAACATGGAGAGCGGAAGAAAAGACCCGTTGGGCCGTGTTTATTTTTTTTAAGTTGGGCTTATTGCTCTTAAGAAAGTTATAATTAAAAGATATAGGAAACACTCATAGGTGAATATTATCTTTATGTAGTGTATACGTTTGTTTATATCCGGGATCGCAGTCCCAGATGGTGTGCAACAGTGAATTTCCAGACGGTGCGAGACTGGATTGAAATGACGCGACTTGAGAGTGTAAAAACTCCGCAATGAACGGGAGTTCATGCGCCGCTCGTACCTCAGCCATTCGAGTGAATCAACTCACCGGGAGCAGCCTTATTTTGGAAGATTTCGAGGTGACGCCAGAGCGTTTTCCGTATAGTGAACACGGGGCAAGCGTACATAATCTGTGGACGAATGATCGACCTGTAAAGCGGCAACCTGTAGGCGTGACCCAAAGGAGAAATCACCGAGGAAAGGCAGCCGAGGTGGCTCCTTGCGAACAATGCCTTCTGACGGCAAAAGTCGAGGTGCGGCTGGAAAGTGAGCTGGTTGTCTGGAGTGTCGCCAAGAAATCGGTACGCAGAAGTTCTCGGCATAATGTGTTGCTGGAAGAAAAGAGGAACGTGGGGTGTGCGTTTTCGTCTTCGTGAAAAATAAATATGTGAGCTTTTGTCGGGATCGATTCGTATTTTCCAGGTCTGTGTCCACTGGTTTAGTTTGCCAAGGTGTGCGGCAAGTCGTCTGATGTTCGCGGAGCTTGTTCGAGATGTGGCGGCGATGGCAGTGCCATCGGCGTACATTTAAAGGAAAGTGTGAGGTTTGGATCACGGACTTGAATAACAGAGGACTGATAAGAGAGCCCTGCGGGACGTCTGCCTCGGCCCTCTTTACTGAAGAGAGGGAGTCACCCAACGACACGCGGAACACACGATCCGAGAGGTAATTTAGGATGCTTGAAGTTGGATGGAAATACGTACTTACTGCTCCAGCCAGGTCTGAAATATTTTGTCAATCGCAACTATTAACCATTTATCACGTAAGCTGTCAATGCCGTTATTCTTTGGAAATTTTCTATGTGAGGCACATGATATGACCAACTCCCTGGGTTTTTAAGAATGATTCGTCGGGCGCGCATTGTTTAATTCAGGGGATTCTCTCCCCTACCGGGATCAATTTACTATTTATGGACTCACTCGAGGACTCTCGAGTATTTTCTGAACTGTGGGGAGCTCTGAAAAGGGAAACTGGTGACTGCTAAGGGAGAAGTGAGAGTTGGCTTTAGTGTGCGACAATGTTTTGGGGGCTTGCTTAAGAGCGCGGAAATGGGGTTTCAGGGTTTAAGGGTTTTTACGGAGGGAGAGGATGGAAATGCTAGGGGTTAAAACACCTCTAAGGATAAGACAAACATGCCTACGAGACTTCCAACACATTTTCATTCCCCCCTAACCCCTCGTTTCCCCCCTCCCCCCGTGTCAAACCAGAATCTTCTCCGCACACCCCTCCCCCCATCGCTTCAGCTCCAGTGGGTGTTTTTCCATCTCATCTCTCCCCTCCTCGCATGTCTGAAACTCTTAATTTCTCCCAGCCCCACACCCTCCGGCTTAACAAAAACGAATTCTTATATTTCGACTCTATTAGCGCCTGAAATCCCATGTCATAAGTCATGTTTCAGTCACAGTCTTCCCATTTAATCCCAGATAATCAAGATTTTCTGTCTGTCCTGCTGTCCATCGGCTTAAACTATCCCCATGAAACTTTCATTGATGGTCTATTCTATCAAGTAAATAGTTAAATTGGCTTGTAGTGCAGTATTGAAATGATTTTTCTTATTTTCAGACACATTTTAATTCCTAAATTCAATTGCAGGGCATTTTCAATGATTTGAAGATGCTTCAATCCGCCTCAGGGCAGAGTCGTTTTGAAGGAATGCTTCAGTTTTGGAATTTCGTTTAATAGCATTAAGGAGTTATTCTTTAGGCGTATTACTGCTGGCACTCTTCTCTTTGAAAGTGTGCTAACATTTATTTGGTACAAAAAATTGTAAGACTTTCTAACATTAAGGGTAAAATCAAATATATTTTGATTCAAATTTTATGAAATGCGTTGAAAACCTTAAACACAGTGATCAACCCGGAGGTCGGTTTGTTAGGTGATGGTAGAGTTCACCCAGTGCTAAGCCCTATCCTTAACTACCGCGACCTTTGACCCATGATCAAGAAAATGAGCTGTGTGGATGAATCATTTTTAGACTAAAATACAATTCATAGTGCTAAGATGACAATTTTAATGATTAGGTATTCATGACAGTAAAAGAATAGAAACCAATCCTAGATATAGTAGTAGTTATTTTGGAAGGCAACCGACAGCTGAGAGCATTAGGGATGTTAGTTGGCAGTTTGTGTTTGCATGTGTGTGGGGTGTAAGGGCTCTTGCATGAATTTATACCATGTTTTGTTTGTGGACTGTATAAATTTGTGGTTTTTGTATGCGTTTTTTTCCTTCGTTACGAGTGGTGCCTTAAAACCCCCCGCCACACGCCCTTTCGGCGACTTACGGAGTTATTAAGTAGATTTAGATTAATATAATTAGTCATAGGTGGGTTGTTTGGTAAAAGTAGGTATTTCAGTGGATGGGGGAAAGGTGGAGGGAGAACCGGCGTTGGCATAGTCTTCTCGTAGTGAAATACTTTAAAGGGTCCACAAATTGAAGTCCAATCGACTATTGACGCACTCCTCCATATTTATTGCCCTCCTTATGAGAACCGAGTACGCCGGGGTCGGGCACCATCATGCCCATGAGATATTCAAGCCTATGATTAGGTCAATACAGTCTTCGATTTTTACTCACAGGAACTTCTCTTTATTACGTCCCTCTTCCTTGTTCCCAATAATTTTCTTTTGACTTTCCTCGTGACGACATTCCACGCAAATTCTTACATTAAAGGCTTAGTTGTTCATGAAACTTGTCTCGTTTGAGCGTCAGAGTAGTCTTTTCATCATAAACACCTTTTTAGCTCCAGATAGTCTGAGTTTGTTTTCCATTGCCCGTCTTATACAAACGCATTTATGTATGTTTACAGTAATATGTTTCATAACGCATAAACAAATAGGAGTGTCGTAATTCATTTGAATTGACCGTCGGTGAAATTCGTATCCTCTTCTGCAACGTTCTTATTTATAGAGATAGTTATTTTTCATAAAACAAAACTCCATCATGGTTACAAGAACCTACATTTACTGTTAATATATTTCTGACATCTCCAACTACGCACGAATATCGCTATTTGTAGTTCATAGGCTATTGAGCATCAACGTACGTGAGGTAACACCTTCATTTCCTTCCTTCATTATATGTCACTTAAAGTACGAATTGTTTTATCAGGTAACGAATAGAATTCAATAGATGGAAGCTTCAGAGCTACAGTGAAAAATTATTCTATTCGTTGGCAAACTTTCGTATTGCACTGAGAATTTTCGGGCATGGAATTTATAATTGAAAATGACCTTAGTCTTTGGTCCCATATTTAACCTGTTTCTTAAGGTGGGTACCACCTGCACTGACTTGAGGAATTTAAAATTCAGTTTTATATATTTAAATCGTAGGTGTTCGCACTCTTGACTGTACGAAGCGTCGATACCATTGAAATGAGGTTTTAACAAGATATGACTATTATCAGTCGAAATATTACAGAGCGGTCCACATTTACTTGCAAATACCTCACATCTTGAGTCAGCAACATTTTATTATCTTAAGGAAATAGTCCTAATTTTAAAGTGGTCCAAAATCTTAATGATGATTTTCTCTTCTTATTATCACGAGAAAAATGGCTACTTTTATGCGCATATCTATTTACCTTCATAGAATGTTCATAAAAATTAATAATTTTACGATTTTGAATGAACGATTACATATTGATTCTTCATAGCAAGAAGACAAAAATTGCTCTTCTTCTTTCTGTCACTTAATGTCATTCACATATTAAAAAATTCCAAATAAATACCTCCAATATGCCTACAGAACCGTAATGATAAATGCAGCTTTGCATTTTAGATGCGGATCTTAGTTTTTGATCAGTAAAGTATCGTCCATTTAGTGCACCGGGCCAGTTGTAATTCATTTCCTAGTTCCTATTTTCGCCTATCCCTCTAATTCTCTCTCTCTCTCTCCCTTCTAACCCACCCTCCTAATCTTCCTTTCTCCCTTTTTGCTCCCTCCTTCTCCTCATTCAGTACTCCCCGGCTAAGCGGTTTAGTTTCCAATCCTTTCGCTTGGTTTGCGGTCGGGTGGACCCCACGAGGGAGCGAGTGGGATGATGGGGCAACTAATCCCTCCCGCCATATGTCGGGGTGGGCCTCTCCATCCTTACCCTCTCGCGCGCCCCAACCCGCCCCTCTACTCCAACAGCCAGGGTAACCCTCCTTCCCATTTGCCGGTAATTATGCATCAACTGTGCTCTGATTGTGGACTGGGCATGCCGCACGATTTATTCCGAACGAACCAGACACAGCCAACGTCCAAATTATGGAATGAAGAGTGCGTGTACTTCGGCTTCCTCTCGCTCGAAGTCCGTCGACTTGCGTGCGCCCACAATTTAGAGACGGGACCGACATCGACTCATAGCGAGAAGCAAGTCTAAAGACGGTATACGTCGGCGTGAAAATTTTAAATTGAAGGATTCATGTTTATTAATATAGCGCCTTACTGCTAGGTTTCAGTGCCTATGAAGGGTGTCACAAACTTTTTCAGGACTCGCAAACGGTAACTCTAGATGTTCATATACATCCACACAATATCCCGCAACCCGCCAAAGGGGCGTGTGGCGGGGGGTGTTAGGTCACCAGCCATGCATGCACAATCCCAAACATGTCATCTCTACACGAATATTAGTTTGATCATGGACTCGAAAAAAATTGATTCCATGAAACAAAGTACTTGCATACAACAATATTCAATGACTGGAAACGTTCATGAAAAATATGTTGCAGAACTTTTAAAAAGAACAGTCTATGAAATAAAGAAATAACATGCAAGATAACGAAAAAAATTATACATTACCAATTCTAACTATTTCCAACGTCATTGCTGTCATGTCTATTTCGTTCTCTAATGTTTCGAGGAAAAAACGACATTTTTAAATCTCTCTGTTCTAATTTAATTATCTCTGATTTTACGCTGATAATATGATCTACCAAAGTAAGTTTGGGGCCTGCAATATGTCTTTAACATCCTCAGATAAGTAACCTACCTCAAATGTACGCAGTACATTTAATCTGTATTTAAACCTACGGGCAACAAGTGGCTATCATCATAAACCTTCCAATAGCGACGTAACACCGCTACCTAGTTCATAATAGCTTTTCACAAGCCTAACTTCTCTACGTTGCACTCGATCTAGTTCCAAAATGAAGCCTATCTCCATGGAAATCCCACATATCTACAGCATATTCAAGGTTGGGTCTTAGTAACGTGAAATAACAAAGCTCCTTGACCCTTTCAATTACTATTCCCAAGTATTCTTTGTGTAAATCGTTACTTTTTATTTGTTATTCCTAAATGTGCTTTCTCCAGGACAAATCCGTAGTTATGGTTACACCCAAGTATTTCACCGATTCTACGTGTGTTACATTGAATCCCTGTAATGTGCACGTGTTTTCGGGTGAAATACTCTTGCTCCCAAAATTTATCGAAAAATATTCATTCAATTTTAATTCTTGCTCCCAAGTCTCGCATGGTTTCAGTTTCAGTTTAAAATGTTTTTATTTCCGTAAAGATTTGACAACATGAATATAAATACATGAATAAGGAAAAAATACAACAATACGGAAACCCCGTTTTAGGATTAGCTCCTCTTCGGGGTGGAAAGTAACATACGGGAAAGATTTGCAAAGGATGCGGGAGCTCGCATGGTTCAGTTTTTTTTCAGTTTTAAATTTTTTTATTTCCGTACAGAATGTTACATGAAGAATAGAAATACATGAAATAGAAAGGAATACAGAAATACGGAAACCCCGTTTTAGGATAAGCTCCTATTCGGGGTGGAAAACAATAGAAATGACAGATTACAATGGAGGCGAAGGCGGAAATAGCTCGCATGGGAAATCCCTCTAAATAAGTACATCTCGTAAATATTACTGCGTAATACATATGAAAATAGAGAGATTGACTTTTCTAACCGTAACTTTTCAGAAGCACCTTCTATCTAAAATACGAAAAACCTCTCCATTTACATGCCGTACTTTTCAATTGTATAAATAAACGCTCTTATAATACAATACAACAATTTGCGCACTTAGCGGATGGATCAGTTAAAAATTACTGTTGCGACATCTCCCGCAGTTTTCTGGAAGTTTGTATATTAAATATTCATAAAACACTAGAATTTTGCGAGAGTGATAAACTGTACAAGAGTTCTGTCTATTTTAAGCAGTTGGCCAATAATAGTTAAAAGAAACCTCTAAGGCTCTCAAAATATGAATTGAAGTGAAATATGTTATACACATATGCGCATTATACTGTTTTCCGGAATTGGTGAAGTATTTAATGCCTCAATCAAATTTTGGGATTCAGTTTAGTCGTAAAATTAAATATCGTTTAAATTCATGATCAAAATATTAAATTTTAAATAGAAAATGAGATTTTCTAGCACTCGGTAAAACTAAAGTTTGTATTTCATTATCTATCATTGCACGTACCAGCATATGTGTCCGCTCTTCCATTTGAGATGAGCTTTTCCCATTTATTGTGAAGAGGTCATCTACCTCTATCTTATTCCATTTTAAAATTATCATTTTAATGAGACAGTGTCATACAATGTACACTATTAAACGGTCTGTATCGTTACCATGATGAACTGATTTTGATTTAACTCTTATAAAACATTTTCAGAAGACATCCCTGAAAGTTTTATGGCTCAATCTTCTCGAAATATATATATATATATATATATATATATATATATGTATGTATATTTTTATACATAGAAATCTTTGCAATGCACGTAGAGAACAAAAATAGAGGAAATGTTTTATTTGGATGGTAGTTTTCATGCAACGAGATACTTATTTCCATATTTACCTTTCATTGCCACAACATTCCGCAGAAAAAGTTTTTAAACTGTAGCGATCAAACAAATATTATAGTCTTAAATGGAGTTATCTTTCTTAATTCATGAAATTCGCACATGACATAAATGTTAGTCTTCTCTTTTACCAAGAATACTTGCTATTCTTGCTATTTTTGAATGTTAACGATTCTGTATTGCCTAGATGGGCATAGATATTATGGACTAACTTCAAGCAAAACCCATTCTCAATATATAAACTGTTTCTCCCCTCTACATTAATAATCCACGTCCATCTAACACATAAGTGCCTCTTCACTAGAAAATAGAACAATTTAATAGAATTCGTATTCAGCATCACATCACCATTACCTGGCTCTTGGGGCATTTACCCATGGCAGCTTTCTATTTTCTCTCTTCGGAGATCTTGCCACTTTTTCGCAGTTCAACAGAGGGTAATTCTAAAATAAATATTTAATAAATACATTTGAGGTTTTATGTTCATTTAAAATTTTTTCGATAGTCTTCAAATAGCCACCATGCCTCAAACGAAGCCCAGTTGGCTGATCCGGGAATTGAGACAAGTACCCAATTATTTTAAAAATTATTATTAAAATGTACCCAAATGCTTTGCAAACCAGATATATGCACTAGGACGTCTAATGCCCACGCATGTTTTATTCCGGGATTCACAAAATTAAGTTTTGCAGGCGTTGAAACCCCTTAGGGATCCGAGCATTACACCCCAAACGTCTCCTAAGGCCGTATCTCATCTCGATGTTATTTCATCGCTTCGCCCCAGTGCTTGTCCGCGCCGAATTCGTTCCCTTATCGCCTTCCCTCGCGACTTCCGTCTTAATCCGCGTGTGTGAGCCTTCACAATGGCTTGCCACTTCTCCTCCGCTCGCCGCCCCCTCGCTCCCGCCGCTTCCCCCCTCTGCCGTCTGCTATTGCTACCTTTCCCGCCCCCCCTTACCCTATTCTTCTTCTCCTCCCACATCCTCCTGAGAGCTCCCTCCAGTGTTGTGACAGAAAACATTTCTCTTCAAAAGCAAACCCAACTCCTTCCCCTCCACCCTCCCCTCCCTCCTCCACCTCTCTCTCTTTTTCTTCACCCCTCCTCTCCGCCTTTGCTCCATCACCACGGGAAGTATACGTGATCCTTTTATCCACCCATCCGACTACACTTCCTCGGGCATTCATGTCCCTTCTCCTTCCGTGTTTCCCCGCGTCGGTCTCACCCTCCCCTATATGCCCTCTGCCCAACCCTCGTTTCTTTGTCGTCGATCTAAACTTCTCCTCTCCCTCCCCTTCAGTTTCCTCCTGCCTTGCGTCCTGATCTTCTTCTGTTGCCTTCCCATTCTGATCGCCATGGGCTACGGTCACTCTTCTTCGAGTGGCTTACGTTGACGTTGCTTTCTAGAATCCAGAGAGGACATTAGCCTGGATTTCAGTATCAACTCAAAGAAATGTAATGGGTGCCTTATTTTTCCGGGACCATGGAAAAAGCTGGAAATATGTAGTCAACTGCATATGATGCATAGATGTGTTCCGAGTGATTTGCAGAGAAATATCTCGGGTCTCATTCTCAACTTATTCGTATAATATACGTGTGTGATAATATATTCTAAATCTACATCTGCACAATACCCCGCAAGGGCATGTGTTGGGGGATGTTAGGGCAACCTAAGTTCATCTTCAATCTATCTTAAATCGAAATGCAATCCCTTAATAGCCTTTCTCATTCTTTTCCCATTGGTTATTAGACTTCCAGTTTTATCGATCTTTGAATTGTTGTTGTTATCTATGTGAGACATGTGTGGATATTCGAAGTTTTCAAGCTTCAGTTTGTGGAAATCCATTATCACTGAAGTACAAATGCCAATGTATCTTTGAGATTTCATAAAATATAGTGGAAAGATGCATTGGTATTTTTACGTCTGTGACATGTGTGGATTTAGATGCCTCCTCTGTGAGAAACGGTGCGTATTAGAAAAAAGTGCCAATGTTCTCTCGATTTTTATGATTGTGCAGTGAGTTACTCACCTCATCGGGAAATAAAGGTGAATATTTCCGCTCGCCCAACTAGAAAACCTCAGAAAATATTAATCCATTGGTGTTGGGGACGCACAAAGCATTTGGCGGAGGAGATTCTCCCCCTCCCCTCTCTCTCTCTCCCTACCCGTCCCGCGGAGGAATGTTCTCCATGGCGGGAGGAGGAAAGATGTTAGGGGGAGGGAGGTGGAGGGGGGTAGCGACGAGGAGCATGTGCTTGAGGAGGAATGTGTCGTAATCGAGGCAACTCACGATACGTGAGACGGGGGTCCCGATATTTAGACAGCTGTCTGCGGTGCTCGTGATACCTTCATAATACATGAAAAATCTATTTAGTCGGAGTACGCGGGGTGCAGAAGTTACGTGGGGGAGAGGCCTGGGGTGGGGCGGAACGGAAAAGAGAAAAAGGCAGATTGTGATTAAAAGGATTCACGACTCGATGGGAGGGAGAGATGGGATTATGGCCTCGGGAAAAGGAATAGTTAGTGACGTGCACGATGAAAATGGAAGGATATCCTTATTCCCTCCCTTCTCTCCCTCCCGTTCAACAAAGGAAAAGACGGAAGGCATGAGATTCGAGGAGTTTCGCTTCAGAATGGATATCATAGAAATGGAAACGTTGCGGTTACGTGGAAGGTTGGGGAAAGAAACAACAATGGCACCTCTCGAGTGGTCTCGGCCATAATCGCTCCTCTTTCCTCCCAAGGCAAGCAATGGGCGTCCTTCCATCCCAGTGTCCAACCCTTTTCCCCTCGCTTCCTTTCCCCTTCCCAACGCAACAATAAAATCCCCTTCCCTCGTTCCTTACCCTGAGGAGAACTCTTCTCTCAACATTCCCTCACGACCCCTCACCCCAACTCGTCTCCTTACTCCACATCATCCCCACCCCCCTTGTTTTCTTCTGCCGGCCGCGGTCCTCCTCCTCCCTCCTGCCCGCCCGCTTCACCATTCTTTTGTAAACATTTTTATGTTTTGAGTACGTTTCCCATGCCTTCCGGTCTTCCTTCTCCCTCATTCAAAAAGTCTCTTCTCATTTGTTTCTTTTCCGTCCCCCACTTCTCTTCACTTCTCCTTTCCCTTCCCCCAATTCTCGGTCCAGACTACGCGGTCCCGTTACATCATTGCTCTCTCTCCTCTTTCACTCTTTTTCCGTCGACTTCGATACCAATGCCTCGTCATCGCGGTACGTTTTTTCGCAAGCACGCACCTTTTGCACTCGTCATGTCCATGGTGCATCTCGTGATCACCACGGGGTTTCAGTATTCCAAGCGAAGAAAAACTCACAAGAGAGCAGTTGCACCTGTCTTGAGAGATCCTCTCTCGCTCGCACAGACCGATGTGTCGAAGTCTGCACGTGTTGGAAACCGGAAAGGAAAATTAAAGGTTGTATGAGGCTAGGGCATTTTTCCAGTGTCAGGGTTATTACTTTGCATTTAAGCTTTCTTATGTTATTAGGCATGGATGCCTCATTATTGGTAATGTGGGCGATGATTCGTAAAGAGTTTCTGGCACAAATATTTAGTGCAGCTGAATTTTATATCTGATATGCTGAGTAAAAATGTTCAAATGGATATTTTAATTCATAATGTTTTGGAAATCCGCTTTGCAATTTGATAAATATCATTGGAAACTTATGATTTCACTTTTTAAACAATTTTCGTCGAGCAAACTTTTACCCCTTTGAATATTTATGATTTTCTTAAAATTCACTATGGCCATCATTAACAATTACTAAGCCATGTGAGGAACCCTATAAAAACTAGTGACTATTTTCCGCTCAGTAATAAATCATAAATTGTATTTTATTTTAAAAAAATATTATATTTACTACAGAAAAAATAACTTGTTGAATAATTTAGCTTTATAGTGAAGTTAAACTTTAAATTTTAAGATTTTACCAAGAACTTCTGTATTACATGAATATTCTAAAGGTATCACATAAAACTGGAACTATATATGTATTTTGGGGTTATATTAGCTCTTTAGACCTGGGAATACAAATATATTGATTATATATTTTATTTTCGATTTATAAAATCTAATATCATTTTGAAACCTATGAAATCATAGTCATTCTGAACGATATTCTTTTCAAAATTTAGAGAAACTCAATAATCACTTTCCAACGTATATAGTTAGGCGATGAATTTATTCATATCCGTGGCCAAGAGTACTTTCTGTTTTACAGATGACTGTGGTCCAAAATTTTCATTTTATTTGTTCATTGTCTAATATGACTGCACACATCTTCGTGGTGGCTTGCAGGGTATATGAATGAATATGTTTTTTTGTAATTGCCAGTCTTCTATTCACAGACTGCAGAATTATCTCGTACTGTTGATGCCTAGTGTGCCACATATTATGTCGGTGACTTGCAGGGAATATTGGAGATGAAATATATAATTTTTTCGTTAACCATACAATTCACCGTGCATAATCATGATAGAGAAACATACAAATACATCGTATGGCAGACAATTATTGTGTCAGTATTTGACCGTGAAGTAATATCATCACTGAGTTACTGCAATAGGGTAAATGATAAATTTATGCTATTCTTTGTCGTTTTGATTCAAACTTCGTGGATAATAATACTATCTGCAATTTTGTATGTTGATTTGGGCTGCAGCTTAAAGTAACGTGGGTTAGACTATGGGGATCTAATGGGATATTTTCATAAAAAACACTCAATGGGGGAAGAGCTACTTGTAGTGTAAGGAAGGTCATTCTATCTATCCCTCAATGGGAGACTGACCGCAAATATTCCTATCAAAAAACGAAATGGGCTCAAATGATCATAGGAAATGTTGTTAAAAAGTTCTGTGCTAAGGAAATACGAAAATTTCCGCTCCGTCTAAGGAGGAAATTGTTTTAAACTATGCTCTAAATCTGATCGATTATTCTAACCTGTCCAAGTTGGCCAAATCGATCTAAAATAATAATGCAATCATTATTTTTAAAAATTCTGAATGAATAAAAAATTTCAGAGGTCCCTTATTCAGGAGATTCATGACCAGTCTAAATCACGTGCATTAAAAGCTATTTAAACTTCCACCTCAGCTAAATTTACGGACGACCCTCCTTGAGCGTATCCTTTGTAGTAACTTTCAGGAAGCACCAAATATATTTCACCCGAATACCCCAAAAAGGAAATGACCAAAAGTTTCAATCGGACATGATGTTTAAGGGTAGAAAATAACACTTCTCTGCAAATAGGAAACGATTGTAGGTGATTTTCTCTTCATTTTCCTAGGAATAAAGTGAAAATAGCTGACACAGAAGGTGAGCCATCGGAAAATGTATCCTAATGCCCAATCATTTTTGTACGAGTCATTTCCTCTCCACCAAATTCTACTACTCCGTCCACCTTGCTAATCGCTGGAGAGGTATAATTCTCACGGATGACCAACAGCCCTAACCACTGCCGCAACCTGTCTAATGCTAAACCATTGAATGAGTGGTAGAAAAAATAAACCATGAGGGCTAAAAAAACAGTGCCTTCCGTCCCTCTTGCTTTTTCTGGCTCATCTGTAGAGAATTCCGTCCCCTCCCTTTATCGCTCGACCTTTCCCATCGTACCGAGTCACGTCTTACATTCTCCCTCTCCCCGCTCACCAATTAAGGAGTCAGGGGCGTCTATCAAATACGTTCCCAGTGAAACGGCTCGGTTCTTCCCTGAGTCCTCACCCTAGTTCCTTGAAAAACTAAAAGAAAAATTTTGTCGTCAAAAAATATAAATAATTCTGACTCCACTCCCAATTTTGGAATTATTATGAGGCTTTGGTGCCAATTCCATCCCATGCAACACTATTTTTCTGCTACAATTGCGTAAGAATTCAGCCCTTGGGTATTATTCTGGGTCCTGGCACCGACCAAAGTACCCGAAGAAGTGTATTTGATTGAAAGTAGATGAAACTAATATCTATGGATTAAGTATTGATTTATTTTTAATAAACTGTACAAGATATTTGAAATGTAGGATTAACACTGTTGAATTGAATTCTATTTAAATAATTACATGTAATTGTTTGTATGAAAACTTTATGTTTTTATACCAGTTGCTCTGCAACCATTGCCGTCTCAAATTATTCAATGAAACTAAATTGTATCTTTCTAATAAACTTAACTGTTACAATTATTCAACTTAAACAGAATGTAGAAATTCAATAAATCCATCAATCAAATGCTTCAAAGAAGTTTAAGTTCAAGAGGATTTTAAGTTCACGCATATCATATGTCGCATGTTTACTTTCACGATGGAATATAATTATCTTCATGAAATTGGTTTTTAGGATTCGGATATGTTTCTACTAATAGGTACAGAAAATCGTGTTTCTTGCACCCACGCTGTTTTCTGCTTCAGGGGCACCAGCACCATTTAATACTCAGCTAAAATCATTATATGATGGCAGTGAAAAACAATGTGTTTTCCTGTAGATACCTCTCAAATATCACTCTGTACTTAAAACGAATGACTTTTCTCGTTAATTTCATTTTCTACGCACTGGAAACATGTTTTTATAATCTATTGCAAATAGTTGTGCCATCATTGTAACGTAGTTTAATTTAATAAATTTAAGCTTGCACATCCAATCGTATGATTATATCTACACTTTTGATTATACTGAACCTTGAATCCTGCTGAAATCACGTCAATAATCAATGTAAACGGATTATTTAATGCTACTTAATTTCTCCTGTCAAGTCTTCGTAGGAGCTCTATCGGCAATTGCATTGCATCAAATTCACCCTTGAAGTTCGGATGAGGGGTCATAATACGAATTACTATGCAATGGCTAGTTGGGAAATATGTCCCGCATCGTACCATTACATGCGTTTCTTTGATGATTAAATTTTACGTCACCAAACTCGAATGATAAAATTTGTCGCAAAAGTCCCTTCCTTGTTGTATGACAGCGATTGTGAGAGGGTAGAAATTTTTAGTACTGCTCAAAAACTTCTTGACATGTGTCATATTTGAAAGGACGGACCAAAAGCGAGACGAAGCGAATATGAAGCATCCAACAGGCTGTGTCCTGAAACAGCTGAATACGTACAGTTATTTAATATAGTAGTGACCGGTACCTTGCCGAACACTCGGACTATGTCGTAAACAACTTCTGTCTTTTCCTCTTACGCACAAAATTAAGTAGGACGGAAGAAAGCAAGGGAGTACACCAAGGAAGACAGGTCATGTTAAAGGAAGGGCTTCGATGCCTGGCGGCGATCGTTTCAGTAATGAGACAGACATTCTCGTGAAGAGATTTGGAATGTATTCGAGTTCGCACTCGCATTGTGGACAGTCCTAGAGGTGATTTCATATCAGTTCGGGTCCTAAAAGTCTTCATTTTGTACCGTGACTGCTCATTAATTAAATGTCCCCTGGCCTAGTGGTAACTTGCAGTGTACTACGTTCATAAAACAACATATATACTTAAAGATGCCCTGTCATTAACTCCCTTCTCCCCGTGAAAGGTTCTTTGCCTAACGCAATTCTTCTTTTTATGTCTCAGCTACTTTGCTGATTTTGGTCCAAAATACTTCCAAACTAGTTAAACTGTTCTTACTGAGAAATAATTTTTATCTCCAATTTGAACGTTTAACTTAGCTGTCCTCAAAAAACTCATATCCTTTCCTTTGTTTTTATTGATTCTGATTCCCTGCCTATCAAACTGATTTTCTAATGCACTCGTCAATGTTTATAACTCCTGCGCTGACTGGATAACTAAAGTTTGATCATTCATAAATCTTTAGGTAATTAACATCTACTTTCATTCCTCCCTCCATCCCTTTCTATGATTCCCTTACCCCCACATTAGCACACATTAAGAAGAGCAAGCGAATGTGGACTTCCCTCTCTTGTCTGCATAGCCTCCCTGCCTAGTGCTGCCCATCCTATCTCTCCATCACCTATTCATCCCGTCTACTCCTACATCTCTGTATCTTTCGTGATATATTCATTAATTCTACTCAATTTACTCTCCCTAACGCCTTCTTGAAGTCCACGCAACAAAAAATATACACCTTGATTGTACTCGAAGCTATTAGTGACCTCAATACGTACTGCTATGCCATCACAAGTGCAATTCACGTTTCTGAACTCAAACTGATTATTCCCAAAGCCAATTATTTTCCATCCTCACAATAACTGTATTGATCACTCTTAGTACATTTGCTGCGTGTGAAATATAACCTATTGTGCTATAATCCGTACTACAATCGACTCTCCCGTTTTTGGGATTAGAACCCGTTAGGGATAGTGACCAGAGTTGGTTCCGGCCATTTCCCTTATAAATTCTATAAATTAACTAATAAACAATGTTCTCTAACATTTTTTTATCCTCGTTAAGTAGTTCCGTAGAAACAGTATCTGCCCCATAGGGCCTTTACCGTTTCAATTTACTTAATGCTTTTTGTATTTTGTCATCAAGTATTTTAGCACTAAAGCTACCCCATCTACGTCATATTCTTGTTCTATGTCTACGCCTGCTAGACTTATGTATTTACCATATAGTTACTTTTTATATTCCTTCAATCTATCTTGAATATTGGCCTGTTCAGCTAATAATTATCCTGCCTTTAATTTAACAGCCTGCACGCATTTCCCATTCTTAACACTTGAAAGTTCTTTCACCCCTTTTCAGTTTTCATCCATTTCACCCTCCCTTTGTAAATATTCCATATCCTGACACTGCTTCCTACAGCACATTTCGTTTGCCCATAATTTCCCCAACTCAATTTATTGTTCATAGTAATTCCTTTACTTAAATGCCTAAGAAAGTAGGAAGGAAAACTTTCTTTCCTCACTTCCTTTACTTTTTTTCTAAACTTTCTTTTCTTCTGTCATGCATCTTCATTATCATCTCATCGGTAAACCATGGCCCCCTAGTTATTTTTCTATCTATTATTCCTATGGTTTGGTTTTCTGATACCATTTTTTGAGGTGCATCCATTTGTATTCTAGTTTACCCGTCTCCCTTCGCTGATCAATATTTTCGATTTTTGCTTCTCTCTGGTACTCCTTCCTTTTTGTCCAGATTGATTTATTAACATTCTAATTCCTCATCAGGCTTATCCGTTTTCTTCTTTGTGATTTGATGTTAAATTTCATTAGCAATAAAATAGTATCCGAATCATCCGTAAACTGTGAATTTATCACGCTGATCCTAAATCTGTGCATAACCATATTATAGTTTTACTGATACGAGTATTTTTTGGATCTCCGGGTATTTATCATGATACCTATTCCTTTGGTGGTGTTTAAAACAAGTGTTTGTTGTGATTAAAACCCCTGTTTCGTGCATAAATCTATTGCTTCTACTCATATCTCTTCCTTCACCTGCCGTCGCATTCCAATCCCCGTTTCAATTACTACTAAAAGCCTCCTTCCAAGAACACCTGCAATTATTTGCGTAACTGATCCTTTATCCTGTTGACCTTATCCTACACTTCTTTCTGCGTTTTGGTTCCGCATTATTGGCACTCCTCGTTGGCTCTCTTTCCCCCCCGCTTAACACTACCCTCTATGACTCCAATGATTCCAGCTATCCCACCATCTCACCTAGTACAATCATCTACATCTACATAACATCCCGCAAGCCGCCGCAAGGGCGTGTGGCGGGGGGTGTTAGGTCACCTATAATATGGTAAAGACTGGTGTCTTTTCCTTGCTACTGGCTAATATGTGTTTTGTCGTTGCTATTCACATTAGATTATTTCCAGGAAAAATCCAATATACTTCCTATAATAACATTAATGCCTGTAATAAAAGGTACTTAAGCCTGAATATGAGTATTTCAGTACATTATATATTACGCTACTTATAATTCAAATACTTATTTACCGTAGTTCCATAAAAAATATTACAACTTTTTTATGCTCAACTTCCACTATCTCTCTTGAATATCACATTTCATTATGCTAAAGAAGTGTTTTATTAATTCCTCTTCTGTTACTGCTCATCATTAATACATCTATACCTTCAGTATCCTGCCTAACCTTTCAAGTTTCTAGACCTACCATAATGCGCTACATTCCAAAAATCTCCTCCATCGACCTTCGTTGCCGTCTTAGAATATCGTCCACAAGCATACTTCGAATTAGGTAAGCACATGGAGCTAAATCGCTCTCAGAAGACAGAGGCATGTATTCCCTACCTGGATGGCTGCGTCGTCGATACTCGGCCCATTGTGTACGCGAGCCACTCCCTCTCCCCTGGACCCGAATTCCTTCCACCTCCCATTCCCTTCTTCCCCTTATAACTCACCACTCGAGCATCGCTGCCCGTCTGACACTTCCCTCCCCCACGCGCCCGCTTTCAAAACCCTCCACCCCTGCCTCCCCCTGGTGCTTCAGTCAAAGGGTAAAGAGAGGAGGCAACCGCGCTACCCGTGTTACCCGCAAGAGCGGAGGGATCGAGAGAAATGAAATCACCTTCATCATCGACGCCCAGTCATCGAAAAAGCGTTCGGTTCGCATTCGTTCTCGTTCCCAATTCGCCCCAAACGATGGCGATGATTAGCTGCTCTTAACGGCGTTTCCGAACGAGCTGTGCCGTAATTATAGGAATAATAACCGAGTGGAAAAATCCGATGGTGCTTCCTGATTAGGCTCCTTGACGATGCTTAATGCGGCTATTCACACTGCGACTACTGAACGGAGTAAGGGAGTTTATTATGGGGGAAAACTTACACTTAATCCTCGTGTTAAAACGAGCCTTTCTGCTTGTTATATGACGGCCACTATTCTTCCAGGCATCAGGGTCACCTCTTCTTTTAAACTCCTAGCACATTTCGATTTCCTTTTCGATCTTTCTTCGTGAGCATTTATCGCAAAATCTGTTTTTAAATTACGATTGCTGATTTTGATCCATATTTCTGTAACTGTTTGAATTTTGTCATAATACATGCATCGGAAGATGTATGTCATTAATATAAAATAGGAATCCTGGAGTAAAAAATAGTACCTACGTTATCTTTCTTAGCCGTCAATGTCAATTACCTGGAAATAAACAGTTCTGAGTTTTACGGAAAGAGAAAAAGCTATGTTAATTCCACTACATTTTTTTGCGTAAAATTAAAAATTAAGTGGAATTATCATAACTGTTTTCCTTTTCGCAATGGAAAAGTTCCATCAAGTCAATTCTAAAACTACGTAGTTCTGAGTCTATTTTGAAGGAAAATATAGTTCAGGTATTTATGAATACATCTGCCAGAGGTTTCCTCCGGAAATTACGCAGCCTTAAAAGCATACATGTGGCCAATGCCAGTTGACGGGAGAATCAACTCTTCTCCTAATCAGGACCATATAACGTCCAAAAAATGACCATGGGGTCCCATGTTCTCCTGGGGTCTGAAATCGATGGCATAAGAGGGACAACCCTAATAAAACTGTTAACCATAACCTGGATTATCCCACCCTCGATAATCTGGCGAATTCGAATAACTCGAAAGCTTGCATCCATAATTTTGGAGATCCCAAGAACCCCCACCACCCAATTGCAATGATTGCCACGTTCAGGAGCCTTGCAATGAGGGCATAAATAACCGCGCCAAGAGCTCCGTGATTCACACAGTGCATCACACCCGACTTAGGGTCCACTGATACCATTGCAGATGGAAATCATCTTTGCGACTCGAGCCGAACCATCGGCGAGGAAGGATAGCCAAATAATTGTGTGCATGTTAATATCAATAATTCTCTCTGAAAGTGGTATTTGTTCATTAAATATTAAACTTGTTTTTCGACCGATGTAGACGGATACGGAATTAAAAATCTAAAGATAACATTATTTATAAATTATCTTTAGAAACTGTGTTTATGCTCGTCAAATATCTCTAGAAATCTCTGCTGTCTTAGACTCACTCTAGGTAATTAACGTGACACAACCGCAGCATGAGATTTTGCAAACAACGTCTGTTGTTACTGTCAAGGCGGATGGCCCCTTAGATTACGTCGGCGGAGCAGTGCATATCAACGTAGATCCTTCCTTACCCTCTATTCTCATTCATTCCTGAGATTATCATACCATATAATTGTTCCTCAAAAATACCTCTTTATTTTTAACCGTAGCGTGTATCCCTTCTCCTGCAGCCATTCCATCGTAGCCATTCCCAATTATTCATTAATATGTTAGATTTTCCTGATTTGGCATTAAAATTTATTTGCAGCGAAACACCATTGCTATGAAAAATTACTAGGAAAAGTTACCAATTACTATATGTAATTCGTAGATAAGACAAGACGAAATCAGTGGTAATTGCTACTCGTGGAGCTTTTAATAAGCAGTTTGAATATGCAAATTAAATAAAATCCTCCTCACCCAAATCCGCACCTCACTCGAAATTCTAGACAAGGTCTCATAACCCTTAACGGGCACTATTGTATGGGATTTCTTTGAAGATTTTTAGGTTCAGTGAATTTTGACTTTCTCAGGGAAGTTATTGAAGATTTTTAAGTTCAAAAGAAGTTTTCATTTCAATGCAACAATTTCAGAGTGTAAAAATCATTCGCCTTGACCGGAATGATTTTTACACTCTGAAATTGTTGCATTGAAATGCATGTTAGAGGATGACTCCGTTAAAAGTTACTGTTGCGGCATCTCCAGCAGTTTCTTGAAGGAAGTTATCATGTCTAAGAGTAAATTCATTGTTGAATTTTATTCTTGTCAAATGTACCCGCGTTTCATATATGCGTATAGCAAGCAATACTAATAATGATGCTGCGTTCCCATTTGCTCATACCAAATATATTAAACTGTGACAATGGTAATACTTTAGATATAAGAGAAAACTTGCTTGATCTATTGACCTTTTGATTCAACGGGAAATTTTAGCTTCAATTTGCATTGCCATATAATTAATTACTAGAGAGTTAAATATTTAAGAAAAGTTCTATCCCGTTACCCTGTATATAATAGCTCCTTGGTATTTAATGCTCAGCAGACCATGACTTAGGGTAGGGACTTGCATCAATTAGTGACTTAATCCCCAGGAGAAAAATACTCAAAACAATTTTTTTACAGCGTGAGTATTTATGCAACTATTTTTTTCTCTCTGGAACTTGGATATTAGTTAAGAAAAGCGACAGTCTGCTATTGTAAAAACTTATCCGGTGTGTGTACTTGGTTCTCAAGGTCTAAAAAATTTGTATTCAAGCACTGGTTTGAAATAGTATTGGGTAAACGTCTAATCATACTGTAAATAATTTTAATCTCGTGATCTAACACCTCCCACCACATTCCTTGCGGGGAGTTGTGTAGATGTAACAATTATGCCCAATCTCCTCTTTCTAGTTATCGCCGTTTTCCATGCATCTGATTTACTTAAGAGATTACTCGTGATAAGAACGTTTTTCAGCTCTTAATTAAAATCTAAGAATTATCTGCGTAATTATCAATTACCTTCAATGAATATTTGAGCCTGCAGATTACATTACTCATCTAAAGTCGCATCCCTTTTCACTTTTTAGTGGATTCATTATGTGAATTCTTCATCTCTTCTCTCTCTCTCTCTTCTCTCAATCTCTTCTCGAACCCTTCATGCCGACCTGGATGGTAAGCCAGGGAAACCATAAGCGTGCGTGGTTTCTCACAGGGAATCCTAATTGTAACAATGACACCTACGAGTAAGTACCTTGCGTGCTCCGAGACTCCTGTCGCGTCCTTCGTCTCAGTGATGAAAGTGTTTCAGTTTCCTACGCTATACTTCAGGTCACTTTTAACCACCACGCTTTTATTAAAATTTACATAAATTTCTCGTCTAATTCATATTTAGTTCATTTATGACCCTGGATGAAAACCCCAAAATTAGCAAACCACAGGTCAGTTTGATAGGTGAGGGTAGAGCTCACCTAATACTAAGGCTATAGGCGTGCAAAATTCGCGCATCACGGTAGGTTCCTTTCCCTTGCACCTATTGTTTCCCAGGAGTTTCCCGAGTATTTAGGGCTCCAGAACCCATATTGAACCCCTAAAAATGGTGCAATTTGGGTTAAACTGAGTGTACCCAAAGGCGTACCCTGGAGTCGAACCCAGGCATTAGGTCGGTAGTCCAACCCTCATCCCACTGGACAACCAATTGTCCTGGAAGGTACATTAAAGTTAAAAGAAATTAATATGACCCTAGATAGCATGTGATTATTTTTAATGAATTACGTTTAAATTCAGCGTAAAAGACAACATGTGATTCCCTTCCCTCAACTGAGCAAGAGTTGGCAAAAGATTCGTGCATGTCTGGTCTTCTTTAGTCTTTTATATTAATGGCCGCCGCTATAAATCCGTTCGGCGCCCTGCGTGGAGGCCCTTGCACAAAGTCAAAGTGGGGATTCAATCGACGGCGGACGGCCGAGTCCGCCCCGTCTCCTCTCTATTCGCTTCCTCGTTTTATCGCTATCGTCGTCCGTTCCCACATTCCCCGCTAAACGCCCTCTTGAGGAGGGCTACCATGCGATGCTCCTTTGTCCAAATACAAAGGACGGCTGTCAGGCGCCCCCGCTTTGTGTTGCTCCACGATGCAGCTACCAAGCTGCCATCCTTTTCGGAGGGGGGGGGGCAAAATAAAGGATAAAAATAAAATCTTTTCATTGCCCCTTCATGTTTCATTCTTCTCATTCTTCACTCCGTCGCCAAGCGTTTATTTAAGCGCACCGGATTTTCCTCCGTTTATTTATTTAACTGTGCACCGACTTTCAATTCGTGCGGCGCCTGGTGATTTCGTACAGGGGGCGAAAATGTCTCCTGTATAGTCTCATCCAATTATTCAAAATATGTTGCTCGTAAAAATGCGATTTCAATGAAAATAAAAATATGGTATTATTCCTGCGTTCATTAAATTTGTTAAAAAGATGTTGTAGTGAAGATTTTAAGACCGTCTGTCAACGATAGAGTTCTCATTTTATCGGGTAGTTTTGGAGGAAAAATTTTACTTTCGTCAATCAAAGCCCTTTCAGCATTAGCAAAAGAAAAGAAAAAAAATCGTTGACTCAGACATTTGCCATGATTTTTCTAAAAAAATGGACATTCATCCTGTTGGAATAAAATTCCTACGTCCTGTTAAATTTTGGGCCCGATCATTCCGTTGAAACTTTCTGTAACAGAATTATATAAATGTCTTCATCTACGTAATACACTACATGATAGAAGTAAATTGCTCTCTCCGACTTCCTATGTGGAGTTTATTTTATTTTTTCTACATCCCTATTTCCTGTAGGGTCACTTAAGTTTCAATAAAATTTTTACAAAATCTACATGAGTGTGCTTGACTGCTTTCGGTAATAATTTCTTATTGCCACCTATAATATCGTGGGTGAAAAATCTTGAATTTTAAAATTTTGTACCTACTTAGATTTTTGTATCTTCTACTACGAATAATACAGCTTTTAATTAATATTTTTAATTATTACCTACTAACGTCAACTATGGATACGTTTTTGCAGCTGTTTTGGATGAAAATATATGTGTTCCTTAAAGTAAATTAAGAAGTAGACTTCTACAAAAGTTTGGTCCTGCCAACTTATTTGAATTTGATAATTTACATATGATTTGATTAACTTCCAATAGAAAATTAGTCATTATTATGGATAAAACTTTCCGAAAATAAGACGTTAGGAGTTTTTTCCAGTGATGGCAACCGTCCGAAATAATTTTTATTGAGTGCATTCATGTAATGAAACATTAATTACTTCAACTTACGATTTGTTTCGGAGCTATTCTTGCCTTCTCCAGATTTAATTATTTCACTTAAAATAACACCCTTCGTTCAACCTCACGTCTGTGTTGGATTATCCATTTTAATTATTAAAAACTAATTGAAAGTAGGGAAATTATTACATATTTCAGCAAAACTGTTCGAACTTAAATTTCGGATACACTAGATATGTTTCTAACTTGTGAATTTTCAGATATTCATGTATATATATATATATATATATATATATATATATATATATATATATTCAAACTTTGAAAATCCCGCCATACGGCGCACAAATATTCATTCAAACAGAAATAGGTATAAGGAAAGGGGATAGGAAAACACATAAAAGGCGAACACAAGGACATCTGGGGAAGGCGGTTTTTGAGCATATTTCATATATATATATATATATATATATATATATATATATATATATATATATATATATATATATATGATTAGAATCGATAATCGGAGGCGAAGTGTAAAACTCATTTCGATTCTCTCCAAAATTTGCAACTCGCCTTATTTTTCAGCAGTATTACGCTTAATGTACTGTTAGTTTAGCAATGAAATACTAGTCGAACCAACTATTAAAGTTAAGAGGAAGGCAGGTTTTTTCTTTGAGTTCTTCATGTAGTTTTTGCATTTCTTGACGTTTAGGTAGTGCTCGTGTTTTAAATTTTAATCCCATACACAGTTAAAATAATGCTGGGATTGTGATTACCATAGTTCTATTACAAGTATTCGCTGTTGGAGAACGAAGTTGGGCGGTGATATGTATCAGAGTGAGACAGGTTCGGAAACCTGTAATCAACCGTTAACGTATACGTAGAGTAAATGTTTTAGTAAACATCATAGGGATTATCAGTGGGAGTAAAAGTAGGTAGTGAGAATCTGATTTTTAGATTCGCACATATACCTGTATATACTTACATATACACACGCATTCAGAAACAAAAACCCATCTTTATGGCGAACATCGATAAGGAACACATAAAAGACGAACACAGTAGAGGTGGGGAAGGCGTAATCGAGCAGATCATGTGTGAAAAAATATTTCCTTTGCCGGAACTTGGGCCACAGATCCATCGACTTGTCAAGCCGATGTTCTCAACACTTGAACTATCGAGGAAAGACAATTTACACTTAAATCTGTGGGGGGTTTATGCAACCAAGTACCCTGATCTTTGGCCAATAGATGGCGTTGTTGAGAGTTGTTTCCCCCTCATCCCATTGAGGAATAGACCACACAAGAGGAATGTATAGTAGGGAAAGCAATCATACATCGTCATAAATGATAGGTCCAGTGCGTTTCTTGGCACGCATAGCCAGAAGAAGGAGACGAGCCACATTGGCCAAAAACATTTAAACACGAAAACACGCTATATGGCGAACTCATTCGCATGTAAATAGATGGAAATCATCTGGCTATGTGTGCCACGAAACGCACTCAAGCTGAGGATGCGTTAATGAAGAAGGTGTAACTGGCTTGCTCAAAGAACGTGGAGCTGTAAACAACGAAGCAGTTCGTCGAAACGTTCGTATGGAGGATGGCGCTCTACGGATCAGAGACTTAATCAAGAATTTTAGAAAAGTCAACCAGCAAAGACCACGGTGCTGGTGCGATATCCATAATGCATTAAAAAATATAAATGTGCTATATTAGTATCTCTTATGATTAATTAATATTTTTCTAGATTTAAAACGTCCTTATGGCAATGTATCATTCTTTCTCTGGAGAGGACTGCTTTGCAGTCGAAAGACGGTGTCAGTTTCTGGGGACTCCCCCTACCTTTTCCACAGGTGCGAGTCACAGTACTAACGTCGGAAGAAATTCCACGGTAGACCTTTGAGTGAGTGAGTGAGATTTGCAAGGGTTAACGCGTCTTCGCATACCCAAGCAAGTGAGTGTCTGTCGGATCACTGGCGTAGAGGGAAACCTCTCGTAAGTTCTGATTGAATGTGAGTGCTTGAGGCTAGCAAGGACCAATACTTCAAAGTATAGTACATCCAAGCTAGAGAGTGAGTGATTATTTAGAATAACTTGTAACTTAATCACCAGACACACGGTTGTTTTGACCGTTTGCGGAATCTATTTAATTCATTTATTTTTAGTATATTTTATTATATTTATTTTATTATTTTCAACTAATTTATATCTTTTCTAACTCCCCTTACTTATCCTTTGCCCATTTGTAAGAGTACGGTTGGGGCTAACTCTTCCCATCGTCCTTATGGCTATTAAGTGGCATTATTGCTTAAAGCACAAGGCATTTAGATTTGATCGATATTGTAAGCCTTGGTGGGACGAACTACAGGCTACTAACATACTCATGTTCAGGAAAAAATTTGAACCCCTCGACCGAATCCGATTATCGCATATAAAATCATTAATAAAAATATTTGGTAGTCGATTGTTTTCCATGAATTAAGCAGGACGAAAACAATGAAAATATCCCAAAACATATCGCATTGCACACTAGATTGGCATTGCCATTATTTTTGCAAATATTCAATTGTGGCAATTACCTAGCAAATTAAAAAAACATTTTTAAAGCAATTCTTCGTTTTCATTCAATTCCAGTATAGCTGTGACTACACTTTCGGTGCAAAATATTCTACGAAGTCCCCTAGCCGTCTGTTGGGGTAACCAATTCCGGCATCATATTTTTGAGAGAACGAATGGATTTTGTGCGAATGAACTTCCTTTAGGGTTACCAAAATTTTCGAAAAAATCTCTCTTCAGCAAAGAACTGAAATATAAAAATTAAATAGGTTAAATCTATAGGAAAATAGAATGAACATTTTGCATTCCCGTTGAAATTCTTAAGAATTAAGAATAAAATAACGTCCGAAAGAGGAATTTACCCCAATAATCCAGTCATCTTACTGCCGCAGTACCAAGTGTGTCTGAGAATTTGTGAGAAGACAAAGTACTACCACTGCTTTCTCTAATTAACTACATTGTATTGTTTTTAATTGGCTCTCTGACCTGGCTTTAGCCCGCTGAAAGCGTGAATTCGGGTTGAGAGTTGGCAACGTCGCCAGCGCCAAATTTGGGAAACCCCGAGCTCGATTCAGAACATTTTTTTCTGGCCTTTTAAGTTCATATTCAAGTGATGTAAATGCGAAAAATTTACTCCAATCTCAAATAAATTGTCTAAATAATCTGCAGCATAAAAATCGAAATCTCCTTCACCAAAAATATAATTCTGGTTCCTAACACGCAAATTTCGTCTAATAAAAAATTCATGCGCGAAATTCGGTAACTGGCCGTATTTGTTTTCTTTTGGCATGGCCGCATTTTTATCTCGTTCAAAATCCACGTATCGATATAGAAATACCAAAACAAATTTTCTCTCTCCTCATCGAACTCAATCGGGGCGATGCGTTGGCGTGGCCCTTTACGCTGGTATTTACCAATCTGCTACCCGCTGAGAGAATGTGCTCTTGCCGTTAGATCGGAGGGCGATAAGTGCCCACTACCATCTTTCTCTCCGCCACTCGCCACCTCCACCCCCTTGGTGTAGACTATCCACAAGAGGGAACTCTTCCCCTTCCAACCACACCGAGCCACCCCTTCCCTCCGCGACCCCCCTGTGGGCTCAAGCTCAAGCAGGCTGAGATGGAGAAGGCGGGGAGTCGGAGGGTGGGATAGAGAGAGAGAGAGAGTGGTGGTTTTGGGGGAAGGGGAGGCGAAAAAGAGCTTACGCATGGCGTTTGACATTCTGTTAAGTGGCCCTTAGAAGGCGCTGCCGTCATGGCCGACGAGGTCAGATGAGGAAGGGAACTTCACGAAACGGGGGGTCGGAGGTGCCGGATCATTTAGCAGCACGCGAATCTCTCACCCTCGCCTCGAAAAGCAGGGGTGGTTGGGAGATTTGGGCTGCATGGAGAGATCGGTTAGGCAGCTCACAATTCCCTGGGGTGATTGAAAAAATCGATATCCCTAGCGAATTGGTTCTGGAAAATGTTGATATACATACGTTCGGGTCGTGTGGCGAGCAGATAGGGAAACTACAAACTACTTATGCTACATATACTCGGTTACACTTGATACTAATTATTTTAATTACATAATTTTATAGCACCTGCCAATTAAAACTCACGTTGATTCCATCAACATGGCAATCGAAAAAATATATTATAAATAAATTAATATATACATATATATGTCCCGTGTGGAGTTGCTAATCTCCCATCGGGTGCCTCCCCAGGTGGCGGATAGGGGAACGCTCACCAGATATGGCGAGTACTGGGGAAATAAAATACCCAGGGCAGACCAAAATAGCAAAATCAGTAGCGTCTGTTTCCATAGTGGTCGGCTACAAAAGACGTCTGTTCCACATGCAAGTGGCGGCCTGAAAAACAGCTCTAAGCTAAATGCTTCAGTTAAATACCATGAAGGGGTTCTAGTAACTCCTTCACATATATAGCTTCAACCCAAGGCATGATGGTAAACGCTAAATGGAAAACTACTCCAGGGGCTAACCAACCCTCCATCGTTGGAAACAACAGTGCAAGTGGGCCATCGGATTCTGGAGAGCCCACAGCATCATGTAAGGAAGAGTCGGAGCTTCCTGGGACGTCCAAGATATAGCCAAAGAAGAAACACTCACTGGGAACACTGGACATTAACACACTCCGTAAAACTGGCAAACTAAAACACCTAACTGACACACTGGAAAGTCGCAAAATCCTCATTCTAGCACTCCAAGAAGCAAGTTACTCAGATGAGAATGCAGTGGAATCAGGAGGGTACAGAATTTATAAAGGCAAACCGGCAGTCAGGAACTCAAAAAATGCCACAATGTTAGGTACAGCGTTTATGGTGAAACAAAATCTAACAGACTCTATTATAGACTTCAAATCAGCATCAGAACGGATCTCATTCCCCTCCTTCAGATCAGGTAATAAAGGATACACCATAATTAACGTTCATGCACCGATAAACCAAGACAACAGAACTAACCTAGATAAAGTAGAAGATTTCTGGGAATTCTTAGAGAATGAAACGTCAAAAATACCACAGCACCATGTTAAAATTCTAGTAGGGGATTTCAATGCACAAGCTGGAAAGGAAAAAAATTCAAAGCAATAGTAGGGGACTACCCAGCACATGCAAGAACAAACAAGAATGGAGGAAGACTTATTGATTTTTGTAAACAATTCGATCCAAGACTAGCGTCGACTTTTTTTAGAAAAATGCCGAAGAAAAAGAAAACATGGAGTTTTCCAAATACTAGACAAGGTGAATACCAAATAGACCACGTAGCAATAACTAAAGGAAGTCATAAAGAAATTATGGATGTTAGAGTGAGGAGGGGACTCAACATAGACTCGGACCACCACCTCACGGAAGTAAAGACAACATTTCAACCGAATAAACCAAAACTGAGATTGAGGAGAGATATGGGAATTGACACAAAACTCCAAACAAAAGACAAAAAGATTTCACCAATAAAATAACGCTCAGAACATGGAAACTTGGGAGGAAATAAAAAGCACAATTATGAAGGCAGCAAGAGAGCTGGGACAGCCGCAAAGAAGGCGGAAACACAGGCGGTGGAAGGAGATCTGTGACGAAGCGATAGACAAGAGACTAATAGAATAGAAAAGATGGAACACTAGTAAGAAAAGAGAAGACTGGGAGAAATTCACAGAAGAAAAGAAGAGAACATCCAAAATTATTAGAACTGAGAAAAGGTAATATGATAACAACAGATTAAAATAAATAGACACAGATTTAAAAAAAACAACACCAGGGATTTTTACAAGATCTTTAAAGAAGAAATAGTGGGATACCAACCACCAAACTTGCATTTTAAAGACAAAAATGGAAACCTGATAATGAACAACAAAGGAAACTGTCAATTGGTAGCAGACTATTTTGAGGAACTACTTAACTGTCAAGAACCCACGGAAAGGGTAGAGTTCCAAGAATCACAACAGATGAACACACCAACAGAACCACCAACTCAAGAAGAGATAGATACGATCATTAATACGCTAGGGAACAATACAGGGTTCGTCCGGAAAATAAGTGTACTGAGCTCAGGAAAAAAATATTATTACACTTTTACACATCTTAAGCTAATATTCCTCAAAATAGGACCCTTGTGAGTCGATGCACTTGTTCCAGCGGCGTTCCCATTCCTGGAACGCTCCCGCGAAGGCATCATCGGGAACCTCTCGAAGACACGTCGTCACGGCCTCTTTGACGGCGTCCAAAGTCCCGTATCGCGTTCCTTTCAAACTCCTCTTAATCTTCGGGAACAGAAAGAAGTCCGGCGGTGCCAAGTCCGGGCTGTAGGGCGGGTGTGGCAGCGTTGCCACGCCGTGCTTGGCCAAGAAGTCCGACACGACAAGCGTGGTGTGAGACGGCGCATTGTCGTGATGCAGCCGCCAGATGTTTTTGATCGCTGGCCGGACACGGGCGACTCGTTTTCGAAGCCTGTCGAGCACTTGGACGTAAAATGCAGCATTTAGTTTATCGTTCAGGTACAAATTCGTAGTAGACGACTCCCCTTTTGTCAAAAAAGACAATTAGCATCATAAACTTATTTTCCGGACGAACCCTGTAAGTCACCAGGAGAAGATGGGGTAGTACTGAAGACCATATAAGAGATATACTGAAGACCAACCAAGACAAAAAACAAAGAGGGTGTGGACCGAAGAACAACGACGAACGGTAGGGGAGAAAATGAAGAAGTCCTGGGAAGAAAGAAAGAAGAAAAACCAGAAGTCTTGAGATCATTGCGGTCCATAGTTGGCCAAACTCAATAAAAAAAATATATATATATATATATATGAAATGGACGGAAAGGAAAACAAATGAGGAAGTACTAGAGATGGTGGGTGAGGAGAGGGATTTGTTGCGAGAAATCCTATGGAGGCAGGAAAAATGGATGAAAGGCGTATTGAGCGGTAGTGGAATGTTGAAGAGGGTAATAGAGGGGAGAATGTTGGGCAAGCGAGGTAAGGGTAGGAACAGGATAGGGATGTTGGACGGGATGAAGGGAGGAAAGAAGTACACCGAGATGAAGAGGGACCTGATATAGATTAGTTTGCTAGGTGGGGAGTCACAAAATGTTTATTTGATAGCTGTGTCCATCCAAAAACCTATCTTAAACGGTAGATTACCTAATAATATATATATATATATATATATATATATATATATATATATATATATATATATATATATATATATATATATATATATATACATACATGTGTGTGTGTGTGTAGTCCAGGGGTAGAGCGTTAGACTACGGTATGCATTTTTTGGCAGTAATTCCACTCATTCCATTCAAGGCATGAATTTTTTGTTGCGAATTTTCGAGGAGGAGAGATGTAGTATGAATGCAAATAGGATAATATAGGCCATAGTGATTTATTCTCCGAAGCGTGGAAAAGGAAAGCGTCAAAAAATTGAAAGAATATGTCATTCATATCTGCCGCTTTATTTCCTTATGCCTATTGGAAATGTTTGTCATTCGTAGTCGCAAGCACTCACACCCAATCTGTGTAGCAGGTTCTTGCGACTAGTAAGGATCAATGCTACATAGTACATCCAAGCTAGAGAGTGCGTGAAGTTTTCCTTAATGAGTAAGTACATTTTAATTTTTTAATATTTTTTAAAACTTTATTTCGTGCGACTGTCGGATCGCTGGCGTAGAGAGGAAACTCTCGTAAGTCCTGGTTGAGTGATTGAGACTATCAAGGATCAATTCCGCAAAGTACATCCAAGCTAGAGAGTGCGTGATTAATTTTCATTTATTTGATAACTTGTTATTTAATCATTAGACACACGGTTGTTTTGACCGTTTGCGGTATCTATTTAATTAATTTAGTTTTAGTATCTTTTATTATATTTATTCTGCTAACTTATATCTTACCTAACTCCCCTTCCTATCCATTGCTCATTTATAAGAGTACGGCTGGGGTCAACTCTTTCCATTATGCCGAGATTTTATAAAATATGTTACTTAATTTTGATTTTTTGCCGGACTTAAAAAAGTACTCTTAGGTATTCATCTTAGAATTATAGAGATAAATCTATTTTTAGTTATTTTATAGCCACTTTTGATAAAGAAAAGCAGAATTATTTCCGTAGATCGTTGCATCTGTCCATTGCATTTCATAATCGATCTCTCTCTGCAATTATTTTCTTCCGTCCAAGTATTCGTAGAGTTTTCTTGTCTCTCATTATATTTTCATATTCTTTTTTCCTTAATCAACTCCCTTCCTTCATATTAATAAAGCTCCGAGCCAACCATCGGAAAGACCGGGGAAGTTTTTCCCGGGTCTCGTTCTTACCACTCTTATTATTTTTCATAGTGGCTTGAATTCCATGTTAGTTTGGAGAAAAATGACTTCTGATGAAAATATTCGGCACTTTGGCGCAGTAAGAAAATAATCCTGAGCCCCCTGGGGGCGTTCTTGAACTACAAATCAATTAAAAAGTCCCCTGAAAGAGATAGTAAATATAATGCAGTGAAAATTTAACGTAGACCTGCCGTTCGATGTAGAAATGAAAACTTTTTGAGAAAACTTAGCCATTAAGACACTGAAAGACACCGATTGACGAAAATAGGACTTCAAAATGACTTTTAGATTAGAGTAACGTGAATGAGTCTATTTGAAATGCATTGGGAAAGGAATGATGTATTGGATTGGGGGAGCTCCTCTTGCATCCGTCGAGGCGCGTTTTCTGCCCACCCTCTTGTTTGCGATGAATTCATTGTGGTTCAACGGACAATTCTCAGCTTCGGTCACTTAACAATTTTTGTGCTGCCACCATTACATTTTTCCGCTACAATGAATCACTTGGCGTCACTCTTACGTGTAGTTTTAGAGCCACCTCTTTCTAGAAGGCAGTGAAGAGCAGCCGCCCAAACTATTATTCCCATCTCTTCGGCCTCTACTAAGCTGCACGTATCCGCCCACGCAATTTCTTTGCCAACAACGTTTTGGTTAATCACGTTACTTAACAATATAACGATTATTAAAATCTTCAAGTCTGCGTGAAATTAGTTGTATGAACTTCCAGCGCCTTAATTTTAAACTTCCTACTGTACGTTAAGAGGATAGTAAATCCCAGAATTTTCCATCTCCACGTTTCTCATGAATCTTGACGGGCGTCTTTATAGTGCATGCGTGGGGCGCTCAATAATTCCCAAAAAACAAGTAGTACAAGCAGATTACTGTATATTTTTACATTTTTTGACATAATCTTCTTTTATTACGATACACGTTTCTCAGCGTTTCACCAACTTTTTAAGCCGTCCAAAAAGTAGGATTTCCTCAAAATAGCCATTGGTATTGGTGATAACCTCCTCGTTTGACGTGAATCGTTTCCCCCCGAGCAATTTTTTCAAGTTTGTAAATAAAAAAAAAGTCACTTGAAGTCAAATCTGGTGAATACGGTGGATGTTGTGTTAATTTGAACTATAATTTCATAATTTTGGAGTCATAACTGCGCAAGTATGCATTTGTGCTTTGCCTTGACGAAAGAGAATTTTTTCTTTGCCAAATAAGGAATTGTTTCTTCAATAATGACGCTTAATAATGTCCATTTATCGTTTATTCTTTTGAAATTAATCAATATAGATGATTCTCCATGCATCCCAAAAAAACCGCGGTCATCACCTCGTCGGCCGATTTCCCCGTCTTTACCTTCTTCAGAGCTGGATCACCTTTAGAAGCGTGCTCTTTCGATTTAATTTGCCTCTGAAGTTTAGTAATGTATCCACATTTTGTCCACAGTTATGTATCGACGAATAAACTCATCAGGATTGCGAAGAAAAGCGCCAAACCCGCTTCAGAATCGACTGCGTCTATTCTCCATTTCAGGGTAAATGCGGCGCCCATCTCGCAGAGATTTTTTTACACCTCATTTTTGTGTAAATTTGAAAGCACTGTCCCTTTATTAATAAAAATTAGCAATTTTACACAAAAATAAAGTTTTATTAATATGACGGGTTTCAATGCAACTACATCATCTGAAGATGATGTAGTTGCATTGAAACCGGTCGTATTAATAAATTTTATTTTTGTGAAAAATTGCTAATTTTTATTAATCATGTTATTCCATCATATCACGCCTGAAACGTCTCTTTTTAAGCACTGTCCCTTGTTGTATGCCTATGCCCTCAGCTATTTAGCAATTCATATTCCAGGCTTTTGTCAATCATTTCGAAGGAAATCACTTCACTGGAAGCCCCGGACGCTGTTCAGCACTTGTTAATGCACGGCCACGTTTAAACTAATGTACCCCATACGTAAAATCTCGCAAACACAGGAGCAGATGTGTCATGAACTTCATCAAACTCAGCTCATTCGGTGTTAAGCCTTTTAAATAGAAGTATTTAATCACCGAACGGAATTAATATTTTCCAAATTTCTAAATAAACAAAGGGTTTCTGCTTCAATAGAATATGAAAATGGATCCAGGTGAGGGATGTAGGTGAATCTTTAACCGTTCTAGAGAGAAATGAGGCTTACTGAGAGAAAATTTTTCCCGATACTACGAGCGCGATCTCTTGGATTTTCTAAGGAATATTGAGAGACTCACGTATGATCCCATTTCATGCCTGCTTTGGAATACGGTGCATGAAAATTACGAATTTGGATAAGCAGGGGACTGTTTCCTCCCCTTTACTGTCCGTGCCTGCCTCACTACCCCACTAGTTAAATTTCATTCCGATAATCACTCATGCATAGGGGTACTTCTACACCCACTTTCCTGCTTAGAGACGCCAGGATGTCAATAAATAATCTGTGATTTTAAATCGTCGGTTGCCGGTCAACAGTCGAATACCTAAACGAAAGTCTCATTTCAGAGCAACTCCGCCCGTTTGACCTGCGGGGCAGAGTGACATTGCTACGAGAGGCAGACTACTTAGTGAATTTAAATTGACAAATCCCCGTTTTAATACAATTATATCATATTCTTTGATTCCTATAGAAATATCCTATCACACCGTTCCTGATTTCTTTATTTGGCTAAATGGACAGAATGTTTCAACATTTTTTCTTTCACGCGCAATAACTCAGCCCAAAACTGAGGCGTGAACATTTGCATGAAATTTAGATATTTGCATAGTTACGATTCCTAAAAATCTAAGTCTAATCCGTCCATCTATGATTTATTTTTCAAGTTTCTTTGAATTATTTTGACTAATTAGGATCTTTTTGGAATAATCAAGCCTTCACGAATTATAAGTTTCCCTATCCAAGCAGGCACTTCGTTAAAGCTTCTGGGATCTGCCCAACTTCTTGGCACGCTGAGAACGGCTCCTCTGCCTCTTTCCTCACCCATGATAACCTCGAAATCTTGCCTACGTCATCGCTGTCCGGGTGTGTCTTGCGCGTATTGAATCGCGAAATAAAAAAATAATACTCTCTCCCTCTCTTTCTGAGCAGTTGGCGGTTGGCATGAAGGAAAGGGAGAACGCGCCGTATGGGAACGAAATTTAAAAACGATTACGAAGAACCAGAGCGCCGTCTACTTTGACGTGCAGACGAGGCGAGGAAAAGAGTCGAGGGAGAGAGAGATGAGGAATTGTTGAGAGAGTGGCGGAGTGGGGGTTGAAGGCTTGTGTGTGAAATACACCGGGGGAAGGAGGGAGGGAAGACGCCGGGGAGGTGTAGAAACAGGGAAAGGCCGGATGGCATTGGGGAGGGGTGGAGGAATTGAGGAGGGTAGGAGGTGGAGGTTGTCGGGAGGTATACCTACCCACTGGTGAGGCGGGCGGCAGTGCATGACAAGGTGGGCAAGATATAGTGTACGATAGGCCCACTCTCACCCTCCGGAATATGCCGACGTCACGGCCCTCAATTCGACCTCCGTGGCCATATAACGCCGTGCTCATTTGAGAAACCCCGAGTCTCTCGACCAACTCTCTCCCGCTCATAGCTTATTGTATTACCTATTCCCTCCAAATGATGGCCATTCCGAAGTAATAGGAAATGTTAGAGACGTTCCGAAGAAATTTCTCGCACAGGAACGAAAAAGTGCCAAGGGTAACAGCTTCCATATGTTATTTTTTATAGTTATCTATATGTTTTCATGTCCATATAAATATATGCATTTATATTTATATGTATATAGTATATCGATGATGTATAAGCACTAACGAGAGCAATATAACATTTGGAGGGAACAATAGAACACAAAATGAAATAGATTCCACGTAAAAGGATACACACTTTAGATTGCTTGAGCTTTCGACCTTCTCTGGGGCCTTCTTCGGTTTCAGACTGGAGGGTCTCGGACGAGAACTATGGAGTCGGGGGGGCGGAGGAGTATCAGCGTATGCTGGGAAGGGAATTAAAGATGGCGGTTAAGGGGGGAAATTGTAAAAGATCGGAAAGTTAGTATATATGCGGGTTCGCGAGTTCTTATTTCAATATTGGTGGCTGAATCGTGCAGGAATTCTAGGATGGTTTGAGAGAAACGGGTGAAAGGAAAGGTGTGAAACTGCGTGCGAAGGGATAGGAAGAGAAGAGAGTGAGTCAGAATTAGAGGAGTATTAGTGATTGTTCATGCGAAAGGGTCAGGGGTAATGCATTCACCTATGTAAAATGAAGTGTATTGTTTACATGACGTAAGATAGATAATGTTTTTCGAGAGGCCATTAGTGTGGGAACAAGGTGAGGGGGCAATGAGGGGATGTGGGGAGAGGGGAGCAGATCTGAAAAGCAGACATTTTTTACATCGGGGGTGGTTGCCAGTAGAGGAAATACGAAGATATTTGTCCGGGGTTGCCAAAGGGTTGTTGGATCTCAGAATGTTTTTGAGATTGGCGGGTGGGTCGTCTGTATGCGGGAGAAGGACAATGGGGCAGTAAGGAAGAGGTAGCATCATTGTCGTGTAAAATAGGAAAAAAATTCTTTAAGAAAGGTTTTCAGTCAACACACACACACGCACACACATTTATGATGAAAACATCACACCAATGGCTACCAAAATTATTTACATTAGAAAGGTGTTGAAGGAAGAGTAAAAAGATTCCATGATGCTCCCGGACATTTCGGGGCGAGGAGGGGGCGCCCCCTTCATCAGCAGAAGGGAAATTAGTCTCTTTAGTTTCTTCTTGTGCTAATGAATCCGCCTGTTGGCCCCGTTCGTGCGTATAACTCGAGATGGCTGACAATGTTTTTTCAGCAGCAGTTTTTAAGTCGTTGAGTACCACCTCCATCTCTTCTCAAACGGTGAGCATCTGTTATATCATTTAATTACGTAATGTTTGGTCTCCAGTTTGATATTTATGAAAATAAGTAAAATTATAAGTATATGACAAATAATAACTGAAATATCTATTAATAACAGAGAATTGCGATTGGAGAAGCCATAGATAGAATAGTAGATAAAATCGATCGCTGTAGATAAAATAGAACTAAAAACGATATTTTGATACAAATTGGAATTAATTTCTACCGAGGGGTTTGCCGATGGATCATCACTGTCATGAAAACCATCATTTAGCCATAAAGAAACTTATCAGTGTATAAAAAGTGAGAAAAATTTTAAAGTTGGTCTAAATTAGCTAGGGATGATATATTTTTCTATGGAGACTATTGTAGTGAGGTTTTGATTAATGGTTGAAACTAAGAACTCAATTACATGCCTGTAAAATTTTTTTCGCTTCCTCTCACTTTTCATTAATTTAGATTTCATCAATGATGCCGGCAATAATTTAGTATACACTGAATACTACAATGGACATAATTGTCTTTAACGATATCAGGTAAAATTGTAATGATAATTTAATGGGTGGTTCTGAAAATAAATTTCGAATACCAGTTAGTAAATTTCTGAGCGTACCACAATTCGTTCTCAAAAATCTTGTCCTAATGATATGCCTTAAATATTAGTTTGGACTCGAGAAATTATAACTCTTATTGCAGTAATTCTTCACTGAAAGCATCTCCATTCGAATTTAAATAAAAAGCCATGTAATATGATTAACTAATTTCTACACAACTCTCTCTCTCTCTCAACTCTCATGGCATTTACCGTTTTACTTTACCTTCAATATTGCGGACTCTTAGTTTCAAAATATGCTATATTCCCATTCTTATTTATTTAAATGTTTTTGTTGATTTCTATATGTTAGTTTGTGAAAAGGAAAGCAAGGAGAACCTAACATTAATTACCGTCCTTATGAACTTCGCCAGCATGCTACTACTATAAATGGACCATTTAGGTATGTTTTAGTTTAATTGCTTACTTTCTTCTTTTGTACATGCCTCCAAGCTATGCAACGCTAACCTGTACATTATTTCCTTATGCCGATGTCTGTATTATAATCCTAGACCTTTTGGAAAAAATTTCTCCCCCGAAAAGTTATAATCACTGCGTTAGAAAGTTTACTGTTTGTTTTTCATTACCTGATTACAATTCGTGACAAAATTCTCGGCACACTACGATTATCCAAAATGAATAATTGAACGGGGAAATATATGCTATTTTTTCACAGAATACCTAAAGTGAAAACCCATTTCCCCTTCATTCTCCTTCCACAACGCTTTCATTCGCATTCTTTGCGTGACTTCGCTCTAGAGGGTATTGGGAAAGAAAGCTTTTGATCCGTACACTCGGGCATAACTTTCACTTGGCTGCTATATTTGAACATTTCATATGAAAATGCATTTGAACATTACAGATGAGTCATATATTTTGAACCTTACATTCTACTCTTACACACAAATGGCCAGCCTTTCAACTTTCTCATAGATCTACAGCTGCTACTCTACGAACAGCTTCTCAAACAATTGCCTTCCCTACTTGACAAGAGAGGAAATGTCTGATATTATGCCGATGTAAATATCAGCCTTTGCTCTGTGAATGTGAAAATCGCGTGTCTGTAAAAGGTAAACAGCCGCCTATCAACATACGCTCAAATGTCAAAGGTTGACCTTTTCGAATCAAGCATATTTATTAAAACCGGTTTTATCATTCAGATCAGACGTAGGTGGAAATCCACCAAGATCCATAAAAATCCGACTCGAAATTAATTCTTTGATTAGGACGTAGCTAGTAATGAAGAAATTTTGCGTTTTTGAACTGCGCCATGAGCTGTGCTGCAATGGTGCTGCTAGCAATGAGCTGATAACACAATGTATAATGTCTCAAGCTTAAAGATTTAATGAGACCAACCCAATGGAGATAAAATACGTATGCTATAATATGTTTTAAAAGCTTAAGTCACATCGAACTAAAAAGAAGAATCACACAAAGGACGTACACCAATTCGTAGTGGATGGTGAAAAGATGCCGATTCCGAAGAACCGGTGGTTCAACTTTGGACCTCCTATTTTTGGCGTGCACTTGAAATCACTATCCGTATATTACTATTTTAAAAAAATCCAGATCACTGTTACACATAAGGCAATATCTAAAAATTATAATTAATTTGTGAGTAATTATTGAAATGTGGGTGTGGAGAAGAATGGAGAAGGTGAAATGGACCGAAAGGAAAACAAATGAGGAAGTACTAGAAATGGTGGGGGAGGAGAGGGGTTTGTTGAGAGAAATCCTATGGAGGCAGGAAAAATAGATGAAAGGCGTATTGAGCGGTAGTGGAATGTTGAATAGGGTAATAGAGGGGAGAATGTTGGGCAAGCGAGGTAAGGGCAGGAACAGGATAGGGATGTTGGATGGAATGAAGGGAGGAAAGAAGTACACCGAGATGAAGAGGGACCTGATATAGATTAGTTTGATAGGTAGGGAGTCACAAAATGTTTATTTGATAGTTGTGTCCATCCAAAAACCTACCTTAACCGGTAGATTACCTAATTATAAGAACAATTGCACTCCCCATGCTCATGTGTAGAATATTTTTTCACTTTATTTTTTTAGAAGAGAATATATTTAATATAATCCCAATTCATTGTGCATAAGTCTGCTTTCATTGTTGAATTTATGCTTATTGACGAACCTAAAATATGTATTGGTAATGTTCCAGTGGAAAATTAATCTATCAAACATGATAATAATATATCAAACATTAAAATCTACCAGAATAATTAACGCGAATGTTGGATGTTAAAAAAAGAGTAGAGGTCACTCAGGTTTGGATCCCGATTCCTTTGCCACCAACGGTTTCCCAAGAAGTTCAGCAGCTCTAAAATTCACAGGGCTCTGGTGAAGCCAGGAATGTCCAGAGGAGTCATCCGTATTGAACCCGTTTCCTTACGTCTCCGTAGCTATGTGCTCTCACCATATAATTAAAGACACAACCATAA
The DNA here is from genome assembly GCA_037158775.1 of Hetaerina titia. Classification (NCBI taxonomy): domain Eukaryota; kingdom Metazoa; phylum Arthropoda; class Insecta; order Odonata; family Calopterygidae; genus Hetaerina; species Hetaerina titia. Next base: position 103,103,767 of record CM073773.1, on the reverse strand, counting down.
TAGAATGTGTACCTTACAAAAGTATGTTTGAAGAATCCCTAAGAACTTTAAATTTTAACAAATCACAAGAACGTCCTCATGTATATTATACTTAATTTCCATTTTTAGCTTTTCCTATTTTGTACTTCATTCCGTTCAGTAAACATATTCCTATTCTTCGTGTTCCTTGCTTCACGTTCCTCCTTCTATCACTTTCTTTAACATTTCAAGGAAGCCAACTCAATTATTTTCCCAAGCACAAGAACGGGTGGCAACATGAGAAAAGTGACATAAACATTTATTGGATGCATGTAGAAAATTTGGAGTATGTTGAGTTTGAGATCCACATTAATATCGCGCATTTTTTATACTAGGACCTTGAGTTTGGTTTCCACATCTCAAATCGATTCTTTATATTGGTATGATTTAATATAGAAATAGTTATGGACAGTGTCATTCTGGTGAGGCCTCAGGTTGAGGATGCGACGAGAATTTGGGACCCTGCGCTGGAACATTTCTAAATAAAACAAGAATCAGGAGAAAATTGGCAGTCCCGTGCAAAATTATTTTGAGTAAACAGAATGCCTCACCCTAATATCGGAAATTTATAGCTGATTAAGAAATTATTTTTTCCTCGTGCATTTTGTGACTACGACATTTGTAAACGTGACGATCGCCAATTTGAACTACCCGAAAATTTAATAATACAGAAATCATATGATTCTCAAAAAACGACAATGACTGCTGAAGTAAGAACTCTCGCCACACCCTCTCGTGATTCTCATAGGTTTGAATATGGATGCAGATAGCTCCGGAGAAATTTCATCCTCGGAAGGATGACGACCGAGGACAAATTCAGGGGCGCCCCAGAAGGCTCACGTCAACCATATATTCCCAGAGGATCTTCCAATTATCCATCATGTTCTGCGATGTTCGGACTCGGGTTCTTGTTTCATGCCTTCTCCCCTCCTACACCTGCCCTCCCCGCACCCCACGCCCCTTCCCCCACCGCGTCGTCACAGAGCCCACTCTTTTATTTCTCAATAACCCTTCCAACACCGTATGCGGTCCTCCCTCTCCCCAGAGCCGAACGGGCTTCTCTCATAACATCATAATCATCATCCTCGTCGTCATCATCCTCCATGTCCGATTCATCCCCTTCCCCCTACCCGCTCCACCCACCCCCTACGCCTCCCCCCCCGCCCTCTCCAAGACAGGAGAAGGAGTGGATGAGGAAGGGGAGTAGATTGGGTGGGAGGTGGAGGGAGCGGAGTCCTGGGCCTCCTCGAAAAAAGACCAGAGAGTCATAATGGAAGATTGAATAGGAGAGATACGGCAGCGGACATGAGTGGTCTTTCATGAGTGGAAGGCCTTTGGCGTGAGGGGATGGATGGGTGGACTGGAGGAAGGGTGTGTGTGTGTGGGAGAGAGAAAGGGAGGTGGTACGTCGAAGGCTGGGAGAATGGGAAATGGAGATGATTAGCGCGGAATGAAGGTACGAAGGGAATGGGGTCGGAGGAGACGAGATGAGAATTTAAAAGCTTTGACGGGGTCCGGTTTTAAAAACAAATTTAGTGCTAACTTACCTTACGATCTTTATTAGGACCGTAATGCATCTCCATTCCGCGCTGGGGGATACTTTTTTGTTTCGTTTTCATTTTAATAGGTTTCATGCTGTTTGAAAAGACGCCTGACGGACGAAGCAGTCGCCCTGTGCAGATACGTCAGGGTATAGTTTGATGACCCGCCGGGGAATTGATCTCCATCCTCCTATCGATTGAGGTCCTGAGCGGGAACCCGTCAAGTATTTATTTGTATTTCTAACTTGCACTTTGAGTACCTAATTCAGTGCCTCTCGCGTGAGTTTATAATTATGAGATTTTCAGAAGGGAAAAATTTGTATTCAGGAAGTGTTTGGCTAAGAAAATAAATGGGTACCTAAGCCACACGACCGTTGAAATAAAATGAAGAAAAAATATGTTATCCTTAAGTGCCCCCATAGGTGTTCTCTTTGTAAGCACAAAGTGAATATGGAGAGAAATTTAATAAAGATGCAAAAGAATTAGCCCAAAAGTCATTTTAAATGGAAAGGGAAAGTGTGTTTTTTCTTTAGTGAGGCAGTTCAATTGGATGACTTGTGCCGCAGGTGTAAAATTACCTTAAATCCTTGGTGCGTGTGTTCGTGCAACTCCCGAGGCTCACTGTGGATCACAAAACAGATGATATAACGCTTGTACTAGCTTTGTGTGTTGAATTAAACATTTTAATAGTTTTTCATTTAGGTTTAATATTTTTTTAGTGGTTAACAAAGTTGTTTAATTTATTCTCCCCCTCATTCAGTGCCCATTATGAGCATGGCCTTAAGGCTAATATTTTTTTTGCATTTTAAGTATATGGTTTTCCAGGATTTTTGAAATATTATTAAAAGCTTAATACTTAAAAAATATAGTTTCGTGAAAACAGGGGCATGGAAGTGAGAGAATAGAGATGTAAAGACTCCGCCAGCTGTAAAAAGGACCGTAGGAGTATATTATAATAGCTCTACATACTTTTAAACTTTACCGTAAATCTGTCGATCAATTCGAATGAAGATAAGAACTATGATCGTGCTACGACATATAGTAGTATGGCTGAAACTCGAGGTCGACTTCCTACTTTTTCCTTTTGGACACGAGATTACCATTAGAACAGCGGTGCCTTCGCGCGCTTATCGGCCAGAAAATCATTTGCAAGTTGTAAAGACAGCAAGGTATTGCTCGAGAGTAGAATTATTTTTTGATGTGCTGCCTATCCTCGTGGGATTGAGATACTTCAAAAATTTTGCCCAAAATTGTTTTCCGTTAGATGCAAATTCGTACGATTCACGATTATTTTTAAATATTACAGTGCGTTATAAATGGCAGACTTTTCAGATGTTTTAGCGCTTGGGACGTGGTGCAGCCCTCATTGTATTGGCAATTTCACGTAATACTCGAAACAGCACTCGTTTCAAAGACAAGGGATGTGATTTTGAACTCGTGAGGGCTAGAGGTAAAATAGGGATGTTATGCATACGTTATACAGACCAAAACGCCCGCCGCATTTTTAACACATTCACGCGTTAACATGATTTTCACAATGACATCATGATTCGTAGGCTCTTTTTTAGGACATTTAATTCTTGTTAAAAATATTTTCTCTCTCCGACTCCGACTTCGACTACCATTATCCCACAAAGTCACTATTTTAACCCGTTTGAAATCTTTGGACAAGCAGATTTTCAAATTAAAAAAGTGTACTTGTGTGAATTCTGAAAACGGAAATAATTCTCCCATGAATAGTTTTATGTTCTATTTTATACTTGCTAATCGAACACTGTTTGTTATTTTGTGTGCCGCTGGAAACCAAATAGGATTATTTTCTCTTTTCGTTAAGTTGCCCAGGCTTATCCATCCGAACACGCCAAGCCAACGCCGGACCTGGACTGATCCCTTGACCTTAATTTCGTGAGAATTAAGTACATTTCATATTTCCTTTTATTGACTTCTGAATCTATTCTCCAATGTACCAATTGAGATTCGACGCAGTCTTACTCTTCTACTACCCAAGGGCCTAAATTAGGGAATACACATCACATATGCCTAAGGGACTCAGATCCTCGATATTTCAGTTACCGCGAAGCCATATTTCCCAACCAGTTAACCCGAACGTGTAAAAAAAGGTTTAAGTCGTCTGAAAGTTTAAATTTGAATGCAATAGTGCAGTAATCAGGAGCTTTTAAAACCTTTGGATAGTAACTTTAAAAAAGTCGTTGGATTTTCGAACCATATTACATCATGTTAACTCTCAACATATTTAATCCAACCTTGTTTCAGAAAATTCCACTTAAAATTTACATTTTAGTTATGTTATATTAAAAATTTGAGTGTAGCATTATATCTTTCCACTGAACCACTATGTCACGCGTGAGTTTCACGTTCTGCTTTCCCCTTTAACTGAACTAGTAGGAGGAACTAATATTTACGATAGGGTGAGGAACATGTCGTAATATAGTCGCGCACTGTTAATACAGAGTACCTAAGTGAAGTGACTACAAAGCCGCCTACTCCGGTGGAACTTCGTGAATCATTAAATCGCGAGATTATAAATTAAAGATGATTGAAAAAATCACTTATTTCGTTAGACTTTAGAACTGAGTTATGAGAACGATAAAAAATATGGATAATACGATTTTAAAGTTTGATAGGATATACCTACTAGGAGTAGAATAAATTGTGGAAAATGTCAACTTAATTAACTAAACTCGAGAAGTAAAAAAATATTAGTGATGAAATCGCTTATGGAGGCTCAGCACTTTATTTTAAAGAATTATATTTTGGTTAGGGAATGGAGAATGTTCATTGAAATAAGCTGAATGGAATGGAAGATGAGCGAAGAAGCTGTAATGTTCACGGTGAGAGAAGGGATGATGTTGTCGCGTAATTCAAAAATATAGCGTTAGTGGCTAAATATAGGATGGTCATAAAAAATATGATAAAAATTTTGCTTATTATTAGTAACTAGTGGAAAAGAAAAGTAATTCCCACACACACAATATAAAGAATATAAGGTAATGCATCTCTAATTCGTAATAGCAATTATTATTAACAACAAGTAACCACCTATACGTCTCTCCTAACTCGTTATTTTATTTCTTCCCTTCACGTTCGAATTTCCCCCCCCACCAGAGTCCCCTAAGCTCCCGCTCTCCTTACTCTCCAGTGTCGCTGTAACTTTCCTCACTTTGCCCTTTCCCCGGTTTCCTCCCGCTGTTTTCCCCAAGCCCGCCACCCTCCCTCACCTCTCATCCCCTGTCACTACACCGCCCTCCTCCCCGGCGCCACCCACCGACCCCCTCCCGTCTCCCGCCGACAGTCCCGGCGGAGACGTCTCAATCGGAGGAAGGAGAGGGAGGGCGCCAACAAGGTGCCGAGTCACGGGAGGAGGATCGATCAGGGATCTCATTTCGAGTCAGAGAACTCTCTCTCTCTCACCCTTCCTCTTTCCTCCAAGTCTCCCTTCTCTTTTGGTGGGAGCCCGCTGAGAGGGAGAGGCGGACACGTACATCTTGGGTGGGGGAGGGAGAAGGAGTGGAGGTTGGTGAATTTGGGTGGGGTGGTTTTTCGTTGAGGGAAGAGAAGTTCATACCTATGAATATGCAGAGGGTTGACCGGGCTCCCTTTGAACACCTATGGGCGATTCGAGCCAGAAATGAGGAATCACAACGTTATGGATTGGTACACTACCTTGCTATGAGGAACCACGTAGGAAGAGCTTCATTATGGTCTTGCGGTTGATTGCAATGGAGAAAATAAACTCGAGCACACGTACGCCAGCATCATTATCAGTAGTCATTATTCTGAGGATTTATTTGATACTGTTCTCCACTTGACAGTCCAATTCGCAAAGCTCAATGCCTTCATATTTCATCCATAACCATCATTTCTATTATTAACGATATGTACGGCACTGAGGTTCTTTTTATGTTCGATAATGCTTCTCGAACAACTTGTCATCCAAGTTGGTCTTAAAAAAGACGTGGTGCCCCTAAATCTGTTATTTGAATATTTATCGTCATCTTTTCAGTGTTCTTCGTTAAAGTCCCCCATTGAATCCAGTTCTTAGTCCTTCTTTGGCAGTCAATCCATCTTTGATTCTGTGCCAGGAGAACATCCCCAATGGCACACTACGAGTAACGCACAAAAGCAAATGCGCTCCATTATTTTTTCGGCCAGTATTTCCGGCTCTTGTGACAACTATGCGGTATATCGGTCTCGATTTCCGAGAGGACGTAGGCTCTCCTCTTAATTATAATTGAAATTAATACATTTTATTCACGGCTTCATTAGGGAACATTCATAAGAGAAAACGAATAGTTAAAGCAATAACTTGGCGAATCATTCGCGAGAAAATGAGATATTTTGTCACTGCTGTTATTTGTCAGGATTTATTTTGTTCATTAGGCTAATAATGAAACTAATAAAACAGAAAATACCTCGATCGACACTTGGGACAGAAACCCAGACCTCTGAATTGTTTTACGTGTTTAAAACATTATTAACTTTGTAAATTACATTATTTTTGCATGGAAAAATTTGATTCCTCTGACAGGACATTGAAATGTCTATGTCTCATGGTCAACTAACAATCCTAGGTCACCTTTCCCTTTCAAGTTCATTCATTTATTTCTTCTGTAGTATTTGTTTTTCTCGTCCTTCATTGCTAATTAAACTTAAATTAACCTCAGTCTACTTGTCTAGATCCTCCTCTAGTTTCTCGCTATTGTCTTAAATCTTAAAATGCCACTTCTCCATATGGGGCCGATGGTTTTATTTCTTCTAGGCTTAGGCTTTTCCAAATTTAAATAATGTCCACTGAGTACAGCCCAATATGTTTGTATAAATGTAGCAGCCCAATTGAAGGCCACTCATCTTATCTGAACAATAACTAATAGCATTTAGAATATAACAATTCCAGAGTGTAAGAACCATTCGTTTTTTTGGGATCCGAAGCTGGATCGCTCGATTAAGGAATTAATGTGAACCAATCTATCACCATTTCATCAGATTGGGCTCCCGTTGAAGGCATTCCTATTACGGAATGGTAAAAATTCACGTCTGGACTACGTTTGAAATTAAAGAAGCATCAACTTGGGAAATATTGAAACAGCTTGAGAAGCATCCTGCGGACCACTACCTTCGGGTTTGGAGAGCTAAGTGAGAGTTCCTGAAACTTTCATCTTCTTACTTCCTCTATCGTGACTCACTCAATTGGGTGAAGATTTCCAGCATCCAATCTTGAAAATTAATTAAGCCAACAGTTAATCTGCAAATCGAAACCGTAAATCTTTTCGCAAAGAAAGCGAGTTGAACGTGTTGTATTGCTTCTCATTAATATTGGATTAAAGAAACTGAGCCCATATCTCACTCTAAAGTTGTGCAACGTGTGAATAAATTATAGCTCTCTTTGATACTACGTAGCAGTAGCATAATATTTCAAACGTCTATCTTGAATTAAGTTCATTGAACACAAAAAATTTCATCTACATTCCATAGTTATTCAGTTTGAGGAACTATAAAAGCCGTCTTCATGGTTGTACAAAACGTATGTATGAAAGACCCAGCCGTGTATGTGGGCAAAAATTGACTAAGCCTCAATATGTTGGGTAAAAACCCCTCCGAGGATCTGCATCTCTTGAACGGTTTTAAAATTTTAAGTGGATTTAGTCGAGGTATCGAACAAATATGGCAATCAACGTTTGGTAATCTATTATTTCAATTATATCTCTCAAAAATGTATTCTCTTCATTATTGCATGGGTCATAAACAAATTGACTGAATTAATTCTATTTGTGAATTATAGTTTTCAATATAATGAGCGAAACTTCTTAAAACTGATTGTGAATTCCGACATACTTGCAGAATGTAAATATCGTTTTCGGGTACGCTTATTGAGTGAGAGATAAAGTGGTAGAGCATTTATGCCATCTTTTGTTAATGAAATGAATGCAGACATTTATGTAACAATTATTTGCATTGAATTATTTTGATTTGAAGGTATAGCTCCCTTTCCTCACCTTTATTTGTCACACAAATGGAATGCCTGTATCAGGTTGACAATACAGCATTTTATAGCTGATACTGCTTTAGGCGCCGATTGACTATGCGATATGTATCCTCTAGTTATAGTTACTATGCGTTTGTAATGGGTATTTAACGGTCGGATTATTCCACGGGATCTTTGTCTGGAAATATACTCACAATGCAACGCACAGGATCTTCCAAGAAATAGGTAAAACGATTTATCCTGGCAAAACGGACGATTGGGGTGGGACGATTTGGGGCAGAGAAATGGTGAGAAATCTTGGGAAAGCAACACGACCCGCGTCAGTTGTCTGCGGGCCACTAGTCTGCGGATTGCTACTAGACTGAACTCATGTTCGAGGGCCGAGTAACAAATTCATAAGGCCACTTTCTGCAGAGTAATAATATGCGATAAAATTTGTCGTTAATCTCCAGAAATCGGGTTCGAAGACCATGCCCATAGTTAAGAATACTTATGGAGATGGAAAAATGTCCCAAGTCATGGCTTTCTGCCTGCCTGTTATGGGAGGGTAACAAGGAGGTTGACGATGAGGAATGCCCTGGACGTCCATCAACAACACATTGTGATGATGGTATGTAAAAAGTGACATACATGCTAAATTCTGATTGACTCCCAAGTGTTAGGATGTTACAAGAAGAGTGGAATATTCGGAAAACCACATTGCATTGCTTTCTTACAAAAGATTTAGATGTGAAAATGACGTGCCAAGATGGTCCCCAAGGTGATGTTAGAAGACTCCTTGTGTGACAATCGTGCCTTAGATCTCTTGGACCATTGAGAAAAAGACTCGAACTTATTAGAAGATGTGGTTACTGTTGACGAGACATGATTCTTTGAGTACGACTCAAGTATAACCCCTTTGAGTACCATTTTGGACCACTGGATTATGCCAAAGAGGCCATGACGAGGTGCCTCAACGAGATTCTCGTCGAGACTTTCCAGGAAGCGTACTAGAATCGTGGCAAAGACGCTATCATCGGTGTGTTGATGCACAAGGGTGCTGCTTTGAAGAGCTTTAGTAATTTGTACTTTGATCTGCAATAAAGTTTTCCTCAGATTTATTCTACTAATTTTTTTTTGGGACAGACCATGTACAGAGATTCATTTATTACCGTTCGGTTTCTAACTCGTGCAAAAATACTTCGAGAATTTTCGGCGAACTCATCCATGTGAATTCTCAAAATATTTTTCACTCAACCTTTCTCCTAATGGAACAAAACTATGGAAATCTAAAACTACTTTGAAGTTCAAATAATTTGTGAGCATGCATTTTCGTACGTGATTTGTAGATAGTTCAGGAGTGATGTTTGAATCGGAATTTCAAAATACGAATATGGTATTTGGCTACCGTTTTTATCTATCCACGCAATTTTAAAAAAAAAACACTTAATGCGTTTTTCATGGAATCGAATAAGAATTTTGGATTGAAACAAAAAAATTCTTGGTATTGGCTTGGCATTCAACATTTGTTTCATCTTCGTCGTCGGGATGCTGGTGTAAGGTTCATAACCCAAGTAAATACGTAAGCATTATTTTATTTTAAACGTTAATATATAGTTTAAAATTTTGGTGATAATAATTAGGAGGAATTGGCGTCTACGCAATGCATTTCGTTTTAGTTCTTGTTTGGAGTTTTCTATTTGGATTTTGATTAACATATGTATTTACACTAATTTACAATACTTAGTTTCGCTATAACCTAGAAATAAATGACTCTAAGACTCAAAATTTCACGGAAATTTAGAACCATTAAAACGCATATGAATAATTTTTAACCAGAAGTCATATTTTTTTCTAGTTTTATTTTGTTTGTTATTTTTTCCAGTCAAGTGATACACACCAAAACTAAGGAAAAGTAAAAATAAGCTTAGCGAATGGATATTTACGGTAATTGGTAGTTGGTTATATTGGTAATATTAAATTAAATTGAGATACATGTTACTTTGATTCAGAAATAAGACTTGCTTCTTCTTTGACTTCGATAAAGGAGTTTCAAACCCGTTAATCATTCTACGATAATTCTAGAAAATACAATATATATTTTTATATAATTTACTCCCAACTTTTATCATAAAAACTCCTCATACTGACTCATCGTGACGATAAGTGAGTCAACGGAAAAGCTACTCATTCCGTAAATAAATGAAACTCTTGGAGCAGTTGGAAAGTTTAAGTTGTTAATTATGAATGAGATACAGTATTAAGAAGTTATTACTTCTCAGTCTTTTCTGGTTTGAATAAATTATTAGTATCGATGGTACCTAAAGTTGAATCTGATGTCGTTTTGCAAAAAATGTTGAAGCCTTCTTTTTAGTTTTCATAATTTAGCGGTTCGAAGGGTGGTTTTATAAGTGAAGCATAGAAGCAATATCCCTGCATCGCTCTGCACTACTGCGCGACAACGTAAACCGACTTTTAAGTGTAACCGATCACATGAGTGCAGTGTCGCAATGGCGGTGGCCAGGAACTGATTGGCAGCCATCTTGAGCTTCCTTCTTCTCCGCCGTGCCCGCGGCCATATGATTGAAATCGTTTGATGGGGCTTTTTCGACCAATCAATCAATCCCTTGCCCCAACCACCCCTTTTTTATCCCCTCTCCCACACTCCTTCCTCCTACACACACTCACACACGCGTACCAAGGGCAGTATCCTGTTTCCCTGTTTCCTTGCTCCCATCGCCGCTTGGCCCTCGCGATCCCCTTCTCCATTGTTGCGGCAATCCTCTCCGTCCCCCTCTCCCCGCCGTCCCCTCACCTCCTCCATTGACGCTCACGTCCCCTCGAATGCTTGCTTCCCAGGATGAGTAATGCTTCATTGAGAGTTGGGTTACCGAGAGTGGGCGGATACCAATGCGGAAGAGAAGAAACTGCGATCGTAGGTTGCAGCTAATGCGCCCGCGTGGTGAGTGGATGGGGAATTAGAAAACCGATAGAGGGATGGAAGTAGAGCTCATAAATGTGTGAGAATATTTCCTAGATTGCAGCTATTTAAAGGTGCGCGGCATTAGATGTACGTAATATTCATGATAGCACTATGAAAATAAATTTATTGATAATGTGCAAAAATATGTGCATAAAGATTTTACACTCGGGTTTCAATTTTAGAATACGAGTGTAATGAAAACACTGATGTTACGAATTGCATTAGATTATTTCCTTTGCATATATATTAGTGCAAGAGTATTTTCTGCTTGGCACTAACCAAAATCTCACCTACAGTATTCATTGTATTTATTTTCTCTTGCAGGAAAATACTATTACTCCTTGCCTCGTACATTATATCTTCGGATCAGACCCCATCGGAGCCGATAAAATGGAATAAAATTAGGTAAGGTTTTACAATTGAAAGATAAGTGCTCTCACTTCCATTACGAAAATAGTATTTAAGACTTAAGATTATAGATAAGCACTCCTTTAACTGCGGTGGAAACCAGTTGAAAATCTGTCATTTCTATTACGTGCCTACGCATTATTTTATCCCAACATTACGTAAGAAGTACTGGTGTTCTTTCACACTCTCCCCTGCATAGCGTGCACGCAGATAATGATAATAGACAACAGGAGAATGAAATATCATCCGCAGAAATATGGCAATTAAAATGATTTTTGAAAGAGGATCGTGATTTTGGCTATTTCTCCAGGTACAAGTTTTCCGAATTCAAAATACCTCTAAGCAGTCGATATATTTACGCAGTTAGCGTAGAATAGACGGGGTTACAGATCGAATACAAATTCTTGTGCTGTTTCGGAGTCGAATTTGACTCGAAATTGCAATGTGGTGTAAGATGAATTGAAGCCCCTGGGTACGTATAATCATCATGGCAATTTATGAAAACCGGTTAGCTTAACTGGCTAAAGCGCTCGACCGAGCATCGAGGGATCCGGGTTTGAATCCCAGTCTAGGCGAATGATTTTTATGCCCTGAAATTATTTAATTGAAGTGCACATTTACCGAATGAATACGTTAAAAAAGTTACTGACGCGACATCTCCCGCAGTTTCTTGGAACTCTTATAACTTGATTGATTTTTTAATAGGACTTGTGTTCGTCATTATGCTTTTTAATTATTAATAGGTATTGTAGGCGTAAGAAGCTGTTGATAGTATTTATTTTTCGCTAATTTAATTTTCTTGTTGAATTTCTGATTTCAAGATGCTCATTAGCAGTTATGTAATTCTTAATGTACATTCTTATTTCGGTTTGCATATGAGCAAGATTCAATAATCCATTCGCCACAAGAAATAATAATCATTGGCTCTCTTCTGTATTTTTCTAAGGATAGGTATATCTTGTACTCCATGATTATTTTTTTTTGTAAATTGTTGATGAGTATAACATCGTTCATAATCAATAATCGAACTTAAAACCTTTCACACAACTAAGGTTAGTAAAGTTTCTATTATGATTGCTGAAGGCTAATTTTAAGAACTGTCCCAGTTTAGGTAGATCATTACTGATTACCTAAAAATAGAATAATTTTATTTGAGAAAAATATTAGTAATCATTAGTGTAATATCTCGTCGTCATAGAACACAAGCTGTGGAGAAAAACTTTGGCCGGGGATTCCGACATGTAGCGATGACGGCAAAAAAATAATGCAACATTAAGTTTCGTGCCAAATAACTTTAACAGATTATCTCGTGAATAATTGTCAGCAATTTGCTTCACTCATATCATAACGGGTGTAATTGTAACTGATAAACATTTCTATGTGAATATATGTATAGTGAACACGGTCAAAGTGGTAGGGACGTACGGAGAAGAATTGCGCTAGGCAAGGAGGCTTTCTCAAGGAGGAGGGAGTTGATGACGGGGACGTTGAGTAGGGATGTTAAGACAAGACTCGTAAAAACTCTGATATGGAGCGTAGCTATGTACGGCGCGGAAACGTGGTCGCTGAAGCAGGAGGATAGACGTAGATTGGAGGCTTTTGAAATGTGGATGTGGAGAAGAATGGAGACGGTGAAATGGACCGAAAGGAAAACAAATGAGGAAGTACTAGAAATGGTGGGGGAGGAGAGGGGTTTGTTGAGAGAAATCCTATGGAGGCAGGAAAAATGGATGAAAGGCGTATTGAGCGGTAGTGGGATGTTGAAGAGGGTAATAGAGGGGAGAATGTTGGGCAAGCGAGGTAAGGGTAGGAACAGGATAGGGATGTTGGACGGGATGAAGGGAGGAAAGAAGTACACCGAGATGAAGAGGGACCTGATATAGATTAGTTTGCTAGGTGGGGAGTCACAAAATGTTTATTTGATAGTTGTGTCCATCCAAAAACCTACCTTAACCGGTAGATTACCTAATAAATAAATAAATAAATAAATATATATATATATATATATATATCGTCGAAGTAACACGGATGTATTGAATAAAAAACTTTGACAGCACCAAACAATATAAGAACACAAAAAAGGAACACTCGCATGTTATCGTGTGAGTTCATTTTATGTGTTCTCATATTCTTTGTTGCTACCAAAGTTTTTTATATGCATATAAGTATAGTATATGCCAGGTCTACACATGTATTAATTCATCGACCATACCAAGCTATATATTTTTTTAATTTTGCCACCTACATTTATACTTTTATAGAATACCAATCAATGCTTACTTATATTTGTCACTCAAATTCATATTGTTTTTTTCTGGCGGAATGAAGATATATTTTCCAGTCGGTAGAACTCCAAAGGAATTCTGTGAGGTGAAAGTTAAGGCAGAACGCGTTTCAAACGGAGAGGATGATTAACTTCCTGATTGGCGGTATGCGTTTCCCGGTTACATTTGCAATGCCATGAACTCACCATGGAGTGAATTGTCCGCAGAGTACGTAGATATCCTCTCTTACAGGATGTGGGGCGGAGAGATAGGCATAAGCGGAGCCACACAATACGCCATTGCGCCTCCCCCATCTGGGCATCCTTTTCATCGCATCCCCCCCGCCGCATCTTAACAGGGTGCCGCCCACAATCCACGGCGTGGCTTGGTGGGAGATGTAATAGGTAGGGAGGTCAACTATCCATGAATGAGTTGATGTCACAGGAAGTGCCGGGGGTGGGGGTCGTCCCGTGACCCAATCAACGGCGGGAGAGGCAGGAGTGGGCCGGAGAGGAGAAAGCACTCTCACCGTTCGCTCCGACACACTTTTTTTGTTGTGTTAATGCACCCATGGCGCCCTGTTCTTCTTGCCACCACTCTGCCTATCTTTCCTTCCTTCCCGGCCCCGTTGGCATTAGTACCGTAATGACTTGACTTGCGAGATTTCCAATTCGCTTTTCGTCAACGAATCTTCCGCAATAATCATCGTATGCCTGCAGAGGGAAATTAAAAACCGTGAATTTGCTCTGCATGATACAAATTCCTTCCCCAATTCTCTCGTGAGGTATTTTTGATTTTCATTCATTTGATTTTATGAGTTTTGGAAAAAATTAACAAATTCGTTCGACAAATGTTACATATTAACACGAATCTTCATTCAAAATAGATGTGTCAAATAGGAATTTTTGCTATGACACGTTCTCATGCAAGTAACCGGTAGATTTGAATAATCTTATGCTAGTATGTTTTTGGATTTATGAATCACGTTCGTCAAGCAGTGATCAAATTTTGGCTTACTTCTTTCAATTCGTATTTTCACTACAATGATCTCCTCACTGTTTCGTCATCGTGCTTCTGGAGGGGTTTGGTGCGACGAATTCTTAACCTCAGTTTCTGTATAAAGGAGCCCGATTCATTATCAGGCTAAGGATACATTTAGAATATCTCATGGTTCTTGATATCTCTACGCTGTAATTTCTATCAGAGGTATAAATTACCCATACACCGATGTAAAATATGTCATAGCGTCATGTCAATGTAAAACATGTCAAGTAAAACATGTTCGATCATGTCAGTTGTAGGACGTCAATGTATTTCTTCATACACTATCAGCAGGAATCCTTATATTTGCTCGTTTAAAATGTTCATTTTTTCTTGTCCAATATTTTCTTTACCCCTACGTGTTTTTCCTGAACGTATTTCAATCTCAATTCATCTGCATAATGCTTTAATATCTCATATTATATTCTCTTGCAAAATTTCCGTTTGACTGTGAATAAAACCTGTTATGTTTCTTCGTTTAACCCGTCGATTTTTTGAAGAATTATTTCATCTACTCGCACTATGCAAAATAGAACTCCTCCTACATTTTTAATTCCGTCATTTATTGCTATTTCGTTGTTTACAACTGTATTAACATTTCCATCACTTAACTTGCTACTTCTGTCATCCAAATATCAGAAGCATAGAAAAATATACTTATCCAATTCAACGGAAAAGCACCTACTTTGTTTTCTTTACTCTCCCAAGATTTACCCTCCTATTATGCCTTGTCTTCTCCCACTAAGGGGTAATGTTATGAAAGATCTCTCAACCTCTGCAGGTCTAAAGTGTTTAACATACAGTAGATCGCAATACCCTGGTACACCATCTTGCGGCGGCTTGCGGGATATTGTGTAGTTGCAGATGCTCTGTCAGTATATAAAAACCTTATCGATTCCACCACCAATAAAAATTTAGACAATATTTTAGCCGTTCTACCTTAAAACTAATAAGATTACGAAAACAGATGAAGTTGACTGGAGCAAATTTATGTATATTTTTCAAATACTCTGTCCTACCTTACCCAGTACCACATTAACGCAATAAGTCAGTCTCTTAAAAAAGTAAAATCTTCTAAACTAATTAAAGTGCTGTCGTTATGAAAACCAAAAAAATGTTTGCATATTGATGGTGAAGGATTTTGCATCACGTTCCCTTTGAACGGACAATGGTGGATTCACTATCTGAGGGCATTGATCATGAATTTTGATATTTCTGTGATGAATCACCATTATTATGATGAAAAGACATATTATCGTCGGCTATTAACAAATTTATCTAGAAGTTACAACAGGATCATCGTAAATCATTGAGATGAACAGTTTTCTATGAATTAAGAAATGGACCAAAAATGAAAGAGATTCACAAAAAGAAAACCCACAAGACCTTTTCTTCCCAAGAATAGAGAATCTGACGTCAGTATACTCGAGTCTTCAAGATTTCGGAACATTTAGCTATTGGTAAGAACTATTGTGTGGATGAGCATTAAGCATCAATTGGCAGTTTGACGTGTTTTTGTGGTTAAAATGACCGGTAATAAGTGTCTGAATTGCATGTGTGCCTGCCCTCTTTTAACGCATGTCCCCCTTCCGTAGCCACAGGAATAGCTGCTAACCACGTAATACTTGTAATATATGTAGGCGTGTTGCATGATTGGTGTTCAGTCGCCCCCTTTCCACGCGGTTTTCGGTAAATCGCGAGGTGCCAGGTGCATGAGAAAATTGAGGAAGTATATGTAGAATGACTGGTGACCTAGTTACCATTCCCTGCTACACGTCCTTGCGACGGCTTGCGTAGTATTATGTAGAGGTAGGATTGTTAATATTTGGTGTCGGGAATCGCTGGCTCCAATCTTTCTATGTGAACGTAATTAAATTTTGTCTCTCAACCCTGATTTTATGTTATGCATATAAATGTATGAAATATGGATGCCACTCTTTTGTGAAAAAGAGTGAACAAACACATTTTAACTCAAAACAAAAATTTAGTTATTTTCAATTATTTTTCCAATTTGGGAAAAACAAATTGTTTCTCAATCCCTGGGTATTTCTTCAAATACTATCCCTTCCAATGCGAGCTCTATTACTTGAACTGTCAGAGTTCTGATTGAGGGTGAAGCCTGTAGATTTCGTAAAGAATCAATCAACGATCACGTCCAGCCTTCCTTATTTGCTTGTAATACGGGTAATTCTAAAATTTTCCCGAAATCGTGTCATGCCTACCCATCGCAATGAGGTTCCTCTTTTTCTCTCAGATTGATCACGTAGCAAGCGGCCAGCTCATTGAGCGATTGATAATAGCTCTCCTCGGTGTAATTCGAAGCTGACCGTCAGCGTATCGTCCTTGGGCCACTATTTTCTCTCTCTTGTTACGCCCTCCTGCGTTTATCATCCACAAGCCCTCATTCATATCGCCTTCCGTTTCGCCCTTCCTTTGTCATCCTCCTGCCTCCGCGAATCATCTTCCTTCATCATTTCCCTCAATGAATGGGTTTTTCCGCCCCATTGTTGCCTACAGTGGTCACTAACAATGCGTAATACGGGAGTACTGTGCTAGATATGTATTGTACGATAAAAGAATAAAAATGAATTTATAGCTTCTCCCGCACATGATTACCCAATTGCATAATTTAGATTTTATTTATTGGTGTAATTAAGGTAAAATTTAAGCAAAATAATGAATACTGTACAGCATTAGGTGCATGCAGTTTTGTGGAGCAGGGGTTGTCTTCCCCTCTAGGATTTATAAGAAGCCACTTGTCAAACTGAGTAACAATTTGGTGCAGAAGGAGAATAGTTATAATAGAGACGGAGACTACTACGATTTTCTACGAAATGAAGATTTATTCACGATATTTCGATGCACTACATCATTTTCAACTGAAGCTCTTACTGCCCTTTTTCCTTCCCCAGACACTCCCCTCAAGACCTTTCAATCTGACCAGAAGAAGGCCTCGGAGTAGGCCGAAAGCTCAATCTACAATGTGAGTGTTCTTTTACGTGTTCTCTGTTTTATTCTGTGTTCTATTGTGCCGTCTAAAAGTTTTATTGCTCTCGTGAGTACTTTCGCATCATCTATATATATATATATATATATATATATATATATATATATATATGTGTGTATATATATGTATATATATATATATATATATTATAGGATGTGAGGAAACCAGGATGCCTCCGCGTGCTGGGAGGAGTTATGCCAGTGCGAAAAACCACTGGTGACGGGAGGAAAAGGCGGAAAAAAGTGGGGGTGGAGGTTGAGGATTTGTAGAGGAAGAGAGAAAGACATACAAGGAAAGGAATACAAGTCTAGTTTGTTGTGATGAGATGGTATTTTCCTCTTATCAGAATTCCCTATCGTCCCGTTCTACACATAGGTTCATGAGTGAATTTATTTGGTGGGCTTTTTCTTGGAGACCTTCTGTGTGTAGTAGGATATCTTTTGCTAGTTTAGTGGCTTTATAAGCTGGGATGAACGTGAATAAGTTTGAAACGTCAAAAGAAATTAATTTACAGTTGATGGGGACATTTATATTTTTGATAATATTTATGCTGGAAAGAAAATTATGCCACGGTAAATGTCATCTTCACATTGTAATATTTCCCAACAAAGAAGGGATGATAATATTTTTCTCTCTTTGCAGTTTTATTGTTGAAGTCACACACATTTTTTTAGTATTTGATGGCTAAGATCTGTAGGAATCCAGACTGCCGATAAATCTAAAACTTTAAATACCCTGTGAATCCAAGATAGCGGGCAAATTCTTCTGCTAAATCATTGCATTCATATGCCTAGTAGCTCATTCGCCATGAAGTTTTAGACGCCATCGATTGGTTCTCTTAAAAGAGACTTCTGTAAGTAAGGTGGTTATGAAACTTACATATTATATGCCATTGGGTGGCCTAGCTTCCAGCATAGCCAAACGCTGCGTTTGCGGAGATCGTGCATCGTTCTTACCTTGCGCCTTATATCCAACAACTTTAAGTGCTTAACTTTATATGTTATATATTTACAAATATAAAACCTACCATTTTTGATAATGAATAATAATATGGGTTTGATGTTAAAATAGCCGTCGTTCAAGCAGCAATTTGACCTGTTGGCATGACCTTCCCTCCGTACGTGAAGTTCTACATCCATCCAGGATACGAGGGGATTATGCATCACATTGCAAAGAGGAAAATTATCTCAAATACAGAGTGTATCTTCCCTCGAACTATTTACTTTCAAACTTCATAAAATCCAACAGCTTTGACACAGTAAGAAAGCATACAATTCCTAAATTTAGCGACAGATCTGAATTATCTATGAGCACACAAATGATGCTGTAAAAAATTGGCTCTAAATCGGTTTTTTTATTGTATTCGACTATGTCTTTCGGTGTTTTATTTCATATTTTCGTAATTACTGGAATATGAACTAAATTTTATGTAAATACTTCTTCAATAGAAAGTCAGTTTATTTATTAAATCATATTATTCACACATTACCATCTAAGCACTTGTCTAGGTATGCATGAGAACAACTCAGCCTAAACATTAGGGAGGTCCCCGCAGGTCGAATGACTGCTGTATAGATAACCAACGTTTTGTGTGAACTTGGTCATCATTAAAGAGTTTGCCAGTTTAAATATATGTTATCATGAAAGTAATTTCAATCCTAGGTTGGTTTAATGTAATCCTCCATTCTTCTCTATTCAGTCTTCATTCCCTCTCCCTCCTATGGCGTTTCTGTTTTACGTACTTCTTAATTTCCCATATGCACTTGTGTGTCGGCCTTCCTCGCGTTGTCTTTCCTTTACTTACGGAGAGAAATGCTTCATGAATGAGCAATACTCGTAGATGAAGGTAATGCATTTATAAATACAAGGGCAAAATTCCCCATTAATTTTCAATTCGATTGTTTTTTAGCGCTATAAAGTAACTCTTGAGTACTTCTCCAATGTATTAGGGTTGGTGTGGGACTGATTTAAAATGTCCCAGAAGAAATTGATTTACATGCAATAGTGGCGACTGCAGGTATTTTTACCCATCTTTATATCTCATTGGCTTAAAAGGCGCCTAGGACTATTTTTTTCCCTCGATTCTATGCTCACTTTCCAATGCCTTCCCGGAGCAAGATAAACATCTTCATTCTATCTACCGCACCCCCACCTCCGAAGTTATCTCTCTCCGACCTCCCGCCCACACCACCCGCCCCCTCCCCGTGCAGCCGTCGCGCCGCTCCACTCAATTGGATGATTGCCCCGGCACATCCTCTTTCGCCCTCCGTCCGGGATCCAGCCATTCAGACCTAGATTCATTGTCTATCCTGTCGACCAACCACACGCCCATTAGGCAGGGTGCACACACACACACCCACACACACACACACACATAATGCATGCATAGCCTACGTAGATACAGCCAACCACCCCCGCCCCATAGGCCTCTCATCCGCGCTCCGCCAGTCCGCTCATAACATGCTGCGCGATGAATGCCACCACCGTCATGGCGTCTCCATTCAAGTGAATAACTGAAGCAACCACTCCTTTCATTCCTCCCCTTCCTCCTCCCGCGCACCCAATCCCACCCGCCCAAAACCGACGGCCGCTCTCCTCGCGCTCCCGTCATTCGTCGACGCCCACTCTCATGCCCGCTCCTCCTTCCGCTCTGGAAATAATAAAGTAACTAGATACCCGGATTAATCGGTCACGTGATGTGAATGCACATTACTCCTGAGGGGAGGGGCCCGCAGCTGATGGACCGTGGTCGCAAGGCGAGGACGGGAGGGATGACTCACTAATAGTTGGGACATTTTTAGTACGTTTCGCGTGACTGACAGCTCCCGAATAATAGTTTCCGTCCGACATATCGGGCCTCGTGCTCCGGGTAAAAATTGATGTGGACTGATGCGGGGAGAATTTTTTCTCTCCGGTGACTCAGGAGCGTGATTAGGGTCAGGGGTCATCTTCTCTCGCCTGGCGGAAATACTCCATTGGCCCCACGCTCTCTGGAACGTCCTCGCGTTCCCTCGTGGATTTCTTAGTCTTCTTGTCAAATACCTCAATGAGTTCTTTCAGATGATAGTAGAAAGTGATAGTTTAAAAGATTTAAGTGGCCTTCGTTTTTAATATAATAATGTTTACTATCTGAAACTAATCATGCGGGCGCTAAACAGTATTTTACTCTATTCCAATGGACACATTTCACTATAAATTGATCTCAGGAGTAATTGGATTAGGGTTTCAATGTACACCAACAGTGTGAAAGTTTTTCTGCTGCGGAAAATACATTCTTTCAATAAATATCACTGTGCCTGATCAATATTCATGTGCGATGTGAGAAATTGTGAGAAATAATTTGCTTGTTAACACGTCCCTTAGGATGTTTAAATATTTATCCCGTTCGTTTTTAGAGAAATTCGAGCACCTGATCTATTTTTATTAAACACTACGCCCACTTTTTTCATTGATTCTCACATAGTTATTTCCTCGAAACCCATTCCTGGACCGAATGGAGAGGCCTGAAATACCGGGTGGAAAGTTTGCCCGGATGGAGCAGTCTCACTGGCCTTCGGTGGGGTGTGCTGTACAACTTCCAAACACTCTCGATTAAGGCGTGTTCACGTTTCATAGGAATGGAATTTTTCATTGAATTTTTCACCAAATCTTGCGTGAAACTTGCAGTAAATGGCGTCTTAGAATTAAGGAAATAAGATCACGTAATGAGAAAATAAGCTCACGCTTACGCCTCTCATGGGTGAACATTAGTTATGATTTTTATCAAAGGTTGGTCAAAGCACTCAATTAGTTCACTTGGATGGGTTGAATTTGAGCAGACAATTCAGTATTTTCGTTGTTGGAAAATGTGCCTCTTTAATGCATTCAAATATTAATAGCGAAGTACCTTCCCTGAACGACGTTAGAAGATCACGTGTTTCTCCGTGACTCAGGTCGCTGTTTATTTTCGCTGTCATCAAGTTACTTAGAGTACTATTTTGTCATTCATATTTTCCATTTGGGCTATTATTGAATACCGGGATGGCGGAGTAGACGTTGGAGTAAATGGAAGCATATCGCAGCCGGTTTGTGTATTTTCGCCACGGGACCCGTTATGACTTCCGGAATCCTGGCGCACTGCCATTAAGGTTTTTGGCCGAGACAATGCCCACTCAACTTATGAGACCGTCATCTATATTTGAAGACTCTTCAGCAACGAATATGACGGGTGATGACTGCCGACTTTCTCTCCCCTGCACTAAATTTAAAATTTAAGTGGAAGAAAATAAAAGAAATCCCAGTTCGATTTTTTACATACTTTCCAACTTCAATCGGGATTACGTTATCGCGACAGCTGAATGAGGATCTGTACTTGTAAATTTACCCTTGGAAATGGGAGATATGAAAGTAATAATACGAACATAACCTAGTTAAAATAAAATATATTACGATGAGCGTTCGAAACACCCCTTGTTCATAAAAAAATACGAGATACAAATCACAATTATTTTGAACATGACTGTTGTCCTTCTTGAAAATTAATCGCAATTTTTCCGCGTAAGATGCTTAATACGCCGGCAAAAACGTACGGACAAAATCCAGCAAGTTATAATAATTGTTTGCTGCCATTTTATCAAATTGTGAATGCATCTCCGATTTAGAGTATTATATCGTAAATAGTTTTTATAGCGAAGTGCTTCTATAATCATTTTCAAATATTGTATTTTATAACAAACGTAACTTTTTATTTAGTCACATGTATGAGTTAATTATTGTTAAATTGTGTACTATAATTAGCATCTTTCAGAACGAAGCGAAAACAACATCACCATGATAATTTCACAATACTTGGAGCACACGACTCTGGTCTAATTTTTAAAACTGCCCATTTCCTTCCATTTCTTTGTATCTAAATTGCTGCACTAAGCATCTATTCCATGGTGTCATCCATAAAAATGCTTCCTTCATTGTTCATCTTATCCATCACTTACTTATTGAGGACAGGTGATCGGGATGGCACCGTGTTGTTATCTATTTTGATGCCATCAAGATGATGGCAAAGCAGAAAACCTTCCACGTAAACATCATTCACATATTCAAAACGCGAAGAAGGTTTTCAACCAAATGCTATGAGTGTTCTTCTTTCATCGAATTTATCTAATCACTCATCTAAAGTTATTTATTTCATTTTGTATGGGTTGAAGGGTAACGTGTGAGTAGTTACGTAAATCAAATTTTCGAGAGACAGTTCAGCGCGAGCGAATGAGGAAAGTACACTCCCTTGCATGCCTTGATCGAACAAAACCGATGCCTGGATCCCCCGTCGTATGGCCAAAACTCTGTCCAATCGATGGATTTTTGAGTTTTCAATGCCCTCATCCCTCCGCCCATCTACCATAGCGATTTGTATAAACATTTTTTTTCCACGAGCGCCTGCGCTCATCGTCGGATCGGCGCGCAGCAATCCCAAACAATCACTCGATATCGTCGCATTTAATCTCGCCGAGTGTTACTTCGGAAGGCGACGTTGTTTGGAGAAAAGAAAAAGGGAACGAATCATGCAAAATCAGGTTGATCGAACGCAACTGCTCCGGGTATTGAATCGTCCGCCCGACGCTCCTGAGTGTTTGTGCAGAATGCGAAAGAAGATAGGCGTCTCCGATTCCGCGTCTTTTTTTTCCCTTCCCTTTCCGAAGCTCGCTTCTTTTCATCCTCTCCGGCACCTTCCCTCCTCCCCACCACCCTCCGTCACCACTCGTCTTCACCTTCTCTCCTCCTCCACTCCCCCGCAACACTCCTCCGCCACACGTCCCTCCACCGCCCCCTGTCACACACCTCCAACACACATCCACCGGTGTACATACACACAGCTACACAGGAAGCCTTATTGATCCGAACCCTTATATATCCAGACGAAAGGAATCGGAGAAAGGAGAGGAGGTATAACTCTTGGAAACCAAAACGGAGGGAGGAAGGGATTCGTATTTTCCCCCGGGGGTGGGCGGGAGGAGGGAGAGGGGTGTGGGGAACTTGAAGAAGGGCGGGAAAGGAGTGACGGATGTTTGGAGAGGCGGAAGGCGGTGATTGAAGAAGAGCAAAGGCGAAAAAAATAACACATGCGCAGAAGTGGGAAGTTGTAGGGGAAAGAAGTCGAAGGGCAATCTCGAGAGGAATTTGCCTGCCTATGGAAGCATTATTTAATTGCGATATTCATGAAAACATTATTCGAAATAAAATGATGCTTCCCAATTCAAGGATGAAAATTGGTTTTATTTCATTGAATTATTTTCTACTCCATTTAGATTAAACTAAGGTTCGTTGGTTAGCAACCGAAATACGTACGAGTTACAAAAATGTCGGAAGATAGTGGCGACGTGAAGGAAAGGTGGCCTCCCTATTGGCGTATGCGAAGATAAGCAAAATTATCTGTTCAGCTGGGCGTTCTTTTCAATTTTTAATTTCTTGTAAATGGTGACAATGTAGGGTTTTTTCTTCAAGAGGGATATACACTCAGTGGCAGACACGAGCATTAATGTGGACTTCAAAATTTATAAAATATATGTAGTTCGTTTCCTTGAGTGGATGTATCGATAAGAAATCCACTTTTTGCCCTGGCTATAAAAATGGTTAGATGTCTCGGAAATTTTTTATGGACCAAAACAAGTTATTTTTATATAGCAGATTAGATTTTTTCCATCATTCTTGAAATCTAATCCTCTAGCTTGTAAATGTTGTTTAGGCTTTGAATAAATGACAGGAATTCATAAATCACTATACCTAGATAGTTTGGATCATGATGCCAAGCGGTAAAACCTTACTCATTCACCGAATTTGTTGTACTGGAGTTGAAATGCTATTATGATCATAAGGCCCTTCTTACCGAAAAAATCTAGTCCAGAATCTTGGCTGTAGCGTTTTTATTTTTTCTGATATGATTTAAGGCCCTGTCATATGAGAGATTAGAGGCTACTTAATTTTAGTTGAATCTTAATGTAATATAAAATGATATAAATGTTAAAATAGAAAAAAATATTTATTGAATAAAACCTTACTTTCAATTTAAGTTTATATTATTTAACTATCTCGAATAGAATAAATAAATGCAAAAACATTTGACAAATAAATTTGTGAGTGACTAAGACTCAGATACATTTTACGTATATTTAATGATGTGGTTGTAAATATTGTATAAAATACCATTTGTTTGTAAAGCTAACTTTTTGTCGCCCAGTTTAAATTCCATTATTGACAATACTAAATTATTATTTGATAATAATGCTATGATATTTTTATGATATTCATCCGTGACACTGAAATTAATATTTAAATTATTTTGATCATTTTTACAACTTATTTGTCTAGATCCTTGATTAACACAATAGCCTACTTTTTACCTCCTTCTCCCCAAAATTTTCATTGCTTTGCATTTTGCATCAAAAAAGCTACGGTCGAGATGACTTAGGAAGTTCATTCAGAGACAAAAAGGTATGAAAAGAAGAGTGGAAAACTCGTATTTTGGTAAATTAAATGGCTTATGGCATCAGTATGTGGAATACTTTAATACTCAATTGAAAATATCAGTTTTTTAAATTTTAATTTCGGTTTTGGTCTTTTTTTTTAATCCCTGAACAATACGTATGGATCGCAAAAACTAAGCGTCCTAATGAACAGAGAATATGTTGTATTTCGACATTTCGACGATTGAGTATAAAACAAGCCTTAAGTAGTCCACAAAACCTTTTATATTCCAACTGACATTTAAAATTCCAAAAACTTCCAAAATCCAAATTCCAAAAAAAAAAAAAAATTCCAAAATCATCGGTCATTTTCAAGGTAAACCCCTAGGATAGCAAAGGCAATGTATAGGTGCAGGAGAAGCACGTGGCGCCGTTGAAAGGACGAGAGGGAATGGGGCGCGAAATGAAGAGGGTAATTTCTGAAATACATTTGCCAAAACTTTGTGGGAGGAAAAGACATCTCACAAGATGAACGGCGTGACAGGGAAAAAGCGAATGGGGAAATGAAATTGTTTCATGTAGGAATTCTTGACATAAAATACCATAAAGTTATACCTGAAAACATCATGTTTATTAGTTCCGGATGTGGTCCGTGATAATTTTCTGCCAACTATGCCCCGGAGTAGTATTCTCGAAATGTGCACTCGTCCTCCCCGGAGCAAAACCGCCACCCTCGACGCGGGATTACACGACAAGTTGCACCAACCCGATTTCCCACCCAGCCCATTTTTTTCCTACGCCTGCCGAACGAGTCCTTTTCCGTTCCCACAATTCCCTCCGTTCCCCCCCTACCTTTGGTGCCTCCGCCATCACCATCCCTTTCTCCTCCACACGCCCCACAGCTCCTTCCGTCACCAACGCCCCCTCCTTCCCCACTCAATCCTACCGACATCCCCACCCACACCCGTCCCACCGCTCTCCCTCTCTCCCATCTCCAGCAGCACGTGTTCCAAGGGGGTGGGGTCGAGAATAGGGAAGCCGCCGCCGCGCCAGCATGAAGAGTCGAGTTGCTTCTTCGATCCGTTGGGCGGGGGCGGGTGAGGGAGTGGGGTGCTGGAGGAGGAGGAGTCAGTGAGGGGACCGGCGACAAGAGTGGGTGATGTCGCCAGCGCGGGTCGCAGAAGTAGGAGCGCTCGACGTATGCACCATTTTAGATACAAACTCAATCATCATGAGCAGTTCGCGATGGTAGCGGCTAGACAAATAATGGATTCGAGGAAAGTTACATCGATGCATGGAGAAAACAGGATGAAAATTATTCCTTCATTTCCATGATGAGTCAGGAGTTTATTTTTGCTTCGTAGTAATAGTTTCAAAGGTCGGGATGTTCGTTTCTCAATTCCCAATGAAATTTGAATGACCGTTGGGTTGATGAATCTTAAACAATTAAGGCTCAGCGCAGTATCCACAAATAATGCGAATTTTATATAAAATCGCAACGGAAGCCAACTGGCTAAAAATTTTAATAATTTTCACGATCGCCACTAGCATAAATAATTTAATACCAGGAAATGTTGTTTCATTATCACTACGAATACGTACACTTCCATATAATCAAAAATGATTTATTTTTCTAAGAAATTTATTTTCAACACTAGGTGTTGTTACCGCCCTTACCCACTTCTAATGACGGTTTATATGACATTTTCTGGTGTTAAAATTATTTAAATAATTTATCAATTATTTAAGAATACTTATTGTTGCTCTGCTGATATTTTCTGCGACATACAGCTCCCACGATTTACGAGGTACATCAAGTCTCCTCCTATCTTTCTGCTCTAACCTAGGTTTTTCTATAGTATTTTTATTTAATTACAAACTCAAATTACTCAGTAAATCTTTTGGCATCTTTAAATCTTCCCCAACAAACAATGAGGAGCTATTTATCGTCACCCATTCCCCCTTCTTACATTAATGTGTGGATATTTAATTAACTTGTAAATATATATGGTCCCTATAATGTGTCTCAACTTATCATTTTAGGGTGACAGGAAATTTATTGATTGAGGAAGTTTTAAAAATAAAGTAATTTTCTGCTTTAAAACATTGAAACAATTCGCTACCATGATTATAATATGCATCCTACATTTATTGTAAACGCTTTAGAGGAATACAGCGTTTAACATATTGGAAATACAATGTTCTTCGCATATTAAATTTCAACCTGTGTTCATGTTTCTTCTTATAGAATTGTCTTTTACAGTAACTCATAAAGGCATTTTTTTCGATCATTTTTCTGTCGATCCCATGTCTCAAAATCAGAGTATCTACTCTGAATATTTACATGAAGCGTACATTTGCATTAGTATGCAACTAATAAGCTTATTCGACGGAATTCTATCATGAATTGGAATATCAGAGAATTTGCAGTTCTCACGCTATAATCCTTGTATGATTAAATCAGACTTGAATCTACATCTTCACTTGTTTCATGACTTGAAAAACCCCACAGATCCATGTAGCAGGTGTTTTTAGCGCACCAATATTTTAGTTGTTTGACTAAAATTTGGTATACGAGTATCGTGTAATGCTTCACCAATATTAAATGTAAGAATGGAAAACGAGGCAATGGAATTAATTATTTCTTTTTTCATGTACCATTGAAATTTATTTCTCCATTTTTTCAGGAAGATGTATCTAATATTAAACAGAGTGAGTGACTCATGAAACGGAGTATTCAGTAAAAGTGAAATTGCAAACTCTGCCAAAATCAAAAAGTACTGTTCAAACTTATAATATGGCTCATGTAATTCTGACTACACTGACATTTGGAGGGCCGGGAAGAGGTTCACGACGAACAACGGTCAGGGCCACCGTCAATCTGCCAACCCGGCAACTTTGTAGCTCGTGTTCAACAATTGTTGGACTCCGATCGTCGATAGAGTATCAAGATGATTGCCAATGAACTGAACTCGTCTACTGTTGTATTTTGCGTTGTTACTGAAGGTTTAACGATGAGGAAAGTGTGCCCCAAGCTCGTGCCCAAGGCGTTTGCCACAACGCGCTACTAGTCCGCGAGTATCTGGCCAAACACCCGGTGGCAACGCTGCCCCACCCCCCTATAGTCCTGACATCGCCCAGGAAGACTTCTTTTTGTTCCCCCGGATTAAAACAACACTGAAAGGAACTCGTTTTCCGTCCATAAAAGAGATCCAATCAGCCGTGACGAAGACCCTGCGGGAGGTCCCCAAGGACACCTTCCTGGCCATGGTAGAGTCGCTGGAAAAGTGTGTAGAGGCCCAAGGACAGGGATTTGAAGAATTTTAAGTGTTTGTGCAAATCTTTTAAATAAATTACTTAAAAAAAAACAATTGCATTAGTTTTGGAACGAACCCTATATAATGCCTAATCCTGGTGTGACATAGCCTTTGGCGTCGCAACACTTTTCGAACATCGGCGTTGTAACATCTAGGTTCCGTGATATCTTTTAAAAATTTACTGGGAATGCACTTGTTGACGGCTGAGCGCGTGATCTCAAAGAAGTGCTTCCTCGTATCCCCAGTATTTCGGCGATCAATATCTTTCTTAAAATTTGCAAATTGGCTCTGTAGCCCGCATTTGAGGTCACTGAACAGCTTATTGACAAACTTAGTATCACTGATAGTTGCCTAGTTATTGGTTGTTTAGCCACCCTACAGTTCTATGGCGCAGATTACCACATGCAGTGCATAGAATAATTTCCATGTTTAGAAGAGAGTAAATGACGTGATACTAAAATTTGGCAATTATTCATGGGCAAGAATTATAAATTCTCTGTTGCGTAAGGGTAAAAGGATGTAAATAATTATGGTATTTATTTAATTATACAACATCCTTCGGAAAAGAAGGATTTATTACCCGACTTATGAATGGCACGTAATTTGGTTACGGCAGAGCTTTGGAGATAAATTTACGCGAGGCGCACTATGAATTACAGTAATGCAATTTCCCCGCTAAAAACAGGCTGCACAACTTTCCTAAAAACCTCATATTTACCCTAGTACTCCAGGGAAAAAACATACATATATATATATATATATATATATATATATATATATATATATAGAGAGAGAGAGAGAGAGAATATATATATATATATATATATATATATATATATAGACATATATATATTCTCTTAATTTATTATAGACTAATGGCGATGAATAGTTTTATTGTATTATGGATTTTGACAATATATTTAATTCCTTAAAATTCCCCTAATTTTATTTCCCTATTCTCATCTTCCTTATATTTTGAAATTGTAGTTTCATAGCAATATGAATGTATAATATTTAAGCATGAGATATTTAGAAATCCTTAGGATCTTTTTTTCTGTTACCTTCTTACTTTCATATTGTACTCTAACAATCAATTCCCTTCCTCGTCCGTTAAAACCCCCGTTACACTATACATATATGTCTTGTGCAGCACATAGGTTGCATGAGCTACATAAGGTATTCGAGAAAGACATGGGGAAACCCTAGAATGTGTTCTTGAAAAAACACGTGATATCGGTGAGCTGTTTTGGGTTCGCTTTTCATCGGATTCTCGTGCTGAATTCAAGAATGTCAGTCAATCGATCGCGCGACACGAATCATGATAAAACAAGATACATTGGAAACGAAACTGAGGCAATCATCAAGGAAAAAATGGTTTCTTACGAGTCCTAAGCAAAATCTTAAATTATGTGGCGCTAATGATTTAGAACGTAACGCCATCTTTTTTTTTATAATATTTTCATCCCTAGATGTTAATGCGTCCTTATTAGTGGAGTTGTGTTAATCTCTTTCTTGATGCAATGGAGCTTTGGTATGATATTTTATTGAGCTAATCAGACGTTTTTTGTTTTGTTATTTCACTTACTTCTGTATCACATTATTTCGTGTGAATTTGTAAAATGGCAAAAATGTCATCCAATCTTCAAATTTAATTAAAAAATTGTTGATAAATATCAATACTAGTAATTTTTCGCATTTATATATCTATGTCTGGAACACTCTGATGAGTAGGAAAATTCGTCCATCATTTTAGGATTGGTAGTTGCATATTCCGTTTGGGCATTCGGGGCATTTGGGAAGATAATAGAACATAAAGGCAGAGTTGCGTATAATGTGGACATACATTTAAAGGGTAAGTGAGACGAAATGGAACGAAGAAGAAAAATTTTAAGGCTTTAGCTACAGGGACATTCAAGCAAGCTTCACGAATGGAAATGCAGAAGTTTGCTACCAACCATTAGAGAAAACCAATGAGAAAAAACATATGCTGGAGCTCACCCAATACCAAGCCCAACGGCGTGTCAAATTCTCACATCAGGGAAGGCACTCCCTTTCCCTGGGTAAGTACACATTTGTGTCGAAAAGACACCCTTTCAGAACCATGGAAGTGGAAAATGCCCGGAGATTTGAGCAAAAACCAAAGGGACTAGTTACTCATGCCGAGGTTTAGCAATCAAAATAATTATTGCAAAAGCTATCTGAGGTGACAGTGGCTACGGTCAATGTTCATGAATTGTCATCTCATGTTCAAGAAGCAAAGCTGAGAATTAACACTCACAGGGAGCTATCGACATCAATGAAAATAGCCACGATTGGATTCCCAACAGATGTTGGAAAACGAAAAATTAAATTATAACTACACAGAATCGATTGAAGAAATGAAGGCTGCCATTTTAGAAGGCTTGAGGAAAACTACCAGGCGAAGGAAACCTTTGAAAAATAAACCATGGATCGCAGACACAGTACTAGTAGAATAGAGAAGAGAGCACAAAAATTCAATCTAAAAAAGGACAGGTAATCTATGCTAAAGCGAAGGAATAAAATCAGTCGAGAAGGGAGGAAATGCAGACGGGAATGTAATTACGAAAATTCTCAGCTAGATATTAAGTGAGGAGACCCGATAATTAAACCCCGGCACCAAACTTCGTCACCGCCCTCGGTCGGCTGGTCTCCCTCAGAAATTCACTTCAACTTCGAGGTAAAGATGTAGAAAACATGATATATGCAGGAAAATATGAGAAATACCTCGACATGCTGAGACACGAGTGAGTCTTACTTTTTAAATTTCAATCATACCAAGGTTTTGCGAGGAGAAACATTTTCCATGTTCTAGCATTCGTCATCAAGCAGCCTTAGAAAGGAGAAGTCTTTAGGGATTGAGCAGTGAGTAGTGAATGAGTACAGGGTAGGAGGAATCCATTTGAGTGTGCTTACGGGTGATGGGGCAAAATGAAGCATGAAAAGTGGTTGGCTGGAGGAAAAAAGAAATCCTAGTTGTGCGATGAAACCTCGTTATTTCCTTACCTGCAAAGGATTAATGGCACATTGATAAAAGGATTTTGAGCCTCACAAGCTATCCGCTATCACTTACTGCAAAATCCAGTGTGTTGGTACCAACATGTCTGCTCAGCATTATACTCCAATGCATGGAAAAGGGATGTATATTATTTTCCCGATATAAGACTCCAGTTAAAAACAAACGATTGCAAAAGACTTGATTTGGTTCAATGACCATAGGTTTAGTTAGTACTTAGTCGAATGTATCTCCATGTTGTAATATAATGAATAATTATATTTGAAGCTTTGATCGTCAGCGTACAGCTCAAATTTATAGAGTTGAATGATGTTCACTGCCAATCCAAGTCTTGGGTCTGTGGGCATTATCATTAAAAATTTTAATATTTTATCGTTCGCATTTATGCAAGTAATAGAATCTAATTCTACAAAAAAATAATTATATGGCTAATTTACGCAATATTTTTAATTATGAATCTTCTCACTTTCTCCTGTTTCTTACCGGTGAACAAACTCTTTTTATTTTTTCAAGAGTTATTAAATGATCATTTTCTGGTTTATTCATTAATTCAGCAAATTAACTCTTTTTCTCCCATTGTCTCATCATATCTAATTGAAATAGTATTGTCACCTCCAAGAGTTCTGTCTCTAGCAATCCTTTAGCCTCCAGATCAGAATTCCAAACCATTGATTTTTTATTTTATTGGACAAGGATAAAAAATCATATTAAGAGGCCAAAAGGTGATTATCACAGTTATTTTTCAAATATTTCTGCAGGTATATTTGTATTTGAGATTGCTCATCTGAACTATCAATCATTACACAGGCACAAAATTTTTACATTAAAATATTTTAGTTATTTTTTAAACATTTTGGAAAGAAGATTTTAAAGTTTTAGGTTTGTTATAGTACCGAGCCGTTTTCCTTGTTGAACCAGCAATACTGGTGGAAAAAATACGGTACGAGGGGGTAGACACAATTTCACCATTCCTCACTATCCGTTTACCAGTATTTGGTGATTTTAATGGCTTTTGAAAAGTTAGCATGTCCACTTAAATTTGTTTTGAATTTGGACCTGTCGACCTGATGATTACACAAATCAAAGAGTAGATGTTTTACTACGGTGATTGCATATAATATATCAACTATCAGCAGAAAAGTTGTGTGTGGCAACGGATTTTGATTCAGCAGAATGAATCTAATAGAATGATCATTTATGCATTAACTTACGTGCTAGAAATTTTTTTCTATCTCCATTGATAAACTGTATTTAAATATATTTTTAAAAAGAACCGGTTTTTGGTTCTTTAGATCGAATGATCCTAATTTTCATTGCTTGCTAGTTTGTTACCGTCGTCATATCGACTCAATAATTCCAAAGAAAGAAAGCCGAAGGTGCTTTTCATAATTTGAAGAACACTGCTCTGTGTATGGTGAAATTTCCTAAAGTTGTAAGATCCCACTTTCATTGATGCTGTCACTGAAATTGTATACCATTATAGTAGTAAAGTTGTCAGAATTAAGAGCAAGAATAATTAAATAACAGATTAAAAAATGTCAATGTACAAACATGAACGTATAAAACCTAATTAATACTCGATATTTAAATGCAATCTAAAAGTTATACTAGGATGAAATTGGTTTCTTCATTTGGAGGACGTAGCTTCTGAAACTCAAATTGCTAAACTTTTTTGGAGAGAGCAAAGGACAAGTTTCCCATCATGTTTCCTTGTTTTCAAATTATTTTTTTCCGAATTGAGGGTTACAACCTGTTAATATGACACTCTAAACAGTCTGTGCCCTACACCTAATTTAAATAGTTCTGATTGTAGATATGTTTTCATGCAAAAAGGTGATGCGGTAGGGAATACATTGTTATTGCGGGAATGCGGCTACGTCGCGCCGCCCGCATAAAGCGTACTGCTCAAATTCTTAAAGTCAGACTTGAGGATGAGCTAGGTGAAGTGAATGACGGAAAACCCATTAGCTATCCTTTCACTTTCCGAGACGATTTCGCAAATTGCATCTTTAGTTAATTGTGAAGGCCCTTCT
The DNA here is from genome assembly GCA_037158775.1 of Hetaerina titia. Lineage (NCBI taxonomy): Eukaryota > Metazoa > Arthropoda > Insecta > Odonata > Calopterygidae > Hetaerina > Hetaerina titia. The sequence goes on along the minus strand of CM073773.1, from coordinate 103,070,702 downwards.
TTAACTCGATTTTTTGGCGGAAGCAGCGAAAAGGTTAAGAGACTTGTTTTTTCCCTTAAACGAGTTGTTGCGCGAGAGGAAGAGCGGTTGGGTGAGCGTCCCTCTGATTATGAAGACCGAAAAAGTACAGGAAATGAATTATGAGGACGGAAGACGAAGTAAGCGGTGGGGGTGCGAAGGTGGGGGAGCTTGAGGAACAGGATGGAGGCGAATTGGAGAAGGGAGAGGCAAATCAAGCAGGGAGGTGGGAAATTAACCACATTTTGTGTTAAATAGACACTTATTCAATAATACAGGGAATTTAAAATTAAATGATCGATTGCATCATGATTCCAAAAAGGGCTTACGTTAGCATTGATTCTATGGAAACTTAGTCAGCCATTACCGTCATAAAATACTTGAAATTATGCAAAAAATTTGATCTCAGTATCTATATGTTACATTTAATACATACTTGTGTATAACACAGGGCATCAATTTTTTCTCGAAATACATTTTAATTCGGATTTAGATTATCTAGTTTCTTCGACATGAAACATCTTGAGATAGATCAATTAGATGACATTTATCTTTTGAATTGTATTTAATTTCCTTTCCCGAGGGGTTGATTTCATTTTCTTCATTTCTTTAACGGCTGCTGAAATGAAATTCCACTCCAGACAATCCCTTCGAAACACCCAATTTGTTAGTTTAGACATCACTGCTGTGTACAGGTTTACCTTTAAAGTCGAGATAAATTTACAGGGAAAAAAATCGGATGTGAAGGAACTTTCGTTCATTTCGGAAAATCTGCACGAAAACTTTTCGATGTAATATTCGAGAATTTCTAGAACTTCGGCTGCGAAAATTGGAAAGCCAGATCCCTTCCACTCCTTCTTCCTCGTCTCCCTGCCTTGTCCCTTTGCCGGCAACTTTTCCGATCTTTCTATCTTCATACGACGCGGTCCCGCTCTACCTCAGGGACGGGTGTATTGGGGGTTTAGAAAACGAGAAAATTTCTTCCCCTGTGAAATCGTCGAACAAGTCATGAAACAATTCTCATTACTCAGAAAAAGTAGTCGGTTTAAAAAATGACATGTCGTCGTTGGAGCATCAAATAACAATATTTTTTATCCCTACGTAGTCACAATACAATAAATAGCTACTCCAAGGACATTTGACAGGGTACTACTATGAATATATAAGCCTTGAAAAATGAGAATAAGTGCCCTCCTCTTTTTGTGTTGCATTCGTTAATAGCACAAAGTAACAGTGATGTCTTTCATTTATCCGTCCCCATCTTCTTCAATTTGATCATCTGTTGTCCAATCTGCTAATATAGAGCGGAGTTTGGATTACTTTCTAGATATAATATTTATTTACATCTCGTTATAATTAGACAAATGGCTCAGTGGCAACGTTCCTGTAATATACCCTTATAACGCACTAGAAGAACATGTACGAAACAAAATACATTATAAAACAATGGAACTTAAAGATTCCCAACCGTACCTGTGCCATCACATATGGCCCAGGATCATACCATACAAAGCAACTTACCATCGTTCAACGTCACACTCCGTCCAAAATCACACACTTCTCTACATCACTCAAACCCCTTTCAAAATCACCGTTATAACACCACACACTTTTACAAGCCAACTTCTCACGCCATCCACATCACGCACAGAACGATATTTTTAATAAATAAAATAATATATGAATTATCAACAAAAAAGTTTATTACCCAGTCCTTTGGCCAGAGGTTGCTTCACACCTATTCTTAGAACTCCTAAAATTTCATGAAAAGGGCTCAAACAACCCTTCAGGCAGCTGGTTCCATCAAAAAATGCTTCTGTTAAAAAAATTAATATTTTTTCTATTTTTGTGTTCTTTCTTTGGTCGTTTTTTCCCTTAAAACTTGGTTTTTCTATCTTCTTCCATAAATCTTTCTACGCTTCGTCATTTTAAACTTTTCTGTACATCGCACCTGACCTTTTCCTTTTTCCTTTATTTTCCAAACTCTCCCATTCCAAAATACTCAACACATACGCTATCTGACCCTTTATAACTTCCGAGTAAGTATCTCGCTGCCTTTCGTTACACCTTTTTTATCTTTTTAATGTGTCACAACTCATATGGATATCTTAAGGAAAATAACATGACTAATATCAGCTTAAAATTTACATATTTCTTTCTTAGCTTCATTTAGTAACGAATAATTTATAATTGAAAGTAAATTGTAAATTGGTAAAGAAATATATGCTGACATAGGCATTGGTTGGTGTAAGAATCATTAACGCACAGTCACTCACTCACATTGTACATCCATATTCTTAAGACAAACTGATAACTTCCCTGGATCAGCCTTCATCCCAGCTTATGCATTTCAACTTGCTACGACATCCCTCCTTGGCCGCCTCCCCCTCACTCTTAATTCATTCCTCCGTCTTCCTATTCTTCCGAGCATCTGCCCCACTCATGATATACAAGCAAGAGGGCGTGGTGACGATGCCTCCTTCAGCGACGCCCTCTCCGCCCGCGTGTGGATATGAAAAGGGGAAAGAAAATGTCCCGCTCGGCTAAATCGATTCGGGTCGAAGTGGTGGAATCGATTCTGCTATAACTGCATCTCGATCGATTCGAAATCTTACGAGAACCCCTAAAAAAATGTACATGCCACACTAGTGATTCCTAAATGTCGTGTCGCAGGTCGACATAATTTTTCCTCATAGTTCCCGTGGGCAATGAAATCAACTTTATTGTCTGATTCCCATAAATGTGTTGAGATCATGTGCATCAAGAACGTCCACGAAGTAGCGTATGACTTTTTGTTTTAAATTTCAAAGTTCATGGTGATAGAAAAGTCTAAAATTACTAATTATTCAACTCCTAACAGTGCTATAAATGTGGAAAAAAGCAAGTCTGTCCAGGAATGTTATATTGTTTTTCGTGCAAAATTTTAAATTCGAAGACCTCGTAAATCGAAATATCGTAGAAAAACTAATGAAGATGCTTGAATGTCTTACACGTATATGAAATTGCAAATTTTTGTAATCTATTTTCTTATTGCTGCAATTTATAAAACCCTGGCACTCTGTACCTCATCATTCTGTGTTTCAGTTGATTCACTCCCTATATAAACCTCTGGTTGAGGTATTATTGGCTAACACTGTTTATTACATCTTTTAATGTTTCCATTCTAATGCATTAAATACCTATATTGAGACCAAAAAATCCTGCTGTTAAGTACAACATACGAATGGATTATTTCCAGACTGTATTTTAGAAAAAATTGTACCGTCTCAACTCTTCTTTTACTGCTATGTTACTATATAACTTTCTGCAATGACAATATTCCAGCATAAATCTGGGTTTATATGCAATTTAAAATAATATAATCGTAATCTATTTTAGGTTTTATTCTCACCTTTCCTAGACCCTACATTTTTTACTCTGTTAGCATTGTTCAAAAATTATTTTGCGTTTTTCTCTGTTCGTTGCCTTTATTTTATTTTTCCAATCCGTGAACACACTCTCCTTTCGGCGAAACTTTATTTCGGAACCTATCAATGCATCTTCGAGCCACTCACCCATGACACCCTCACTGACGTATTCCCTCGAAGCATACTTGTAGAAACGCCACGATTGGCATGTTTCGAGAAAGATTTCTTATCCGCAGATACCTCACCTCACACGTCTTTTTTTTAAATCGGGAATCCTATTTTTAAAATTTCACATTTCGACGGTTACGATCCCGTGAAGAGGAGTGCAAAGGACTGGTGACTGGGTGCGAATGGACTCTTCCGATGTGTCTTTCGTTTGGTCTATTTCTAATATTGAATTCTTTTGCATGTGCCCTCACTCCTGTCGTAACTTTTGACCTTTAGGCGCAGGCTTTCATGCATATGAACGTTCAAAAAGCGTTTCATTTTGGTTTACAGTATATATTACCATTTCGACTGTGTCACTAATCATTTATAAAATAAATAAAATAAAGTACCTCATTGTCTTGCACCATTTTGAAATTTTCTGATTATAATTGAAACTTCTAAAAGTGGAATGTGTGAAAAAATGTTATTATCTCTAGGGTTATCATTTCATTAGTATTTCTTTTAAAAATTAGCTATGATTTTTTTCACAAGTATTAATAAAATTAATGTAATTTTACTATAGCCTGTTGACTGACTATACTGCAATGTATGCATTAATTTATTGAAAAACGAGGCACTGGAGTATATGGCGGAATTTATAATATAGAATTTGAAAACGGTGCACAAGTTTAATCCAATTTCAATTGGTTTGAATACAAGTTCAATTGGTTTAATACAAGTTCAATTGGTTTAAATCCAATGCGTATGGGCTCTAAACAGTTCAATCATTTATCAATATTTTAAAATTTCTCTCAAATATATGGTTAAATAATAATTATTATAAATATAATTGTTATAAATTCTTTTTAATATGCATTTGTATATTGTGAATATGTGTCATAATTGGCTATATTAAAAATTAAAGCTGTATTAGACTTATCCTCTTTACGTAGGATGAGTACTTGATAAATATCGTCATAAAATTACGAATATTAATTAAACTTAAGTAAAAGGATGATAGTTTAGTCATTCAATTAGTTGAATTCCATATACGCTCATCTATAGGTCAATATAATTTTTAACTTTTTTCTTAATTACGGGTGGTGCCGTAACACCCCCCGCCACACACCTTTGCGGTGGCTTGCGGGATATTAAGTAAATGTAGATGTAGAATAATGCTGCACAAGGACACATGAAAAGTGGAGTGTACTCGGACGATCACTTTACACTCCCCTCCCTCCTTGAGTGGACGGAACAAGTAGCGGTGCTTACTTAGGAGACCGGGCGAAATTACCGACGTCAAAACGGTATTCAAAATATTTCCTCAGAACTTTCGAGTTCACCAAAATCCTTTTCTCCGGACCAGAAACCGCCACGATCTACTTTGAATTTTCTGCGGAGTCCCCTTACTCCTCTCCAAACCCATCCAAACTTGAAAATCCGACGCTGGGTGTTGAGTGAGGAGACCCGATAATTATTCCCCGGCACCAAACTTCGCAACCGCCGGAGCCCTCTATCGGTCTCCTTCAGAACTTCACTCGTCCTTCCCCCGCCCCCCCATCCTCCCCATTTTCCCTCCTCCCCGCACCCCTCCTGTCGCTATCACAGCCGGTCCAATTCTCGTCCCCCAACTCATCCCCTGCCTCCCCCCACCCCACACACGCAACCCCTACCCTCCCACTTCATTCCTCTTCCTGTTCTCATCTCCTCCCACCTACCTTCCTTCCCTTTTAGTCTCCACTCTTTACTGCGCTAGGTCGCCGCATTTCGACTTAATCTGCGTCCTTCTATTCAAAACTTATTTTTGATCTTAAATATTTGCAGGAGTATCAATTAAATTTCAAAAATAATCAAGACTGTGTAAGATATTCTAATGTTGCGATGTAGGACAGGCATTTTGACCATATTAAGTGAATGAAAATATAAAATACGCGATTCATCATTGGACTAAGAAATGGATTATGTAATGAATATGAAGTAAATACCTACCTGCATAAAGTAATATAATACTCAAACCTATATTTTTCATCGATTAATCCTAATAAATTAAGCTAAAACTAATGGTTTACGTAGGTATGAATTGCCAAATAATTTTTCTTGCATTTTCCACTCTACACTATGTAGCCTTGTAATCGAATATTATGCGCTAGAGAGGCAAGAGTAAATGATAATGGAAAAAAGTAGATATAGACAAAAATATCTACGTATAAGGAGCAACATAAAATTATGTTTATTATTCCTTGAAGGGTTGTATATTAATAAGAAGCAAAACGAAAACAAAAATTAAGGTCTTTGAGTGGTGCGATCGCAAGGGACTTATGGAGAAACTTCTCAATTTAGAAGGGCTATGAAAATGTAAAAAAAACTAACGTGGTAAATGAGGTGCTGCATTTCAGGATATTCCGGTGAAAATAAGGAGTGCGTTACCTTTGGTACAGGCAATTTGAGAAACGGAAACCTTTGTCCTGATAAATACGGTAGGAATTAACTCAATACTTGTATTTTTCTTCAAAAATGGGATGAGGGCTATCAGTACGTAAGAAAATATCTGAATGGTGAATTGAACGGAACAAAATCGGCAGAAAAATTAAAGAAAAGTCATATAATGTTAGGATAATAATGAACATTTGCTACGGGAACCAGGTAAAGAAGCTCGTTTGCATAATGCATAATTTTGCAAACAGGAACGTATCAGTGTTTCATAGATTGAGGCATAGCAGCTTTGTAGTGGTAGTGCCGATGGGAAAATTTGAGGAAGTTGCAAAGGCACTCAGAATTGATAATATAAATTAGCTATTATACTATTGGTAAGCAAGTCACCATCGAGAGTATGAAGTGGATTTTAGGAGAAGTGATTCCTGGGACGTGTTCCAGTATTGATTAAAAAATTATCTAAATTTGACGTGGAAAATTATAAATTGTTCATCCATTCGAACGTGGAGTGGGTTCAAAATGTGGCACCTGAAGATATGGTGAATCACAGTAGTACGCCAAACGGAAAAGGAAAAATGAAAGGAAAACGAAAGCATTGGCCCCGCAGTGACACTCAATCAATTACCTTAAAGCCCAAAGAGAGAAATACTAGAAAAGAATTATTGCTAAAGAAGACACTGGTTTTCAGACTAATTTAGAAATATGGGAGAGAAGGAAGCTAAGCGTTCAAAAAATTGATGAAGAAAACGAAAATATTAAAATATTGTCTTTCGTAGTGAAAATTGATGGTGATGGCTTTGAAAGGTAACTGTGGTCATTTCAATATCATATTTGAGTATAATCAATCTAAATTTAAGGGCGATACGGCATGCCTAACAAACGTTCAATATTAAATTGAATATTTTTCTAGGAGTCTAATAGACCGTGTTTCTTTTTCCATCACCACGGTAGAGTGAATCAATCCTTATCATTTCCAAAATGAATTCGGATTGCATATGCATTAACATAGGTTATAATTTTCCGAAAAGTTTTATTATTTATGTTATAATTTAGAGATTTCACCATGCTATCAAAAAATTTCCTCATAGGCCATGTCTCCTGATTTAAATGGAGTGATATTCAGAAAAAAGAAACATAAATTTTTACTGAATTAGTTTTTATAGACAAAATAGAATATGGAAAATTACGTAACAAACCTATTGTATTTATCAAGATGCTCTCCTCACTTAGTAAAAAAATGCGGTTGGATTAGAGTACAATGCAAAACGGCAAAAGATTGAAAGTCGGACGTCCATTAATGCAACGATCACGAGTGTAAGGGACTTTTTTTGCAAATACAGCCGAAGATCACAAACTTGAAATTAAATCCTAGATTTGATACCATTGTTTGGTAGACGGATACCAGTATTATATCAATCGAGGGGCTTCGTTCGATGATCTCAATTTCGCCGAGGAGGGAGAGCAAAGTCTGTTCCTTTCATATATCCCCTCCCCAAATCAATCGCCATCCCCCACATTTGTCACGGTACCTCCCAGCGTGCTCCTCCCACTCCACTCACTCGATCCCCCAAAGCCCTCCACCCCCACCCCCCTCTTCTCCGATCCCATCTTCCGTCACCACCCCCCAAAACCACCCCCCTCCCCCATATCCTCAACTCAACTCGTCCCTATTCCTCCCCACCCGATGACTCTCTCCCCCAACATTCCCCCTCCCCCGCCCCCTCGAAAAACCTTCTCACCTTCTCCACCTCTCGGGCGGCTCTTCCTCTCTTCCGAGAGATCAATATCAACCACCCAATCCGAGGAGTATGTCGAGGCTGTGCGGGGAGGGAGGGCGGTCGTGGGAGTGGAGGGAGCGAAAAAAATGAGGGGCGAAGAGTTGAGACAAGGGGTGGCGGCGAAGGAGGAGGAATGGGTGGAAGGGGGAGGGGGGTGCTCGCGCGGGAGAATGGAGTTTGCGCGGTTTCGGACTCTTGGCAACGTCGCAGGCAGCGCGAGGAGGAGGCGGAGGAGTGAAGAGGGTGGAGAGATGCAGGGTGGAGGAGGTGGAGGAAGAGGAGGAGTAACATGGTAGTGTCGTGGCGGGGGAGATGACGAGGAGACACAGATCTGGCAACACCGATCCCTGGGACATCGAGCCTTGGTCGCCATGGCAGTCGAATACATCTCGTAATGATCATGCCTTCTTCTTCTTCCGCCTCCTCCCCCCGCGCCCGCCACGTGTTTTTTTGTTCCTCCCCCGTCTCCACCCGCCCATGCAGTCTCTTCCCTTTCCTTCGCCTCCCACGCTCCCTTCCCCGCCACTTCCTCCCCTCCATTGAAAACTGCTCCACTTGCGTTTTTGTGGTGAATATATTTTTATACATACGTATCTTGGTTCGATTGATTCCTTCTCCATAGGCCTAGTTTTGGATGCTCAAAAATAAAAAGAAGCTCTTCAATTTGGAAAAAGTGGCATAAAACCTTTTATTTTAGATTGTTTTTCTGTCGAGTTCAACGTTTTATATCTTCCAATTAACGTACCGAATTTAGTGTACCGAGGAAACTCTATCAAGTGTTAAACTTGCGTTAACAGTACTCTTTTCATGTCCCAGCGACATTGGGGATGTACTCTTTGCGAAGATGTGTCTCCGAGTCAGGACGCTGTTAATGAAGGCTGTAGGATGCAAATTGTTATATCTTTGGCTTGAATATGATCACCTCGCAAAGAAGTTACCTGAAATCCAAGAAATAAGCTTGCTTTTCAAAGTGAAGAACATTTTCTGCATGAGTATTTTGTTTCCGTAAATTATCATGGACTAGAATTTCATATCTCTTGTAGGCTCATTTAACAGTGGTAAATGAGCAGTTTGTCATCGGGTTACATACACAAACTTGTAAACTTCAACCGGCCGTACTAAACGTTGTTGGGCTTGCTGACCGTGGCATACTTGCAAGGTAATAGTGGCGCAGTATCAATATACTATATTGAACTTACTTTATGTGGAAGTCGAGTACGCAATGAAGTGTCTGAATTTATGCTATCAAATTCTGGCCACTTTAGTTTAATCAATTTGAGTACCACGGTGTTTACAATGTAATTATTAAGATACATTATATCTTCATCTCCAATAATTTTCCCATTACGTCATTTCCAAATAACTCAAACTTCAGTTAGATAAAGGCTTTGTAACCGCGTTATTTGCTTAACTTTATGCTATTTTCCATAAAATTCAGCAGACATATGCACTTCAACAGGCATCTGCAGCGCAAATGGCGTTCACGAATCTTACAAACCATTTCCCAGTAAAAAGTAAAAACTTAAGTGTTACTTGAATGAATCATAGAATAGTAAACCCAATCTCTATTGAAAGCCTATTCTAATAGGAAAGTTGTAATGTTTTTGTGTTTAAAAAAAATATATACAGTTTTACTGCGCTCTGAAATATTCAGATATGTGTATACAATATATTATAGAGGTTATATTCTTCATATACTCTTAGTCATAAAAATTTGGGTTGTGGGGAGGTGGGTGAAACGAGATAGCGGAAGTCTTTATCACCACCCAGTCCAAAAGAGGATGTTTTTCAAGAGAATCGGTTTGGAGAATAGTTTTTAATTTTTCCAATTGAAGTAGATTCCGAGAAAGCACCTGCTTCAACCATAAGATGCATGAAATTTCATATTTCAGAGAAAAAATGTGTAAATCATTGAATTTCGTATAAAATAATTCCGCCTGCTCGCCATGAATATCATCTCAAGCAAAAATTACAAGTTTCTTTGGAGTGATATACCATCTAATTTTGGAGGGGCAAATTATTTTATATGGTGTTTTATAAGTCCCATTGAAATCTAGTAATTCTTAATCAACTGGACCAAAATTTTGGTTTTGAGAAAACCAATAATTTATACCCACCTCGGGTCGACTCAAATTGTATTTATGTTTAAAAATTTGTGATTAAAAGATAAACTTTCTTTTTTCAGAAACATCTTAATTAAACATTACCAGTAAATGAAGCTCGATTCGCTCAATTACATTTGAAAAATAATGCATGCCAAATTTTCTGATGGCTGGAGATGGATCCCCTCCGTGATATTGTGTGATTTTTTCTATTTTATTGATAGTATAAAAGCCTTAAGCATGGGCTGGATACAAACCCAGAAATTTTTCGTAATGTACTACTCTTCCGCTGTGGTTTGTCCACTAATATGATACACGTTTAAGTATTATATGAGCTACTCCTTTGAATATTATACATAGAGTGAATGTATTTCTAAGCATGTAAGAAGATCTTTATAAACAATAGCCATTAATCTCTCTTTCACAGCGATTGATTCCCTATTTGAGTGTTTACTCATTTCCTGTCAACTATTAATATTACAAGGTTTGAATATGTTAGATTGCCTAAATCGTATCGTGGTGGTTCCCAAAAACCTCGTCTTTCCACGTCTAAAGAAAATGCAATATGCACTCATTAATGTTGTCGCCTTGTCTTTGCAGTGCCGTCTTTCATTCATCGCCCTTTCTTTGAAGAACCAATTCATTCATCACTCAGTCCTTTTGTTGATTTTCATCTCATTTACAATGTTTCCAGTACACTTAAAATTATTCCCTTAGGAAATATTCTCCACACATGGTTATGTTTGTTCAGTGTGTGCTCAGTTAAATGTTTATATTGTGTGCCACGAAAAGATTTTTGTTCCGTTAATACTTCAGACCTGAGAATATGTATCACATTGCCTATCACTAATAATATCCAGATCTCATTGAACATTCTGTCCTTCACTCTCTGCCTGCGTCTTGTCGAGGATAAAATTTATTTGGCTCCGTACCTCTAAGTTATATTTAATAAATCCCTCATATAGTGCAAAGTCCCTTAAAATTGGAAAACCGCGCATATAACGCCTATTTTTTAAGGTGGTAAGAGGGAGGACTCCAGTTGTTACAGACCAATTGCTCTCACTTCTATTTTCTGCAAAATTATAGAGTACATCATTGTCAGTTCCATAATGAGATACCTTGATTACATTAACTTTTTAAGTGCCAATCGACACGCATTCAGGAAAACCCGCTCATGCCAGGCCCAATTGGGATTACTCGCACATGACTTACTTTTATCGGGTAAAAGTGGTAGGCAAGTGGATGCGATCTTTGTAGATTTTCAAAGGGCATTTGATAAGGTTCCACATGGTAAACTTATTCATGGATTAAAGGTCGCAGGTATAAACAAAGGCCCAATAAACTGGGTTGAAGACTTTCTTTCAGAGCGGGAACAGAGGGTAGTCCTTGACGGCGCTAGTTCGGACATAGTACGAGTAATCTCGGGAGTACCTCAGAGAAGTATAATCCCTCAGAAAAGTAACGGGCCGTTACTTTTCTTGATTTTTGTTAACGATTTAAACCGCGAAGTGAAAAGTAAGATTAAAATGTTCGCTATTGACAGGGTGATTTATCGGGAGATATCTGGGGATGAAGATCCATTAATTCTAGCACAGAATCTAGATTGCATTACTAAATGGTGTTCAAAATGAAAATTATAACTAAACCTTAACAAATGTTCGGTGGTAAATTTCTTTAAAATATCAACGGGATTTGTTCACAAATTAGCTGGAGTTGACCTAGAAGTAGTTGATACGGGAAAACACCTAGGTGTTACAATCACTAAAAACTTAGGGGACCCGCATACGTAAGGTCTATGGGAAATCCTGTAAAAAAATGACATTTATTAGACAAATTGTTGGTAGAAGTGACTCCAAGGTCAATGAACGTTGTTACCACACTCTTGGAAGCCCTCCTTCAGAATATCCGTGTAGTGTACGGGATCTGAGTGAAAAAGGCCTCATTCGGGAAATTGAGAAGGCTTAACGCCGGCAGCCCGTTTCTTTGAAAACTCTTACGATAAAACGAAAAGCGTCACCGCAATGCTTATAGAATTGGGATGGAAATCATTAAAAGAAAGACGATTCAATGCTAGGTTGGGCTAAATAAATTCAGATCGATATGTTTCAGCCCCGAAGTCTCGCAAATTATTCGCACACACAATATATTTTGGTCGCTTGGATCATGTATATAAAATTCGGGAAATAGATGCCAGAACTAGCAGACTCAAGGATTCCTTCTTCCCACGGACAATACGGGATAGCAACTGTAGGGTCATGGATAGCAAAAATTCCACTGGCCACAGCGTTTAGGGAATAATTAGACCTAATAAATTGCATGCAAATACACTAAAATCGTGGTTTTTGTTGTCAAAAACTTTTCTTTCCGTTTGACCACATTAGAATGGCATTAAATAATGTAGTGCACTTTAGAGTATTGCTTGCTCAGCCTTTTCTGTTTTTAAGATTCCTTTTCCATCCCTCGTCTCTCTCTGTGGGGGGACCCTCGCGCTACCCAGAGCGTTGGGTCACATTGTCCACCGGTGTCCTTGGGGGAGGAGTCCGTTGCAGGTTACATGTCCATGTGGTAGTGAAATATCGCCTTATTACTTTTCCAATTCTAGCTTGCACGTGGTTAGATAATTTTTTTACTGCATTCTAGGGAACAACTGATTGTTAGTTGATAGCATATGAATTTGCATGTGTGTATTGATTTTTGCATAAATGTGTACACCACTGTGGGTATAGGTACATTTATTTTGCATGTGGTTATGTTCTCTTTTACGGGTGGTGACCTAACACCCCCCGCTATACTCCCTTGCGGCAGCTTTTGGGGTATTATGTGGATGTAGGACATACGAAAAATTTTCTACCCCGTTTCGTCGCCCATATCGTACCCATAATGGGCTCTATGGATCCTCGCGGGTGGTGACATGCCTCGATTTTTTGGTGCATTCGCAGCAACCGCTCCGCGAAACGTCGTCAAAATTCGTTTCTCCTTTTCAATTCCCTTTTCATCCCCCATCGTAATTTTAATAAAGTCGGCGCGGCGGTTTTCAGCCAGGGGGTGTTCAGGGTGTGGGCGAAGGGGGACTAAGTGGCCGGGGAGAGGGTGCGGGAGATGGTTTTTCTCCCTTTTGCGAGTCGAAGGGGGACGTTTGCATTTCAAGGAGAGGGTGAACTGGCCCAAAGCCCCAAGGAGGGGGGACTGGCGGTCGGGATAAAGGGGTGGGGAAGAGGGTAAATCGTAATTTTGTGGAGAGGAGGTGAAGGGGGGTATGGTAATGGGAAAACCGCGCCAGCGGCCCCTTGCGCCACTTCCTCTTGTAACTCCCGACTAGGAAGCTATCTCAATCTTCTGTCTTTCTCTAATATCTCCCTCTCTCACTCCGTGGTGTCGCTTCTGTGTTGCGCCATCCCCATTCGCCACTTCTCCCTCGGGATTTCAGAGAGGTAAAAATCCACTTCCAGCCTCGTCATCCATTATCTAGAAGTAAAGAAGAAAGATTGGCGTAGAAAGTTAGATTAATAGCCTCCTTCATGAGAGAGAGAGAGAATGAGGACTCTAAATCCCCATCGATATTTAAACGTAAAATAAATAAAAGAAACTCCTGAAATAATATTTATGGGTATATAATTACAAAAATAACTTTGGTTCGTCGCAAGGGATAGGAATGCACAATGCTCATGCGTGAATTTGTCTAAATATTTTGATAATAAGCTTTACGCTAATGGTTCTAAAACATCAAACTGCTGATATTAATCACCGTTTTTAAGCATAATTAAGTATATTACACTAATTTTGTACTTCATTCAAAATTAATGGAATTTTTTAAATAAGTTTTCACTTCCCTGAAATGTCTAATAAGATTGATCTAATTAAAATCTCTCTCATGCCGAAACCCTTGAATTATCAAACAGACAAGAATCAATTAAGGAGCGCAATAGCTTTCTAGTTTGAGAGCGGGTCTTGTGTTGTAGAAATCCAGGTTCAAATCAGCGAGATACTTTTAAAACGCTCGGTTATGGCAAATGTCAGTGTGCTTTTTGAGTATTTTCAAGGAGGTAAGTATTACTGAGAAACAATAGACTTCAGTGGGGTAAGAAGATACTCCGCCCATAGCCTGAACTTCCTTCACACCCACTAGGATTTTGGTCTTAGGTGATTTCTACCGTCATTTATAAAACAAGCCTTTGCATGTTAGTTGTGGTTATTAATAAGAGAATCGAAAGCAAGGACATTGTTTACTTAGGTGATGATCATTTTGATTTCAGGAAGAGAAAAGGCACGCGTGATATCATAGCAATAATGGGCTCACAAATAGAAAGGAGCATACACGTACAAGCATACTTGTAGAATACAATCAGGATGTGTTTGAATGTTTCGTATATTTCAAGAAGGCGTTCGGTGGAGTGAATTAGGTAGAATAAATGAATGTACTCCAGAAAATAAATGTAGAATAATGAATAAGGGAATAGTTCTCAACCTCTAAATGTCTTAGATTGTCCAGGTGCGAGTGGCAGATGGAGAATCCGGAAGGGCAGTGCTAGAAAGAGTGGTAAGACATGGGCCTTCTATGTGAACCTTAACTGATCATGAGAAGCAGGAAAGATGGATTCTTAGCGTATTCATTGGAAAATGGATGTTGAAGATTTGTTAGAGGAGATAATTTTAAGGAAATGAGGAAAGGGCAGGAACAGGACTGGAATTTTGGATGGAATTAAGGGAGGAATGAAGTCTGCTGAAATGGAGAGGGGTCTAACATAGTGTTGAAGGTCAGTTTTTTTTGTGGGAGAGAAAGGGAATTATCGTTTGAGTAAGAGTATGTGACCATTAGTACCCATCCTTCCTCGCTGTGTACGCGTAACTCCCTTTTTGTATTTTAACCTTGTATGTCATTCATTCTCCAATCAATTTTTTAATATGTTTAAATAGGAATGGCTTTCGAATTTTTATCAAATTATATGGCAACGTAATTTTACTAAGAGGTAAGAAATTCAAATACAATGAGTATAAAACGGTAAAGATAATTTCAGATAACAATAAAGTAAAGGAATATAGTCCAGTGAACAAATATAAAATGGCAATATTCTCAGCACTGAGATACTACGACATGGATGGAGGCAATAGAGAATGCTAATGATAGAAAACGACGCAGGACCGAAGTGCTTATGGGTAAGCAAGGATTCCTCAATTGGTGGTATTTTTTCTAGTTAATTGAAATTGGACTGGACAGAATGACATTAACCAAGATACGCAAAAATAATGGCGTAGTTGCATTTTAATTAGCATATCTCAATAAAATGTTATATTTTCATCAATCCTTGCTGCATTTTTTCAATAAAAGACCTATACTTTAAATCATATGTTAGCTTAAAGCAAAATATGTGCAGGGACTTCGAGACCTATCCATAATTCGAATACTTTCATCATTTAAGGGAGCTCGGGACTTGGAAGTCCACGTTTGTGCCAATGAAATAAAGGCCAGCTTGAAGGAAAACGTTTGTGAGTCCTAATTTATACAATCGCGAGATTTGTTTTTTAAGCAACGACTGCATCAAAAACAAAAGCATTTGTTTTCAAAGTTTGAGAAATTCTTGGCGGCAGAGGGAGAGAGGGGGAGGTTCGGGGGTAAGTGCTTGTTTACCTCTTCAACATTGGCCCTGGAATGTTATGGAGAACCAACCCGTCGGCTTTGGATCTGCTTGGGGCCTCAAATAATCTCTATTGCCCTGGGCGGCGAAAATCCCGCATCGCGTTCCATGCATCTTCCCCAACCCTTGTATCTCGCCCAGCCGCTAAAAACCCTCCAATAGCCCCCCTCATCCCTCTTCGTCTCTCGACCCCCAGCCTTCTTTTTCCACCTCACGCCTCCCCTTGCAGAACCTCCCCGTTCCATCTCCCAACTATTCACACCTCTCTCGTAATCCTATGGGATTTTGAGCGACACCTCACGGTAGCCCGCTCTCTGTTATGCTAGCTGCCGGAGGAGGGTCGGAGGCGAGGCCGATGGAGGAGGGGGGGAGGGACCTCGCGCTGCCTCGTACTCTTCCCTCAGCCTCCACGCCTTCCTCCTTTCACGGTCTTCCCATAATCCTCTTGGAAGGGAGGACTCACAAATACTCCGGGAAACCTCCATGACTCTCCATCGTCTCTTTACCGAAGACCACCACACCACACATCCCTCCTCTCCGCCCCCCATCCCCCCGTCATTTGGGGATGCCGCACGTCCTGGAACGTTGACTGGCCCTCCGCGTGTTGGAGGCTCTAGTTTGGTTCCCGAGTAGTCCACCTCAATTTAGTCTCTTTTTGGATGATTATCTTCCTCCGAGAGAATGTCATTTCCCGTTGCTCTACAGTAATTTTTTATTGCCACCAGTGAAACTGGATTGGGCTGCAGTTGAGTTTTTGATGGCCCATTCCACAAAACACGTGAAGTTATTTACTGTCTATGATTTCGCTTAAAGTATGACTACTTTAGTTGCGGGAATACGTATAAGTACCTAGTTATCAGCGAAAAAAACGTTTTCCGGTATTATGATCTCAAATTAACTATTTTCCAAAATAATTGTGACGGTTTAGTGGGCATGTAATTCATTAGATTTGTTCGTTGTTTTATGTGATGTATCTAACCGTGATTGTAGAATGAAAGGATTTTAGCGTGAAATTATACGCCACTGGGTATATTTTTGTATGTATGTGTTGATTCTGCATGTGGTTTTGTTCCGTTTTACAGGTGGTGACAACACCCTCCGCCACACGCCCTCGCGGCGGCTTGCGGGGTATTATGCAGATGTAACCTTGAGAAAATAAGCTCAATTGATTATTTGAATTAAATTATGCTCATAAAAGTATTATAAAAATAATATTTTATGATTAGTCGATTGGAAATATATGCGTCTCTCTCTCCCCTTTTAAGTGCATTCGGTGGTAAACGGGCCACCCCTGATGAAACCTTATTCCTTGCGAATTAAAATCGTATTCAGCATAATAAGGAACGGTAGAATGTTTGGAGACCTGGAGAAAAAAATGTTATTGGGCAAGCAAGACGAGATTTACGCGATACATGCTACGCAATAGCTGTAAGGAGCCGTCCAAGAGGGTATTTGTACCATTTAGGTTATTTAAAAGATGGTTACAAACCTAAAATAAACGCAGGCACGCAAAGTATCTGACGCGCATTTAACCTTCACCAGATGAAACAACGAGAATAAAACACGTAAAGCCTGGGTACGCATAATTTTTGTTACATTCTCCTTTCTCCCCTACACTACCCATTTTTTCCTTGATTACCTTGATCATCATCACTTCTTTTAAACGTGTGCGGTGGCTTATAGGTGACTCCTGATGATCATCATGAAACGTCATCCATGACGAATGCATGAATTATATCCATGGAATTTTTATTCCCTCTTAAAAAAGTCGACAAGATTAGTTTGAATAAAGAATCATGGTTGTTCGACTGCGAGTCCGGCGATACCGCTGAGACCTTCCTCATACGAGAGACAAATCACACAGGGGATCGCGAATCGTAGTTTATGGATTAGCAATTTCTTCCGGGTCAAGAAATTAGAATGGCCTCGCGTCGCTTACGCATGCATATGAGGTGTCACAGCCTGCGAAATGGAATGGTGGGGGTCAATGGCGGGGAGACAAGATTGCCGGGGCAGCAGGGAATGAGAAAGGGGAGGATGTTTAACCGTTTCGGTTCTCCCACCTCTGGGCGGGTCAGAGGAAGAGGGGGAGGATATGGAAGTCCCGGATCGGAGAAAAGAAAGGAGGGCCGGTCAGAGGAAGTGAGGTCCATTGAAACACGGGAGTAAATAGAGATATCAAGCTCCTTTCTGGGAGGCAAGCGGCTGGCTTAGTGATGGTGTGGAGGGGCAGGAGGAAGGGAATGGCCGAGATGCGGAGGAGAGAGCGTGGGGGTAGGAGTCCAAAGAGGTTTAGCGACGGAATAGAGAGGTTGGGGTGTTGAGGGGGGGGCACGCAGAATGGTTCCGTCAGCACGCTCTATATCGCCACTCTCCTCTACCGCTTCCCCACACCTTGAAAACCAGATCTGTTCTCAGAAAAAAGGGAGCGAGGACTGGGGTGGTGGTGGTTTCTGGGGGGGGGGCGGTGGTTGTAAGTTGGGGAGGCCGGCTCAACCCGGGTGTCTATAATACCCTCATTACAAGGAGAGCTGCCTGGGGGTCACCTATTGTGAGCCATCCTCCTCAGCTCCTACCCTCCACCCCGCCATACTTCAGCCGTCCGAGCCCCCCCTGTCCTCCTCAGCCCCCATCTCCACCCCCCATCACCTTTCCCGCCCGTGCATACCTGCCCTCCCTCTAGGAGCGAGCGCTTTTGAACACGGCCCCAACACTCACCCTCGTATCCACCTCAGATATTCGCTTCCCCATCCTCCCGTTCGCCCGTTTAACGCGGCTCCCGGCCTCCCTTTCCTCTTACTGCCTCCTCACTCACTCTCCTCCTGTCCTCCTGTCACTCCTCTCAATGCTCACGCACACAAGTTGCACGCCTCATCAGATTTAGGGTAAACTTTCATTCTTGCCTCCCCTTCCTCCCGTCCCCCAAATATCCATCCACGCTCTCGCACTTTCCACACGAGCATATGTGTGTGCGTGTGTCGAGGGATGTGGAGGTGGTGAGGGTTGGGGGTTGAGAAGCAGTGCACATGAGACTCTCGAAACTCTCTACCCTCGAAGAAAGAAATTACTTCCCCCCCCCCCGCACTTCGCGGAATCACTCACCCTCTTCCTGTCTCCCATCCACCCCGGCCCCTGTTTGTCTTACCTTCTGACAGTCAACGCATTCCATTCTGCCCCCATTCCATTTTCTACATAATTTATTTTAAGGTTCAGGAATGTAGCCCGAAAATTTCTATAAATGCCATCCCGTATATTTTGTTCGAGAGCATTATTTCCCCAATGAATACATTGAATATTAAACAGTCATCTTAGATAATTATTCCTACAATGAATCAACTTCTGTCGCCTAAATTTATCTGAGACACGACAAATGAGGATGAATATTTTAGTGTTATTTATGTCATTAGATTTTTTGTTGGCAAATTTTTTCGGATATCAATGGTTTTTGTGTTTGTAGATAAACGGGAATTAATTTGGAATGAATTTTTAATCTTGCCTTAGGCATGGATTTTTTTATGAGTATACGCGATCAGTCATCGGAATATTCAGAAACTACAACCACTTTCTTATTATTAATAAAAATAAAACATTGGAATTTTTGGCTCCCTATATTTACCTAGATCTCCGACCAAGTATACCAAGCAAACCAAAGTTTCAAGATTACTTCATTGCCAAATTATGAGGAAAAATAAAAAATAAATTAAATAATAAACCGAAACTCCTGGATGCCAGGAAAATTCTTAACAATACTTCGAAGTTCTTAGATTTTAGGAGAAAAATTCAAACGAAGAACACATAATTGAATTGATCATTGAAAAAATCTTACTTGGTTGATGCTTTCCGTAGACATACAGCAGTAGGTAATCTTAAAATGATATAAAATATTTTGACTAAACTGCTTTCATCATGGGTAAAACTACGCACATCTACATATTACCTCACAAGCCGCCCCAGGAGAATGTGGCGGAGGGTGTTAGGTCACCACCTGTAAAAGGGAACAAAACCAAAGTATATGAGCTGTAGCGTTGATTTTCCCGATTTTATTTATGATAATTCATCTCATTTGAAATATTCAAATGGAAAAATTAGAATTTTTGTCTGTAAAAGTTTGCAAATTCGAAGCTTTTAGCAGCCCTAGAGTTTTGGACAAGCTCTATGCCTTAGTCTATCTCACCCTCTACATGTGAGCTCCGCATTCTCATTTTCATTCTGGATCAGGGGCCTCACGAGGGATCCTTCCACGTAGACGTTTCGAATAGTTTCTGCCTCTCTCATCCCTTAAGCTCCCTTTTCGTGACCAATGGGCGTCACTCATTCCCCACCGTCAATCTTCTTTCCTCCTCTCCCTCCGTTTTGTCCCACGAGTACGTTCGTGCGTGCATGTGTGTGTGTGTGTGTTCTGTATAAGTGTATACATTTACCTGCGCGACCCCATTTGGGCCCTGGCGCGCGTGTGTAAAGGTTTTCCGTGAAATCGCTTACCTATACCGTTTCGAAGTCATGTGCTTTCCGAGCGCTAAAACCTCCTCCTCCCATTTCCCTTCCTTCTTTCATCTCTCCTGTGGAAATCTTTTGAGGGCGGAGGGCAGGTATTTGGAACGAGGGATTTTCCTATTTTTTTTAAGGTTTACCGCTGCACCGTTACCCGCCGACAAAAACTTGGGCATTTTCGAATATCATTATTATTTTTGTTTGTATGGACTTCTGGTTTTAAGCTGGATTGGTTTTTGTGCCGCTCGCAGTTTCGTTTCCGTATTTGTGCCTCAATCTCGGTCCCACCGCTGGGCGCAAATGCTGAGGAGGAGTGAATGGTCAGCGTTTTATAACGGTGCGAAATGATGATTAGGTGATTAGGAGCCATGACTCCACGGAAAATGTTTCACGCTCGGGGTGCTCATGGTAAGGTTGCACAAGGGTGATGATATCCTAAGTACGACTCATGTCGGATGATATATGGTTCCCAAATTGGACGTAAGAAGGATGAAGTTGTGGGCTATTGTAGGGTTTTGCATGAATAGGAGTTGATGGTTCTATCCTTTAAAAAAAAGCCCTTCAGTGCTGCGTTGAGCGGATGAAGCCGTTGAGTCCCGTACAAAAGTTGGTGTACTGAACGCCACGCCGGTGTGATATGGCTACTGTTAGACTCTTCAATGCAAAGCCATGATCATGGATACCACGTATGGAGACTGAAGCCTACGTTCTACAAATTGACATTTGATGCTCTTCTGCGATTTGGCTCAATGATTTTGATTTTCATATTTGAAACTTCGGTTATTACGACATATTTGTTAAAAGCTCTCTTTTAACGTATTTTCTTGTCCTATTCGTGTAGGAATAGCTGCTAACCATGTAATACTCCTAATATATGTATCCATGTAGGTATGTTGCATGTTTGGTGTTCGTTCGCCCCCTTTCCACGCGGTTTTTGGTGGATCGTGGGGTGCCAGGTGCACGAGGAAATAGAGGGAATACGTATATATAGAATGGCTGGTGAACTACCACCTACCACCCCCTGCCACACGTCCTTGCGACGGATTGCGGAGCACTATGTAGAAGTATTTATATTGATCATATATGAATTCTGTTGCCGAAAAAAAACTGTCTTTTGTTTTCCATTAAATATTGTGTTTAAGGGTTTTTGAGTTTTTTATAATTATTTGTTACACCCAATTCTTAATAAAACAATACAAAAAAATAATATCATTAATGGGTCCCAAAAATTCATAATCAATCAAATGATTGAGTCTTATGTGTAATCTAAATCTCTAAAAGAGAGTGTGGTAATGAAGAAATTTCAAGAAAATTTCAAATAACTCATGGAAAGGAAGTAGAGGTAACATGATTTGGTTTTGCATGCGGCTTTATTCTTTTTAAGGTTGGTGACCTAATATCCCCAGCCACACATCCCCGCGAGGGCTTGCGGGGCATTATGTAGAGGTAGATCTAGGTTGAAGGGTAGCTTGAAAAACTAGGATAGGAATCCTTCTAAATGCGAAGAAAGCAAACCAGAGACAGACTTCTAGAAAGGTACAAAAAGTTAATACATAAATATGCGGATCCGCTTTAAAGAAACTCGACTTCACTAAACGGGGGGTGTGCAAATGTTATGAGAAAGTTAGAGAGAGGTGCTCTTTTGCTCTAGTTAGACCACATTTGGAATATGTCGAAAGTATTTGGGATCCTTGGGAGAAAATTTGGCAACAATAATTAGATAAATTCCAGAGAAAATCCACCAGATTCGTTAAAAATTGCCATAATAAGAACACAAGTGTAATGGGTCTCTTAGGGGATTTAGGCTGGGAGCCCCTTGAAATACGAAGAGAACAAGCGAGACAGACTTTTAGCAAGGTTCAGAACAAAGGAGTTTATAACGACGATACTGAAGGAATTATTATTGCCCTACACTACTTAGTTAGATCAGACCACAAAGATAAAATAAGGGAGATAGGTTCCAGTACAGATAGATACAGATACTCATTATTTCCCCGAACAATCTGAAATCATAATAGTAAGAAACCAAAGTCACCTTAGAAATACTATATAGTAGTAATAAAGAATTTAATTTACACGTCAGGACAAGATTAAACGTTGCGTAGACATAAGATCCACACATGCACATAGGTGTATGTGTAGATTAGTTGTTGATGTATACGCTTTTGCGTATATATAAGTTATAAGGTTTTTGCGTGAATATATACGACTGGATTAAGTAATTGGAATTCTTGGGAGAAAATTTGGCAAAAAGACATTAATTTCAGAGAATACCCGTCAGATTTATGAAAAGTTATAATAAGAAGACAAGTGTGACAAGCCTTTTAGGGGAATTAGGCTGGGAACCACTTGAAATGTGAAGAGAACAAGCGAGACTTTTATAAAAGTTAAGAACAAACGAGTTTAATAATTACACAAAGGGAAATATTGTGGCCGTACACCACTTATGTATATCAGACCACAAATATAAAATAAAGGAGATGTATTCCAATACAAATAAATGCAAATACTCATTCTTTCTCAGAACAATCAGAAATAATAGTAGCAAGAAACCGAAGTCATTTTAGAAACATTAAAACAATTAGTTTACTTGTCGGAATAACATTTAATATTGCGTAGACATAAGGTATATTCGTGGGTAAATTTGTGTGTTAGTTAATGGTATATGTATCTGCATGTGTGTTAGTTGAAAAGGTTTTTGCATGAATATGAATTTTGTGGGTGTGTATTCTCTTTTCTAGATGTTGTCATAACACCCCTCTCCTCCACGTTTAGCTGTTGCACCAGGAACAATGTGATAACCAATACTGTAATGCTCTGATATCATTCTGGAAACCTACTGAATCACATAGTGATGAAGGATGTACTAACATTACCTCTCACGCGCCTCCAGAGTAGAGGTTAATATAGAACTAAATTATAAAGTCACTCGCGCCATGGAATCCCTCCACATAGTCAAAAAAGGGCTACAAGTCTACAATGCATTCGGATCTTACAATTACAATTTTTACGGAAACTTCAGAGCGTCAACTTTAGCGATAACATGCAGACAGTACATTGAGAGGCCAATCATTCTACAGCCGTGATAATAACAGCAATACTCTGTTAACGTTTTGAATTTCTTTCATACAATCTCCATTTCCTGCTTTAATAGGTGTCATTAAGAAGGAAAACGCCTAAGAATACCAGTTACAATACTAAGTTACCGGTTCTCATCATTCATTTTGAATAATATATATGTATTTGGAAATTCTCTTCATTCTATTAATATCTCACGAGAATTGCATCCTAGTTTTCTTTAGACACAATCATTCAGCTGCTGATCGAAGCTTCTCGGCTGGCCGTAATTGTTAAATGAATGTCGCATTTAATTATTGGGAGGTTGAACGAACCTCCTTAATTGCTTCTATTTTTAATCCAATGGGAGTGAGAATCCATCAAAAACACTCGGAACACTGAAGAATCACGTTGACCAGGCTGATCCCTGTTAGTATTATTATTGTGTATATTCATATTAGACACATAACAATGTGCACAATTCACGCACAAACTTTGGAAACTGAAAATCGGTGGGAGTGAAGAAAGGGCATGATATTTATTAATGTTTAACACTTGAGTATTTTCAATGGAACTCTTTCAAATCGAAATGGTAATTTTCATGGTTTTTTTTGGTTTCAGAAATTTCAAAAATTTTCCAAGGTATACCGATATGAACCATATCTCCGTCGGTTGACTGAGGATCGCAGTGATGAATATTTCCGCGAACTTATATTGGTAGTGGTAGTTGTACTTATTAGGGGAGGCGAACGACAGCTGAGGTCATATGGGTAATTCCTTAGGGAGAGGATATTGAGGGAATGGAAGAAGGGTGGAGAGATAGATACCTGATGTCGGCCTGCTCTTGACAAAAGGAGAAAAGGGATCCATAACTTAACATCCCTTCCATCGGATGGCGTACTCACTTAAGGTGCTCCACAAAGCATTCCAAGTAGGGATCGGGATACAGCTAAAAAAATCATCACCACTAGGAATTGAACCCTGTCCCTCGAGGTGGGAAACTATTACGTTAGTCATCGTACCACCTCCATCCCCCTTACAGTGATACGTACGTATATTTCAACGACTTCTGATTTGGGCGAGGAAACAATCCTTGCCGTCGGGATCCCACTGTTTGAAAAAATACCAAGCTTTTAAATAGTTATGTTACCTAATTAACCGCGTGGAGGGCACTTTTTCTTTATATTATTTTACAAGGTGATTATGAAAGATGAAAGAAACCCTATTAATATCATGTGGTTGGCTGCGATGACACGCTGATCATTAAGTAAAAATAAATATGCGCGAAGAGGATAATCAAGGAGCAAAACCTGCTAGCGCCGTAGGAAAACATTGGTAATTGTTAAATAAAACTGGAGTGTTTTATTGATCGTATATCAGCTTTAGAGGAGTAGTGTCCTATGAGGGGAGTTGGATTGGAAACTATCCCAGACGGTCGATGAAATATTGTCTGGTCATTATCACTTTTTCGCGAAACATAGATCAATCATCATCACTACAAAAATGTATTTACTGTAGTCCTTCATTTTATTCTCTCTCAAGGTAGTAGTTCCATTGATTCTTCATGATAGATCATGCTATATATTTTGTCTTTCTCTCCCTGAAGAAATTTTTATTTGTATCGCTTTATTATTACCCATTATTCTTTTGCTTATTAATTGTTCATTCTGGGAATTCCTATGGAGTTTTCTAGAAAATTTCATTCGCGGAGTTTCATTCAAATAGAGTTCGCAGGTGGGTGAAAATTTATCATGAGGGTATATCACCGGTTCAGAATACGAAACCTTATTTGCCAGTATCCGGTTTAGCGTGTAAACCAATTGAACTACATGTACTGCTTTTAATTCGAAGAGAATTTCCTCAGGAAATAAGGGGAACTAAATGTGTTTGTTTGTATTCCACATTGGAGCTCAGCATTCATTCGTGGTTGGTATCTGCTATCCCTTGCGGTTCGGAATGACAGAAAAACCAGAGAACTGTTATGTCCGTATTCAAATTTTAGTGATTGAAATGAGATTTTTGACTTAACTTTTTTCAAGATAAGTTTTCGCGTGCCTGTACCACCTTACTTTGTATACGGTACTACTCACAATGTTCCTGGTAGAATTTTTCCGGGAACTTTTTTTAGTGAATGATGTATACTAAAAATATGTATCGACATATATGGGTGATGTTTTTACGTTTGCCCAAAACGTGCATACAAATAATTGTCTCTTTGTATTTTTAAGTGGTCATCAAAGGATTTTTAACGATAGCAAAGTGCAACGGCTGATATCATACGTGTGTTCAAATGGTCCCTCAGTTATCATAGAATCCACTGCTTATCGCCTGAAAGCGGGGTCATAGGATATGCTTTCCTGGAACTCTAGACCTGTCAGATCAAGAAGTTATCTATGTTCTACATACTATCCTGCAAGCCGCAAGGGCGTGTGGCGGGGGGTGTTAGGTCACCACCCGTAAATGAGAATAGAAGCTCATGCAAAACACAAACCCCACCCTAACCCAATCGATAATAGTCGTATTTTCATTAATTATCTCTCTCCCAACTGTTGTCTTGATCGGAAAATTCTGTCTTACGCATGTGTCCTTTCGTCGTATTAATTTTTTACTTACTTTTTCTTCGTTATGTATTTGTGATTCCCCGGGTTCATTCAAATTTGTCATTTTTACGTAAATTATAAGATATTTTTTTAAGAAGGAATGTATTCTTTTGTTTGATAAGTTTCACGTGATCCGCGTTTTGTCAGTCCCTTCGTCACGGTGGCAAGAATAACCCGCATCACGGAGATGGCAGAGTGCTCGGGAGGGGTGACACTCACGAGACAACTGCAGTAGCGAAAGCCCACAAGGGGAGGGGTCATAATGATAAAGCATGTCACACAGGAGTTACTCCACAGACCGTGAAAACCGGGAAAAAAAACGCGAGCGGGGCTTTTACGACCCGTGCACTGGCCCTGGATGCAACACAGTCACCTTCGTCCTTTCCCTCATGCTCCACCCTTGTCTACTCCGCTCTTTTTGAGAAAGGAATGGTTGAGGGATCGAATTGGCACTCCTCCTGGCCCTGTTTAAGCTCCCACTCCCAGTCAACCCTCCTCCGGGGCCTCTTTTTTCTCTCTCTCTCCCTACAACACTTCAAAGAAGCTGGGATGGGGGAAGTGACACACCTTTTTAAACACCCTTAATGAACTTCCCCCATAAAGCTACCAGAAGGCACCAAATAACCCTTTCCCTCCCGGAAGGGTTTCTGTGTGCCAAGAGAAGGGGGAGAGGATGGTGGTCTCCGGGGAATGCAGGGTCTAGGGACGAGATCGGAAGAGGAGGGTGGGTTAGGTTTGTGAAGTTGGTATTGGGAAGGGGCGGAGAAACGAGATGCTGAGGGGAAGGGATTGTGGAGATGCCGGGAGAATCGCCCAGAGGACCGCAGTTGAACAATTAATTCAGGTAGTAGCTAAGAAGTGACCTGACTTCTGTAAGTGTACATTCATTAATATCAAAGTAGCAGTATTTATGAAAAAAATTATTAATTGAATAAAGGAATATGTGCCTAGTATATCTAAAGGAGTGTTACAGGGATCCTGTTTTTCCTAATGTACTCAATATTCCCTCTTAAGCACTAATTAGACTACATTTTGCTCCAAATTTGCAGATACGTAGATGATGGATACTATCGGGTGGTGAGTTACTCTTACGCGATACTTTAAGAGTTGGCATAAGGATTAAAGATTAGAAATGAATCTTAATAAATGTACGTTGATGAGCTTTTGAATTAAAATAGTTTGGGTGCTCAATATTTAATATAAATTATTTGGATAGAATTAAATGATTCGGAACCAGCTACGTACTCTTACTTCCTCCCTTTAAGGGTACCTATTCCGAGGAAGTAATGGGTACATCTTTGTTTCGTTGGACGGAAGGGGTACGAACTTTACTTTATTTAGATGTAAAAAGATCTACATTTAAAAAATATCTCACAAGGGCGTGTGGCGGGGGGTGTTATAGGATGTCACCCATAAAAATAATGTAATTATATGCAATAATAACAAAAATAAGATGAGATGCTTTGGGCCTGGAGTTATTAGATACTTATACTACTTATTAAAACACAGCCACTCTTGATCGAAGAGAGTAAGCAAAATTAAGATTTTAAGAAATGTACCAGGCACTCGAGTATATTTGTTACTCTGAAGGTCCTTGTTGCTATGCTTTAATTTTTCTATTGCCATTTTTGTCTTATACTCTTCTAATGTTTTGCACTCACTCTTTATTGGGATTTAAGGAAAATTTTTCATCCAGTGTAGGTAATTGCTCCATGATCACTTACCTTGTGTAAGTTTATAGATCTGCCCCCTCTGTGAGATACAGGAGTTAACCGCTTGCCTAACTCCCAGAATTCCCCGCCGCCACACCCATAAGTCACCGCGTTCCCTCTCTTCTAAGGCTTCGACCCTTTTTTGGTGGCCTTTCTATGCGTCCTATCCAACATTCGTCGTATCCACGTCTGGGAAGCAGTCAACAAGGGTTGAGTCGAGTTCATTATCTCCGTCTTCCTTAAACCGGAAGAGAGGGAGAGTGGCAGAAGGGAGTGCGTGCTGGAGAAAAGTAAAGATCTATGGGAGGGGCAGTGGTCGGGAAAAGAAAAGGTATCTGTCCGAGCTAGAGTGCTTTCTTCCTCCCCATGCCCTCTCAGTCTCGCCTCGCCAAAAATGCTCTTCCCACTCTTTTCGGGATCTCCTTCCCTAAAACCCTCCCTTTCCCTCGTCTTTTTTCACCACACACCTACCTATAACACAGTCTCTTCCTTTCCATTAAGGCTTTGCCTGGACGTCACGTGTCACATGGGTCGTGCCAGGGAAGTATGACAAGTTGGTAGGGTTGGGGGAGGGGACCGACCTAAAAAGGAAAAAAAAATCCCTTATTTTGGCGAAGATGGTGTCTACATGCAAGTGGTCGGTCATGCTGACAGAATCTTTATTATTCATATTCCTTTCTCTCCTGCTTCCTTCCAGTCTTTTCCAAGAAAATTGGCGACTCCATTCTTCCACGGTAACATTTAAGCCGGCACTAGGATTCCTCGCGCGGAACGATTCCACAACGGGCACGCACCACAAGAATTATATGGTACTGAAATATTAGTGGAGAACGGAGAAGTAGTGTAAGCTGTCATCATGTGATACATTCCTAATACGCTCTGGTGTATTCGTAAGAAATAGGTTCAATATGTTCTTTCAACGGGTGGGTTTGCGTACTGCGTGATGGAGAGAGTTTCTACGCACCAATTTTAATAAAGAATGACAAGATTCGCGGTCGCGGGTCCGAGATTTAACGCTATTGCTGTCCCAATTGATACTGGAGAGGTTAGAGTCACCACCAATTATTTTGATGCCGTTATTATTTTTACGCGTGAATTGGTATATTTGTTCATCACGTGCACGAAGTGTTTTAACATGTAAGGGTTTTTGCATGAATTCCTACCATGTTTTGTTTGTATATTGTATAAATTTGTGGCTTTTTCATGCGATTTTTTTCTTAATTACGGGTTGTGCTCTAACACGCCCCGCCACACGCCATTTCGGCTGCTAGTTGGGTATTAAGTAGAAGTAGAAGAATCTACTAATGTCAAATTTGGCGTAAAAATAAAAAAGATTGTTAAACCAAAAGGAAACATTTATAATTACCATAAAGCAGACTTTGAAACTTTTCCCAGTCAATTAAACTCTTCACTATCCGAGTTCAAAACGCGCTTAAGTCATGCCAACGTGGAAGAAACTTAGACACAATTTGTTAATATTATGCATCAAGTACGTTAAAGCAAATCGCGACGCCGGGTGGTAGAATAAAGGCGCTAGACAAGCCCTTCGAAAGCAGAGAATGTCACACTCTAGGGCAGTTTTTCCCACGCTCTTTCGTGACACCGCCCCCTTTGATCCATAAACATATACTCGACGCCCCCCCAATCAGTATCTTAAATATAATAATAAAAATAATTAAACAAAATAACCAAATGAGGAATATTGAAATAATTACATTAAAAACAATGACTGATCAAGTTTTTATTTACAAATCAAGAGAGGTAGTGTTTTCATATCACACAAAAGGCTTTGCTACTTTGATACTTTTTCATAAAAATAAATTATAAAAGCAAATTTTTTTTAAGTTCTTATGTCATTTTTTTACTTTACTAAGCAATTATAGAACATGAATATTTTCAATTTATAAAAATGGAATACAAATAATGTTTTGTTAATAATAGTTAAACAATTAAGTGACTATTGATTATAGTTTTTCATGGCCTAGAAGTAGTTTAAGGAGATTCAAATAACTAATTTAAGAACATATTTCCATCAAATAAAATATTTATGGGATGGATGGGTTTGATGACATGAATGCGTATTTCTTTTTTTCTTTTTTGGGTGGTGACCTTACACCCCCCACCACACGCCCTTGCGGCGGCTTGCGGGGTATTATGTAGATATAGATGTAGATGACCTGATACCAGTTTTCCAACGACGGGTTTAATGTCACTTAGCAGTAGTCTAAAATCACCACGTTCACAAACCCGAAGTCTGTTCCTCTGCTTGAAAATCAGCTGAATGACTGCACTTCAACCACGTTCCACCAAAAATGAAGTCGAAAATGCAAGGAGGAGTTTTTTTTAACTACTATTCATAATGCAGGATAACGATTGGGAACCTCGTTCTGTTACCATAATCTTGATAATTCATCTTAAACTTTGGTTTCAATTCAACGTCATGTTGTAGTCTTATTAATTCTTCTTCTAATACTCCAACTTCCCCAATATCTGCAAACGGATTTATCACCCAGTCTGGAATTTCCAACAAAAGAATATCCTCAAATCGCTGCGTCATATTTTTATGCAAGGTGGCTAAATGGTCACAAAAGACTCAAATCATCACCACCCATACCAGCTTGCTCTTGGAAAGGAAGTGATAAAGCACGCGGCGACTTATGTTGCGCTTAAATAAAATCAACTTGGAAAAAACAGTCACCACAAATTTTGCCTTTTTTAGATTATAATCATTTCCCTGGGATTGTAAATTCATTTCATTGAACTTTGCAAATAGTTTAGACAACAATGCAACTTCATTCTTAATCTATTTAAGGTTGTCGCTGAGAAAATCATCTCCCTCCTCAATAAATTTCACGACAGTGTCAAAAAGATTACAGAAGCGCCTTATATAATTACCTTTCGATAGACAACGAACTTCAGTGTGTAGTAACAAACGTTTGAAATCTTCATCGCTCTTATCACACAACTCCTGAAAGAATCGATCATTAAGAACATGGGCTTTGATTTTGTTAACCGCAGTAATTACAATGTTTAAGGACTTGTGAAGGCGATCACTCGGTATTTTAGCCACTAGATTTTGGTGAATGACACAATTAATAGGAAAAAAATTTGGAACATGTTTTCTCAAGCATCGAATACAACCATGGTGACGACCAGTCATTGACGGAGCTCCGTATATCGCGCCCGCAAGTATTATAGAAAGTGGATTTTTTTCCCCGAAGAACTGCCCTATGATACGAAACATTGACTTTCCTTTAGTCTCAGTTTCTAATTGCCTTGCCAACAACAACTCGTGAAGTAGATTTTCATCTTTAATAAAACGTGTGTAAGTCAGAACAGAAATTTATTACCTGGAAAAGTTGACTCGTCCAACTGTAATGTCAATTCTGTTGTTATCAGGATGCTACACAATATACGAGTCTTCCACATTTTTAGCCATTTCATCTATTCGTCATTGAACTGAAGTGTTGCTTAGGGGAATAATTTTTATTGTATCATATGGTGGCTTAAGCAGAACAGTACTCAGGAATTCATTTACTGTCGGTAAGGTGAGTTCTTCTCTAATTGTAAGTGGCTTTCCAAATTTGGACATTAATAGTGAAATATTGTATAATATGCGAAAACCATCAGTGATATGTTTTGAAGCATTGTACAACGCACAGGGTCGTGAAGTTGTGCCAACGATAGACCAAATAAGATTAAACCCCTTCAAAAGTTTCCCTTGTGTAAGAAAGGCTTGAAAATATTATTTTTTAACCGTTCCTACTTTAAAATGTAAATAAGCGCATGGTTTAAATTATATTTAGATGCGGGAAACGTAAACTTTAAAAAGAAGCTTAAAAA
The DNA here is from genome assembly GCA_037158775.1 of Hetaerina titia. NCBI lineage: Eukaryota > Metazoa > Arthropoda > Insecta > Odonata > Calopterygidae > Hetaerina > Hetaerina titia. The sequence goes on along the minus strand of CM073773.1, from coordinate 103,039,481 downwards.
CGGAGGCAAAAGGAAGGTTACCGACCCTTCGCAAATGCCATATTGTCAGACCCTCCAGAGCCCCCCTGCCGCCCCCTTGCTTCTTTTCGCCCCCGTATACCAGAGCACCGGCCCCCGGGGGGCGGTAGCGCCCACTTTGGGAACCACTGTTCTAGGGTAAAGAAAGCAGGCATGAACACTCCGATAATAAACAGTTATTGGGCAAAATAAATCCTCTAAAATTCAAACCAAAGCACAATTACTTAGAAGATTTGAAATGTCAAGTACTATGCGAGTAATTTGACACTGACACCAAAGCGCTCCAGTCACATATTTAGGGAAGTAGAAGGGAGTAAAAAAAAACAGTGGCTTGCTTAAAAGATTTAACCGTAGCATTCATACTGACAGTGAGGGAAAAGCAGCTAACAATCTGAATACATTTTTCCAAAGCATTTTTACGAAGGATGTTGCCACTGCGTATCTCCCAGAAACAATACATACTGAATCCATGGGAATTGTAACAGCGGACAAACAAGGAAATGTCAAATTGCTCAAAGAGGTTAAACCCAACAAGACCCCGGATCCCGTAAATATACCAGCTAGGGTGTTAAAATATTTAGCTCCTAACATCATCCCGTGTCTCGACGTTACATTTAGTAAATACTTCACAGAGAGGAAAGTCCCTAAGAATTGGAAAACCGCGCCAATAACGCCTATTTTTAAAAGTGGTGACAGGGAGGACCCCAGTAATTACAGACCAATTGGTCTCATTTCTATATGCTGCAAAATTTTGGAGAACATTATAGTCATTTCTATAATAAGATACCTTGACAGCATTACCTTTTTAAGTAATAATTAATACGGAATAAGGAAAACCCGCTCTTGTGAGGCACAATTAGAATCTGCATTTATGCAACACCCCGCATAATGGTTAGTTTTCGAGTAAAAATCCACACTTATAGCCTGAATTACAAGGTCTGCCCCAAAAGCAGTAGGATTGAGTCGATTAAAAAAAATGTATTGCAAAAAATGTTACATTCAGTCAACAGTCTTCGAAGTAGACCCTTGTGTGTTCACACACCACTACCAGTGAGTTTTCCACACCTCGTACGCCTCCTGGAAGGTGACGCTCGGAATGCTGCTAGGTTCCCTCGTCACGACCTGTTGTAAAGCCTCCACTAAGCCGTGGTGACGTCCTTTCAGCACGAATTTGAGGCGGTGGAAGAGGAAGAAGTCTGGTGGGGCAATCTCTAAAAAATTTGGACCCCCACTCTCATGGTTGAGAAGCTCTTGGCAGATCCCCTTGCGAGTTTCCTTTTGTTCGTCCGAGAGCACTCGCGGTACCAACTTCGCATACACCTTCCTCATGCCCATTTTTTCGGTCATAAGTCGATGGACATCACTTTTAAAGATGCCAAGTTAATCATAAACCATTCGAGTTTTTAAACTGCGATCCCTGTCCAACAAAGCCTTTTGCAAGGTTTTCCTCACTTTTTGGGGTCGAAGGGCATCCTGAAAGTACGAGGACTTCAGCATCTTCGCTACCCTCCCAAACCACTTGTGCCACAAAAAAAAACATCTGATTTACCATGGCGTTATCACCATAAGCTGTTCTGGGCATGTTATGAGTGTCGCTGCATAGCGCTGCTCCAGTTACGGTGCGTAACGACGTCACGTAATAGAGGTTTCGAAAATGAACGATCCGCACTCCGCAAAGGCTGGGAGCCAACTGCAACCGGCCTCCAGGCATTCCTGAGACTCCCTTCTTTCGAATCCAGCCAGAGAAACCACCGACCGCCCGTCCGTCTGTCCGAAAAAACAATGTGTCATACTCCTTTTGGGACATACTCGTACCTTGTAGGGAGTTGTAGTAGGAACAACTATTGAATGGCTCCTGCATGCTTTTATGAGGAATCACGGCTCGCTTTAACTATTTCAGCTTCTTCAATTTTACATTTAATATTTACGAATTACCTAATGAGGAATAAAAACATTATCTTATTTTATTGTTGCATTTAATTTCTTTAAAAGACTGGTTTCAACTTGTAATTGCCGCTGGCAGCTATGATAGACTGATAGGTTTCCTCCTCCTTGTGTGGACCGCTTGCTCTTATTATCTGGGATAAACGAGGGTTCAAATGAAGCCGACGAGGACCACCCTTTGATCTCAGTTTCGAGCCAATCAACTGGTTTGACTCGACAGGACCATCGTCGTCGGTTCCGCTAACCCACCCACCCTCTCCTTCCCTCAGCCGCGCTCTCCCCTGCCTCTCCTTCGGTCCCTCCTCCGCGTTCCCTTCCCTTTCTTCCTCCTCCGTTTCCCTCCCCCGCCACTCTCCCTCCGCGCGAGTCTCGGGCAGAATGGTGCCGCCGATAGTCCCAACGATGTTCTCTGCGGCATCCACCCCATTCATTCATGCATGCTCTCATCTCCCCACCCTTCCTGCACCCCCGAGAAATCCCTTCTCCTCTTTCTCTTCCGCTCCGCAGCAGATGGCGGCGAGGTCGCACTCTCCCCCTTTCATTGTTCCATCCCTCCGCTGCTCAGCTCGCTGACCATCTAAGTCCTCCGTCCTCGGCTTCTTCTGCATTCATCCTCTCCCCCTCCTCGTTCATTTCCATTTCTTCGCACAACTCCGCGATTTACTGCGCACATGCCAATGGAGCGTGACCGTGGAGGACAGCACAGCGGCCGGCTCGCGTTCTATTGTAAACACCAAACAAAGCAGCTATTAGTCAGATATTGTCGGCAGCTGGATAGCTTATATTCCAAATAGGGTGGATATTAGTCTATAAGGTGGTCATCAGTAATTGAGGGAATAAAAAAAGAAAATAAGTTGAGTTTGAGCGGTTAAAAATTCTGGTTATCGTGAAGAAATTCATTGAAGGCGGCATTTGAAAATATGTAGAGGAGTAATGATACGGAGGGAGTCTCAGTGATTAAAGTAAGTAATTAGAAGGTTTTATCTGTAATATTCCTGATCATTAATCAGCTTCTATTGAAAATTTAAATAGAGTAAGATAATCGTGAATAGTCTAAACAATATATTGCATGAAGAAATAGAGATTTTAATGGTTTCACCTATTTAATTAAACATCCAATTTCACTTTTATCTTTCACCAAATCAATATATTTCTCGGGATAACAAAGAATTTAGAGCTGTTATTCCGTTGCATGATGTTGGTAATATAGTATGAAGGCATAAGTAATAACGTGAGATGGATCCATGACTAGCGGTCTGCGTTCTCTTATGCTAGGGAGCTTAACCCTTTCGATATTTCTTTTCATGAGATAGCCTCGCAGTTTATGAGCAAGAGCATTGAGGATTGACAGACGGAATTTTATTGGTAGAAAACTTGACGGGATTGGAAATATAAAATTGGTAGCCAGAAGCACGTTTCAAACTTTGAATGGATTCCATTTTTAAGAGCGTATATTTTGCCGGGCAAAGCCTTTTGTTACCATGGAGCGGAACGATTCAAATGCAAAGAACGATTAGGTGGAAATGTATGTATCTGGCCCAGCCATCAACCACCCGCGGTTCCGATCCGGGCTGCCGACGCCTTTGATCCGACGCTCGAGGACTCGCCCCCTGAACCGTAGGGGCGATCCCTTTTCATGTGAGGTGACACCAAAAGAAAAAATCTTACGTAACTTAAAAATTTGAATGCAGCAGTCGCTTACTCGTGTGTCTTTCTTTTCAACACGAGCGTAGAGAGAAACGGATACAAAAGACTCGCGCTATTTCTTTCTCTTGTGTTGGAAAGGGATGCGTGAAATTTGTTTGAACTCTTGTACGTTTGACCCACTAGTTGGTTTTTCACGTTTGAGAACAGCCACCCCTCAGAGCCCAAATTTACGAGAGACATTTTCATTTCTCGTGTTCATATGTAATACCTCGAGTGCCGGAGTGCTAAATATTTTTTCTTTGATATATCTTGAACTAATGATCTAATCATCGACATGATAAGTTATCACGGTAATCTTAATTGTTCCGCCTCTATTTAAGAACTCATTGGGAGTACTTATTTTTATGAAGAAGGGGAATACATATATTATTCTTAAATTTTTCATTGAATATACTTCACATTTGAACTGGAATTTCCCCGCGAGACTTCAAAATTCATTTGAAGTTTACTGTCATTGAGGAACAATTTTATTTCTCACGCACAACTTTATCGCACTCTCCGAGAGAATATAAAATTTTCTTTTTGATTCGGCTGTTTTTTACAATTTCATTCCACAAGTCTTAGCTTATTTGCAACATAGAAACCTCTTTCCATGTATGGAGAAATTTGCCACCTAAGAAATTTGAAAAATGCTCAAAGCGTGACATTTGATTTGAAAATTACTTTTGCAAATTATAATGAAGAACATTAATCTTCGTTTTACTAAACGGGAGACGGTTTGAAGTTTATTAATACTTGAACGTATTCTTGTATGCAAAATCTAAATCAATTAAAGGATATTATTTAACTTCCGAAGTCGGGATAGAATATCCTGTGCGAATTGCAATTTTATATGCCTATAGACTGAGTGAGACGGAATCTACTAAGTTTGTCTTGATTGTAAATTATCTTTTATCGCTTGGTTTCGAAGCATTAGAATAAAGGATAGTTCATATTTATCTTCATTAGTACTCATAGTTAAAATACTGAGTATTAGTAATAACGTTATTCATCACTCATGAAATGACATTGACTAACAACAGACAAGTCTTCAGCACACACAGTACATTCTAGTTGATCAGAATAATTTAAATTTAAAGTACATGTTTTCTGAAAATAAGTATTACCACCGGATAACTCTGATGTTTCATGATACTGTTTTGACAATATTGAAACCGTGTGCTTATTCCTATTTTTGACATTGGCAAGAACTATGAACTTTCTGTTGGTGACCATTGCATTGGACTTATGCATACAGGATTCAGGCGCTGACTGAATGGTTTCTGGTTAAAATATGAATGTTATATTTTGAAACCTTCAGCTAAGATGCTCTATAATCCCTCTATATGTTTCCTTGAACTCATCTTAAGGAATAGAAAAAAATAGTCCCCTTCACCAGCCCATTAAATATAAATGACAGGCCACTTGAGAGACGGCAGATGGAGTGTGTGGTTCCCATACGACCTCTAGGGTTTAATAGAAGAATGGATAGCCTTTCGTGCAAGGCCATAGGAGTGCAAATATCTTGGTAAGCGGGACAGATTTCTTCCGTCATTGCATTTTGGTGGCTAGATTATATCGATTTCAATCCCAAATGAAAATATATACATTCCCGAATGAGATATTTCAACCCGTTGTCAATTGGAGAATGTTAGTTGAACAATTAATTAGTTTGTGGTATGGAAAAAATGCAAAGTATTGGATATGGTTGGGTAAGAGATAAATCGTTGGAGATAATTCCAATAGTGTAGCAGTTCCGGATTCAAGATACATATCATCTACATCTACATAACTCCCCGCAAGCCGCCGCAAGGGCGTGTGGCGGGGGGTGTTAGGTCACCATCCAAAAGGAAAAAAGAAATACCGCATTTAAAAACCAACACACACATGCAAACTCCAATCCACAGCAGTGCACAAATTCGTAGAAGCATCCCATCATTCCACGCGCATGCAAACACACATCTACCTCCCTTCACTCCACAAGCATGCAAGTGCATACGCTTAACTACAACAAATAATTGTATCCCAGGATGCAGCAAGAAATTTATCAGGAACGTGCAAGCTAGATTTTAGGAAGTAGCTAGGCAAAATACCACCACCACAAGAACGTGCAAAACAAAACTCTCTCCTACCCAGGGTGAGGAATCTGGCCTAACGGTGCAGGTAGGAGGAGGGCTCACCCACGGAGAGGGACAAAAGATTGAAGGGGAAATTCAGGGTACCAGAAGCAGAGCAAACAATACTGTAAACAGCGATACATTACTTAATGGCATTCCAATGCGGGCATGCGGGAAGGGTTTTGATGCAACACACAGGAGGTTAGTGAAAGTGCATGCAGTTGAGAATAACTAATTGTTACCTAGACACCGAGGGTGGCGTCTAGGTAACAATTCTCTGATTTTTTGTGAATTTTGTATGCGGTTTTATTCTCTTTTAACGGGTGGTGACCTAACACCCCCCCCCCCCCCGCCTCACCCCTTGCGGCGGCTTGCGGGGTACTATATAGATGTAGATGATGGAAAAAGGAATCTAACTGAGGATACAGGAGGGAGAAAATAAGCATTTGAAATGAAATGTAAATTAGTAAAAATTATCAAGAGCTGAAATAGATCAATAGTATCTACTGGGAAAAGAGTGTCCGTGCCGTTTATCAGTTTTCTGAAAACATTGGAAGACTTCCTAAGGAACAACTCGAGAACCTTTTATCTTATTTGATACTGTAATGCCCTGTAAGACACCGTTCTGGTGTGTGTCAGTGGGTGAATACACACCAGACAAATATTGACCCGAGTGAGGGTAGCGCACACGTATTTAATTGAGTCTACACATTCCATTTCGGTATTCCCGGTACAGAAGGCATTCAAGAGGGAATTGCGCTTATTCCTTCATCACTACGCTTTTTTTTAGGGTTAATTCGAATTACTAAGGGTCGCACCAGATGCTTAGTTATGCTAGACTACCTAATTACCACCCCGGCTGATAATTGACTTTAGATGAACAAAGAGTAGAGAACAGCGGTATTTCATAAACGCGTGATGTATAATTCATTATCAAACACTTATCAGCAAAATGATGCAGACCCCTAAATGTAATGATATTCGGTAATTGTCGTTTCATTATTTTCTCACTTCAATGCAGACTAACTGATACGTGCTTTTGGAAGGGAGCTTCACGAAAACGCTTCCCCCATATATTTTATTGAATATTCTTTTAAACATTTTGATCCTTGTTAAAAAAATGTGCGTACGACCATGAACATCTACGATAAAAAGAGTTACGAAAAGGGGCTTTTCATATCATTTCATGGTAAAAAATATTTCACGATGGAATATTTATCCTAAGTCCGGTAAAGTTAAATTCTAACCCCTGACTGACTGTAAGTTGGCGGTAATGTAATGACCGGTAACGATTTAATATAACATCAACAATCAATGCGATCGGCCGCACTGGTTAAAAAATTCTCACCACTGTTGAAGAATTAAATGTGTACATTTCCGCTTTAGGCAGAGAGAGCGCCGGGATGCGGTTGATGGCGGAGGTGAGCGACGGTGAGGTGAAGAGTAGGAGGGCGGGTGGAGGAGGCGGAAACGGGGAGGAGCGAGTGAGAGAGAGAGAAAGAGGGAGGGAGAGTTGAGGTTAGCGAGATTATGCTTGGTGGGGCCGAGAGGGCTTTTATGTGGGGTGGGCGAGAGGGATAAGGGAGCGAATGCATGGGGAGGGTGCAGAGGGAGTCGTGCGGTCAGGGCGGCTTTGGGGCGAGAGAGGTGGTGGAGGGAAGATGGTCCGGAGAAGGTCCCAGAGGGGTGGAAATGCTGGGGAAGAGGTCCACTCAGTCGATAAGGCGCTTAAGGGAGGACCCTTTCTGTGAGAGTTCGCGAGCGAGGTGGAAGGTGTGAAGGATATGGAGGAGGTGAGGGGCGGGGGATGAGGAGAATGCTTCCCAAGTTTTAAAGAACGGGCAGGGTAGGTTGATGCGAGTATCTATTTGTGCGTTTGCGTGTGGACGGTTTTAGACCCCGAAAGGGTGTGAGGGAAGACCAGAGAAGGGTCTTCTGGTGCTCTGTACCTGAGAGCCTTTTTCCTCTTTACCCTCTTGCCATAAGTGAATATTGAAAATGAGTGATACAGAGCTGACCACGTCAGCAACCGCCATAAGATAAACTTTTCAACGCTTAGATTCAGTCTCATGCAACTGGTAAGCATTGCTGCTTAAAACAAAATACGAGGGTCATCCGGAAAGTAGTACCCGTTCGTGAAATAAAGACACAAAAGTAAATATTAACAAACATAAAAAATTTTATTTGAAAGAGGATACTTTAAACTACTTCTCAACATAATCTCCAAGCAAATTAAGGCATTTGTCATAACGTGTGACAAGTTTCTGTATTCCTGCTGCATAGTCCTTCGCCGCCAGCTCATTGAGATACAGGGTCACTCCTTCTTTAAGTTCTTCATCGCTGTCAAATCTTTTTCCTGCCAAAAAGTCTTTAAGCTTTGTAAAGAGATGAAAATCTGAAGCGGCCAAGTCCGGGCTATACGGTGGATGGTCGAAAGTTTCCCATTTGAATTGCTGCAAAAGTTTTTGTGTTATCCCAGCTGCATGAGGCCTGGCATTGTCATGAACGAGAATGACACCAGTAGACAATAGACCTCGCCGCCGATTTTGTATTGCCCGCCGTAATTTCTTTAATGTTTCACAATACGCATTGGCATTAATAGTGTCTCCACGGGCCATAAAATCAATAAGCAATACACCTCGTCGATCCCAGAAAATGGTTGCCATGAGTTTCCTGGTGGACAGAACTGTCTTGAATTTTTTTGATTTGTTTGGTGAATGAGCATGATGCCACTCCATTGACTCTCGTTTACTCTCAGGTGATGCATAACAAACCCATGTTTCGTCACCAGTAATTATGCGAGTCAAGAAAGAGTCTCCTTCATCAGAATAACGTCCCAAAAACGTCAGTGCTGCAGCCATACGCTTGGTTTTGTGCTCATCTGTAAGCATGCGAGGGACCCATCTTGCACAAATTTTTGCATAATGCAGACGGTGTTTAACAATTTCATGAACAATTGTTCGAGAAACATTGGGAAAATGCTCACAGATGTCATCAATTGTGACGCGCCGATCGTTCCTCACGAATTCGTCAACTGAGCTCACCAGTTGGTCTGTAATGACAGACGGTCTCCCCGAACGCTCATCGTCGTGTGTGTTCCCCCTCCCCATGCTGAAGTTGCGACACCACCGCCGAACAGACGACTCGTCCATTACATTGTCTCCATACACCTCCTTTAATTGGCGATGAATATCACATGGGCGAACGTTTCTTGCATTGAGGAATTTAATCACTGCCCTCACTTCACAACTGGCGGCGTTCTCAATTTTTTTAAACATTGTAAACAATCACAGAAACAACACAGGCAATGCTAGCGTCACGCAACTTGGCTCAGAGAAGGCAGACAAGCCACTGAAGCTATCTGACCTCGTCCAGCGGCTACTCGCGTCGTCAGCACTTCATGCGGCACGAACGGGTACTACTTTCCGGATGACCCTCGTAGATATATTCTCACCGCCGGGCACGCAATATTTGTGCATTAGGTAGAACGTTGTCACTCAAAGTTTCTGGCAGAATGATTGTCGTTGTCTTCAATCTATTACCTGGTATGCACACACATCTAATATGGCACAGAAACAACCAACATGCGGGGGAAGGATTTCGCTAAATCCTATGTCGAAGTGTGTTTCAACAACCCAGTAGTTATTTGTCGATGATGCTGAAAACGAATTATCAGCCCCATTCTACTAAGATATAGGAGATGATGACAATAAGATTAGAGAGACCAAGTTTAGAATCGACTGATTTAAAGTTACATTTTTTCCATGAACAATAAGCGATTATAATAACCTTGAAATACCGCGCAATGGGAAAAGAAAAAATTTCTTTTTTCATTCTAAGTATCCTAGTATGATGTGATTAACTCATCTAACTTTAGTTTATTGTGCTTCTTGTTACTAACAGTTCGTCTCGACTGTTTAGAGAAATATTCCTCACTGACAGGAAAACCGTATCGCAATGACAAATGTGTAACTGCTTAACATGTCTCGCATCATCTATTAGCCTAAAGGAAACTGTTTTTAACGAAATATCGATTACCTCGTTGGTTTACTGTAGACTGATAATTTCCCGTTCGGTTAGTTTTAAATATAAAATTATTCTTTAACATTGCTGGTGTGCCACGCATATAAATATTACGAGTGGTAAAATGTGAAGAAAATAGAAATAAATATAGGCTCATATTGATCCTGTTTCGTCGATAAATTGAAAACTGCCGCTCACTCTCTTATGCAATTATACCCTTTTGCTAAGGACATTACCTTCTTTTTATCAGTTTGATCGTTATAAGCTAAACGGATCCTGCGTCCGAACATCAACCACCCCGGGTTTCTTATTGCCTTTTCCTTCTCCGTTGTGGGCACAGCGTTGGGTCAGCACGAAATCACAAGGTCGCACGCATTCCGTGTTAACTAATTTCCACTGTGTGCGCGTTACAGTCGCTCACGAGGATATTATGGGGTCGAACGAGTCCCTGCGCGAGCTTTGTGTAAGCGAGTGTGCTGGAGTGTGCAGGGGTGTGTTTGCGTCGTCATTCGTGTGCACACCAGCAAATACTACCTGTGCTCCGTTGTGCCCACCCCCGTGACAGGCGCGGGCGTATCTGGGTCATTTTTTTCGCAATTTCGTCCGCCGTAGTCGCGAGGAGGAGGTCGGTGTGTGCACGAATGGGTGGTCGGGAAAGCGGAGTTCAGGGGGAGTGTTGGAGGCGGGAGGGAGGGGGGTGGCGTGGTTTTGTATGCCTCTGCTGTGGAAGTGGCTGCATTTAGAAATGACAGCAGCAGCTCCGTGGGTACTTTTTCACCGGCGGCAGCGACGGATGAGTGTATTTTCTAGGCGTCCGTTCTTCCTCTCCGAGGCGCCTCGCGTTTTATTCCGAGTGGAAATCATCCCAAACGGACCAGCGGCCCCCCACTCGTCTATTTTTACTGCTGCTGTCGACACCATTCCTCCTTTTTTATATGGCCTCATAAACGCTTCCGACGCGCGAGAAACTTGACGTCGCAGATTCGTTCACTCATAACTCACGGTGCATGGCGAAAACACTAGGAAAAATCTTATTTTCTTAATTTTTTAATCACATATGAGATTACTTGGTGAGAAATACAATGCATGGCTAAAATATTCTTTGATAAAACGTTATTGGATAAATTTCTTGCTGCATCCTAAGGCACAATTATTTGTTATAATTAAGCATATCTACTTGCATGCTTGTGGAGTGAAGGGAGGTAGATTTTTATCTGCATGCGTGTAAAATAATAGGATGTTTCTATGAATGTATGCACTACTGTGTTTGGGTTTGCATGTATGTGTTAGTTTTGAATGTGGCTTTTCTTTTTTCCTTTTATTCGGTGGTGACCTAACACCACTCGCCACACGCCCTTGCAGCAACTTGCGGGGTATTATGTAGATGAAGATGAAATATTAATACTATTGATGGATAGGATGACACATGATGGATTTTACGACTCAAAGATAATTTCGTATAACTCTTATATAAAATGTTTTTTTAAATTCTCACTAGAGAACATATTAGGAAACGTCTCAGGGGTTACTTTGTGAAACTGTTTGATTTACATTATAATTTTGTAACGAAAAGTTAATTTTTAGATATTTATCCATTTCACCCACTGTAGTTTGTACATATGTATGTAGATGTAGATGTAGTTTAAACGAGTGTTTTTATTGAGATGTCTTGGGCCTGGCATTAACACTATGTTAAAACTAGGGCCGGTCATTGTAATTAAATTCTAAAATTGACTGGTGCCGATTGTCATTTTTTTAATTGTATATAAAACGTTTCCCCCTGTCAAATAACCGATGCATCATGGAAAATTTTCGAAGGAAGTTACGTATATTGCAAAGCAATCATTCTATGTTTCAAAAGTGATATATTGTCTCTCAAATTTAGCTGGTACCTACTCCGGGAAAACCACAATTTGGCTGCCTTGGAGACCATAACCTATTCATCAGGGGTGCTAAGGATGGTAGTTCTATTTAAGGGGCGCAAAAATAAAGTTTTAATGCCACAGGTCCTCGAGTTACCTTTCCCTGAAAGAATATCCTGACTGGTACTGGTTACAGATATGGACGCTACTAGGAGGGATATATGGAAAATATTCCATCTAAATTTGAATTTGTTGCGGTGATAATCAAACCTAAATATTGGATGTGTAATACGTATCAACTCTCAAATTTAATGCTAAATATTTAATATGATTAAAAAGAATGAATTGCTTCATAATAAATAAAAGCGTTAAACTTTTACATTAAGGCATTCCGAGCTGCAGAATTACCAGGATAAGCCTATACATTTTTAATAATATTAAAAGGTGTGGAGAAGAAGAAAATAATGCAATTAATTTATAACAACAGTATTTGTTTGAGTCATATTTATATTAGTCTCGTATCTAATGGTCCTCATGCTTAATAAAATATCAAGGTGTAGCTATGGTGATCTGCAACCGGATAGTATGATTTCCAAAGGTGAAGCGGGATTCGTAATACAACTACTACGTACCTCATTATCCATATGCGACCGGGGTACTGTAAAAAGTCATTCTTTTTAAGGCTTCCCTGGATACCAACTGGTCTCCGTAGCAATGGGGACGCTATCGGTGTCGGTGGAGCGTCAATATCTTCTCACTCACCGTCACTGATCCGGACCAAACCTAAAAAAAGCGCTCGTGGGAAGCTATTTTTTCCCATATCCCTACAAAAAACGACACACCACATAATGCTTCCGGTAACAAATGCTTCAGGTCCGGAAGCGAGAGGTCAGTAAAGGTTTGAGGCCATTCTTTCAAATTTCTTGATTTTCAGGCAGTGCTGACGAACTGGAAGGTCACGGAAAGGCGGTTTCATATCCGAATATACGTTAAGTATCCATAACACACCATCCGGTTAACGATCTATGGACAGGATGAAGGGCTTTGGGGAAGGGGGAACTCAGGAGGGCGAGTGGGAAAGTTTAGTAGGCGGGGCAAGTTGTGCATAGGAAAAGGTAAACGATGGAAACCGAAGTTGAGAAATGAACAACTACCTTCTTGCTTATGGGAATTTCCAGCTATTTTCATTCATTTCTATGGTCGTCTGTTATACATTATGCAATCAGAAATGAATATTCTCGTTCTATAAGCAACTGAATATGAATTGAATTAATGAGGTTTCGCAAACATTTGTGGATACCCTATTTGATGAATATTTCTTCCGTAGGAATGTACTGTTGAAAAATACCTGTACGCTTATTCACATGCTTGATTCCGCATGAATGGTTTTACAATCGACATTTTTCCATGACATATAATTAAGCCATTTAAATTTCAATAAAAAATAAAACAAATAATAGTCCTGGCAAAAATATAATCATCCTTAAGTTTAGCTTAATCCGATGGAGCTCTTTGAAAAGATATCCATCTGCGCTCATTGACTGAGAATCACTCTAAAATTGTTATGTACCGTGGAGTTTTAGTTGTGACTGTTTGCCTAAAGCCTTAACTTGGTGAAGTACCACCATTGGCAAGCGTATTTAAAAAGTTGTTAATTACTTAGGTTATCTGTCAAGTAACTGGCTAAATAAAAGAATTTTTAGTGGTGAAATACTGCCTTGCAATCCCCGGAATGAAAGGAGGAAGGAAGTATTCAGAGATGAAGAGGGACCTGATGTAGAGTAGCATGTTTGGTTGTATTTAGTTATGAGAAACAAGATTTGATAGTTTGAGCGTGCATGCTTAACCTACCTTAACCGGTAGATTACCCATAGTATTATTGATAGTGAATTTGCTGTTTTTTTAGAGCATGTAAAGGGTAACAGGTAAAGGGTACTGTAAAGGGTAGAGAGCACGTAGAGGGTATGTAATGTCGTATTTTTAAATGTATTGTTCCTTCCATCTCCTCGCTTTTTGACGACGTAATTCTAAGCGGTAATAATTAAACTAATTTTTAAATATATTATAAAACTATACTTATTTGTATATTTTATTTATCTGTCAGAGGCTCTAAAGGCAATAGATACCACTTAACATAAACCCGCCTAATAGCCATATGTGAATAGTCATCCTGTGAATATTGTTCCTTATTTAGTACCTTACTAATTGTTTTAGTGATAGCTCTGTTATTAGTCTCACCATTTAGATTCTTATGACCAAATTTTACCAAGTGTATCATACATTATATAGGGGTTGAAATGACGAAAGTTGACGCACAATTATTTCCTTGAGTCTGTCCTAAAATCCACTTAGTAAGCTACAATCATCTATCGTTCCTTTTGAAAGAAACCCTTCCAGAGGGTAACCAGAACATATTTTACAGTTTGCTCTCCAAGTTGTCTTTTCTTAATATTCCAAATCCCATCGAAATGAGGAAAGTTGACACACAAGTTTTAAGGAAACAGGGAAAGTTTTCCTTGAGCCTGTCGTCTTTCAACTAGCAAACGGTCACATTACTAAATCACCGGAGAAACCTTAACAAAGGATGATGATATTAACTTTGTTGCTTAGATTCATTTTTCCAATGCAAATTTTTTCGAATCTGAAATGATAGTTATGAATCATCTGGATATTTGGGAGTTGAATGTTGTCTTGAATGTTGATATTATTATAAATCCACAGTTAATCTAGTGGGAAGTTTTTCAGAAATCCACATAGTAAGCTACAATCATCATATTGCTCCCTCTTAGAGAAGCCCTTCTGCAGGACATATTTTACAGTTTGTTCCTTTCGATACCTTTCCTTAATGTTTCTAATCCTATCTATCCCCTGTTATTCCGTTCATATTATGGCAACCATTAATAAACCATTGTCTTGGCATATACTGCCTAACCCTGTACTTAGAATCTAGAGATTGGATACAACATTTCTTCATAACATGAAAATATGGGTTATTATTTCACAATGCTTACGCCACACATCTTCCCATGCCAACCATTTCCACTGCAGGACCCCCATATTCAGTATGCCGTCATACACCTAACATATTGACAGAGTAGGATATGGGTGACTCAGTTGTCATTTCTTCTGTGAATACTGCCCAAGATTTTTTTATGATGGCCACACCTGGTGGGTACTCCATGAGTTTGGAAGTGAAACCCTCTCAATTTCTTCCCTCCCACGCATGCCTGCCTGAACAGGCTTCGTCACATGGTGGATCTCCCCCACGTTCAGGCGCGAATCCTCTTCAGCGTCACGATTGCCGCTCCCCCTCCACACCCACGCTCGCTCTTCCCACGAATTGTCTCCCTCCTTCCCCCAGACTTCGGGGCCTCATTGGCCTGACACCGATCCCCCGTATCCATGTCAGCACGGCGGCTATTGGCCCCGCCCCCTCCGCCAATGGTCTTCTTCTCTCTCCCCACGACACCAGGCCTCTCTCTCTTTTCCCCCCACTCTCTCCCCTTCCTTCTCCTTCATCCACCCTCGAAAAATCTTCCCATTCCTCCCGCCGCATTCCTCACGCTGTCCTCCCCTTCCCGCACCCTCGACTCGATCCACGCGAGCCAACTCGCTCTCCGACGCACCCCCCTCCCCTTCCCTCGCCCTCCCCCTGGTTCGGGATGCGCTGTGGTGCTGGCTGGCCCTCGATGGGGTGGCAAGTGGCGTCTCCTCTTGTCCCGTTCCCCCCACCCCATGATGCCGACAGCACCCTTGTGTACACACCCTCCCTCCGCTCCACGTCCAACTCGTTAAATCTTTCTTCCAAACCTTCCCCCTCCCGCCCTCTCCGCATTCCCGGGCCTCACCCTCCGAAACCCCTCTCGCCTCCCATTTCCCCCTCCCTCCCTCCCTCCGACGGCCGCGTTCCCCTCCTCCCGTCTCCCAGGGCGCACCCATATCACTTTCAAAACAAAATGGCCACCGGAACTCTCTCACGGAATCGAGATGTATCGTGTCAGCCCACGTTGCCTCCTCCCGGCGCTCGGCTTTCTCTGCCCGCCGCCTACGTGTCATCGCCGGGAAAGTGAGGGGCTCTTGGATAATTTCGGTCGCTGGCGTATTTTCATACTTGTGGTCCCTTCGCCATCCCTGGGAACTGTTTGCATTCACCGAAAGTGAAGTTGTTTCTTACGTAAGAGAGATATTCTGAGTCATTCATCTTAACCTTGCGGGAGAGTTTTTGTACTCACCTCTTTGAGATTTGTCTCCCCAGAGCTAAACTTATTAGATTAAATCAAATGCTGAAGTCAAATTCTTGCGCGAAAATATTTGCAGAAAGCTTTACGCTTCAGAACGGACATTTCTTCAAATGCAGAAATGTAAAGCTTCCTGCAAATATTTCAATTCGGATGGTATATAGGTGCTGTGTGTTGTGTTCGCAATGAGTGCGTACAGCATCAGGAACTTGGTTGACAGTTCAATTTTTTTTATACTTCTCTCAAAGAATGAATTTTCGTATTGATATATTTTCCAAATATATGAATAATTTTCATGAGTAATAAAATCAAATCAAGTGTTGAATTAAAAAAATAACGATAAAAATTTCATTTCTAAATTTTATTATAATTACAAATCTCGAAAATATTAGAGTAATTTCACAGTATTTTATGATTCATACCGATGCCTCTAGATCATAAAACTTTTCTCCGGTCCATTTTTATGACGCAGGCTAAGGGCTCTCACTCCGACAAAATAAACAAAACGTCGCCTCTTCATTCTATTCTATATACTGCCAAGGGTTGTATGTCGACCAGGGGGTTGTTAGGTCAACAAGCATTATGGTAATAAAAGATTATTGGTATTCCGAATCATTTTACTCTCGAGTAGCTCGAATAACCTTACGTGATATTCTCTAATTTTATGCTCGTGGATCGTGCTATGGAAATTGGATTGCTTAGACTTGTACTTATGAGTCCATTTAATGGTTGATGCCTCTTAAAACCATGTTTAGGCACGTGCACGACTTTTTTCCCTGCCATGTCTTCCAACCCAGGATTTCCAATAAGTATACCAAATGCTTTTGTCATTTGTTTATGAGTGTAAAAGATTTCCTCAGTATCTTTTTCAACTCTGAAATTAAGTCCTTTTGCCGAATAATGATTGGTACAGTGACGACTTTAGTTTTTAAAGAAGAATGAATACGAATGGTGGATGAACATTTGTAACTTTTAATAAGAATTATTGAAAGAAAATAAAGGATTTTAATTTTTCTGAGTGACATTGAAGCTAGCGGATCAGAA
Source organism: Hetaerina titia (assembly GCA_037158775.1). Classification (NCBI taxonomy): domain Eukaryota; kingdom Metazoa; phylum Arthropoda; class Insecta; order Odonata; family Calopterygidae; genus Hetaerina; species Hetaerina titia. The sequence continues at coordinate 103,022,549 of CM073773.1, read as the reverse complement.
ATAGCTTCTGAAGGTCTTCGCGAATGAAATTACCTCGATTTGTGCCTGAAGAACGAAAGAGGAAATGGCTATTTTGAATACAGGCACGCCCTGCATTCCCAGTTCTTAAGGTCTGCGCAAAATGCGGATGGATTCCCTGATTGGCTGTGACCGCCCTCGCGAAGAGCCACAGGTTAATGACACGGATGCATCGGCGGACGAGTCCACAGTGAAAGCGCCTTGGGGTCCTCGGATATTCCGAAGTTTTCACAAGCACATCAGTCAATTGAAATATTATTTCTAGAATGAATTAAGACATTTAAGCGGTTGTTGTTCTGCTTCTGTTAGTTTATTTTCGACTTCTTCATCCCTTTCCTATTTTGTCATTTGGACGCTGTTTGTCTTATTTATGACTTATAATGGAACAAGATTGGGTGTCGCGAACTGTGGAGTCCCTTTAGTAGAGAGGTAAGAAACTTTATTTTTACCTTGAAAGTACATCTGCCTACATCTCTCTCGTCCAAAGGACTTTAAATGGTCTTAATCCAAGCTTTGTAAAGAAAATATTTACATTTGAATTATGTAATAAACTTTCCCATGACGATAAAACATTTTTAATTTTTCGTTTCATTTAGACACTAATAGTTTTTTTTATCAATGCCAAATTATTTACTGTCTCAAAGGAATGATAGATAAGCTTTAGTGTTTATCCTCTGTCCACAGCCGTCCTTTGGATTCGTAAATGTCCTCCCGAACTACGTTTTGATGGATGTTTTGAACCTATTTACAAAAGGGTCAGTGAACGCAACGGTGGCCCTTATATAATAAGTGTACTGATTATGACAGCATTATTTATGAATATAGCTACTTTTTAAAACTTTTTGCAAACTGTAGTTCAAGAATTTGCACTTTATTATCAAGGCAACATTAATATGCTAATAGAGCAAACAAAAAGGCACCGAAATCACGTGATTTTATGGATGTATACTGTTGCCAGGAAGGACACATTATCAGCTTAAAACCGTTAATAATTTCAAGTTGTTTCCTATATCCCGCACACGTTTAATTAAACTGCATGAAATTTCCACCGGCTATTAAGTTTAATTAACCGAATAAGCTAGAGACATTAACATATTATAACGACTTGAAAAACCAATATTCATATAGAAATCTTGATTTATGGGGGTTCCGAGGCTGTCGTCTAATTCATCGCCTTGAAAACTTTTCATTGTCATTCATTCTTTTAATTCCATATCACAAAACTAATCGCCTTAGAAGATTTAATATAAAACAACATTTACTGCTTAAATTTGAATCAGGTTACTTATCTAAGGATTTTAAAGATACATGTTACACGCCCCGACTTACTATGGTAGAACAGATCACCAACGTAGAATCAGGGCTGTTTATTATAGAACGGGTAGATTTAAGATGTCGTTTTTTCCTCGTATCATTGGAGATCAAGATAGCCATGACAGCGGTCACGTAGGAGTTCGTAGTGCACATTTTTTTCGATATCCTTTATGTTATATTTTTAATTTTGTGGGCCCATCTTTTCAAAAATTCTGCAGTGCGCATTTGATACTCATTCTCACAAAAAAACATATTTTGTTTGTGAATTGTATAAAATTGTGCCTTTAGCATGTGTTTTTTTTCTTAATTACCGCTGATGCCCTAACACCCCCTGGTGCGTGCTGGGGGCGTGCTGGGGGTGCTTTAGTGCTATTGCTTGGTATTAAGTAGTTTTAGATGCACCTGCTGCTGAATGTTGCTGCATGAGTAATACTTTCTTTTGTGTGATTAACATATTTCGACTGCGTGATCAAACTAATATTCGTGTAGAGGTGCCATGATTGGCATTTTGCATGCATTATTGGTGACCGAACACCCGCCCCTGGGACGCTTGTTGGACACACGCCCCTGCTGAATCTTTTGGGGTTTTGTGTAGATGTAGATGAAAATGTTATTAAAAATACAATGTAATTTTATTCAGAGTAGTTGAAGAATACTTACCAGATAAAGATATTTGCTGAGCAATCCGTGGATTTGCGTGAATCCTTATTTTTCTTCATGAAGCCCCCAAACCGTTGCTTTCATTTGCATACTTACATTTCGCCTAACTTCGTTCCAGGCGTTGACACCTAGAAATACTCGTATTAGCTTTATTAGTACTCGTATTAGCTCGCATTAGTACCAGCAAGCAAGAAAGGTGATCTGGTATGGTTCGGACATACTCTGTATGCGAGTTTTTACGAGTTTTTTGGAAATTATTTAGAATTAAACGCTCAAGTTAGATTTTTTCTACCTATAAGCTACGAATACTATGCACAGATGACTCATTTTCTATATTCTTCGTGTGGAATGAATAGATTGGCATATTGGTAACGGAACTCTTAAGCATTCGTGTCTGGTGAAGAAGTTTGACGGAAAAATATTACGAAGTTTATATGTTAGGTTAGCTCGAATATCTGACCCCAAAACTCTGAGACGAATTAGAATTTTTCAGTGTCAACCGGTGAGGTTCACCCATTGTCGATGCAATTCGACTGGCGTCTTTCCAGTGCACCATAATGAAAATCAGTTTGCTTCAAAAACTAAATTTTCCAGTTTACCTTTTTAAACGTTATTCATTTGCTAATATTTGGATACATAAATTTCTTTGGTGATCCAAAGTAATTTTACGAATTCCGTTCTCTTAGAAATGTCCACTTACCTTATTCACTGTTTTGAATTTGGTCGAAAGTTGAAAAGGGAACGGTTATATCAGTCAGTATACGTACTTTTAATATTTCAATATCGATTTTGAGTATTATCTTTATAACTTTTATTTAAAAATTAAATTAATGACTTTACTGCTTCACAATTACGAACAAGAATTAAGCACTGAATGCCTACCGTATGTAAGAAGTTGGGTAAATGCTAAGTGCTAACTGCTAATCGGAAAAATGTCTAAAAAATGACGTCCATCAATACTTTCGCTTAAAAGACCAATGTGTGCTTTTATTTTCCGTTATTACCCCTTGTTTTCATGTATTTTGAAAAGTAATAAAAATAAATATTGATACTTTTATCTACTTAAGTATGACCTTTCCTATTTATATGAATGCTTAGATTGTATACCCAATATCACGGATGACAGATCTAAATTCTTAGTTGTTGGTCTTCGTGCTCCATAACTCTAAAGGTTTCCAAGAGAAATAAACATAAGGATGATAATTAGTTACTTATTGCCACTTTAAATAAAAAAACAATATATGTCTTTTGAGTAAGGAGATGTATTTTGTATATATACAGAACTCTCTTCTCACAATTTAGGGAGGGAAAATTGAGTTTTACACAGTATCTACAAATAGTTTTTCTTTGATATTTATAGTATTTATAGATTCAATATAGATTCATAGCAATGATATCTGTTTGGACTAAAGTCTTTCGAAGTTTTCACTTTTTTATAACCATTCATTTAGTCTCGCGCCCCCAAAGTGTTGAATTCCTGGTCCTTTGCTTCCATCCACGTTGGAATGAGCTCGCACATCCTTTGGGGAGTCCTTTATTGGACCACCGGATCCTGAAGTCGAACTCCTCCGACCGTCGACCACAATTGCCGTTCAACTCCGCGTGTCAGGAACGAATGCAAAACACGCGCAAGCACTCACACACGTTTAAAAAACACACACAAATGTAGAATTGGTTTTCGGAAAGGGGTGATGTGGGAATGAAGAAGGCAGCTAATGGAATTGGGAGCTTCAATGTGTTCTGGTCCTTCGTTTAACACAGAGTAACACTCAGCCCCGCAAAAGCTACTCCCTTTGAATAGTATCACCAAATCCGGAGGAAACAATATCTCCGCTTATCTCCATCTGTAAATTTATTCAACATTTCTTACCGGAGTCATCCCCTTTCCAGATTGATTCTATTAATTTTATTTGCACATTTGCCAAAGAAAACATCACTTTTTTTAGTACAAACACACATTCGCACACTCTTAGGCCCTAAGCATTTTTTTATTTCCAAAGAAGCCACTAAAATGTTTGCATTTCGTCCCATTAAAATTTCGACAGTTTACTGAAACATAATGGCATCTGGCCACGCACTGAATAAAATGAGCCAGATGAGAGTCCATTTCTACCACTTGATCGTTGTTGCTGTTTATAGATAAGGTTTTTCTGCTTGACTCTTTCCTACTGACAGATTTTGGTTTTAAGGACTAGGTCAAATCCTTTGTTCTAATATAAATTTATAATACTTTATAATAATTTCAAATGAACCCTTGTTCTCTTGTGATGTCGAAAACAAAAACAAAATGTTTCTCGAACTAAGTAAAGGCGCTGTAATCCAAATTTAGCACATCTGAGCATGTTATTAGAAAGTAGTTGAATTGTTTTTCATTTGAATTAATCGAGTTTGGTGCCTTCTTTGGGCTGCATAATCTTTCCTGCTGTATTGTAACATTCCCTTATTTTTTTATACTTTATTGCACAACCTTTGGCTTCTTATCACTTGATGCTCTCAACCAATAATTTATTTTGAAAGATTGAAATGGAATTTTTCTTTCTATTGGTGATCCGTTGAGCTTTACAATACCATTAGGCCAACCATACCAGAGGAATTGATATGTGTGTTTTATTGGAGAACGAGGTAAACAAGTGAGACTCATGCCTTTGCCCAAATATACAACGATGGAAAAAATAGGGTGGTCACATTGCATTAATATTATTTTGCCAGCATTTACTTTAAAAGACTAAACTCGTTGGCAGAAGAGAAGAACCCAAGTAAACAATTATTTCCTCACTTTAATGATAACATTATCCTGAAAATTGGTTTTCTTCTACACGGCTCTACAAAAAATGAAACATAATACCTCTGACACGAGGCAAACAAATACTTTCTTTCGCGTAGCCGCTTAAGAGTTAAATACGTATGTATACAAGTATACCGCACCATTGTCATTTTCACATTTCATTGTCTGGCCAGCAGGAAAAATTGTATTAAAGAAGACTTCGAGAGAGCCGTTGTCCATTTATTACGCAATAACCTATCGATTTGAGTCACAAAATAAATTAATTTAATGCTCAAAACCTCTCCCTCGAGTCGAAACTCCCAGTTTGTGCCACATGCGCCGCGGGAGAATGGGCGTGGGCCTTCTTGCGACGACGCATGCCTTCGCTTCCTCCTGAACCGTGTGCATCCACAACACTTGCCTACCCGTCTCAAGCTACTTCTTCGCTGGGTATTCATCACTGCCATTACTATTCACCCTTCTTAGTCCGCCACCATCGGACAAGAGTACGTGTCACAGGTCACCACACCCGGCGATTCGACACCGTACCGCGGATGACGGATCCTCCAGAAACCGGGGACAAGGAGCGACAAACAATCCGTCGTGCGGATGCAATTCCATCCCTCCCTTTCGTCACTTCTAACCTCTTTTCCCGGGCCGAGAGGCGGGCGGAGTCATCGGAGGAAAAAAGTGGGATCCCCGCCTTCCCTTATCACGTCAGCCTCGGCGGGGAGAAGGGCCGGTGCAGGGAGAGTGGGGCCGTGGATGGGGGCGGCACCGGTAGGGGCAGGAGGGGCAGGGGGCAGTGGGGGAGCGTCGATAGGTGGTGGTGGTGATGGTGGTGGTGGTGCGGATGGTGCGGGTGGAACGGGGAGGCCAGGTGCAGCGGGGGCAAAGGGGAGGAGAGAGAGAGGGGCGGCGGGAGGTGATAGGGGGGTGAGGGGGGCAGGTGGGGCGGGGCGCCGGAGAGGAGGCCCGGGGGCGGAGGCGGCGGGTAAGGGTGGCCACCCCCCCTACCGGACGGCGTGGGGGACACTGGGGGCGGCGGCGGCGGCGACGGGCCCCCGGGGGACCCCACCAAGCTGATGCTCCCCACGCTGCTGCTCCCGTTGGAGTCGGCGGAGGGGCTATGCGGGGGTCCTGGATGCAGATGGTGGTGGTGGTGCCGCTCGCCCGCGCCGTACTCTGCACCGCACCCGCCCACGTCCAACTCGGGGTCGCTGTCGCCCAGGTCGTCGGCGAGCATCTCGTCGTCGTCGTCATCGTCCGTCTGGTCGTCTTCATCGTCACCCGGGCGGCGACGCCGACGGCTCCCGCCGCCTCCGCCGCCCCCGCCACCGCCGACGCCTCCCTTCCTCTGCCGCGCCCGCGACGTTGCCCCCGGCGGGGAGGAGGCGGACGAGGAGGAGGATGGGGCGTGTCCTCGGGCCCCCGGAGGGGAGCCTGGGAGGCCGCCGTGGTTGGAGCTGCGGTGCGGGGATGCAGTTTGTCCCAGCTGGGCCTGTAGCTGCTGCTGTTGCATCCTATTTTGAGGGATAAAGGGAGGGTAAACGTCAGGAATTGTTCATTTTCTATTCTCAAAATAGATTGGCATTACATTTAAAAAATTAAATATTTCCACAAGAAAAGATTAATCGTGTATGCGAAATCGCGAAATTCAGCGAACCTTAAGGGGAAGTAAAATGCAATCAGTACCCAAAATGATCACTATTCGCTCCATATTTGTTTATCATCAGGAAAAGTTTCACTGAATTGTGAATCTGAAAATGTTCCGATCCCTGTCCGAGTGAAAGTTCCTTCCATCTGCCATAGAATGTGTAGCTTGAAATTGAGTAAAGGGAATGTCGAGGTAATACCTGTATCGAATAACCACTAAAATTATTTCGTAGTATTGTGGTAACGCGGAGGCATACGAAAATGTTTTTCACCAACTTCTTAGCGAGCAAACCTTTTGTACAACAATTTATCCTGTTTTCTTTCTGGGGAGAAAACAGGTTAACGGAATTCGGAGACTACTATGTGGAGCGTAAATTTATTTGAATTCTCTCGGAGTGACTCGGATAGGCGAGGTCATTGTCTTTCAGGTGGATATTTTTAAGTTCAGCAGGAGAATCTCTTTGAAATGAGGGCATTGGGCGATCAAAACAAACGTAATTTCGAATATTCGGTATATTATATATGGAAAAATATGGTTTGGCTTAAATTCTTCATTTGGGATATCAATGCTATTTGATTAAACAATAGTATTCTATATCAGTCGCCGAAAATCAGTAATGTGAAAATGTTTAAATCTAAGATTTTTTCAAAAAGTATCGGCAACAATTTTTTCCTGAAGTGTGCATGAAGTGCTGATTTCAGATTGTCGGTTATGTGTTCGCATGATCGTAGATCGCATTGGCATTGATAAGATGACATTGCCCATCATTATCACTGAAAATTTGGCGATGCGAAAGATAGACGCTGAACTCGGCCCGAAGGTCTTGACGGACGACCAAGAGCAGAGTCGAGTGTCTGCTTGCGAATAATTTCTTCACCGACATCGCGACGATTCCCCAACCCCCATAACACTTCTGACTTGGTACCAACAGACTATTTCCTTTTCCCAAAAGTGAAATCCTCCCTCAAATGACACCATCATGGGGCCCTAAGTGCCATCAAAGAAACTGGCACGCGTATCCTAAAGACATTCCCGAATCCGCCTCTACCAGGGAGTCTTCGACTCGTGGAAAAGCCAATGGCAAAAGTACGTCGATGCTCAAGGGATCTACTTGAAGAATGTTGGAGTATTATAGCAATATCTGAAATAAATTTATTTTTTTTCGAAAAATTTCCCGTTACTTTTATGAAAATCATATAATACACTTTTATTTTATTGGAATAATGAATAGTCATTTAAAAGTTATTTATAAAACGAGGGACCTTAATAATTTTTAATTAGTAAATACCCAATTTTTTCAATATTAATTTAATTAAAGGGAATTTTAAGGATATAGTAGAAGTACCGTTACGTTAACATCTCTTTATAGGTATTAAATTACAGAAAATCTTCCATGTGCATACATATCTGTAGCTAAGTGTTAGCGAGGGTGGATTCATGAATGGGAATCGTTGCAGAAACATTTTTAGCTCTTGCAACTTGTGTTGTTCATGTTAAAGGATTGAATCGAATTTTTTCAAGATATTTTATCTTATATACTTCTTAATTAAGATCAAATGCTAAGGATTGCTTCTTAACAAATCATTAGCGATGGACGGAACATGGTTTGTTACTTAGGTAAGTACTCCCCAGATTATTTGCTCTGATGAACGATTACCAATCTGATGATTCGTCTATAATCCCGGATAATGGTTTCATCTCAACTTTCCCCAGGTTTCTTAAGTAAGTCCTCTTTAGCATTCTCCTCCAATCTTCACGTGAAGATTTAATTTTTTAAGTCCCGTATCTTCTTACAAATCCCTCCCACCCCGCACCATTATTCAAAATAGCGGCAAAAAAGGTCGCCCAGAAACGACGGACTGGACCGCCTAACTCGCCCAGCGTCGTCGCCAGAACGGCGTGTCCTTCCCCCCAAGGTGGTCGATTTGGGTTCCTGCATCCCGCTTCTCGTTTCTCTTTACGGTCAGCATCTTGACCACGCCGACGGAAACGGCGATGCTGCGTGACCGAAATCCTCGGTAATCCAAAACCTTTCGGAGGAGAATCTTAAAAAGCAATTTAGGGAATAAGAGCAGAAGAGAACGAGCGAGGGAGAGAAAGAAAATGGAAGGTGAGAAAAGAGAGAGAATGGATTGGGTGGCAAGTAGAGAGCGACAGATATAACGCAGTTGAATATGGTAATTGTAAAAATATTGGTGAATCTTTGGCACGAAATTGTATCGGTAAAGTACAGATTTTAAAATAAAAATCAATTGAATTAATTAATTTTCATCAAATTTTATTTAGCAGAATTATAAATTACTCGTGAAATCCTTCATCCGCCGCTCTGATTACCCTTTTATTTCCGAGAGATAAAGCATTGATGTTTGCGCCAAATATAATTACCTACTAGATATATCCGTGAAATAATTTTCGCTATTGATTTCTGTAGGGAAACTCTACAGCTATGGGGTATTAGAAAGTTTTAAATATGTGTAGGCATTAAGCCGATGGTCTTTGTTATGCATTGCCGTTCACATCAATAGATAAATAGCGAAACCATGGTAAAAACCAGATAGTGTATTGAATTGGAAAGTTATTGTATTTTAGCTCACGCGACACAAAGAAGAACATCCAATAAGAAAGAGATCGATCAAGATCCAGAAAGGAGGAGGAAGACGAGAGAGGGATTTTTTTCGGCTCTCCAAGACTATGCCTCCATCCCTCTTTCTCTAAAAAAAAGATCTCTCCACCCATCCATGCTCTCCATCCTACTTCGCAAGAGTCCTCCATCTTCTTTGGCGGTCACCTTACACCGACCGTTGTGACCACGTCTCCTGCTGTTAACTCCGCCGATTCGCACTTGTCTTCGAACTCGTCCTTCTCCGTCCATCTCCTGAGCATTATTTCTTAGGACAACTCCCCAGTAGGGTCTCCAATAGGATTAGTTCAACGTAGTTTATTCACGAAGAAAAGGGTAAGCATTATATTTTAGAATATGGTAATAGATATTCACTTTAATCGCCCCGTCTCGAGATCAACATTCGTCTGAACCGCCTTTATATTCTTACCCGTGGACGACGATAACACTCTAAAAAGCATATAGCAGGTCAGTTGACACGTACGTAACTATTTGTGAAGGAAGATGATCTCTAATGTATGCCAACATAAAATTTTTAATACGCCACTGCTTGATTGGTGAATTCGATCATAATAGCCGTTAAAATTAAGTTTGACATTTGAAATATTATGGTTGTTGAACCTTTTATTGGCTGTAAAAATTTTAAATACACAATATCTAGCTCATTTTATCCATTTAAGATTTTTACAGTCCGCTTTTATGACGATGATGTATAGGGAAAAAGGAGCGCAGTTCAATATTCCAAAGAAAATTCTCGCCATTTTTCCAATATAGACTGTTCACTTTCTCCTCGTAGAAAGGGTATTCAAGTCCACTTGCGGATTCTCTCCCCCACTGCGACTCTTTATCTTTCTTCCACTGTGAGCTGATTCTTAAAACACTGCATCCCTAGAAAAAGGTTTCGGGTACTGGTTTTGGTCGCTAAATCGGTGGAAGGTCTAAAGAGAAGAGGATCTCGAATTACCGAGATCCACAACTTCAAAATTCCTTCCTATAACTCCTCCTCTTATCATCCCTTCAACCGCAACGACGCTCCTTCGCTTCCCTCTGTCTCTCCTTCTCCCGTAACTTCCCTCACTCTTTTCTTTCTCAAATCCACGCCACGCTCTTATTTCATTTTAAGCCCAACCTTCGACTACAGCGAATGACAAGATCTCACTTTTGTAAGGTCCTACTGTGCGAGGCAGGTTTCACGGGACGGAACTAATGAATGCGAGCACGGGTTGAAGCTCCATAGAAATTGGGGAACTTCGATCGCATAGCACTGTTTTTTGCTCTGCTCGTCATAAGTGTGCAGCTGCTAATCGGATTCCATTGATGGTGATAGCGTCTCAGGACAAATAAAAGGGAAGAATTACGACCGATTTTTATGGGAAAATTTGCAATGCTCAAATTACTGAATAAAATCATGTACGAAGCACTCAAAAAATTGAAGCAGCGTTTGAACAAATTTTTTTGAAGTCTAAAATGAATGATTAAAAGGTTTTCGATATGCGGTAAAACCATTATATTAATATATTTGCTAACGTTTCTCGCAAGAGAAGATAATCTCCTAATTACATGGAAAATCGAGACGGTTCAAGTACTTGAGGACAGGCCGAGAAAGAATTAAAAGTTAGTGTAAGTAAAAAAAGTACCCTTTGTACCTTATGATCAAATTGGAACTGCCCATTGGTCAGCCTACTCCACGCACCGGACCTGATTAACCGAAAAATAGAAGTTTTCTCGGAAAATATCAAATAATGTTTGTTCTGGTACCTAACCACGTAGCTTGTATTCCGATAGCTAACTGTTTTACGCAATTATCTAAGAATGAATTACAGTAGAATATGTCTTGAGGAATTTTTTCAAATGAAATAATATTTTACAAAGCAATATTTGGTCAAAGTCCAATTAAAGCTTTAATTTGTCTCTAAGGTTCCATCATGTTTGCTGTCATTGACTGTTAATGCACGCCTTAGTATTTGCAGAAATTATTATTTGTTCTCTCTTTAAAAAAACCCTTTCAAACGTAGCATTATTTTCAATGTGATTAGAATACGCAGTTGAAATGATGGACTTGGCAAAACTGGAAGGATGAATGTCGATTTCCCCTAAATTTTCAATGTAGTTTCACCTTTTATAGCCTTAAAGGGATTTTTTTCTTTATTAGCGAAACTCGAATGATTTGTTTGAAAATATTTCGAGTCGTGAATGTGATACCCTTGCATTGCTTCGAAATCTGGAAATCAATTATAATATGACCTTTTTAATCGTTCATAATTATTCTTCATAAAACGGCCAACTTTTGATCTTTATTTTAACAATCTACCAATTGAAGTAGGCTTAAGGTGGATTGAGGGATTTAACCACTTCTACACCTCAGTTCCTCATAGATTATAATTTAATTATTTGAGTGGACCCCAACCATTCATTCTTGTCGAACATGAAAGCAGATTCATTCATATATCCCTCCGGTTGAACGGCCATAACCAACTTGTCAAACCACAGTTATGACTGACTCTAACACCATTAATTCAATTGCTTAGTGTCCGATGCATTGAATGTAGTCTCATCTGCTCACTTCCTCAGCCACGTTCATTTTAAACCGGGTAGAGGGAGGGCGTTTTGTCTTACAAATACTTCCCGCTCCCCCGGACGTCGCCATCCTCAAGCTCAACTTTGATTTCGGCATACCTTGAGTACCCACTCCTGTTCAGTCGGAAAATTGGCAGGTGGGACGAGGTAAACGAGGGCTCGAAATGCGGTGAGTTCGGCCTCTGTGTGCGGGGGAGGAGTTCGAGGCGAAGGGAAGGGGAAGTCCGCACGAGGTCAGGATCGGGGAGCGGCCTCCCCCGCCCCCCAGCTCCAACCTCCCTTCCCGCAAACCCTCCCGTCCCCCCAACCAACCCCGGACTCCCTTTCATGCGGTTTACTTCGCTAAGCGTCTGCGGGCGATATTCAAGAACCTGCCGGCAGATGTCAGGCCCACTGGTGCGTTCAAGGTGGAAAAAATAGAACAGCAAGAGATCGAGGGTCGGGCATAGTTGGGAGCGGTGTCACGGGCTAGGGGATGAGGGGCGATAGAGGAAGGCTGGGCATAAGAAGAAGAAGAAAAGGGAAATTTGGAAGGAAACTGAGGTGTAGTGAAAATAGGTAAGTTTTTGGTCAGGAATTGTAGATTTGAGCCCATAACAAAGAGCTATGTGTAAGCCTTAAATCGCTTTCAGACGAGAAGCCAATGGGAGTATCCTCTGGGTGTTTTAATATCTATCTCATTTAGTTCTCTGGTATTGTTAAGGTTTCTAGTACTGAGTATGATTAGGGTTCCGAAGGTGAAAGAAATTTCGACAGCATTGCTAGCTATTTATATGCCGTGTGAAGAGAAGAAGAGAGTTTCGAAGGTCAGTGTACTATTTTTAAGATTGGACTTTGAGCAAGTGGCTCTATGATTCCTTTTTATAAAGCGGCCTTTTTTCTCGAGTCCCTGAAACTACGCTAGCAACTCAGTTTTAAAGAAAAATTTTCGCTCGTTTCGTTTTTACATACCATTCTTTCCCGTGCCGATTCGAAAAGGATCGACTTGATGCACTTGATCTTATTGAGTCAGTGAGTCTCTCAACGTTAATTATTAAGGAAAAATCCCTTGCGTTGAAATTAAAAGAAAATGTTTATTTTAAACTCAAAATTAAACCTCCGTTAACCTAAGCTTCTTAGAAGCGTAAGTGAGGCAGACAGCTATGTGGCAAGTAGAAGATCTGCGGATCGATCCCAAAAAATAGCAAATATTTTGCTCCCAATCAAATCCCATAGATCTTCACGAAAAACACAATTCGTGCGACAAAATTTTTTGTATATATCAATTTCCTTCCCTGTTAATCATACAAATCTATGAATGGCAGTATTCACCCTCTCGGGTTCTTCCCTTTTGTTTTAGTAAGCTTAGAATTATATGAAAAATAATGACCAAGTCGTCCAGTACCGAAACAGATGAACATTACTCGGTTCCCTGGGGACGTCAGCCTCTCAATGGTGAGGCTGCTAAGTAATTCGCCGTGGTTATTAGCGAGCAGGAAAGTGACAGAGGGGGGAGTGGGGATTTGGATGCTGCATGAAGGACGGGGAGGAAGGGGTATAAAAATAAGGGGAGCTCAACGAGTTGGAGGGAGAGAGACAGCGGTATGGAGCGTGGGGGTGGAGACGTGAATACGGTGTGGGGAGGGGCTGAAGAGAGAGAAGGTGGTTTGGAGGCTAGCAAGAGGGAGGAGAAAGAAGTGTGATGGGTGGATGGGAAGAGGAAAACATCAAGCTGATGTTTGTGGAGGAAGTAGCCAGGGCGAGACGGAGGTAACCTGATGACCGTCTGGTGAGTGGCGGTTGACTTAAAGAGTGCAGAGAAGGGTCTTTGAAGAGGTGTGTCTGGGAGTCGAAGGGAGATGGAGGTGGGGGTGGCGTGGGAGGGGTGAAAGTGAGGAAGCGGGGGAGGTCGGCGGTGGAAGGGGTGTGGAGAAGATAGAGGGTGGGGAGTGAGGACATTTGATGGGGGAGTTTTCATCATCTCCTGTCGCCCTATCGGTCCAAGCACGATCGCAGCACTTCACCAACGGTGTCTCGGTTGATTCCTCCGTTAAGTCACCCGCATTAGTTGGCGTGCATTAATCACTTTCATCATCATCGTCGCCGTCAATCCTAGAATTGGTTTAATGCAGCTCGACTCTCCTGTGTGTTGATTCCTTCATGACTCTATATAAAGCATCATTTAACCTCTTCCACGGTCTATTGCATGCATTTCTTCCTTTGAAGTTCATTCCATTCCGTGTTTTTCCTCTTTGAAAGGGCTGTAACTATAATAATTATAGGATAGAATATAATAAATTTTATGTTTCCCTTTTTATTAAACCTTTTGATTCAGTGTGTAAATGGGTCTGATAGATCCCTTTGTGGTAAATAGTTTACTTGCTACTTATATTATATGCAATTCAAATGTATTTCCTAAGATTTTGATGGTTGACAGGTGATCCATTGGATCCGGTGTTCACTTTATTTATGCAGATCTCTTGAAACAGCATGATTCCTTTTTTTTCTATCTTAATTTTAAGCTGTTGGACCTGTATTATCTCCCAGGAGAATAAAATCCTGATTATAAAAGCGCTTCATAATCAGACTTGGTACACTACCTCAATAAGAAATTTATGTACTAATCTTATGCTCTCTGAATTTTCAAGATTTTTACAGCATTTTTTTAATGAATATAAATGTTAATGTTAATCCTCTTTCAAAGTTCTCAATCCGAGAAATAGTAAAATAAGAATTGAATAATGAGTTAGCAAAAACATAAGATAGTGAAAAAAAGAAAATAGTCTATTCAGTTATTTTACGATTCTTTATGCCAGCAATTAATCAGATCCGTCGATTGCTATTAAAACTCTGGCGTGGAGCGGGGAGATACCCAAATATCGAATGGATGACGTTCCCCGAGAAAATACGTATTTTGGAACAAAAGATGAGCTTATGGCACGTTTCATCGTAAGTGGCGTCTTCAGAATTGTATCCATACTACCTAGTCACGCACGACTCCTGGCATCTATTGTGAGTCGTATCGGTATCCTCAAACCGCATCTACGCATTAATTATCATCTAAGTCAGGAAACACCTTGGATGGATGCTCGTTTTTGCCTTGATTGAATGAGCCTAATGCCTACTCGTCCGGTATTCGTATTTTTTCGTTGTGAAATCATATACATGCATTTTCCAGTATGCTCTCGCTTCCCCAACGTACCTTCATCTGACCAATTCATCATTCATCCAAAAGACTCCATAATAGCTTTGCTCATCACCTTAATTAAACTCCCTACCGACACATCCCCTTTCCTCGGAAGGCATACGTGAAGGGGGCTTAAGGACATAAAGAAATCGCTGCTTGAATAGGAGGTGGGACGGTGTATCATGAAGGTGCGAGGTGAAAAGAAACGAAAAAAGGCCTTTCTTGAGAGTCATTCCTTGCTTCTTCACACGTCCGGATAAAACCCTTAAAATCTAACAGGTCATCCGCCAGGGCCATCTATCTCTCAACATCCTCAAGACTCATTTTTTTCCTTCGTCTCCTCCCGTACCGTCCTTTCCTCCCATTGAATTTGTGTGCGTATGTGTGTGCAAGGATTCTTATTACTCTTTGCCTTGAAATCTCACGCCCACCTCCTTTTCCCGGGACTACTCCTCTCTCTCTACAGAGAGATCTGCTCGGCCAAGCGAAAAAGCGTTACACTCTGAGGTTAAAGTTCTCGCGGAATTCGTGACGAGATTTTGGACATCCCGGTGTGTGGTTCCCTTAAAAATCGAAATGCCTTGCGTTGTGATTACCTAATACTTACTCCAAATTTAGCTACATGCTAAATTAAAGCTACATGCGGTTATTTAATGGGAGTGAGGCCGATAAAGAGGTGGATCGTCTTCCAACCCCCCCTTAATTCCGCGATGGTTGTACATTATTTGTAAGTATCGTCGAGTAGAGTACATAAAACTTATAGCTATAAAAATTCGAATGCTTTGAAACTGAGAATTTTCTTATTTCTCGTAATCAATGTTAAGTGGTAGCATACATTTAAGACTATCACTAGGGTCGTGGGCTCATTGGGAACAGAAGTAAACCCAATTTTTTTCTTTCCATGTGCACTTTTTCCCTCTTCTTTCCTTATGCATTTTTTGAGCTAATTATATCTTGCCATTTAAAGGAAACGGAAAATTTTGATACTTTGTTACCCTCCCTTAAAATATGCCTACCCATGCCGAAACCTGTTTTATCTTCCTCATTGTACGCCCTGTCATCCCACATTGCATTTAGGCTTACATGAATATATTGCTTTGCATGTGGTTTTATTCTCTTTCACGGGTGGTTACCTAACACCCCCCGCCACACGCCCCTGCAGCAGCTTGCGGAGTATTGAGTGGATTTAGATTATTCTCTAATTATTCACCCCTGTTTGAAGTCACCTCAAATGCAAATAACCTCCTTCGATAACAATTAATACCTATGTCCTATAAATTGTTTCTTAATTAGCAAAAAAAGGTTACTCTTACCCCATTTTTGTTCCCCTAACTTGTTAAATATGAAGATTTCTTCCGTTTTCTTCTATCTACATTTCAATCATTCATAGTCTTTCCTTATTTCGAATCCCGCTGATTAACGATTCTCATTGATCTATTGCCGAGACGGATCTAGGTACTATATCTGTACCCTTATCGCTTTTACACTGAGGAAGTACTGGAGATGGTGGGTGAGGAGAGGGGTTTGTTGAGAGAAATCCTATGGAGGCAGGAAAAATGGATGAAAGGCATATTGAGCTATTGAGCGATAGTGGAATGTTGAAGAAGGTAATAGAGGGGAGAATGTTGGGCAAGCGAGGAAAGGGCGGGAACAGGATAGGGATGTTGGACGGGATGAAGGGAGGAAAGAATTACACAGAGATGAAGAGGGACCTGATGTAGATGAGGTTGCTGGATTGGATTTTATTTGGAGTTACAAAATGTTTATTTGATAGTTGTGTCCATCCAAAAACCTACCTTAACCGGTAGATTACCTAATTATAATAATAATCGCTTTTACAGGAGGAGAAGTTTCATGGCGCATGCTTTCATGGCCCTCCTGGTTTGGTTTGCGGTGTCCTTTTTAAGTGAAAAAGAGGAACTTTTCCTTTCCTCATTTCCCGCTCTACCTCCGCGGTTCCCCCTTCATGTTCCTTTCCCCCCATTTCCACCTTCTTATGAACCGAAAACACTTCCCTCTGACCCCACTTCTCCCCTGTTAAGTTTCTCTGTTTACTTTGGCCGCAGCAGGACGGCGTCAGACTCCCTCCCCCAACTATCCCCCTCTGGAAAAAACCTTTCAATCATGGCCATCCTTTCTTCTTTCTCATCTCTCTGGCGTTTTCTATTTCTGCACTCCCTATCTTCTTCCCCTAATTTTTCCTCTTCCTCGTCACTTCTCTTCCAATCTCTCCACAACTTCGTCTAGTAGGTAGACGAATTTGTTTTGCAATTCCGGTTCTGACATTTTTCATAATTGGTTTATAATTTTATACACATTGTGAGCGAGGAAATGGTCTGTAACGACGTTTTTGATCTACGGGACTAAAAAACGGAGCATGTTTCGCGATTTAATTTGCCACACAATCTACCATTTTCGTTCTCCTCCAAGGATATTTTTTCATTACTAAAACCGTAATGAGCGATAGTTTAATAATATTTGTTTGCATGCAAATGCTTATATTTTAAGTAGAGTTTAAAAACCTATAAACACGCTTGTATATATATTGTTTTGTTTTGCTAAAAGCGTTAATTTGTGCCCCTCCCTATTTTTGAACTTATATCTATTGCACTCGTTTAATCAAGCGAAAAAACACTGGATACTCTTCTGTGAACACTAGTCCTTTAAACTATCTGAAAGCTTCAAAATTCAACTCTTCAACCTATGGCTTTTTCACTTTTGATATTTCATTCAAGATACCGACTGAAGGGCAACAACATCATGGAGAGGTAAATGAGATTAGGGTAAACGAAATTCAAGTAAAAATATGTGAAATGAGCATTAATTGTTTACCAAATTGTGTGCCTTTTTGTGACTGGGCTCGGAACTGTGGGTCTGGAGTGTGGAATGTTTGAATTAACAATTAACCGTGCTATGAATATGCACGTTGGAAAAGGTATACACATTCAGCGCGTGCGAAGTGAATTTGGTGCAAAGTTACCAAATGGGCACACATGTGTTATTATGTATGACATTCGGTAGTCGTCGGAGAATCGGTTAGATGAGGTCTGCAGTTCACTGTCCTTTCAGCTTCATATTCCCACCTTTGTTTTGCGAGTCGAAGTTTCAGATATGTGCATACCTGCGTTATTATCCTCTCCAATCATTTTTTCTCTTTCCATTTTCAAAGGCATCCAATTATAATTGAGCATTCTGTATTTTCATAAGCATCGATATATTCCGTGATATATTTCCTACGCATTTTTTCTTCTAATCTTATTTGTCACTTCAGTCAATAAATCTACTCTATATGATTTTTTTTGCACAGCACCGTTTCAGTCCAAATTTAACTCGCAGTTTCGCGTTGTTATCCTTTTGCAAACTTTTATTTTGACAAAATAGCTCCTTTGCATACGCTATACTGCTCATTTGTACTCCTCTCACTAAAGTGCTTGACGCGAATTTGATTATGCAAGCCAAGCCACAGCATTCAGAGCTCACGTTCATGGTAAAATCTGCCAATTAGTGAAACTGTTCTCCTTGTGGCCCTCTCTAAATAACACTGCCGGAACTCGTTTGGTTTCAGCGGGTCGCCCCTTGCCTCCATGAGCAGGTGAACACACCATTCCGACGGTATTTTCGGCGGTCGTATATCATTCACTCACGTTCTCAAATACTGTTCCAAACCAACTCCCGCCACTCTCTCACTTCATGTACTCCCGCCTCCTCCATCTCCCCTCTCCATTCCCTTCCATTGCGTCCTTCCATTCATTCCCCTTCTCCCTCGCTAAACACACTCTTAGCGTCCTACCTCCTCCTGTCCGTCTCCTTTTAGCACCTCATTTCCGTCTCCCCCCCGGCCCCACCAAACTCCTCCGCCTGCCCCCCCGCCCTTTTTATACAGACACCTCTGGGGCCCCCACAACACGCTAAGAGCTGATCCTCGACACTCCCACTCTCTCCGCTGTGTGCGTCCGGTGGACGGGTGCGCGAAATCGGCTTATCTTCTCCCCTCCCAACACTTCCCTCCCCCTGGGCACTCCTCCTCCCCCTCACCCTCTGCTTGTCCACACTTCTTCCCTCCCTCTCGCCCTCCCTTGCACCAAGTCCTTCCGCAAAAATACGCGGCACCGGCAGTGCGTGCATACCTACTTACCTGTTCATGGCGGGATTACGATTTTTACGCCCAAGTCATGTGTTATGTGTTCCCATCGTCAACATCTAATGGCCGGACCGATCGACGATACGAGAGCGATGCTGATTTATCTATCTCCCACGGTGACACCTTTTATTAATAAATTTCGGTCGGTAGAAACAGAAAAGCCGCCTAAATTTGAAATTGCACCGAACATGCGTTCACCTTAGTTGGATTCTAGAATTTTTTCCTGGCGGTATTTGAAAAGTATGCTAGCGAAAGGCGGTACGAGGCCGGGTGTATCCAGGGTTGATGTTTTTGGTGGTGAGTATGCGAAGACAACGGTCAAAGCACTTCGGCAGCGGGACACCTCTCGAACACCGCTCCTCTCCGACGAGACGCGCGGTGAAGGGGGCCGCGCGGAGGGGGAGTCGGCGAGGCGGGCAGGGAGTGGGTGGGTTTTAGAGTGCGCCGAGAGATAGGCGGGGGATTAGGGAGCCGCTCTTCGGGGCTGTGCAATCCGTGTATCTTCCATTAGCTTCATGGCTTCCGCTCCGCTCTCAGCTGGAGGTGAGGATGTGCATTAAACTTTTAAAGCCTCGCGGGAGAGCCCCATGGTGCACGTTGGCGCGTAGGTGCGTGGTCTGGCGGGAAAGCGAGAAGTAGGCAGAGGGAAATGCGAAAAGGCCAGAGGCGAGGGCGGACACTCGTTATTCACAGTGACTCGGAAAACGATGAGGTGTAGACAGGCGGAATGCTCAATTTTTCCTCCGCACACTAGTTCAATATGATGATGTTCCTCTATAATTTGGAAGGAATTTCTCCCATTGAAATTTTTAAAAAAATTAATTACGGCTCCTCTTCCTAATTATAATTTTAACTTTTCCTAATTATAATTTTTTTAATCTTAAGTTGAATCCAAGTCATTTTTAGAAGATCACAGCATTATATCTGAGATTTATGCAGTTTTCTCGTCCCTTTTGTCCACATTTTGAATAGCTATATTTATATTACCATTAGCTGAACTTGTATTCTGTCTATAAATTTGTGTCATGACTTCCGTCTCGTGGTGTTTCATTTCTTTATTTGTTAACTCTATCATCTAGTGCATTTCATTGTATTTTATAACCTTAGTGATAGCTTTATGTTATATTGCGTGCTAGTGAAAATCAGACCACTTTTAAAGATAAAATGTTTTCATAATCTACATTGAGACAGTCTCACTAATAAATATTTTTCCTTTCTTTTTTGTTCAACTCTTATGATTTTCAATTGTTGCTAAATTAAAACACGCGATTGACGTAAAATTCTAACATTACAAACAGATTTTTGATCAAAACCGTCAGGATTCGTCAGCCATCAAAATTTGAATTCGTTTCACAGACCGTCAAAACGTTCGTGTGGAGCATGGCACTCTACGGATCGGAGACATGGAACATTGGAAAAGTGAACCAACGAAGTATAGAAGCATTTGAAACATGGTGCTGAAGGAGAATGCTGAAGATTAAATGGGCAGACAAAGTAAAGAACGAGGAAGTATATAGAAGAGCCGAAGAGGAAAGGACCATATGGAGAGCTAGCTCTACGGCAAAGAAGAAATAGATAGTTTGGTCATTCAATCTTGAGGCACAAAGGTTTAGTTAGAAACATAATAGAAGGAAAAAATGAAGGAAAGATCTCAAGATGAAGACCAAGAGACAAGTACGTAGGGCAAATTAAGAGGGATGTAAAATAGGGAACCTATCAGAGAGTGAGGGAATTAACACAAAATAGGGAAGAATGGAGGGCTCCAGTAAGCCAGTCTTAGGATTGAATTACTAATGATAATGATGCTATCAACCACCCTATTGATTTTATGACTTGGAGTCATTATCAAGTACATGAGCCGTTGAAGTATTGATTCTTTTTGTTTTTAATGCAAGTGAGGAACAAACTGTTGAACCATGATAGCAACAAAATTAGCGTCAGAAAATGTGAAAAAGCGGAGTGAAATCACAAATTTCACACCGTATGATATCTTTCGTGATAAATAAGGGATTCATACGGAAATGGATGCAATAAAAGAATGAAACTCATTGAAATCAAACTGAAAAATCTTCTATTGACAAATCACCTCTTTCTTTTCTGAAATGTTCTCTTTGGAGCAATTCCTTTCCTCGTCGGTTCTACTTTGATGTATGCGATTCCTAATTCAGGGAGTAAGAATGCAAGAACGGATTTGCGGTTCTGCAAGTTCAGCGTTTTTTGTCTTGCACTCCTCCATGCGAAAAATTGAGAGAGCGATATGTCAGAAGGTTGAAAGTACAGGGAGAGGTAGGTTTCGATGGGCGTGGGGAAGGGGTACCTATCGGACTCAAGGTTCTCGGTGGGGTGTTTTGCGTCCATCGCGTTACTATGGCTTCCAATGAGGAAGGCCGGAAGGGATTGCATCTCTCTCTCTCGTCCGCCATCCCTTTTAAGGAGGGCCGAAGCGAGGACTTTCGCTCCGCTGGGCCTTCCTCTTGTCGACACCAACTAATCGTGAAATCGCTTATCGGAAACGAAGGCTTTGTTTCAAAACCCCTCGTCGTTTTGAAACGCCGGCTTATCGATTTCCTTGCGCTATGGGTGCCGAGATGTGTGGTTTGCACTGTCATGCCTACGCTCGTATAATTATGAGCTTAGCTAGTTAAATAGATACCCTGTGGATTAACAATAACAGACTAATTACACAGATTGTTTCGCTGTTTTTCTTTCGATTTTTTTTAAATTTTGTAATTGTATGCACTTTGTGTATCGTAATTTTCTGTAATTGTAATTTGATTAGCATTTTGTACTTCCAGCTATGTGTAAGTAGAGCTAGCCAAAGAAGGTCTAGAAACCAGGTAATTTCACGTATATACATGTATGTGTTGCTTAATGAATCAATATTCCATTGAATGATAGGATAAATACATCCAGCTAAAAGTATCTGATAAGCCTTATGAAATGGCGTTTCAATCTTTACGCCAGTCACATATATAAAACAAAAGCGAGATAATGTGACATGAGCTAAACTTACAGGAAGGTTTCTCGAAGCCTTCTTTCATGGATGAAAATAAATTCTCCTTATCCTAATGTATAAATAAATTCAAATGCCCAGAAGCGTTTTTATAATCCTTTCAACCAATTTTTCCATATTTTCAATACGTCACAGCACTTCTCCCGGGTGATGCGAGTTGAGATTTTACCAGAAAGGTTTACGTCTTCTCCGAACGCTTAATAATATGCAAATTGTGATAACCGTGCAATTAAAAGTTTTTGTCAGTTCTCCATTGATTCTCCATATTTTTTTCTTTAGCCTGATTGACTAGGTCCCTCAACTCTTTCCCGTAATTCTCCAGTGTACGTCGCATGTGGTTCTCCCAGCCATCTCCCATCATTCCTTAAGCGTTAAGGGACGTCATTTAACTAACGCTCTCGAAGCTAAAAATCCATTATCAGGCCAATTAATTGGCAGTGAGCACACCTGGTGACTCCGCAAGAGTCTTAAATTTGATTCCCTTTTAATCGACGTGAGGCGACGGGGGGACTGACGGGTCCATTGGCGCTTGTGACAAGGGAGGAGAAAAGATCCTCAACCAAGGAGAAGCCTTTCACCTTCTCTCTCTCTCCCTCCCGCACCCCTCCACCCTCGCTGGAGGATTTCGGGAGCTCTGGCCCTTGATGCGATGGGGTCGGGTTCTTGAGGGGCCAGCGGCACCAACGCCACGGGGGTCCATCCGCATGCCCATCCGTACACTCCACGTGCGTCGCTCCCCCCTCCAAAACCCCGCGGGCATCCCCATCCCCAAACCCTCCGTTAACGTTTCCCATTTAAACCCACAAAGACCGATGTCTCCCCGAGTCCCCTCGCAACGCAAACCCGCCCCCGCATCAATGGGAAAGCGGACTGGGGGTGGGTGGATGATGGGGGGGTGGGCGAGAATGGGCATAAAGAAGAGGTCAGCTAAAAAACTCGCGTGGGAACTTATGAAGGTCTCGAACCCTCCCCATTTGTTTTACCCATCGTTCTCCCCCCCTAACCCAACCGACACACCACTCCAACCCCTGACGACTTCAACCCTCATCTTAGGGCAACATCCCTCTCTCTTTTTACTCCCCTCCTCTCCGCTACCCTACTTTAGTGCTCGTCGAAGTGTTTTTTTTCCCAGGGAACCTTTGGTTGGCGCCACCGTAGCCGGTGTGAGGAGAAGCATTGAAGTGTTTTGGGTGGGTAGGTGGGGGTGAGGTTTCCTTCGAGGGTCAAGGAGTCGTGGGTGGGGGGAGGATGGGGAGCTCTGCGGTTGATGGAATGGTCTTTGCACTGAGTTTGGACGGATGCGAATCGAGGAGCGATGGAGAGCTTGGGAATGAGGCCGAGGGGTTGGGGACGGATAAACACACAAGAAGGGGAAGGGACGTTGGGTGTTGAATTGGGAAATGGTTACGCTGCCGCAATCGCTTCCCAGTTCGGTTCCCATCTACCGTCAGGCCACGACTACGTGTATCAAAAACATCCTGCCTTCTTCCTTCAATAAAGGGAATGGTATTTTGGGATGAATTTGCCAATCAACGGCAACGTTCATAAAATATTCAATCCTCCCGGAACGTTCTCCTCCCCTAACCCTTCGGTTGCTTTAATTATATATCAAACTACAAAAGCAACACAAATATGATAGTGCGGAGGTATGTCAATGAACTCATGTTTTTGATCTCTCAGTTGATCGATTATTCATGATAATGTCTTCCGCACAGAAAAAGAAAGTATTCATCTTTTTCCATCTGTAAACTGCACGTGACTCCCACGTGGTTTTTTTTAGGGGAAAATGCAAATTATAAAGCTACATCTATGATTTCTAGTTATGTGATTAGATTATTGAACTCTCCCTCAGTATGAGTTGTGATATCATTTAACGAATCTTATAGTGGAATAATTTAAAACTCGATGTTCGAGAATAGTATAATAATAGAATAACACAAAGATTGCCGAAGACTTCACAACTAAGGTGAGTTTAAGTGCAGCCACGCACTGAGCAAAAAAGTGCTACAAATTCGCTGATGGAGCATCTAACTCGGATCCTCTTTTCCCTGTTTCGAAGGAGGCCTGGTTAGTTTGACAATTAATGATTTTTTGCCGTTTTGAAAATGCCTTGCAGCTACTACTATGTGCTACGTCGTCGGAAACACCAAAGGTATTTATTTGTCTATAAGAGATCTGCTCCAATCGAGAATTTAGAGCATAATTTCTCTTTGCTATATTTATCCAGAAAATCGTTGCAGTTTTTGACCTCACCCTGATTGTAATGTAATAATCATTCAATTGTGACAACTTAGAGCCTTACTTCAGTTTCACAATTATGATAATACGGTTTCTGCAAATGTGCTTAGAGTCATTAGTCAGAGTGAATACTTTGAGAATTTTCAGTAATTAATTTATTTTATTTTATTTTAGTATTTAGGATTTTTATATGAATTTATTAAAAATTAGAGTAAGGAATACCAAAAAATTTAATGAATTGTAATTCAGATATTTTTAAATAGTCCTGAGTATTTGATGTATTTTTCAGATGCATCGGTAATTTATCTGAAGATATATTTTTCAATGTTAGTCGATAGAAATACAATTTTTTAAACCTTTTACGCGAATTTTGTACATCTTTTTCCATGTGCACACTTAGATGTGATCATTTTAATGATCACCCTTAGGACTCGAAATTTTAGTCACCGTCACACAATGAAATAATCACTTGAACTGATCAGGTAAATAATCACTATTTTTATAAAATAATTGGTCCGTGCGTTCACGTAGTGATTTTATAAATATTCGATTTCCAACAAAAGTAAGCATGTGGGGGTGTGGGAACTGTATTTGCCGACCAATTTCATCAAATGGTAGGTGAAAAATCTACGTATACTATATAGTATGTTCGCCAGTGGTGCGCTCTGACCCAGGGATCGTCTTTAAAACGATGATAGAAAACTGCTGATACCTATGAGATACCACTTATGGAAAACCGTATCTAAGATTAGAATGGATTACAATTCGTCGACTTCTTCAAGTATCCTGGTGTGGCCATTGTGTTTTTTATTCCATCTTGCATTTACGAATCGAAGGAGTTAATGGCCATCAAGAAGTTGGTCCTGTCGACCCTAGATATTTTCTTGTGGGAAAAGAAAAAGGCCAGTGTAAACATAAGCCTCTGTGTCTGTTTACTTCAGAGCGTGGGATCGGAGAGGAGCAGAAGCGATGTGCAATGTTTGGGGAGATTTTTTTACCTTCTCCCGCCGTTGGACTAAGAGGGAAAAAAACAATGTAAATGCAGTAAAAAAATGACGAGCACACTGCAATCAAAATCCCTCGGCCAATAGCATCAACATGGCCACCTTTGACAGATAGAGCGATAATTTCTGGCTCACTAAGTTAGTCAACTTATAGCCAACATAGCTCATATGGAAATATTGTAGTCCCTATTCTTACAGGCATACTACCATATATACTAGGCACATCTTTACCGACGTTTTTGGCGAAAGATGAAAGTCGACACTTAAAAAACGATATACATTTTAAATAGATGAATTTTTACTTGCTGATCTGTTCCATAACATGTTAAGTACTGTGTAAGAACTAAATAAGCTCAATCTAATTACATTTCAGTAGCATATTTGTGTAAAAATCATTAATTTGTGTTACGATACCTTTTCCCAGTGCACCCGATTGTGCGATTGGCCATAGAATAATTGAATTCATCTGTCATGATATTAATTAAAAACCATTTAATAACATTATAATGAGAATCTGATCCAAGTAGCACTTAAACTACCGAGTCAGGGTTCCTGCCTCGAAGCGTTACTTATAGAATGCAATAAAAACACAAATTCAAAATATGATTTTACCGGTAGGTGAAAGTATGCAGCGGAAATAGTGCTAACTTTTTCATCAGAGGTCCTAACTGCTTAGATATATGTTCGATTCCCATAAAGCTAGGTTATGGTGTAATTCACTCTTGTGTTGTAAAAGACAGCGAAAGGAATTAGAACCTAGAAAACCAAGCAGACTTCGAACTCGCAGGATTTTCTTTCACATAAATTTCACTGTAGCAGCAATGCCCTCGGAAAAATTTGCATAAATATGGAAATACAAAACAGCTAATTAAAATTTCACCACCCCTTTTGGAATAAGACACATTTAAACGTTATAACAAATCTGCCGCGTTTCCAGAACCGTCTACGACCATTATCAATACAGAAGGAGGGGCTTCAGTTGCTGAGAGATAAAATATTACCCAGAAGACAAGTTGAAAAATTTTACATTTCTTTTATTATTTCACATGTAACTCAAAGTTGAGCCAAAACTGCATTGCAGCTTTTGAGGGAATTAATTATGCCATTTCATCATCATTTTGATCCCAAGCATAATTGTCGAAGGCTCTTGCATCGGATGAGCCGAAATTATCAAGGGGAAGGAGAGAGATTGACGCTGAAATTAATTGTGGATAGAAACGATCGTTCTCGCTCGCCCCGAGAGAAATATCTCACTCTTCCATTGACCACCGTTTTGTGGAGGAAATGAAAAAAATCATACGCTGCCTCATTTATGGAGTCATTCGGTAACCCCTACAATTCAATTTTATAACACGAAGGAGAGGATTCTGGAGACCTGAGGCAAGATGATCATGAGGTACGAAAATGGCTACCCGTAATCATTTCACGTCAGACCACATTCATGGATTACCGTAGTCTAATTCTATTTCCTCAGATCCCTCAATCCGCTTTCCGCAGGCAGGAAAACGAACCACGAATATGTCCCCGCGAAGGCTTGAACTGCACTCAGGATCCTTACTCTCCCCTATTTCTCCCTCGCATTTACCTCCCCCTGCCGCGGGCTTTCCTCCCGTTCACTCCTTAGCCTCACTATCCCCCCTCATCCACAGTCTACGTTCTCCTCTCCCCGTTCATCTAACCTTTAAAAGGCTTTCACTCCCTTCCCCTCGCTCACTTCGACGGCCTGAACGCCCTTTTGGCTCCCCTCCCCCCGTGCCTCCCCTTGCCCTGACCGCCGTCCAATACCCCCGCTGCACTAATTACGACCGCAGCGCCAATTAGGGCTCCCGCGGGCGGAAAACGGAATCACATTTGCCAGCTTTACTGAAGCCCTTCTCAGGCAGCAGCAAGAGCCATCTCTCCCCCTCTTCAACCCTCCCGCTCTGCCCCAATATCCCCGTTGCCTGCCCCCTTCTCCTACACCCGCAGCCCCTCAGTCACCTCCCGCAAGTCCGCCCTGCGGCAATGAGTAATACACCGACCGACCCACGTCCTCCTTTCCACCATGTTTAGCTCTATCTTCCCTCGTCGGCCGTCCTCTCCTCTCTCCCTCTGGCTCTCTCTGCGTCAATGAAAGCCAGAGAGCATTGTCCAAGCTAAGGCCGAAAGGAGGAGATTCGATGCACCCGAAATGGAGCAATTACACGCTCGCCCAAGACTGCTCTGCCAAGCTACGTAATTTTCCAAGACACTCATTTCCTCCCACTCTTTGGGGGTCGATCATCATTCTCCCTCAATAAAGACACTGGATTTTTTCGCTAACAATAGTTTTATTTGAAGCGGGAATATTATTTATGAAGTTCATCGCAATTCTAATGGTATTTTTTTGGTTGATTAACTTCCTTAAAAGCAATATTTCGCGTCTTCACATAATTTTACCGTAGCCGTACACTTTTATACGCTGAGCCATAGTTCAGTTCCAGGACATCTGGCATAGTTAAAAAAATACTTTTTGATCTTTCTTTGACCCTGGAATAATTGGCAAATGGGCAGCTATCCAATATCGGAGGGGAAAGTATGACAACTCCGCCCCGCTCCCTCTGCCGACGTATGTGCCTGCTGCAAGGGATCAATGGAATTTTTGCATATTGGAGAAATATAATATAAAATATGGACTCTACATATTTTCAACATAATTATGACTATTTTTGTTGCCCGGTGAAATTTTGATCCGCCTCGTGAGATGCCGAGTTTTGCCATCAAATTTAATTATATCTTAAGACTAAAATGGATCTATAAATAAATTTGTTCCTAATAAAATTTGTAGTGAATTTATAAGTGTTTTTTTATCCTTTTGTCTCAGAACATTGAGTGGGAGTGAGATTTCCTTACTTATATGCAATGGAGAATGTCGTAAAATTGTAGAACGGATTTCCATTGACGACGGAGTACGCCTTTGTCCGGTGGTTATCCGTTTAAAAATAATTTGAGTATCAGAGGGCGTGTGGACTACAAAGAAAGTTTTAATAATTAATATTTATTATTTTTCGAGAGGCCGTGTAGGGATACTCATGCGTGTGGTTGGCAGCAAATCGTGTATATATTATTAAGCTATATTGGAAAAATTAAAGAAAATCTTTTACTCAGTAAATCTGATCATTCCAGCTAGTTTAAGATAAAGGTTGTACTGACATAGTTATATATAAATATCGCAATTAACTTGGCATGGCATGAGAAATTAATTGGTGTTTGGAATTAGAGCTAACTACGTTACATGTGAGCGCACAAAATGTGAAATGTAGGTTTTAAAACTCCTCCCGAGTCACGGTTCACCTTTATCCCTAGACGTTACTCTTAAAAAATTAGCAAGTTTTATTTTCAAACAAAAATCTATAATCCTGATAAATCAATTACTGAACTTCTACTATTCCCAAGTACTTCATCACTTCCAACCTCATATAGACTGTCGTCGAAGAACTTTCTAGCTCCTCAGGAATAAACCGGCTGTCATTTTTTTTTTAACTTCACGCCCGAAAATAAATAACTACATTTAATCCAATGCACTCGGTCATTAGTCGGTCATTAGTTCCTTGGGACACGTAATTCGATCACCCGGATGGAATAAGAGACTGACAGGGAGAAAGAGAGAGATCACATGCAAACCTAATAATCAACTCGGAATCCCGTCATGAAAATATATTTTTTTCTGGAGAAAAAGTACCACTGACATGTTCCTTGGGAGAATCGCTGATCGAGGAGGAGAAAGAGCGAGAAAGAGAAAGGGAGAGAGATAAAGATTGCGATGAAAGAGATTGGGGGTCAAAGAGAGGAATTTAAGAGAATGGAACTTGAAAAGAATACCTTTGGAACCAAAGAAAGAAACAAACAAAAATTATATACCTCGAAGCAAAATCCGAGCACTCGATGCAAGAGAGATTTTTTTCAAAGGGATCCTTTCGCTGACGACGGCCACACCTCAAAATAATCGAGCGTGTGGAACGAGAGAGATATAGACCCGAGTGCGTGCAAAAGAGAGAACATGATGAAGGAGCGCAATCTCCTTAAGCAAAAAACAAAAGACGCCAGATGACAAAAAAAATAATCTGGAGCTCAATGAATATTAAATGAGGATCTACTCGCTCGGACGTGCCCGGGCTGCTGTGTATTCATGTGTGTGTGCGTATGTTGTGTGCGCGCCTGTTTGAGACTCGGGAGGGCCTCCGCTGAAGTGGAGAGTGGTGACGAGGAGGTGGGAACTGGCGAGGGAGGGATTTATGATAGCTTTGTCTCGCGAACGAAAGGAGGAGGGAAAAAAAAGGAGGATGGATGATGAATAAATATGCGAAATAAAACGAGACGGGAATATAAGGCGTAGGCGGAAAAAATTGACTGGCGAGAAAGCGAGCGAGAGAAACGCAAGCAAAAACAAATGAAGAAATATAAACGTGTGGAATCAAAAGGACTTTGTTTTTTTTTTTACCCCTTAACTCCCCTCGCTGCTGCAGGGAATGCGAGAACGGGAGAAGACGAGAGAAAATAATCAAAGGAAAGGAGGAGCGCGTAAAAACAATAATGACCAAAGAGGTGTGAGGTGAAGGATTATGAATAAATAAACAAACACACAAGAAAGACGGTGCAGGAGGGAGGAATGTGGGAGGCAGTCATAAGCGGAGGGAAAGAATGAACGTCCTCAAACGAGATTGTATTCCGGTGGGATTGCATAGAAGGAAAGCGGTCGAAAATAAAGAAATTAAATCGTCCCTTCTTTTTATTTCGCTTGGAAGAGATGTCGAATGGGGAAACTCGGGAAGGAGTAGTTGGTGTTGGGAAGGTGGGAGGGATTAAGTTTTGAGCTATACATTACCTCCACTTGGTGTATTTTGAGAGGAGGTGAGAGAAGGCAAAATGGGAGAGAGCAGACGGTCGTGGATGGAGGTGTATATGACAAAAGGGACGCGGGAGAAGCAGAGAGGGGAGAGGAGGGAGGGGTTGTGGTTCTCGAAGACAATGGAAGTGGTCTCGGGATATTTAGTGAAAGGAATTGTTAAAGGGAAGGCGATTCCGATGGATGAGGGACATAAAAATTAAATTGAGCATGGGAATGAATTAAGCAGAAGCACGAAATGGTTAAAAAAAACCCTCCAATATGCGATGATAGATAGATCTATTAAAAAACCTTAGCTTGAATAGACTTTTTGGACCGCATCAAGGCAGGTAGAACGTATGAAAGACCGAAGAGGTAGATAATATGGGGAAAACAGGAGTAAGTCCGTGGCAATTGGTAAAGGCTGTCAGGAATGGAACCAAACCCTTTAATGGCTAGATTTCCGGTGAAGTTCCATTTCCTAGATTTCCATTATATCTGATTGGGCTATTATATATATATATATATATATATATATATATATATATATATATATATATATATATATATATATATATATATATGCAAAAGCAGGTTTGTTATAAAATGTAATTGCATCCTTTCGAACAGCGAAACATCGATGATTTCAGCTGTGAAATTAGGGGTGATTTCTACAAAATACACGTATGATTATTAAATTAAAGTCCTACATTTACGGGTTATCGTTCAGATTGAAAATTTTTTTCTCCAAAATGGCTCCCAAGTACCAACTTTAGTATTTTGTGTCTCGTAGGTATTCTCATTAAGGGTGCCTGGGTTTCTTTTACACTGCACGATTGATTTGCATCATGTACTCTTTTTCTTCAGAATAAGTGTACTCAAATAGACCAATGTCAAATTGCTTTCCAACAGAGATTGAAGGTTTCTCGTTCCGAAAAA
Organism: Hetaerina titia; assembly: GCA_037158775.1. Lineage (NCBI taxonomy): Eukaryota > Metazoa > Arthropoda > Insecta > Odonata > Calopterygidae > Hetaerina > Hetaerina titia. Next base: position 102,991,595 of record CM073773.1, on the reverse strand, counting down.
TGTACGATCGCGCATAAAACATTGAGTGTTTTTAGCCTGTGCACAAAAAATAGGCATTGTAGAAAGGTAATCATTCAAGAAATTTCTATACTCCGATTTCGCAAACGTTCCGAAGAAATACTACTTTTGAACCCACTTCATTGTTTGTAAATCAGTTTGCTTATTTGAAAATCCGAAATTATAAAGCAATCATTTCCGTATGATATAATTATAATCAGTAATTGCGGAGGATATTCCATTCAGACGTCATAGATGTTTTTAAGAAAATAGGGATAGAAATTAGGAGTGTACTCGTTCGATTAGGCAAGTGTTTTTAGCATATTTATCCGAAATAATTACCATTTGAATAATTTTATATAGAAAATGGATTATATATATATATATATATATATATATATATATAATATATATATTATAGAATGAAATGGAAGGAAAATCGCTCTAAGAGGGAAAATTTCATTGGATCATTAATATCGGAGATGAATATCTTACTGAAAACCTATGAGGTTATTAAAATTGAGAATTTAATACTTATAATTAAAATAATTTAACACAATTATGTTTTTGGCAGAAGGAATAGGTTCTTCTGGGCCTACATGTATTTTCAAGCCCATTTTAGTGGAAGAAGTAGCCTTTGGCTAGGATAATGCTACTCTTGAAGACCTAATTTCTCTCAATAAGGACTTCAGAGTACGCATGCCTTCGAGTTTTCTCCAGTTATGCAAAATTCAATTGCCTGAATTGCTGTTGGTGAGATCTCGCCGCATACTCCTGGGCCAAAAACATCTTGCGATTTGGAAAGTGGAGGAGGTGTCCGGTCAAACATCTCTGACTTCCGACTATCCACAACCACCCCTTTCAATCCCTCACTCTGAACCCCCTTTGCTCGTCAAGAAACCCAACCAAGAGCGGGACCTCTTCCTTCCTACCCCGGGTTTTACCCTACCATTTTCTACCCCGCCGAATCCTCCCCCATCCCCGAAGCAAACACCCTCCGCACCGAGTTTCCCACCCCCACCCCAACTCCCACCCTCCCACCACCGTCCGACCCATTGTTGGTGCATGTCCGTACTGGAAGCAAAGCCCGGGGAGGGGTATGGCTTGGGGGAAGGGGAGGGCGTGGTGATGCGTGCGGGCGAGTAGTAGGAAGAAGCATATCACCTTACGGCGCATTCTTGGGAACTAGCGTTCCTCCCTCCCCCCACCACACCTCTCCCACCGCCTCCTCCTCCCCCGAAAAAACCCTTCCTACCCGATCCGGGGTTGAGGGGAGTACGGGAGAGGCCAGGGGGGAGAAATGCCTCCCCTTAAACCAGACGTCGACGTCTCCCCGGGTCCTGTCCGAATGGTTTTCTGCACGGTCGCTTCGGAAGGACGTGGAAACCCATTGTTGTCCTCGTCCCACTACCTACTCCGCCTCGAAAAAAGACTCCCAAGGAGCCCTCCCACCCCCTAAACATTTGATCGCTCACAAAACACCCCACCCCCTCCTGCCCATCCACCAGTCCATCCCGACTGGGCCTCCCGTCCGTCCCGTCCTTCGCCCCGTCCTTCTCTCCCTCCCTACCCTTCCGGTTGCACGGAGGCCAATGAAGACTTCATTCCCCTCCGTTCTGCGTCGTCCTCCTTCGCGGCCTCCTCCGGCGAAACCCGCCCCGACTCCTCCACCTTCAAGTTCCCTCTCAAGCATTCCCTCCCCCTTGGGCCCTCCCTTCACAATGCTCCCGGAGAGCTCCATTACATCTTATAAGATGGCTTCCTACCAGCTCTCCTGCTTCCCTCCGTCTTTAGAATACCCATCCCGATGTTTTTTTTCTCCCTCTCTCCTCATGGTTTAAACATTGGGGTGGGCTGGCGTTTAGAGTGTTCGGGGGATGGATGGGGAGATTTGAACGGGGGGTGAGGTAAGTGAGGAGGTTTGGAGGAGTTGAGGGTGGAGCGGGAAAGGGCTCGAGAGTGGTTTTGAGTGGAAAGGGATTGTTGGCAGGGTTACCACCATGAACGTCTTGAGAGATCATGAGATTTCCATTGATAACAATCATCTAATGTTCACATTGTTAGAGGTTCCAATGGATACAGTTATTTTTTCCCTACCACCATCAGAAATAAACTGATGACCGTCAATAACACTGATCTATGATTGTTTATTTTCCCTCTTTGTACGTATCTGATGTCCCACTGGAATATTTTATGGTGCCCAACATCATATTTTTCCCTCTTGTCCGGTGTTCTGCGAGATTTTCTTTTCATTTAATCCACCTTAATTCGAGCATAACAAGGTTATTGGACTTAGTTGGAACTCACAAATTACAAGGATTTCAATCTTGCAAACATTAGACTCTATAAATTGAACATTATGTTCCCTTTATGCCAAGCTAAGAATGTACAATGACTCTTCAGGTTAACAAACGTTACGCCTCTTCACTGAAAAAGTCCAACTTTGAATTTTCGTTGCCACATACGAGCCCATAATAATGTGAAAAATTGCTCCTGTCCTCCGGCCTACATGGCTTTGAGTAGAAATCAAGCTATTTATTCATATACCAATTAAAAATTCCACGGGATTAAATGGGACCCGGAAGAAGAACACTTAGATAGAGAAGAAAAAAACGAACCCAAGTTATTACTTACCAATTTAAAAGAAAGATGTCACACTCAGAATTTATTTATGAGTATACGTCAATTTTTTAACAGAGCTCCTAACCTGAGAGCTCATGCGCCGAAAATGCCGATTAAAGAGGTGGCTAAGCTATTATTTAAAAAGAGTCATTGCAAACGTTTGCATGTTTTGAGGTATTTTCTGGAGACTCTTATCTCTTCACCTTCCCCATTTCTTGTCTACAGTTTTGTCATTGATATAATATAATAGGTTAATATTGTCAATTTTGTCATTAATATAATAAGCTGTACTGATGGATATCCGAAGTTATAAGTGTCTTAATTATAAAATGAATTATATTGTTGATATTCTTCCCTTTTATATACAGAAATGAGTGGCAAAGTGCTGTCTGTGTGGCATTTCCGTTCCACAATTCCCTCTTACCCGATCCGTCTTCCATATAACTTATTTTCGCGATGGTTTTATTCCAACCACCTTCGTGTTTGGTACATTATACGGGAAATTTATTGTGCAGTAACAAGGGGCCTGAACAGAATTTCTGTTCAGTTAATTATCCGTTTACAAGGATGCAACCAATGAGTCGGCTTAACACTAGAATCGCATATTTAAACGGTTATACTTGTGTCACGTAACATTTCCCAACTCATCATCAAACTAACCATCCACCCTCAGTCCAGATAAATTTGTATTCGGCAGCAAATGCTCTTATGAAAAATAGCTGTGAAGGTTGTTTGTCGAAAAATATTATCTTTCGCGACATATCATTTTCTAAAACAAATTTGTGGTGAGAACATGTTCCGTGAATCTGAACCCTTAGAGGTGACGTCACCGATTAAAACGAATGATGGGATCAAATGGTTAATTATTTACCGTTATTAACCGATTCGATCTAAGGCTTATCCTACATTTCATTCGGTTAACCGGGAGTCTCAAACTTTAGCATTTACTATTTTTTAAGGTCGGATAACCGGTTAATCGGTTAACCTGTTTTCACGAGCCGTGCTGCGATCTCAGAAGGTGGCCACCGTGGCTGATAGTGTGCATTCGAGAAACAGAAGAAGACTCGAGTTAAAGGATCTTGAAATAGTCCGGGAGTAGGATAGGGTGGTCGTCGGCGGATGGACCAGTCTTTTCTTTCTTCCCTCCCATCCCCTTCCTTCTTTTCGTGCAGTGGCCGGAAAGGACACGGTCTCTCTCTCTATCTTTGTGGTGGCATGTTTCTTTTAACGGATCAGTGGATGTTTTTTTTCTGTCCGGGTCCCGCTCCCTTCCCTCTCTCTCTCACCCTCCGCCTCTCCTCCTTTCCTTTGACACTAGAGTGTGCGGGGATTCGGATTGGGCATTGGAAGTCGAATGAGAGGCTTTCGGGATGAGCGGAGATACCCGCTCTCTCTCTCTCTCTCTCTACCATCCCCCCAGTTCATGTAATCTCCCCGAAATGCGCCAAAATCCTTCTCGCTTCGTATAGTTTTCACGCTTTTCCCATCGGTGTGCTCTCGTCCAGTGCGTAGGTTATTGGTGCGAACGAGGAGCGTAAATAAACTCTCCACGACCGCAGCTCGGCTTATCCCGGATGGTGAGCTTGAAGTGTTAGTGTTGTCACCTCCTTCGGGTTTTGGATATAAAACTAAAAGGCCACCTCCGGCGGGACTTGGAGATAGTTATTTAATCTAATGGAAAGTATTTTGGACGTATTTTTCATGAATCAGTTAAAATTTCAATGCCAGAGAGTTGAGGGTTATTCGAAGGAAATTCAAGTATTTTTTAAGGGGATGATTTAATCATGAATTTTTTGTAAAAAAATATGAGACATATATCCATTGACTCGTATGATCCAACAGTTATTACTATTATTAAGAAGACAGATCTTTCACTTTACATTAAGGAAGGAAGATATCTTTGCGCGAACCCTGCCATAAATTCATAATATATAATAAGGGTATTTTTGCAAAAAGATCTTACACCTACCACGCAAAAACATAAATCGCATGAATTTCTTGTTTAATCACTTGAAGAAGATAGCCCGTCAAGGTTATTATTCATGCCGTTCGTAGGTGGAAAAATGTTTCATGCATGACATATATATTCCAACTGCAAATGGTAGAGCTTTAGAAATAATACTTGACCATTGTAAGGAATTCAGTAAATGTGAAACTTTTGAGTTATTTAAACTTTTAGTTATAAAAGTATAAGAACTCTAAAAGTAAAAATAATTTTCAAGGAGTTTCCATGTGTTATTGACTAAATGACTGACTAACGCTATGAAACACGACAGAGAAAATTATGAGCATATTCCTAACAAATTCAATTATAGATAAATAATTATCATTCCTGATTTTGTATTTTTTATTAAAACTAATCGTTGAAATATCTTTTTCATGATTTCTTTGTCTTAAGGATGCATTTATATGCGCTAAAACATGATTTGTCGACAACCCAAATGAAATGCTGGGACAGAGCAATTTCCTTAGGCGCATTTTTTTAAATTCCAAGAGCTAATGTTTGTTTAAACCATTGAATTTTTTATGGAGGTAAACGTTGGGTTTATCTTGGAAAACTGGTGTTTTGGAACATTTGACGTAGGCATCATTAAGATATCCAGGTTCTAATCCAAGACAAGATTCCTGATTTTTTATCGCGTCCAGCAGTGTATTAATGACTACCTCGTTAGATAGATTAGAGTTCTACAGCATTATCTTCCTTTAAAAATGCAATTATTAGATCATAAATTTCCCCGCATGGAAATTAGCATGAGAGGCATCTTGGAGAGTTTAAAAAATGCTACGCTTAAGGTGATATTATTGATGTTGAGCTCTTAATTTGAACAGTCGTCATCACGATCCATCTTACAATCTACCTGACGCTATACACGTATGCATAACAATAGATTAATAATTATTGAATTTTCCAATAACTATTACAGCCACGCGAACGTAAACGCGGAAAGATGTCAAAGAGTCAAAAGTTCACACTCTGGGCGACGGGTCGAATATTTATCTTCGCGGCTCATCACTAGTCCCACTACATATGACATTAGGAACACGAGTTGAACGACCTAAGGCGCATGATTTGTCTCATGCTAGCGCGAAACCATTGGCGGTTTCGGCAGCGCGCGGTTTCCAGTTGCCCCGCCCGGGGCAGCAACAGTCCACCATCCGGGCGAAGGAGTTCGGCGCGCTTTTAAAGCCTAACCGCAATGTGCGTGTTGGTTTCGGGCCGATGCATGTGTTGGGTGTGGGGAGAAAGAAGAAGGGGGAACATTGGAGGCGGAGGGAAGGTGTGATAGCGAAGGGAGGGAGAGTAGTGGACGGAGGTTTTGGAGAGGGAGGATATATTAGTAACGGCCGTGTGGTTCTGGAGGGTGGGGTGCTCGTGGGACTAGTTGGACGGCCGTTTGGTTTGAGGTTAAGTGCTTGAGCGGTTTGGCACCCGCACCTTCCCCCATTTCCCCCGCCCTTCGCCCCTTGGAAGTCTGGTGGGAAGGAGGGTGGGAGATGTATCGAGAAAAATATCAATGCATATGCATCCTCGGTAAATAGAGAAGCAGTGCGGCTGAGGAGCAACCCAAGTGATAATTTGGTAACAGATTGAGAATTATGTAGATGTAGATGAATTAAATAAAGAGTGATTTAATTCCATGTGCTTATTTTTAGGCTAAGTACATTAATTACATTTTCTCAAATTCCGAAAATAATTATAAATCAACTCATCTGATTCCCTAACATGTTATTTTATAATAAATCCAGGAAACACGTAATTACACCACGGTAAATTCCCGTGTCAAATATTTTAAAGCTTCTTTTTATTCCTATGACTCCATAAGGGCACTAAACCATATTGATTTAGAGAATTTTCGGAAATGGTGAGTCAACTGAAGCGTGGATGTGGAAGAGAGAGTGGTGTGGTCAAAAGGGGAGTTCGTCCAAAGGATGGGGAAGGGAATGCGATATGGAAAATTGGCGAAACCCAACACCCACCAGTGCTTTAGAGGAGGAGAAGGTAGAGATTCGTTCGTGCGGGGAAGGGTTCTTTAAGCCCTGCATCGCCCATCTGTCGGTGGTTTTGTCGGATGGCGTCTGCCCTCCTGTGGTGGACGCGGTCGAGTCGGACGGATGCCTTTTTCGTTCCTAACCACCTTCTTCTCCCCTCCCTCCCCCTTCGCCCTCGTCGCCCATGGCTTTAGGGTGGCCTCTTGATAATTCGGCGCAAATGTGCGCGCTTCGGTGAGTCTTGCTCGGCAACGGCCCTTCGTGCCACCTGCCAAATAATGTTCAGTAGCCGCATGTCGGTTTGGACCCCTTTGTTTTGTTGGGACACCGCAATGCTTGTGGAAGAGAGGCGGGGAGGTCCCATTAAAGGATTACGTACCAACAGGCACTTATTGGGTAACGCAATAATTATTACCCGTCATCTCTTTTCGCTAAGCACGTCGATAGTGCCTACATTTTTCGTATTTAACTCATAGACCCTATAGAATTGCGAGAAATGTAAAATCCTTCTCCGTGCCTCTTAGCGCGGATCAGGTGACAGTATTGGCAAGAGTCGTCACTACGGATAAACTTCAAGGGAGTGCGTTAAATGAGTTATCCAATCATTGAGAATTCCAGAACAATTAACAATTTTAAATTCGCAACGTAAACCTTATGTTATTAACTTCATATTTCTCAATGAAGCAGTGCTCCAAAGTAATCATTCGTGCGATATTAATAAAAGGTCGTCTTTAAGCATGAAATTTGGCTGCAATAGGATGCTGCAAAAATGTCCTGACATAAGAAGTTATTTGATGGCATGCTTTTTAGAAGGGATGAGAAAGAGTGCCCTTTTGAGGTAAACGCAAAAGAAAAATGAAGAAAAAGAACCTTCGACATTTGTTCTTATCGAATGTCTTGGAGTACGCATGGCTAAGCAGTAGGATTATGTGGAATTTTATGGGTGGTAGAATTGAAAATACGCAAGTAATAAGTCGTTATACCGATAGGAAATGGAATAGTCGTATCTATTTGATTTTAAGAAGATAATGGTGCTGTGATTAAGGTGTTTGCATGGAGCAGAGATGTTCATGATATTTACTCAGATGTGCTTCATTTTCAGTTTTTCCTTCTTGACCATCCACATCACTAGACTATCTTCCACTAAAATAATGGTACTTATAAGGTCTTATAAAGTCAACTTCCCCGCTTAACTCTTATTTTACTCTCCCTCCCTGCGCATGCCTCTTCATTTCTGCGTGGTACAGTCTCTCGGGCAGAGCATCGTATCAGATTGAGTGATCTCATGCCAAGTTGTACTGTACTTATCAATAAACATCGCGCAACAAACTGAATATGCGTATTCGATAAGCTAAGCGCCCTTGCGAGAGATTGGTGAACCCATCGCAAGCATGTTACCCTTGTACAAATATAAATGAAATATGTTTATGTGGGATTTTTATCAATAAAATGAGACCTTCGGCGCCCATGATTTATCGATCTTTGTTTTTCCGGGAAAACAAAATGTTTCCGAGATGTCTTAAAGCAAATAGTCTGCTTATCGTTGAAACGGTGCCAATCTAGTAAGTACCTACTGGAAACGCACACAAGGACATAAAACATATGCGGTAAAATCATATTAATACGTCCGTTAGAATTTCCTTGCATTTGGTAACCTATTAACGCGAGTGAATAGAAAAATCCCGGTGTACCAAAGGGTTGTCTTGCTGGAGAAAAATTTGGTTCACAAAAAAAACATGCTCCCTTGAGGTATTTTCCGTTGTTCGTGATGGAGGAGCACCTCTCACGCGGGAAACCACGTTGGCGAAAATTGCCATCGCACCATAAATCATTGAACTCACGTATGAAAAAAATATCAGGATCTCGTGCTCATTCTATTTTCACCTGTTTGTTTTCCGTTGTACTCGAGAAGTGTGCCATTGGAGCGATTTGTATGGGAGGGTGTGACCTCAGCGAAGCGCCACTCTCGAACGTGAAAGAGGTGTACACATCTAGGCCTGATGATTCACTATGAAAACGTGTTGTTCCACTATGGCCGGCGTAAGGAAAATAATTATAGTAAGACTGCAAGTAACTCCGTCTACTTATTATTGCTTAGCTACGCAAATTGACCAAATACTTATTTATTTTAAAATATCTCTCTCTCTCTTCCTTCTGGGAATGACCTAAATTCAGTTTTGAAATGCGCTCCGCCAGAGCACGCGCAACCAAACACATGAATTTTTTATAGGTATTTATTAAACGATTCTCTTTTCGAAAGAAAATACTCGCACCACCTGTATGAGCGATGAGATTTGTTCTTGTTCTCAGTGGCAGATAATTAAAGTGTCGAAAGTTCTATGGTTCAACTTCCGGTCAATGCAATATATTTGCACTGGTGAACTACTCGATTCCGCCTTCCCCACCTCTCCTGTGTTTGTCCTTTGTATGTGTTTGTTCCTATCCATTTTCCTATTTATGTATCCATGTGAATATATATATATGTATGTGTGTGTGCATTTAAATATATGCATTATATATATATAATATGTACATATATATATATGTGTGTGTGTGTGTGCATTTAAATATATATATATATATATATATATATATATATATATATATATCGATGATGCGGAAGTACTCACGAGAGCAATATAACTTTTGGACGGCACACTAGAACACAGAATAAAACAGATAACACGTAAAAGGACACTCACACTGTAGATGATTTAAGCTTTCGGCCTACTCCGAGACCTTCTTCAGGTCAGACTCACCTGAAAAAGGCCTCGCAGTAGGCCGAAAACTTAAATCATCTACAGTGTGAGTATCCTTTTACGAGTTATCTGTTTTATTCTGTGTTCTATTGTGCCGTCCAAAAGTTATTTATATATATATATGTATATATATATACATAAGGTTTATATATATTATAAACACAAAATACAAACACCGGAGGGGTGGAGAAGGTGGAATTGAGCAGATCACGTTCAAGTGAAAAAATATTTCCTTGACTGGGACCTGAACCATAGGTCTTCCAATTTGCTGGCCCGAAGCTCTATTCTAACTGATACTCTATATGTGTGTATCATATAGACATAACACATATAGAAGTCACTAAATAGTCATAGCAAACACAGAAACTAAAACACATAAAAGAGGGACTCACTAGTTCTCGAATTTTCGGTGGTGCACATATATAGAAGAATATATAATATCTATAAAGGAGAGAGAAGGCTGAAATCTTAAACTTTGAAATGAGTGTCCTTTTACGAGTTTTCTATTTTATTTTTGTGTTCTATTTTGCCGTCCAAATGTTAGATTGCTATGGTGAGTGCTTCGATAAATCATCGATATATATGTACACTAATGTATATTTAAATTTATAAAATGATGTATGCTATATATACAAATTTAATTTATGGATGATGGGCTTTCAACTGAATTATGTATATACATTGAGAGGATAACTGTATTTACAGTACTACGATGATCGACTAGGATCTACGTGAAAGACAAGAAAATATGATTATGAACAGGAATTTGGTTTTCAAATCTATATGGTTAGCGTTCTTCAGGAATTGCTGGAATAACTTCCTAATGTACTCACTTGTGTATAGGGTTGAGAAATGTGATTACTCGTAATGCTCCTAAACGAAATTTTGTTCTATAAACATTGGATTTCGATTCATTCTTCGTGATTTGATCTTCCGTTATTTTTCTAGAGAGCCTTTAAAACTCATTTCCAGTGGAGAGTAGGTTGGCGGATGGGGTAAGCGTGTCTTGCCCCAGATACCCTTTCCCCTTTTAAAGTTCCTTTGGCTAATATGGAGCGATTTGAGGAGAGCGAATGCTGGATACGAAAGACAGTGACTTGGGTGAAACGCAGGCACTCCTTGAGGGGGCACAGTGACATCGTCGGAGAGAGTTAAAAGGTCGCGGTGACGTGGGTAGTATCGGACTCCCTCGGGCCAGGAGCGTGTCGCTCCCTTCGGGCGCCCGGGATATTTCCACCCTCGCGTTCGCGTGTCGGTCGCGTGCCCACTTTAAGAGTGTGGCTCCCGTTGTGACCTATCCCACTCCCTTTGCCCCACCTCTAACACAGAAGTACATTTAGGAATTGATATTAATAGACCAGGTGATGAAAGGGTAGCACCTGCGATAGTGTTGAAGAGGTGTGGTGAGCCTCGAGGAAAGTACTCTCGTAAAGCGGTAGGACCTGAGTGTAGGGTAGTTCGAATGAATACGTTAAGAGCTTTTTCTTATGGAGGCATATTTAGGGCGCCATTAGTCAAAGGTTTCCCTAGTAAAGGAGGGACCTCACGTCCCCACCTGTCGGATTCGTAATGGTCGAGTGTGCTTCAATTGATTAATTAACCTTCATCCGTTTTGTCTCAATAAAAAGAGGAAATGGCTCTTTTCGTGATCTTATGCATGCGTTAACATGCAACAATTTCAGAGTATAAAAATTATTCACCTTGACTGGAACTAATGAATGCTTAAAATAATCCAATAATACATTCTTTCTTCGAAGATATATTCTCTTTATTTAAATTTTAGGACAATCGGAAAAAAATCACTACTTTTTACTGTTGTGAATAAATTATTTACGTTTTATTGGGTGTACTCTCTTGTGATGTTACGATACTCGGAAAGCTCTTTCTCAAGAGCCCATTTTCTACTTAGAATTGCCCTTTCAAGTTAATTTGCAACAGCCTGTGTACATCGTGTCTTTAATTATATCCTCTTTGTTAGTTATTCTGTTCCTTGATTTTAGGTATTTATCGTACCAATAGAAAATGAAATAGGTGGCGTCATGTATGTATTACCTAACTGGTACTTAAATTAGATAGAAATATTTGTGTGTTTATTTGCCAACTACTCCATTTTGACTTGACTTCAACGCATTTGCTAAGTGTGAGGATAAATTAAATCGAAGGAGTTTTTAAGCATCATTGTATCTATTTTTCACTCATTGTTTATAAACTTTAGTTATTGCATCATTAATTGATATGCTTAATCATATTCATATTAGGCAAAACATAAACTAAATTTAATTTTGACGAGGACGCAGTGATGTCATGTTTATAAAGAAATTAATTTGAATATAAATTTTTTTAAAATTTGGAAGTTTGAAACCTTTGGAAGAAAATTTTAATCATAATCGACTGTGATCTATCAGAAGAATTATTTGCATTGAATGACAGTTTACCAACAGCAGAAAACAGTCAATGAAATTAGAATTATGTTTTGGTTGCAGATGTTCATCACGAAACACGATATTTGATGCCACTGTGTTACAAATAAGTTAATATAATTAACAAAATCAAAGACTTGTTCCTACGAAAGGTTGGTGGCAACCCTCTAGATTATTCATTTCCAGTATATATTCATTTTTTCATTGCTTAAAATCATGCATTTTTGTTTTCCCATTGTGGCTAATACCTATTATTGGCTTCTGTTCACACCCAATTTTCAGATAAATTTTTCATTAGTTACGACAACCATTTAGAATCTCTTTATTTGTCCATCTCCCTTTTTCAGCCTCACATTCTGTTGCTTGTAATATTCCATTGATTTGATTGGTGCAATCATTCAATTTTAGCTGTACTAGTGAAATAAATATCAGATATAAGAACAATATTGCTGTTCATATACTCCATCCAGTGATCAAATACTTCAAATAAATTTGGCAGGAAATTCATTATCCGTCGCCCCATTAAAATAGTTTTTGTTATATGCTAATTTGCAAAGCACTCTTTGTTAAGGACATAAATATGGAGAGGATTTGCTTATTTTCCAAAGCAATGAGATACATTTGATTCAACGTGTTCTCATTCCACGAATTTTCCCAGGTAAAATACTTCTACATATTTTTCAAGAGATTCGTTCAATCTTGTTCATCGAAATTCTTGGGCCGATGAAAAAACGTGAAAAACTTCCCGCGGGGAATGAAAGTTTGTCAAAAATAAATACAAGAGCGTTTCTTTCGCAAACTGATTGGGGCACTTGCCTCGTTCTAATTTCGTCACAACCGCGTTCACAGCCGCCGAACCATTTGTCCGGAAAAAAAATCATCCCACGTCGCGAATGCTCTGAGGAGGAATAATAAGCAGGTTGAATGAGAAAGAAAAGTGTAAACGGACAGCGTTTCGCAAGCGTCGGAATTTCAGTCTAAACCTCCGCACGAAGGGACACGCTCTGGGCGCGCGTGATGATTGCACCCGCCTCGATCTCTCCGGAGGGTGGACGAGGACAGCGCAGTGCGGGCGGGGAGACCGCCATTCGTCATCTTTGAGCTTCACTGTCGTCGCTGCCGCGCCCCGGACTCGTGATTTGAATGATCACATCTCGGGAAGTTGGACTAGGGTTGGTAAGGGCAGTGCAGTAGTAAATCGTCTGTAGCAACCGTCTGTCAAATATTTAGAAACCGTTTGAATTCCGGATCCTAATGCTCAAATCCTCAAGAGAACCTGAAAACACAAAGAGTGGGGCACTCTTGAAACAAGATCAGACTGACGGTGTGTGGTGAATAGGTATCGTATCGCCACAGTGTTCGTAATAGTTCACATTTTACTACTTCTTCAGTAATGTTATGCTAAAAATGTCGGCCGTGTTTCCATTAATAAATTAGTACATAATTTAATAACATTGTTTCTTGATATATTTTGAAATCAAAATGGATGTAGCAGCGTAATGACGTTCCTTCGCCAAACCTAGCATAGATTCTTTTATACATCTTTTTAATTTATGAAATACATGCTGAGTATGGATGGCGAATTCCAGCGCTTTCTTCGGAATGAATGTGGCGAACTAACAGCGAATATCTTTGAAAGGGGAATAATGTATTTAGGGTCTAAGAGGAGATCACAAGTGTATAAGAATTACTATTTCACAATGCATTGTTCTATTCAGTAGGACATTTGTCCGCATAATATTCGAGCAGTCTGTCTGTGGTAGCTAATTAGGTACAACACTCGGGATCTAATACTAGAATATAACTTCAAATCCGTATGAATCTGCACACGTCCAGCTAAACGCCATCCTCGAGATAATTTAGCTGCCGCATCTTCTTGAAAAGGCGTAGTAGCCCCAGGATTAGAACGTGCCTTCTACTTCGAAGTGCAAATTTTAGACACCCGACACATATAATTGTACATATTTGTAATATAGTATAGACTGAATATGCAGTCATCTCTATTCTTACCTATCACAAACCATAGAAATAATTCCTGTATTTTCATTTGCAAGATGATTTCGGAAGGATATATTGCTAACATTAGATAACTGGAGCCAGGGCATCACGCGGAAATACAGGTATGTACCTGTATGTAGAAAACAACGTACATCACCGGTTTAGTTATAAGATGTGAGATTAAAATTGAAGTAACGACAAAATAAACTAAAAAAACTTGAGTGTATAGTGCAATGGGTTGCAGAATACTAATAAAGATTAAATCAGTTGATCGATTCACTAATAATTACGCAATACTTGGTGTAGGTTAAAAAAACGTTTGTGATTGGAGATGAAATTTTAGAGAAAAATGTTCTGGACTGATCGTAAAATCAGAGAAATATCACATAATATGCCCGATAGTTTCAGAGTAAGAATAGCTACAATATTTACCCAAAATCGGAATTTCCTCAAACGTTGTAGGATGTTGCAATGTACATTATTGCCACAGCTTATATTTTGAAGCATTCTTAGCGATTGAAATTCGAGCAAATTAAAAGAATATATAAGAGTAATCAAGTAGAATAAGGAAACATAACAAAATTAACCTACGATAATTCTCCAATGGCTCTATTAACTTTCTACATAGGAATTTCGTTTAAAGTGCTTCTAGGTACGCAGGGTATACGGGCTGATAGAATAAACCAAGGAAAGCAAGTTTATGGGCAAACCTCTATTGCGGGATGTGATCGATTTCGATCAGAGAAACAGATGATAACTTTTCGAACCGTTGGGTAATTTCATGAAGATGGTTTACTGTTGAAATAAATGCATAAAAAAATTCCAAAACATACATGAGGCTTTTTATGGCCCAAATTTACACCTACGTTGTTACAATATTTACAGCAAAATGATAAGACCTAATCATTCGCCAAGGTTATTCTATTTTCAGTCATGACGGGATGCTGTTCGATTCGTGTTCCTCATTTTGATTCTCGTCTCTCTGTTGACATCATGAAGGTATTTTCCAATTGAGAAATAAGTAAACAAAGTAGGAATTGTTTTCTCTTTTTCTCCTAAAAGAACATCAGAGAGATTTATGGTAATTGAAGGAAAGCATTTTCGAACGTTATATTTTTAAACACATGTTCTGACTAGCTTAGGTGCTGGTTATCATTGGTCAGTTGCATATAAAAGTCAACCAAGATAGTATACTTTGTCGTATTTCTGCATCTGGATGTAAGTAACCCCCCTCATACTCAGGGAAGGTAAATCATGATCATTCATGATTATCAGTCAACATGAGAAGATCACATTTAGTGAGTGATAGTTTCCTTTGGGCTATTATTTTATGATAAGTAATTGTGGGTAACTACATATTTTTCAGTTCAAAAGTTAGACGGACAGAAATGTGAATGTGATTACAGAGAGTACTTTTTCATGTCACTTATCATGTAATTCTATTTGAATATATTATCCTAGCGTCGACTTTTCTGTTTAAATAAGCACTTATGTATTTGACTGCAATTTTTTTAAAAGGATATTATATCACCAGAAAAAAACATCACTCGATGGGTTTCTCTGTTTCTGGCAATAAGTACATCTTGTCTCACAATTTGAGGAACGAACAGAACTAGAAATATCATCCGCATAACTGTTCGTTTGTTTACCTGAAAGTATTGTCTGGCCATTGGTAACGGACTGCCATCTAGGAAGAAAACGCTTATTAGTCTTAAAACGTAGGGACTAGGGCAAAAACACCCATAAATACACAAATATTTTTCTGTCACCATGTTGTAAACTGAGACTCTTGGGAGGAAAGTTTTCTTTTCCTAAGTGCCAAATTCCGATGCATATCTACAGAGGAAAATACTGAGGCCGTTTACATTTTGCGCATCGCACACATAGATGATTTCTTACGATGGATGGATGGATCCTTTCGCACGATAGAGTACGACGGAATAGGTAGGTACTATTTCTAGGAACGCGAGAGGGAGTTGTTCCTGTGTCACGGATGTGTCGGTCGCGTGGTCAACGAGGCGAAACGGATGGCTGGAATCGTTGGCGCAAAAACAGCCTCGGGTGTTGGCGGGCTTGCATAAGCGCCGCTAAAGCTCGCGCGGAGGCAGTCCGCCCATTGGCCGTTTCGCTTCCCGACTGGACTTCGAGGCCGATGCATGCATGTATGGAAGGAGGAAAGAACGGCACCGATGGGAGTGGTCAAATTTGCTCGCGAGTGCACGGAGCGATGTCGACGGGGCCGGCCTTCGCGTAAAATGTCTCGGGGAGGAGGGGTCGGAAAAGGGGTCGAAGAGAAGAGGATTTGGGGAGAAGTGAGCGGAATTGCGAGAATGATGGGGGGTTGTGGGGGCAGAGGAGGAGCAATGAATGATGAAGGGGTCCTCCCCACTTAATGCGTGGGAATCGGCTGTCACGCACTCGACGCCGGCGATATTTGCCAGTTGCCGTTTCCCGGCAAACAAAACTGCCAAACAATTGATCGGTTTGTTCTCGCACGTCCGCCCGTGTTTTCTAATGGCATAGCAGGGGGAGAGCTAATTCGGGCGAGGCTCCTTGTTTTTGGGGATAATAGATGGATGGCTCGGCCATTGAAGGTGTTCGTAAACTTCCCGAACAAAAGCTGTTTTCCCTCGTGACTGATAAAAATTACGTTTCCGGAATTGTCTCGCGAGTGCTAATTTAGTTTGCCACTTGCATTTGACCTCATCATCTCTTGAATGTAGATAGCCATTTCGCTCTCTTATTTTTCTTCCAAATTGTTTATAAGGCCGCAACTATACATTTACAAATTGAAGGATTAACGTATTGACAGTCGCCGGATATCGTCGACTGATGAACTAATTTGCGCCTCAAGATTATTTTAAGTTATTTTGGGTAATTTTATGGGGTAAGTAACTCATTCCAACGTTGACTATGGTACTTAGCGGGAAATTCCAATTTGTTACAGTCGTTTTGTTCTATACGCGTAATGATTCAATGATTAATTAGGACATTTCAAGGAAAAAAAATTACTTTCAACATTTCCGAAGTACTGGATCAATCTAACATGACATTTGAGACGATAAAGTAACAGTTTAGGTAAGTAGACGCGATTACGCTCTAAATATCTTGTCGTGTATTCTTTGGGAACTGCTGTAGATAGGAGAGGCAGAAGCACATATTTATAAATAGAGTCATGAATAAATAATTACCTATTTTATCGTCGCAATCTGTATATGACCACACTGAAATCTCCTCTATTTATATTTAATTAAAATTAATCAAATAAAAGTGTTTATTATTCTCCCTATCTCAGCCTTAAAGCATTAATTACATGTATTTATGAAGATATTTGTTCGATATCAATGATAAATTTCATAGAAATATGTTTAGATATATGATTTTTTGGAATAAATGATTGATAAATACTATTTGGTTGACTAATAAATAGGTGAGTACTTGTTCAAAGTCATTTCCAGGTAGACATATATGAGTTGGTCCACATTGTCTCTCTATCGTTAGAAATCATACTCAATAAATAAACCACTCGACACACTACCAGTGGATACCCGTAAAAGGATATCTGGGAATAATCCTCCGAGGAAGTAACCTCCGGGTTTTGAACTCGCGAACAAACATATAGGCAGTCGATATAATAACTACTGTATCATTTAGTGATGTAAATGTTCAATGTGTGACCAGAAAGGGTACTCTAGCGGTTACTCGGATTCAATTCATTGTAATATCATCTATATTTTTCATCAATCTTTTAAGACAATTATACATGTAACGTTGATGACACTGAACTGAAAGCATAGGAATTGAGATTTAACCAAACAGAGTTTTAGATATTACCCCACCAATATTCATCACTTATTCTGTAAATAAATTCAGACTTTTGTTCAGACTCCGTCAATAACATTGTTCATGCACTATGATCATTAGAGCTTTTCATCGTGTGAAATAAATGTTGGCATAGTTACATTTAAAAATGGCCAATAAAACTGTCAAGGTGCGGTAGAAAAAACATACCTGCAGCGAAATGAAATAATTTTTCAGTTATTGGAAATATAGTTTATCTGGAACTTGAATAGCAATTTCGAAACCTGATTGTCGCTGGTTAACCGAGATGTTAGAATACCTTAGGCTAATTTTAAACAATATTTATAAACAAAATAAACCAGACTTTCATATTGATTATATAAATAAATTTAAAATGTCGGTCTCCAATTATTCAAATTGCTAACTAGTTGCTATCATATCAAAACATATGAAAAGTTCAGGAACCGGTCGAAATAAAATGGATTCTTACAAATGAAACCTTTCCCACTTTATTAGAGCCAAATGACTCGTGCTGTTTCTGCGTTTGAACATTTTCGTAGTATATTTGTGAATATTTTTAATTGATACTTAGGGATTTTCTAACTTATCTTTATTTTTAATTTGCTTGCAGTTATTTCCTGTCGATATCACTGCATCCAATGATATCGCCGTATCCCATTCAATAGATTACATTAACCGGTATCACAGCATTTATTATAATTTTATTAAGACACGACATTAGATTACGACACATAAGTTATGACCTCTTAAATTTTTCATGTTTTTTTTCAAACTTGATATCTATTTCTTCCAATCAGGGTTTTAAAAAAATTCTGTGTTTGATATAACAATTCCCGTCGTAATTTATGTTCATGATATTGCTTCTGGTTATCCAGTTCCAGTTATCCAGCAGCTAATTTTCAATTAGTTGCCGAAATATTTAACTCACTCCTCTTTTACTGCTTATAGAATGATTTAATCTCCCATTATTATAACAAGAAATTAAATTCCCTTATTATGCGCTGTACCATGCATCCCTCTGTTTCTCGTCTCCTCATCAATCCCACATAGCTTATGTCATTCCTTATATTTCTTTTTTAGTCCTCTCCCCTCAACCCTCCCGCCTTTACCCATTCCAACGTCCCCAGTCCACCTTTTCCTTCACATCGGTCCATCTCTTGGCCAGCCCCTCCTCAAATGCATAAAAAAAATCCCTCGCTTTCTTCTCATCCCCCAAAACCCTCCCTATTCACCTTCCTCCCATTCCCTCACACTTTCCAGCACCCCTTTAATTTTTCTCACGCCGGCGTGAGCTACACTACGGGAGCCTCATAATGGTCGGACCACTGGAGAGTAAAACGTGGGCGGGAAAGTGATTATGCCGAAACCCCCGCGGGAGTCTCTCCGGATACTCACCCCTTTCCCCCCCTCTTCCCATTACCTGCCTCACCCCTTACCACTCATCACTCTTTCATCCATCAACTCCATTTTTGACCGCGGTGTGCCTCGTCTTTCCTCCGTCACCGCTCGAAAACTCTTCCTCAAGTCCTCTTTATGCTTCGCTCAAAAGATTGGTGGTTCTAAGTTTTGTACCATTCTACATTCAACACTTATTATATAGGTAGTCCAACGATTCTTTAGACGTTCCCTGGAAACATTTTATAACACACATCGATAATTACATTTGTGCATAATGATATATGTAATTATTACATACATAGGTCAGATAAAACAGTCTGAAAACACCTTTTTCCTTCGTAGTTCTTATTAAATTTAGTTTTTCTCTATGTGAACATTAAATTTATAATAGAAGTATTCTATATTACCCTCCAAATATTCAATCCTCAATAATATTTAGATTTTTTGTTCTTATCTACCAAATCTGAGAGTAAAGATTATTGCATCGGATTAATAATAAAAATATTTTATGTTTACCTAAAGCGATGAGTTCACCTATAATATTAGTTAAAGGGCTCTCAAGATATGGGAAAAATTCCAGTTAAAACTATTTTGGGACCTAAATAAAATCATTAAAAAATGTACTTGGATGTCTACTGAAATAGAAGAAATTAGTAAAGGAAATAGAGGTTCTACAAATGTCATTGATAACATAACAGCAATAGAGTACGATGCCTGCGATGAGATGTCACACTCATACATACTTTGGTTTCCGTAAATTCTTGCCATTTTTGTATCAATTTCGTCCGATAGACCAATTTTTAAAATACCTATCGCTGCTAATAAGTAAAAAATAATACCCGATACGATAAAATACCTGCGGTTTCTTTAACCCGTCTCGAAACTTCCATTCTTTTCTATTTTAGATGACAGATAAGAAATATAGGATACATTCAGTAGAATATGGGTGAAACATGTTTTATTTTATGAGTAAGGTGGAGATAGGTGCAAAAAAAGGTGCAAGAAAAGGGTCCAATATATAAATGACAAGAAAAAACGGAAGCCCCCGGAGGCGCAGTCGGCGGCTTGGGTTTACAATCATAGGGGTACGTCATCATCAGGGGCGATTCCCACCTACACCCTCCTAGAAAGGAAAACCCATTCCTCCCTCTTCTCATATCCTCCCTCCTTCCTTTTCCTCGTCTCATCCCCCGGTCACGCCAACGATTAAGCTGTCTGAACTCTCATCCCTCAGATTCGAAAGGACTTCATCCTTCTTCCCGCCCCCCGCTTTGTTAGGTGCATTACTTTTTTTCGCTTCGATCTCCGCCCCTAAGTCTCCTCTCCATCTCTCCCACCCCGTCATTTTTTTCTTTTCTCGTCGGTCTGTTCCCGATTGCTTTCCCTCACCGCCTTGCCGTGCCATACTTGCATCTTGTTGAGATATTACGCTATTTTTTCCCACTCGTGAACTCCGGGTTGAGTAAGCTATGACACAGTTATGAAGATACCAGACTGGTAGCGTCGCGAATTAGTTACGCGTACTCAGTAGATGCAATCGAGTAGATCGATATTATCTTTTTTACATGCCTGCGGTAGTTTGGGGGTGGGGTAATTCCTTCCACAATAAAACGATAAAGTGTATTCGCGTGCCCTAGGTGGTGGTGTTATTTTACCTAATTACGAAACGTGGTTACTAGAAAGTTAAGACTAGATAATAAGTATAGCCATATCAATATTTTCCTAATGAGCTTAATCTCCTTCAATCTGAAATTCAATGATTTCCATACTTCAAGGTTACAAAACTTATTTGAGAACCGTTCAAGCAGCGGCAATCCAGTCCATATCTATTTAACCAAGAAGGAAACATAATTGTCAACAATATTCTTTACTTTTCTGTACGATCGCTGTCTTCCGCACTTCTTTGAGCTCCGTGGTCACAACGTGGCTTAATGAATTCAATGCTATGCTGTCGCTGTGAATTTAAAACGTTGTATTTGCATGGAATCGCTATTCTTGCCGGAAATAGGGAATGAATCTTTGATTTCATATTACCCGGGTCATTCGTCTTTTGGTTTCCGCATCACAGATAGCACTCCAAAGATCTATCACTTAAACTTCAATAGTCGATAGTCCGATTCTTCTGCGTTGTCTTTTTATTTTTAACCTGGCGACTTCAACGCCCGAAGCCTGGACCTCCCGTCCATGGACGAGAGTATCTTGATTAACGAACTCCCTCTCTCGCCTATGAAAGGCATTCGGTTCCGAGTAATCACCACCTCTCAAGACTGCCAACGCAAATTAATTGATCAATCTTATGCTGACCCCTTCCTGGCCCCCGATGCCTTTTACCTCGCCGTCCAAACCTCCAGCTTCTCCCTCTCTCTCGCATACACACTCATTCAAACCAGCTAATTCCTCTTCCACGCAGCCACTCCTCTTCTCATACAACAATGACCATGGAAAACGAATCACAACAAGGGGACATCACAAAGGGGAAGGAACACCTTCCCGAGCCTTCCAAAAATCCCCGGTATTGTTTTCCTTCGATGGAAGTGGGCAACAATGGGCAGTGATCATCTCCTAATGGGCTAAAGGGGTTCCTACTTCAAATCGATATATCTCAACTGCTTTATTTCCTCCTCTGATGCTATGAGCTGACGAAAACATATGACTATCGGAGTTACCTACCTTACGTCATTAAAAATAAATCTTTTCATGAACTCTTGAAGTCTTTTAAGACACTATATTACCGCATCATCCAGCGGCTCTCATCTGTGGCCTAATTCGTCCATTGGTAAGAGACAAATATTTCTCGGAAGAAGTTGAATTTTGACAAGCATATAATTACTTATAAACCTACTGTGCCTCCAATTTTTTATTTTGAATTTCTGGGTAAGAATTGTACCATCTATTATTGGTAATACATTTTGTGATTCGTTTTTGTGTCACTCAGTGGTAGAAATTTGTATATTTATTAATATAATTACAAGTACTAAAATTAGATTTGTTTTCACACACTTATAACTTCCATTGTTATTTCAAAATATTTTTAAATCTGTTCCATCATAAATGTATTGCTGTTTGATAAATCCTCTTTGGATAAATGGAGGAATATTTGTGCATTAGAAGGAACTTAAAATGAGATAAATATATACAATATCTTAAATTATTCATAATTTTGTAAATTTATGTTTTATAAGGGACCATTTTACCTAAATGAATGATAGGAATCCATATTTTGAACAGATTCCTGAACGAATTCAAACTTGAAGGAAACAGTAATGATAATGACATTTATTATAAATAGAGAATTTTTTTAGTAATTAAAAACAACATGTAATGGTTTTCTGGGGCTGCCAAAAACCGACCTCTGAGCAGCTGAGTGTCCACAACTAAAGAACCTATAATATATTTTTGATAAACGGTCAAATAAAGTCACATATTTTCTATGGCGTGAAGGAATTTGCAAGGGAGGACAACTTTCTATTTAAATCTAGTGGAGTGGGTCTCTCTCATGTGCGTGGCTTTTTCAAATTTACATTATCATGCTGGCAGGTATTCCTGTTCAAATTTTAAAAATAACATCGTTGTTCTCTGTTGCGTTCAATCTGAATAATTAGTTTCCACGAAATTTGTAGACGCATGAGACTAATAATAACCTTCAATTTTAGTACTCAATTAAAAACTGGTAACATGACAATGGAATGCAAAAAGATAGTGAAAATATTTCAAATACACTGCCGAGTGATGTGATAGTAAGGACTTTTTTCTCGTGCGCAGTCCACCACAGCGAAAGACAAAATGAATTACCTTCCCTAAACACCGTGTTTCTCCCTGTGCAACCTCCCACTTTAATAATTTTCTTTTTCATCTAATATTTCACTTACCTATCAATAATGTAATGAAAACTGAACTCTCATATTTTAAGTCCCTCAATATTCTCAAACATGGAGTGAATTCTTTTTGAGATGATTCAAAATTCTACAGTAAAAAATTATTTTCTATGCATTTAAAAATACTTAAAATGAATATGTTCGTTTGGAGTACGGATAAAATTTTGATGACTGGTATTTCGTCAAGCGTGTCTATACATGCGCATGCAGGTTGCGGGAATACGTCTTAGCCAAACCTCTCCAACAAACCCAGTAATGCTCGAAGGCCAACTCTCGGCTTTCCCGAGCGGCACAAATGGCTTTCTTTTGGTAATTTACCCAGCGGTCTCCGTGAAGGAAGCGTTATTGGACCGGAGCCAAGGGGAAAAAAGGTGCGCGTTAAGGACGAGATGAATTGTGATTGCACCTCTGGACGAAAGGGAGACTCTCCCCTCGACACCCGCCTCCGGGAGGTCCGGTTGAACCTCACTCCACCGAAAAGGTGGAGTGAGGTTCAACCGGACTCTCTTCCCCTCACACCGCTTCGAAGCCCCCCTCCTCCGCCGCGGTTTCGGCCGGCGGACAAAGTGTGATGAATTATCTCAATTTTCTGGACCCGGGATTACTTATACATTCGTAATGCGACGTTCGGCGTCATTAACGAGTAATCCCTCCCGACTTCCGTCCGGAGAGAGAGAGGGAGCGAGGGAAGGATAGGGAGGGAGCGAAATGGAGAGGGAGAGACAAGTCTCCCGGGAGATTGTTCCACGTTGCTGGGAGACAAATGGCTCGAGTATTCAAGAATACCATTTTTTTCAGTCAATGAGGCCTCACCAAAAATTTGGAAAGTGTTATGGGACCTTGCTTGGGTTTTTTCAGATACATATTGTTGGAAATGAGCTATAAAGCAATCCCGGATGTGAATAAATTCATCTTGTTGGATAAAAAATAAAATGAATTTAGTCCTAAATATATTAGTTTTTTACCAAAGACTGTAAGGGATAATGTAAGATACACGCGTGATCTCTTGTTCAAACTTCAAATTTTTACTGAAAGACTTGACCTTGTCATTGTTTTAAGGCTGATATGAAAAAGCTAGATCAAATTGAGCCATTTGACTGTTAGGACAAGAAAATTTTCATGAGGGAACAAGAAAAACGCCGTAACTCTTTCCTGTATGCTTTTTTTTAGTTTCCTTCGCTAAATTACTCTTGGAATCTTGCGTTTATTGCATTGGTCAAGGAGAAACTAAAACCAGGTTAGTGGAGCGCTCATAAGTTTTAACAGTGATCATTCATGACTAACTACCTACTTCACGTAATAAAACAAATGTAAGTAGTTTACAGCTCTAAGAGTGATTAGAATTACGTTGTGATTTAGAATTTCACATAGATAGTAAAAAGCGATCATAGTACAACATCAGAATGAGTAGAAATCGTGTTTTTTGGTGTACTTAATAAAATATCTATTGAAGCCATCATTCCTTTCCCTGGATACGTTTATCGTTCCTTAAAAATATTCCAAAATTAAATAATTTCATTGTTTGCGTTAAATGCACGGAAAACGGACGGAAGGTTACCAAATAAGCATATTCAAACCTTTATTTGCATTTTAAACATTTTTCCTAACTGCTCTATCCTCCTAAATTCCCAGCAACACATTTTTCAGAATGGCAACGCATTGCGACAGAAATTCAAAAGAACAAGATGTGATTTTCAACATATTTTATAAACAGCTTTATTCTGTGTTCACACGATGGAGAAAAAGCAATCCTTTTCTAGGATAACAAAAATCAAAATTGCATCTTGAATCATATCACAAAACACATAAAATCAACTGGAAAAAATGAACAAAGTTTGTTTCATGACTTTTCTGCACGTTGAAAATAAAATTCTTGCTTCAAAGCCTTCATTGACATAAAGACCTATACACACCCGAAAATGAATGCGTTAGGGCACGCGGTAATCGAGTAGACAAAAGTTGTGAAAAGAAAAGGACCAACTCCAAACCCGCTCCTTGTGACAACCTTCAAAATAACATAAAGCTAAAATTTACTCTGGATTCTACATAATTTACACGTGTAAATGGGCGCGGCACGCTCGAAATGAGAGTCGAATTTTTGTAAAAAAATATTCAATGTGTGTTTCTGAAACAAGTTTGAAATCCTATATTCTTGCCAGAGGCATCTAAAGAAGTCAATAAATCATCACTTACGCAGCAAGTTAACCTCCAAATGGCCTTTCCAATATACACATAATTATGCAGAATCTTCTTAGTTTAATATCTTCCAAAGCTATTTGTTTTAGTCTTAGCGGATATATATACATACATATATATGTGTGTGTGTGTGTGTATATATATATATATATATATATATATATATATATATATATATATATATGAACATTACAGAAGTTCTGTGTAAAAAATAATATTCTGTGCATTCTCCTTTATCTAACGGCTAACTTCGTAAAATATTTCGTTTTCAACTTCCATTTCAATTTTACGTTAAAGAACTGAACCTAAAGTACGAGAGGTGCATCTACATGTATATAATCTTGTTCGTAACAACAATAGTTTTCTGTTAGTGCTGAAATTTTACATATTTAGGGGATGACAAAAAAATAACAAGGGGTAAAAAGGAGGTAAATACAAATGATTAATGAGGGGATAAGATTTTTACAGCGCGCGTATCATGCATACCTGCATATTAATACCAACTACATTCATATAACACATTTCCGATCGTTTGATCGCTTAATTTTCTTTCAATCCAAGGAGTTTTGTGTTGCAATGGGGTGTGAAGAAACTCCACCACCTGTTCGGTTGCCATCGGTCCAGCCATAAGATGGAATAATCCCCGAAATATGTAATTGACACCCGGAGAATGACATGGTTGCCTCGTGACACGCATCGCAAATGAACGAACGCCATAAACTTAACCGCTTTGATGGATAAGCGAAGATATCCAGAGAGAGCGATAAACCTTCTTCGATTATACTCGTGGGCGGTACGATTTTCCATCCCTTCCACGCCTCCCTCCCCTCCAGATACAAATACACTACCCCAAAAACTCAATCCAACAAAACCATGGGTCAGAGCGCCCCTCCCACCCAATCCCTCAGTGCAGCCCACCGCCACCTGGATACTAATTTACCACCTCCCTTTGTTCTTCCGCCGGACTTCATTTGTCTCCATCCAAAAACATCATCCTCTCCTGCCGTCGGTCTCCTCTAACTCTACCCCTCCCCAGCAACGAAAAAAAACCCATCCCAACCGCGCAAATCGTCTCCCCCCCTCCCCCCAAAAGCCTAATGCTTCCCCACACCACGACTTCTTCTCATGCATTCACCTCCAATTCCCGTCCGAAGACTACGCGGACAATAATAAAAAACCAAAGGGAGGGCCGAGGGGATAGTGTATAAGCACGCCGCGTGTTGAGGTACCGGATAAAGATTGAAGGGGAGGTAAGGAAGTGAAAGGGGAAAGGGAGGAGAAGAGAAGGGCAAGGGGGTTGGAGGTGGTGGTATCGGCAGAGACAGCCAGCCACGGGATGGTTAGGGGAGGGATGCGCAATGAAAAATGAACGGTGCTAAATGAGGTTGGAAAAAACAAAGGGGGGTCGGAGAGGAAACACCGGGCGCGGGTAATCGCACGAGATGAGGAGGAGAGAAAATTTTAGATATATGTATTTGTGTAGCCGTGTGTATATATATATATATATATGTATATATATATATATATATATATATATATATATATATATATAGTACATAGTGCACACCAACACAAAGAGAGAGATATATTCTCCCCATTTCTTCCCATTTGCTCGCCCTACCTCCATGCCTCGCTCCCTCCCCCACCACCCGGAGGAATTAATGATCCTTTGGGATCGTTTTCTGGTGGGCGTGCGGTGACGTATGCCACTTATAATACTTCCTCCCTGCGCCTTCTCCAATTCGGCAAATGGAAACGGAGGAAGGAGATGGAAAAAAATCGTTGTGAAAAAAGTGGCAAGTTAGGCGAAGATACTTGTAGGCATTATCCGTGAATGCGTCAGGGGCTTCCTTCGGAAGGTTTAAAAGATTCGTACGAATCTAAGAAAAGAATAGTAGACTGCCATCCATGCAGTGCAGAGTATGAGTTAATGTTTCAAAAGATTTTGGGATAATTGAACGTTATCTCCCACGTAATGACAAAGATTAGGGAAACATCGTCAGCGTTTTTGCGAAAAAATTCTTACCACATCATGCTGTGGTAAGAATTTTTTTTACACGTAATTAGTATTGATTGACTGTCATCGCTTACCTTGAATTTACTGGTTGAGATCACGTGTAAAAACCACCGACTCTACGGAATTATTTCTAAAGACAACGGATGGTTTTTCTTATTGACATACCCTTATAATTACAGGCTATTCTAAGATTATCTGTCATGTTAGCGACGAATTGCAAACGTTAACATTTACCGATGCTGGAATTATGCCCAGAATCCGCGTTAGTAAATCAGATATCGGTAAGTTTGGTATTGAGCTATTTCCATTGCTACACTTACTGTGGTAGGGCGAAATTGTTGCCAAATTATTACAAATGGGTTGATCTTCAGCAATTAGTATTTTAACAAAAAAAGTATCGGTATTTATAATCAGAACTTACTTATTTAACATATTTTGCTGATTTCCAACAAGTTTTGTTTTTACTTGAAATTTCTAGGCTAGCTATATAGAAGATGAATATATTTAAAATACTTTTTGCTCAAAGAATATTCCCAATGCTGATAAAATATACAAAATAATTTTTCAGTTGCACTGTGCCTAGATCCTGCTTCCACAAAAATGTACTTTCATTTAAGCTTTTCCTAATGGTTAGATATTTGCCTACTCTTACTGTACAATTGGATTGAAATGTTAATAACATCAAATACGAGTACTTAACTTAGTTGGACTACAGTCCACATCACGGTATTCATTATATTGCTCGAAATCGTCCATAAAACATCCAAAATATTAGAAAGTTGTAGACTTGTTCTCTTTAGGGATGCCTATAGTACGAGTATAGTATAGTATAGCCTCGTATGCATACTCAACTCTATTTAAGTTTTGTTGCTTTGAAAATATTTCATTAAAAAAATTACAGCATCCAAAAAAACGAATGGCTTTACTCCAAATCTATTCCCTTTGACCCCGGGAGCGGCAGGCCACCGTCTCCTTCTTCTAACTTTGAGGTAGCGGGTTAAATTTCCCTCCATGAGGAGTTTTTCTCCAAATAGGGCTTAGGTGTTTGTAATTCACTTTGGTGTTATTTTCAAGTCTAAAATCCGATGTAAAAGTCAAATAATGCCTGTTTTTGGATTAACGATAAATAAATAAGTTCAATTCATTTTAGTTTCCGAGGACTACTGAGATTCAGTCTGAGACATGAATATAGTATGCCACGCATTGAGGGTTATATGATATATTGTACTATTTTCGGATAACTGAGAGTGAAGCAATGCTCTCTCATCGATAAATCGAACCCCATCCTCTACCTCTTATCTTCTAAGAGATAAGAAATTCAATTTCATCGCCCCTCCATCCCCTTATTCCCCGGCAAAGAACTTCGTGCAACAAAGGCCGGGGTGAGAAAAGAGATGGAAGTTCGGGGAAGGGGAAATCGTTGGAGCAGTGGGATAGGGAGAGAGTCGAGAAAAATTGAATAATGTCATTAGTCTTGTTTTTCCTTCCTGGAGAAACTCCCTCTCCTTCCTGCGGCCCTCTTCTTCCGTTTCTCAATTTTCAGTTGAAACCTCTGTTAACTCCCACCCACTTTGTCTCATAGATATCATTTGAAAGTAACACGTGCTACTTCGTGATCTCCGAGACTCGAGGTCAAGTTTGTCAGCATGACTCGCATTCGATATTGTACAACTGTTAAGTTTTTAATCTTCATCACATGTTTATCACTGCATTTTTATGGAGATCTGAGTGTACTGCCAACTTTCCAAAATTCATTAACATTTCGAGTTATTCTTCGAATCCAAGCTGAAGGAATTACTAAATAATAGTAAAAGTTATCCTGGTTTATGTACTTTCATATATCGTAAGCAAAATGGTACTGTATTTCTGAAACAACTGGTGAATTTCTTAACGACTGTACGATAAAGTAGGCACAAATAGTTAATTTTTATCTTGATGGGACGAGAGCTCAAAAAATGGCCATCTACGATGAACATTGAAAGAAGAATGTGTAGAAGAAATGAAGAATGTATATAAATAAGGTTTCTGCCTTGATTTCCTCACGGGACGCCACGGTTATATTTTTCAATGGCTGAGAGGTAATCTTCTGGAACTCTTGGATCGTTTCCAGCGCCTATTTTTCGATGCTATTGAGAACTGAGTCTCCCTGCACGCTGTAAATTACATGGTAATAAGAATGGCTAGTTGTGAGAAGAATATGCTTTACATTCTCATCACGCTCTGCTCATCTGGAGCCGTAAGCTTCTTTTATTTTTTATTAAAATTACCCAGAACTCACCCTAAAGATGTGGATGCACGTCGATTTCTTCCCGTGCTTTCAATTTTTTGTTCAGAGGCCTTTGGGTTGCTGATCGATTCAAAATTTGATTTTATTGAAAACATTGCCAACACAAATCTCGACGGCAGTCGCACTCGAATGTATTATTTTCTTTGGTGTTCTTCGAACACTGCAGCAGCTGACTCTGCTTTCAACCGTGCCCTTTATCTACAGACTTCAAGTGACGCTGCAGTTTTACAATTCTGGCAGTCGCCATGGTGTTGAAGAAAGTACTCCTCAGTTTCATGAATGCCTATTGGGTACAAAGAATAAATATTGTTGATTTTGGTTCTGCGTTCATATTTTACGATCTAAATTAGTAGATGCAGCATCACCGATTTTAGGCGTCCTGCTATTATCGGAAAATCATTTACAATCACTATTCAAAATAATAAAATCGAATACTTGCTCGTTTTCTATTACTTTTTATGCGGTTTTATACATTATGGATTCAGAAATAACCCCGTGTAACCTTTTATCAGTTATAAATTTTTCTTAAATATTTAAGTTACCTTTGCGTAATAATATTATAATAAATCAAGCGGGATAAATCTTTTTATCGAAGCTCCCATAGACGCAAGAAACGGTTGCCTATTAATAATCTTCATTGCAAGCGTTACAGAAATATATCTGCCTAGATTTATTTCAAGTTTAATGCATAGTAAACCTTACCACAGAACAGCACACTTGTACTCATAATGGAAAATACCACTAGCACAGTCTCTGGTTACATTTCTCCCCGTCCCCCTAGTTCATGACCGCAAGCGCTCCGTATGGCTTCTGGAATCTTCCTTTTATCGTTGCCAAACTTTCGAGACCAGCGCATGGCAGACATTTTAGGGTGCCGTTAGCGAACGGGTGCAATTAGGATCGAATCGATTTGAGCGATGATAATGGTGAAGTGACCGTCGCGCGAGAGGATTAAGGGAATCGGCAGGGCGATTGGCCGCGGTATAAAATGGCGACGGTGGCCGTTTCCCTTTCCTCATTTCTGGGGAATCCCGTGAAACGTACCTGCGTATCGTCAATATGTGCACGTGACACTTTCTCCAGTTTCAACTCCCCCCCTCCACGCTTACCTGCCTTAATAGAGTTCCTTCAGCCCTCCCCTCCACCTCCACAAACCACGTCTTAACCCTTTTTCTTCGGCTCCCCTCCTCCCTCTAACTTCTCTCGTGCATTCCCGAGCCGGCGTGGTATGCTACATCACGGAACTCCCAAGACAATAATCTCATTTCGTTCAGGAGAACAGCGTATCCTTCGAAGGCATGGATACCCCGTAAACGCAAATGTAATAATATATAGGTGAGCGAGGTTTCGGAGTGGTCGGCGATCGGTTTGTAAAGGGGTCGAAGGAAGTCAGGGGCTTCTTCCTACCCTGTGCTCACCCACAAGGGTCGCCGTTTCCTTTTGGGAGGACGTTTTGAAGGGAGGCCGTTCGGTCAAGGGGATTGGAATACGGCATGAGAACGCGCAGTACGGCGAGCAGCAAGCACTTCGTAAACCGTGTTCTTCCCTTCGGTGTAGGCGGAGGAAAGTTAACCCTCGTAATTTTTAGTTGTGTAATGCGTAGATAACAATAGTTAACCGATTTTGGTTGGAGGCAAAAAATTTCATTGATCCTATACTCAAGTTAAGTATTGTTTTTCGGCAAAATAGAGTTAAAACGTGATATATTCTCTCTGAAGTAAAAATACCAATGTATCTTTCCACTCAATTTCATTGGGTACAACTAGTTTGGACGAATTGACGACAGTCTCAGGTACTTTACCTGAAAATGACGCCGATGTTTAGAAACTAGTTGTACCGAATAAAATTGAGTGGAAAGATACATTGGTCTATTTATTTCAGTGATAATGGATTTCCACAAAGGTAAACCCGAAAACATCGAACATATTTTCTGTTTGATAGGTTATTTTAGAACTTTTTTCAAAGAAGGTAACCATTTCATCTACCACATTGAGAATAGAGCAGTTTCAAGAAATATTGTTGCCCTCATAAACAATTAGTTGATACGGCCCGGTCGTTTCTAATAGCACAATGACATTGAAATTTAACGCTAAAATGCGATATTTTCCATATTGTTTGAAATAAAAATCAACCAATCGAGAAAAAATGCAATTTGATGCATGCAAATTTTTGTTGAATCTAAATTTAATTTTCTTCTTTTAAATAAATTTTTATTTATGCAATTTTAGTTTAAATATGAATAGGGATACCGATAGAGTCGGGCTCAATTTATGACGACTTTATTGGATTTGCAAATGCTCCCTAAGCCATAGGTCATAAATTAAGGAACGGAAGCATTGCAAATGACCAACAGAAAATGGTATCTTTGAGGCTTCTTGACTAGCCTTAGGTTAGTCAACGCTATTAGACACAGGGATCGCCGCAGTAGCGTATTTATGGTTTTATTGGTACCTTGAATGTAGAACGTATTCTTTTTCTCTCTATAACGATACACCTATCTTTACTACGTAACACTTAAATCTCTAAATATTCTCCATTACTTTCTGTATGGATATGTTTTAGTATCAAATATACGTTGTGTGTAATACGTACATACATTACCAAATTCCAACATTATTACCTCCAAAATCTTGCCTTCAATCACTCTATTTTTTCCTAATTGCCACTTCGCAAAAATTGTTCTTCATTGGTCATATTTTGATTTATTTCAATAATAACAATATAATTTCATTCTACAACACAGATTTGGAAAAAAACTTGTCAACGAATTAATGCAATTATTTATGCACTCCTTGGTGGCCTACGATTAGTTTTACCGCTATTCGTGTGTTCATTTTCTACCATGGCTTGATTCCTAAGGTAGTGTACGTAACTTGCTATGGATGAAACTAAGAAAATAAGTATGATGAATTCTTCAAATACCATTTAATCTTCCCGTGAAAATAGGAGTGCACGTTGGCTACCAAGTGATTAAAAGTTTGAAATATTGAATGAACCAAAAATGTAACGCTATTATTGTAAGATTGAAATATTTTTATAAGCACACAAAATTAACACGACTCATTTTTGAGATGGGCGGAATTATCTAAATTTCCTGATAGCTAATTTTGAAAATTACTAATCCCTAGACCGGATAAAAACTAGTCACAAAAATAGCTACTTTTACAATATATAAATTAAATCTAATTTTTATGCCCTGAAAACGCTTTGAAACTTGCAAAACAGGCAAATACCAATTTTGGAACCCTAGAAATTGGAATATTAAAAATTAACGTCATTTTTGTAACTTCGTAAACGTTTAACCATAGTTCTGATAAAGGCGGTTCGCTGCATATCTACGAGTAAAGGCTCTTTAATCGGAAATAAATGGTGCGTGAGGTTTGAAAATGGAGATAAGAAGTATGCCTGATTTTCCTGAATTCGTGATATGTTTCAATGAAGTCGAGTGAGTTCCTAATAGAAAAATCATCAAATCCAAAGTAAAATTGTTTCTCACGTAATATTTTATTTTGAATTATACTATTGACACTATTTTTTGCTTTTCCTTTCTAAAACCGACCGAAACCAACGCAATTATTCTCAAGCCAAGCCAGCCAAGTTGCAGCCGTTATTGCAGGAAATTTCCAGAATCATGCGCATATATTCAGAGGCATTAAGTGGCACACGTATTTTACGATCTCCCGACGGGAAACTTATTCCTATTCCGCTCCGAACCTTTTCGTCCAGCAACAGAGTTTCGTAAATTTCCTCTATTTTTGCGTGAGTCGCAATTCCATCGATAGAGGAGATAGAAAGAACGAGAGAGAGAGGACGAAGACGATGGTGGTAAGGGAGGGGACGGCGCCGAAGGTGAGGGAAGGGGAGAGAGAGAGAATGTGAGGAAGAAGGCGGCAGAACGAATTTTTCGGCGCGGCCTGAATTATGAATTTCCAAAGGTTGTGGATTATGGCACCTCAAATCCCCTGCTAATGAAGATGCGAGACCTCCCCTCCCTCAACCCTTCTTTTTTTATCCCTTGTCCGCACCCTTTCTCTTCCCAGTTCTCCCCTATCCAACCTCCTTTGCTTCTCCCCCCCTCTCCACCCTACGTTCCCTTAAAAGGGCCACCCATCCTCCAAACCACCTCTCTTTCGAACCCCACTCCCCACTACGCCCCGGCGGATCCCTCGCCCCCTCCTGCCCCTCCAATCTCCATGCCTTATTGGATTGGCAAGAGGCACGGCCGCTTCCATGCCGTTCTTTCTCCGTCACATCCTCCCTCCTCCTCTACCTTCCCCATAACCGCTTCTCCCGCCCCCCTCTCTCACCCTCGCCGCCCGCCACCCCCTTCTCGCCCCTCACTCCTCGCTCAATTGGATTAACTCTAATCAGCCGTAAAATTAACTTCAATAACTTTGTTGAATGTTGCGTGGGGTACGGGGAAATAATAAACGTAATGTTATAATGGTCTATTCTCATCCTTCTCCTCTCTCCACACTTCTCCACCCGTCCCTCCCCCATCCCCGCCCTTCAGTCCCTCTTCTCTTTAGGCACACTCAGACCCCTCGCGCGTTTTCTCTTTCCTTTTGTAACTCCACATCCATGTGGACCTTGCGGATATTCAAATCTCGCTCCTATTACCCACCGCCCACTTCGATCCAGGTCCACGCTCCATCGCCTCCACCTACCCTCGTGGGATGCAGGAGGGAAGGAGATGGTCTCAATTTCGCCCGGTGGCTTGGGAAACGCCATCCATTTCCTGCTGTTTATTCGTTGTTTTAAATGTTTCTAACACTTCCGCAAATGGGCAGTGAGGCGGTAATATGTGGCGTTTTATGATTCGCAGACGGCTGAGTCTTGGGTAATATGTTAAGGAAATTAAAATTTTTTAGTAAAAATAATGTCCTAAGGTAAGGGGTGGACGTTGCATGCCGGATCAAACTTGGTATTCATACATTTTTCCAGAGTTTTTATTTCTATGGTTTTCCAGTTGCTCACTACTGATGGCAGTCGTTACCCACTCGTTGAGTCATCACTTATTTTCAGTTTTCTTATTGATTAACCAGCCAAAACCAAAAATTCTGAGACGAACTCAAACTGACCACCTTGTGTTTAGCAAGTGGCTTATTTTCACCGTAGTTTATCGACTAATAAAATTTCAGTTAAAGTGGAATGAGGAAATATAACATTTATTTAAGTATCTAGTTTTACTTAACATGTAATTATCAATTTTACTTCTTCGATGAAAGTGGTTACTAACTGAAACTCCTTCAGTGTCTATCCGCGAATTTGGCTCTTTGTACTTTTCAAATTATGATTACATATCATCCCTCTATAGAGTAAGAAAATAAGCAATAAATTAACGAAAATTATTATCTGCTTCACATGAGAGGAAATTATTTTTTCCCAGATGCGTTTTGAGCAGTGAAAAATATCATCAGCCTTTTATATCGTAAGACTAGATATCTTAGATTATTTGGTGTCCAAAAAGCTTCAACTTTATTATAAACAAATAAAAATTGGCACTAAGGAGGTAATTTACTTATTCACACTTTTAAAATACTGGTTAATTTCCAAGGTATGAAAAATGGCGAAACATCAACGAAGAAGAAGGATTTCAATGATTGGTATTGCTCCCAACATCTGGACGTGCTCACTATTCCTCTCTCATTCATAGTCACCAACGCTCTCATTAATCTCCATCCAGCCTCTCCTTCGTCCAACGTTTTTATTCCCTCTGCCTCTAACCCACGACGTCACGTGAAAAAGCCATACCGGTCCCCCTACCCCGCCTTATCCTATCCATCCTCCCGCCCACCCCTCCTCCTCATTCACTTTTCGCCAGCTCCCTTGCTCTGGTAATTTTTAATCAGTTTTCTTTTCGGGGGTATAGGAGCCGGAGTTGGGAAAGAGGGGGGGTGAGGCGAGAGGACAGCGCAGCGGATAAGGAAATTAAAATTTCACTGCGACGGGAATGATGAAACGTAATTGGTACGGAAAATAGTATCGAGGAAGAGCGGAGCGGCAAAACCCGTGGGAATGGGATTCGCTCATCCCCGTCCTGTGGAGGTGTATTAGTAGGAAACTCTTTCGTTACAGCGGCAGCGAATTATTGAAAACGCCGTCCGAATTATTCTCCTCGGCGAAAATAAAGGGAAGCAGAATTGAATAAAACCTAGCTACTGTAGTTTTTCACAAGGGTCGTTCGCGATGGGACGAATTCGAGAGGAAATCCCGACCATTCTGTGGATTCGTGTTCAAGAGTATTGGCCGTTTTAATCGAGGTTCAGTGAAATAAGCGAATTGTTAGCGATCGACGTAAATATACATTTGGTACGCTGACAGGAGACCATACAGTTTTATGCAGATGAAAAAATAAATATTTTTTTTCCGCATCGATAATTAGATTTTTTTCCTAGACCTGAACCAGACCTAGAATAGACCTAGATTTATTCCCATGAATTACCTTAGTCATTTAATGACAACGCAATCCTTTCAATAACATTTTCATTATAAACATTTTTTCATATCTAGATAATGTGCAAACAATTGGCAATAGCTACGAAGAAATATTAAATGAATTAATAAGGTAGTTTATCAAAGGATTGATACCGAATTATTCTTAAGAAATAGAAGCTTGTTTCGCTACACCACGTGTAGCGAAACAAAATTTGTTGTCTCAGGCGTAACTCTATGGAATATGCATAACATGTTGAAATGAAATAATTTACTTTGCAATTCCACACTCTTTATTTAAAAAACACGACCCAGGTTTCGACGTTAAACGTCATCATCATCACCACCTGAAGATGACGCTCAGCGTTGAAACCTGGGTCGTGTCTTTTTCAGTAAAGAGTGTGGAATTACAAAGAAAACTATATCATTTCAATGTGTGTAGCGAAACATTTAATCAAGCCTGACTGAATGGTGGTGGGAAGAACTAACCCATCACCGTGGTCATCGAGTCAAATATCATGTGAAGTATGGATCGCATAGAAAGATGGAAAACATAAGAAGATCCGAGGATGAGATTCGGATACTTAAGGCTGCTTTTAGTTTTTATTGAGAAAATGTTTCCTTCGATGATTAGAGGCTTCACACCATCTCAGAACGCTAAACGGTGTCTTTAAAATTCTCCCAGTGTAATTTCCCTCCCTCAACACAAGAAGCCATTTTACTAGAGGGAAATGTGCCGCAGTCCGCCATTTTAAGAGCTCACCCTGGGGATAGAAAGTTTTAAGTACGAAGGAAATCGTGATTGGAAGGAAGGAGAAGCTCTAAAGGTCAATCACGTGGTGTGTCGTCGGTCGCCCTTCAGGATCGAATAAGATAGTTACGCTCGTTGAGACGGAAAGGGAGTGTGGTTGGCTGGGGAAAGAAGGTGGAGTTGATGCTCACTAAAAGGGGATAAGAAGGGTTTGGCACGCCTTCGGAGGGAAGGAAGGATAAAGGGACACGCGAGCCAGAAGCCTTATTAACTTGAGAGTCGTCAAACAAAAGAAGGGGCGATTTTTCGAACGATTCCGAATTCGAGGTTTTGCTGGGACATGTAGGAAGTTGGAAGGTCGAGATAAAGATTATTTTCCTGATAGATAAGCGGAAAAGAACTCTCAGTGATATGATGAAAAACATTGTTGAAAATACCTGAAACGTTCATTAAGTTTAAATATCATCTTTTGCAAACGACTCCAGGTGTAGGTACGTATAATTTAATACTTAAACTCCTTTCGCTAACTCTTTGGGTGGATTTACATTTAGAACGAAATAAAAAGCTACGGGAAAGGTATACGTAAAAATGTGAGACTTATTAGGAACATAATATTTTTGTTCGTTAACGGGTGCGGAGTTCGTCCAAATTGTCCCATTTCTCCGATAACGTTTTTCAGATTTCTTAATGAGTCACAGGTAATCTAAAAGCCACGCATCCTTGAAGGGCACTCAAAATGAAGTTTTGTTGAATTTAGGTTTGCCATCTTTATGTCTTGCTATCGAGGAATGATGGTAGAAAACCTCTCTTCTTTAAATAACGAACTCCTGACCATAACCAAGAAGGTTGGCCACATATTTTTGAGTAAAGATAGCCTTACTCATGTTACGAATAAATCCTTAAGAAGCGAAAGCATAAAACTCATTCGGGATAGAAGGATAAGTTACTTCCTTATAAGCATCGGTAATCTCCCAGAGTGGCCAGATAGATCACAGTCTTTCTCTCGGAGTTCGGCTTGGTAGCCGGGTGAAGCCAAGTGTTCGGCTACTGACATGATGGCTGGGTTTCCACATCCGGTTGATTCAGTACACGCCTAAAGGCTCTGTGGTTTCATCGGTAGCTAGATCTCTCTGGGAAATCGTAAGTGGCAGAGGAAAAGAACAAAGTCCTTTTCCTGGTACGTCAAATTCACCCGCTGGCCATGGGGTTAATTGGAGCTTTATTTTATTTATAATTATTATATCTAGTAACCAACCTGAAGGTTAATCGCTTAAGTTAAACCTTGCATGGGAATGTTCGGATGCATCGCCCAGAATTTAACCCGTGACTGTAAGGACTACTTGAAAAGAGATTGAGATGCAATGTAAGAGTATAGCACTTTATAACATTTAAACTTCTAAAGCAACTTGGAAAAATCAACATTTTCATTAATTTATTTTTAAATCATTAAAAAAGTCCATGATATCCACTTTCATTGAGGGTACAGTGAAAATATTCTCTCAAATCTTATAGACTTAATTTTGACTTAATAATCCAAGCAAAATAGGTTAAAATTCTGATATTTGTTTACCGACTCGAAATCCAGTCTTGTGATTTCTCCTATGTTTGAATGGGAATTTCAAGCATTCAAATATGTGCCAATATTTTCCATATATAATATATTAAGTTATAATTATAAATAAACATTACTAAAAGAATTTATTAAAATATTATATGTTCTAATTTTCTATTCTACAATCGTCTCAATCGTCCTAGTAGCATATGTATCATAAATAAAAAAGACGCCCGTTCGCTCGTATTTTAGAGGGAATTGAAAATTAAGAGAAGGATGAAGGAAAGCGAGGTCGTCGGGCATAGAAGACAAAGAAATGACGTGGAGCGAAACTCTCCCCCTCTGAGGGAGGAATCGATGGCTTGGGGATAGGGAGAGAGACCTTCCCAATCCCATCCCTCATTTCCCTTCCCAACCCTCCCTCTCTCCCATTCCTTTTCCCTCGCGATGGTTTTAAGTTCGTTTGCAGAATCTTCCTTACCCACACCGCCCTCTCCTCCCACCCGCCCCAATCCGTCCCTTTTTTTATTTCCTCCGATATCTGGATGGAAAAGCCCCTCCCTCCGGAGGGATAATAATTTCGTTTGAGCGCCATGTTTTAACAAGGCATTACGCGCTGCTCGGGAGATGGAGAGAGGAGGATATGCAGAGAGAGAGAGAGAGATGGGAGCCTTTTATCGGAATGAGCGGCCGTATTGGGAGAAGTCGGTTTTTGCCGAGGCCTCAGGACTACCATTGAGAAGCTGACGAAGAAGTGATGCGTGGGTGGATTGCGAAAGGGAATAGGAATGGCCAATGTGCCATGTGTAGATACATATATTTAAACGCACATACGCATATGTATCGAATGTACAAAAATCCAATTGGTGTACATATTGTAGATAATTGGTATTATTCTAAGGATTCAAATATTGAAATATTTTTCTGGTATAAAGAACTCTCTCAGATTTAACTTAATGGAAATTTTCCATAGCGCCAACAAAGCTACCAAAACCACAGCTATGAATCCGAAGGTCGGTTTGATGGGTGAGGATAGAGTTCAAATAAGCTCGAAGTTCATGAAGTCCAACAGCGTATAAAAGTCACATTTCAGGGAAGGGAAGCCAAATCTTTTCCCTGTCCCGTCTTTGGTTTCCTAGGAATAGCTGGTATGCGAAAAACCACACTACTTGAGTAAAGGCGGTTAAGCGCTGTCACTTAGAATGGAACCCGGGACCTCCGGACATTTAGGACTTAAATGCTTTGAATTGTTTCACAAAAGTATACTTGACCTTCAAACGTAACCATTTTTACAGTTATTTTAAGGTATGATTAAGTTAAAATTACTTTGAAAATGATGTAAAATGCTAAAACGATCATATTGAATAAAATTAATATGAAAAATACCAAGTATTAGTGTTTTTGCGCTATTTAATACTTAAAAGAGACTATAAGTTATAAGTAGAGTTGGTGTTCTGATCAGTTTCATCATGTGATTGACCAAATAAATAGATTTCTTAGCAAAATTAGTAGGCTAGAGCCAAAAATAACAAAAATTATTTAAAAAATAAATAAGTTTGAATAAATATGGCGGAAGCTGATTAATTTGCTATTTTTCAGCTCCGTCTTTCGCAATGAAGCGTATATTAAAATCTAGTCACCGCATCACGAAACGCACTGCGTTGCCAAAGTAAACGGCATGGAAGTATTGAGTCACTGGAGTAAAATTCACTTAGTTCTAGAAATAAAAGTTTATTTTTTTCAAACGCAAGTTTGAAAAATATTGATTATTTTTAATTAGTTTAGTTTGATAGTTCAATTTTAACTAGGGGGTTGTGATAGTTCAAGGTCTAAGTATTCTTCATTGAATATAATGGGAGACGTACTGCATTACGCGAAGTGCCTAATGTCTTCCCCTCCCTCATATGCTTTTTCTAGATCACTCTACTGAGTTAATATCAATGCAAAAAAAATATTGTACAAATTCCTTGATAATCTGTTTTTTAATTCTTTCTTTCAAATAACCACTATTCTATTTTCAATTATCTTATGATCATTCTACTTGAATAATGCAATTCGATGTATTTCTGCAATGTTACTTTCAAAATTAATGTACCCAGAAATGGGCATTAGGTAGTTATTTACTGAGTTATAGCGATGGTCAAAATATCATATCGTTTCATTGCATTTACCGCATTTTCTTGGAGATTATCGCCGTGCATCTCAGACACATTCTCAACGATTCAGAAAAATCCCATATGCAAGGTAGATTCCCACATGAAAATTCATCGCACGATGTTTACTCTTTCCTTTTTGCCGCAGATAGTGGTGTTCAATCACACTATTTCCCCACCGTTTGATATTTGTGTAAACGGGCAGGATCAGAGAAGTTGCTTCTTTGACTCTACGTGAAAGCGCAGAGAGAAAAACAGGCGGAGGAGAACATCAAGGGAAAGAATACAATATATAGCACAACTGTTTTCAAGATGGGACATTTTCCTCCCCAGTACTCTCCCTATGTCCATGCATGCATTAAGGAAATAACCACTACTAGTAGAAGCAAAACAGTAATATCAAAGGGGGTATACATTTTTTATACTTTATTAGATTTTTTTATTGAAATCACAACTTAGTGTCTAAAATTAACACTCTGAAACTTGAAATTTATCAGTATTAGTTTAAAGATCTATGATAAATACTGATAACAAATCACGATTAGTGTATGCATGAATATTTTGGGAAAAAGGTAATCATACGGTCTTTTACGAAACTAAGTAAGCATAAAGTAAGGTTCTTTTCCACTAAAATACAGGTAGTAATGCAACTAATGGCTTGTTAAAAAACAGTTACATTTTTGATCTCATTCAGTTTTCATTTTCGTTGAAGTGCATTTTCTCTGTGGTGGCATAATTAATTGATTACCACGCCATTTACACGGTAACGAGTTAAGTAAAATGAGAGAATATTCCATTTCTCGAAATCCATGTTCAATCCAGTTCACTGACATCTTTTCTGAGAAATCAGGCAGAAACACCCCAAAATTCCCCTCTACTATAGATCAATGGGAAGCAAAATAACGTTCCCAAGTTTTCATTCCTTCTCTTGGATGTGCCCCGGAGGTGCTCGCCCGGAACTCAGATACGCGGAATTGTGGGACCAATTGGCCGACACACGTGGCGCTTCCACTTTTACCTTTGTTGTGTTCCCGAGCACCCCGCCTTCTAGCCCGTCGGGCCGCACCGAAGTCGGGAGGGGTGTGGGGCGGAGAAGTCGCGACCCCGTTTAGAGCAAACTTGCGAAAATAAGATACGGCGAGAGAGGGAGGAGGGAGTCGGCGGGGACAAGCCCATCCCCCGGGGACGCAGCGACTCCCTGAGACCGGCGCGTTTCATGTCGAACCGATAATCAACTGTTCAAACTAGCGAGAGAGATGGAGGGAGAGGGGTAGAAAGGGAGGGAGTGAAGGGGGTGGAGATTCGTAAGGCTAGGAGGGAAGAGTACGAGGATTTTAAAGGGGGAGGAGTAAGAGGGAGGGTGGTGTCCTCTGGGTCACCCCGAAAAG
Organism: Hetaerina titia; assembly: GCA_037158775.1. Taxonomy (NCBI): domain Eukaryota; kingdom Metazoa; phylum Arthropoda; class Insecta; order Odonata; family Calopterygidae; genus Hetaerina; species Hetaerina titia. The sequence goes on along the minus strand of CM073773.1, from coordinate 102,949,935 downwards.
AGACGTCGGCGCGTCGCGTCGTGGCAAAAAAGGCGAGCTGTGTATAGAGGGAAGGGTAGGGAGAAGGAAGAGCGAGCAGGAGGAGGGGCCTTCGAATCGTTTGTTATGCTCAACGGAGAACCTGGCTGCTAGACAGTCAATAGAATCCCTCGCCCCGGCTCGTAAAAGGGACGCCGAGGGAGGAAGGGCAAGGGTGCTAGGGGAGGGACGCGGCGACGGAGTGGGAGATTTGAACGAGCGGATAAATAGAGGGGGGAGGAAAGAAAGACTGGATTATATAGCGGAAGCGATTGTTATAGCATGGAAGGGAAGAGGATTAGGGAGAACAGGGGAGAGAAGGGGAGAAGGGGAAAGGGTGAGACGTAGTAAGGTATATTCGGAGCCCCGTGAGGTGGAGTGAGGGGTTGGGAATTATGGCGAGGCAACGGAGAGAGGGGAGGGATGAGGGGGAATTTTAGGGAGTAGGATGGAGTGAAGGGGGAAAAGGCCGGAATTGAGATCTTTGGCGTGGCCTAAGCATTCAGTTCCGACGGGTTCTTTTTGTCTCTGCCCATTGTCGCGGAAGGGAATACAAATGAGGGGTCGGAGATGGCTAAGCCCCGTGTTTCCCTACAACGCGACCGAGGGAATAAAAAAGGGTCATCGCTCGCTCACATGGATGCGCGTGTTTGGCCATTCTTTTCCTCCTTGGCTGCTTGCAACATTTTATACCGCTTGATTGGTACGTCAGTTGCGGTTTGCATTTTTTCATGCCTTCCGTTGTTGCCTAAAGCCGGTTCTAGGGATTAATAAGAACGATAAAAGCTCATTTCGGAAAATGGATGTATCCGCACAGGGTCTTGTATTGTTTAGACCGTCATGCTAGTTCGCAACTGACACGTTTATGACTACTAGCAATGGGAGAGACCGTGTTAATAAGCATAAGGGGGATTCACCACAATCCCTGTATGTTATGGGAGTTCGTTTCTTTAGTTACAGAATAGGGTCTCCCTAAAAGCTTACAGGATTCCTCCCGGGGATTCCCCATTCCGTCCTCTTTTGCTTCAACGCATAAATGATGTTCACATAAAAATACCAAAATTGCAGTTTGATATACAAGTTTTCATTTTTTTCTCTCGAAATGGAGCAACAAGATGGAATGGTACATCCATCTATCATTTTCAGTATATCCTCTTTGTTTTTCACTGTTTCTTTTCGAAATGCAATGAGTCACAGTGCTTATATCCAGTCGGTGAAATTAAGTCCGAATCTAACTTCAAAAGCATCCGTTTCTTGCGATCGTCGAGAATTTCCTGCTCCGTGGCAGACGGATGAAAACCGAATTGACGGGGACGCTTAGATGTTTAATGTAATGCGTTCGTCGACACGGCGCGGCCGTAATTGACGAGACAGTTAAGATGAAAACTGAGCCGACGAATAGGAAAACGATCAACTCGAGAGGAAAAGAGAGAGACCTAATTTCACGAGGTAAAGTGAGCTAGTGAGACGAGGCACCCTTGCACGCCTGGACAATTGAAATGTGTTGCTTGTGTGCTGGGGAAATTGAGGTGGGTGGAGGGCGGTGGTGTATCTCGAAAAGATTCCCTGCGGTCGTGGGATTGTGAATTGGGAGAAAAGAGGAAGGGGATTGAGGAGGATATAGGGTGGAGAGAGTTGAGAAGGGAGGAGAGTCTTGATTATGGGACAACGAAATAAAAAAAATCTAAAGTGGATTGGGATAAGAGGGGAACAACAAAGGCGGCGGTTTGTTTGGACTGGGGAGGATGGGCTCTGGGCGATTGTTGGGGGTGGGTGAGCGGGCGGGAGGTTCACGGCGTTGGTTTTTCATGCGATGGAAGATGAAGGGGGAGTACGGAACAGTTTGGATCTTATTAAAATCTTATACGTTATCTTTTCAAGGGGAAACTCGGAGCAGTTACTTTCGGAATCATGGAAAAAAAAGAGATTGGTTGGATTGGGTGGTTTAAGGAGGGACGGCAAAAGCTGAGCACAGATAAAGCGGCCCGCTTCGTTCCTCGTATCGTAATCCCCCTCCGGTTTATAACTCGCCATACCCTCGATTCTAGCCATCCCCCTGCAGACCTATTTAACCCCTCCTCCCGTGATATTCCATCTCCAATCCCTCCTTTTACCTCTTTCGGCTGCAGTGTAACGAATATATTTAAAATTGCGAAATGAATACGATTACGTAGTTTTCATGCAGCCTAAGCTAAATTGCATTGCTGGCGTCGGCCCTTAAAAGAAATTGAGGTGAGGATGTTATAGAGCGAATAGGTTCATTGGTCTTTATTGGCAGTAAAAATATTTAACTACCCTACCTAGATATCGAGATCGATAGGAAGATTGTCTTTATAAGGGCAAAATTTGATTTCCTTTAAACATTTCGTTCAATCTCTCAAGATTTGATTTGATGCGATAAGACAACTCTTTTACCTGTCGACCGAATGGATGAAGGCGGAGTTTACTCCGTGCTTTCTGAATTGTATTTGGAGTTCAAAAATCCAGTTTCTTTTCACCTTTACTGCTTCTAGTTCTTCATAAAGGACCGGCCAAAAAAAAGAGCTCCAGGTTATTTGGGACTTTCAAAAACTTTAAATTGCAAGCTACATTTTTCTATCACACACTGAAAGGACAAATTATGTCAAACATGCACGCCGAAATTCCAAATGGGACCACTGCACAGCCTTGCACCCAAGCAGTCATGATACACGTACCGGCACCTCTCCCTTGACCCGGCCAACACGACCTCAAAAAGGGTCATCCCACAACATCACAAATTCTCAATTCCATCCACCCGCCCTCCTCCCCTTCTCCCGGGAAACGCCCCACTCCGCTGTGTGATGCACCGCTCACAATTGGCTTAAGAGTCGGCGTTCGGGGGGTCGTATGTTTTTTTCAATCCCCCCTCCCCCACTCGCGTCCGGCTCATCCTCCGATCTTCAAACACTGCAGCCGTCCCTTTCGAACTATCGCCTTTCTTTCCTTTCATCCGCATAAACATTCGCCCAACTCCCACCCACGAGATACATCACACACGTACACACCCAGAGACAAACACAGGGTCTCGCTTTACAAAGTAAAAAAAAGTGAACGAGTCGTATCGGTCGGAGGATTATTCTGCCAGACCCGCCTTTGATTTTCTTGCATCATTTGTCAGTCAATCAATTCCTCAAAAGTATTTATGCTGACCGTCATACCCTCAAAGCTCTGGAGGTAAATGAATAAAATTGAATAAATGGATTAAAATCAGATTTTCTGCGAAAGTGAGTGTCACGGAACTTTTAATTTAGAAACCTCTACCGTCTTAGATTTCAGTGAGCCTTTATCTGATTCTAGTCACCAATTATAACAAAATCGGACCACATCTAGAAAACTTCCTTCTGGGCCAAATTACTGTACATTTTTTCTCTATCCTTTAAATCAAATTTTTGATATTGATACAGTTAAGCAAAATAATGGGGATTTAACGTTGCCTTTCTCTACTCGTGAAAAATATTAAACAAAGAATTTATATTTTCCTTGCATGTTTTGTGGTATTAAGCACCTTCTTCGTTTATTTAGTCGATAATTCCGTGTAAATTGGGACAGTACATATATATCAGTTATGTTTTATGTTTCCTGTCTAAGTAATGCAGAAAATGGTCTTAATATCTATCGCTGAGCGATTACACCAATCCTTAGGTGCCCTTGGTAATACCGGAAGGGTGAATTTATGGATGTATATCTCTTCAGACCAAGTAAAGGTTATTTACATAAGTATAGGCTAATTGAATCGAAAATTGTAGATGGTTTGGGATTTATAAAAACATCTACACTCGAAGTACTTATAATTTGCCGATTTGTTTTCAGTTGAATACAGAAAATTCGAGAGCGAGTTATCTGTTAAACTTACTAAATATTATCTGAGTTCAGCATCAGTGGTATTTTTACTACTATGAAGGTTATTTTTAAAGGGGTTTCGATGGATTTTGTAACCCATCTTCCTTGCAATGCCTGTAGCCTGAACGCACATTTCAGTAGCCTCCTCTAGAATACCTCTCAGAAGATTTTACCTGCAGTCGGCATTTTAAGGCAGAAACGTGCCCATATACAAAAACAAATAAATATACAAAACACCAAGAAATGAATCAATTATCTATTTGGAAACCTACTTTAAAATTAAAAAACCTTCATCGTCAAGGTGGTTTTTGAGAAATTGATGAGTAACTTATAGTTTTAAACTTTGTTTTTGATTTTATATGGTAAGGTTTTGTTTCATCGTGGTAATTCATGATAAACATTTTGGTTTGCGACAAAATAAATTTCATCTAATAACTTTTTTGAAAATCTCGGAAAGGTTCATGTCATGATTTCTTAACATAGATGGGCCAATCAGATTTCCAAACCTCAGTGAACAAACTATTCCTTAAAGGACTGTGAGAATTCTACATGAGTGATACGCTATCAACCCGCTTATCCTTTCCCCTGCTTTACTCCACGGCCTCTCAAGGGCTTTGTACGGTCGTCGAAATCTCTGCCAACAAAGCTCCCTCGCTCTCTTCCCGTACTCGTTTTTCACGATTTATCCCTTCCGCGTAATCACCTCCCCCTCTTGCCTTCCGACCTTTTGCAATTCCCATTCTTTCTGTCTCGATCCCTTTGGGCTTACGCTTAATCTTTTAAACCTGGAGTCCTTATGATTAATTCAGGTACTGCTACTTTTCGTCGAGAGTAAGAAACGGTTCCTCTCCCAGGAAACAGGGAAGATGAGCTTTGTGACCTGGATGTAATTATTTCAGAATTTTTTTCTACTTAAAACGGGAATTACACAACCTTTTTTCTTCAGAATAAATTGCACCCCAAAATGTAAGATGTATTATTCAGCCTTAGTCACGTGTTCCTCGAAGAAGGTGTGGAAGTAAAAACTGAACGTAACCTCTTCTCACTCAGTGAAAAAAAAATTATTTCTTTGCCAGGCTGCTTTTTTCACCATAGCTCTCGAATATAAATTCAAATGCATATTTAAAATTTATTTATGAAACTTTCACTGGCATATTTAGATTGTGGGCGACAATAACAATGCACGAGTAACACATGACTGATAGTAAAGGACATAACCTTGTTTGCATTGGGTCTTTTAAATGCTCTAAGAGGAAAAAAATGTTTAAACTACTTAAGTGATATGAATTAATATATTTTAAGTAGCCCTCAGTCTAAATATGCTCGTGTATTTTATCGTTCAAACTTAAAAATAAGTCTGTTGTAAATGTGTCAATTGTAGGTAAAGGAGTGAGTGAAATTTAGGACAGGCAATGCCTAATGTTTCAATTTTTTTCTTTAACGATATACTGACAGCTGGAATTTTCTTACATTTAATTGCCTGAAGAATGCAGGATCGTTTCCATATATATAGGACGCAGACATATTTGGGCGTCGCTGTCTCACTGGACCATTATTTGAGGTTTACTCGTCCATGAATGTATTATCCGAGAGTGGTTTAAAGAGCAACTTCCTAGGATCAATTGCTCGTGTAGTGCGCATCCAAAATTCCTGCCATTTCATGCGGAGAACAAAAACAAACGGCTCCCTAATCGCCCTCGCCATCTGCTGCCGCTGCCGTTGCTGCGGTCTCCAAACGCGGACCAACTTGATCGTGTGCGTGGCCGAAAGGAGAGCGAGCGTGGGTGACCCCGCCCGGGGGCCGAAGGGTGGTCGGTAATGGAGAACTTTTGTGGTGGCCGCGGAGCAAAAGCAGATGAGTTTGATAATGACAGTGGAAGCCTAGGGACTGGGATGGCCTCCTTGTCAGAGGAAGAGGCCTTTGGTCCTCTCCGTTGTATTTTTTTATATTCTATTTTACAACATCCCCTCCTCTCTCTCGCTTTCTAAAATCTCCCGACAAAATAGATCCCAAGGGGGCCTCCCGTGTCCAACCCACGAGGGACGGGGGATGGGGAAACGCCAGGCACACACGCACACACTCGCAGTCGACCCGCTTTCAAGCAGGGTCAAGTCTCCCGCCGCGCGTCTCAATTTCACTCTCCTTTTGTGCTCCGGGAGATATCGAGTATCATGGGCTCTTTTTACCATCTCCACCAGTCCACCTCGTCCTTCCTCCTACCCAGCGCTCCCTCTCTCACTCTTATCCTTTTCCCCTTCCCAACTGGAAAATCTCCTACTGCCTGCCTCCTTGTCGTTCTTCTAAGATCCTCTCTCTCCCGCCCAACCATCTTACCAGACCACCATCTTTTCACTCCCCCACGCCGATGGTCCTTTCAACGTCCTTTCGCTCTTCGTCTGCTTCATCAAACCTTTTTCCAGGTCCAACATATCACTCTCTCAACCCTTCCCTTGCATCTTTCCCGTCTTTTCCCTTTTTTCTAAGGCTGAGAATTATAATAAATAGAATATTTCGTGCTTGGATAAAACGATTGCTCCCTAATAATAACGAATCACTGATGAAACAAGAATTAAAACTATATGGACCTTCATTTTTTTATCCAAATTGTTACCCTTTATATGGAAAATACATGTTAAATTTGTTGCGTCAATATCGATCAGATTCATTACCTGAATAATGAGATAACCATTACAATAATAATATATTTATCTCTCCTCTCTGTTCACATGACCTTTTTTCCTTTTTATGCAGAAGAAATAAATATTTTGAGATAATTTCCCTCACTCTCAGTAATGGTCTACCTCGATGTCTCTTTCTGTATCAATATGTACATATTCTTATGAAATAAAACTTTATTGATTAATTCCGAGGTTTAAAAACATTTTTTTCTTGGTCTCAAATGGTCGTTTTTCAAGATCACAGAAAATATAATGAAAACCTTAGAATTAATGCTAGGAAAGGAAAAACTAGTTTTCAATATTTTTTCTAATATGGGCATAATATTAACGTTACTTTTGATATCTTGTCTCTGGTACATACGCATCAAAAAATTACTGCCTGAAAAACACGGGATTATCAAACTTTGAAAACTTCATTCACCCCGATGATGATTTACTTGTTACTTACTGAGGGGATGGCGATATTGCTCTCTTGTGATACATGGATATTGAGCACAGGTAAATTGAGGCATAGCCAAAATATGTATAAACTATTCCCATCTCTCAGACTATTTTTCTACTGTTTCGCCGGCATGCTATTTCTTCCCGCGTGATTGAACCCCTCTTACAAGAGTGCCTCCACCGACGCAGGGGGCTTGGTTTGTCACTCGCGTTGACATGTCAGCGTTGGAAAAACATTAGATACCTATGATGTTGCGTGACTGTCTCGTGGCACTAAGGTGTCCAAGTATCTCGAGTATCATATGCGGCAGTTTAACAGGCAATTTGCTCTTATAAAAAACCTTCGACGCCCTTTCATTGTCAACCACGTCAAAGGAATTCTTTTGGAAACTAACGCATCTCCTCTTTTATTTTAGGCAGTTGTAACAAGATCAGCTCAAATATGTCAAAGTTCAAGAACAAACAGTCAGAATCATCCATGGATATCCAACTATGTAATTAAGATAAGAACAGAAAATATATACCTTTTAATGTGTACTTTAAGATGGCACCCGGATATGCACAAGCCGCCGATTGTGTGTGACAGCAGGTGATTAATCACCAGAATTGCATAATCTAAAATTAGGTTTTTCTAAATTTATACTTACACTAAATACATATATAAAAATACACACGCACACATATATACTCATATACATACATGTGTTTCTAAAAAGTTTCCGACCGAACAAAGATAACAGGCATTTTTTCTGAGTCGGATATACGTAGTTGGTCTGAAAAGTTTCCGACTCAGAAAATTTCAGAAAAAATGTCTTGTATCTTTGTTATGTACATATATGTATATTCATATGTACTTTTATACAAATAATATATATATATATAGAAATATATATATATATATATAGAAATATATATATATATATATATATATATATATATATATATGTGTGTGTGTGTGTGTGTGTGTATATACGAGAAATTCTTTTCAAAGTGACTGAAATGGGAGATGATAAAACATTTGGTGTAAAAGGTTTTTTGTATGTATTCAATGAAAACACCTCCTTCACATGGAAACAATCAGACTATAGGATAATCCTCCATCTCTTTTAGAATGCGTCGTTCTCTTGGATTGAAAAATAGCTAACATTGCACTTTTACTTAAAAGTGGCAATACACAAGACCCCAGTAATTACTGATGAATTTCTATAACCTCCCCCTCTTGTAAAATTCCAGAACAATCATTGTTATTTAATTCATGTAATATTTCGACTTTAACAACCGTATATCTAGCAAAATACACAGATTCAGGAAGTAGAGATGTGAGACGCAGATGGACCATTTTGTACTCGATATTCTTCACCTGGGGTAATTAAACAAACTTGTAGATACGATTTACTTGGTTATTGAAACGGCTTTTGATAAAGCCTCACTCTCACAACTCATACACAAGTTGAAAGCGTATGAAATAAAGTAAAAAGTAATAAACTGGATAGGAGACTTCTTTACTAACGGAAAATAAAAGGTAGATATTAGTTGGCACAAGCTCCCATTATGTACAAACAACATACGGTATCCCACGGAGTATGTAGTTTTGTTATTTACATTGCTGATATATCCTCATTCATATTACTTAACATAATACTGTTTGCTCATGACGATTTAATCTAGAGGAAAATAGTGAACATAGATTGTCAATTACTTAACTTTCCTTAAACCACATTAAAAAATGGCGTATAGAATGAGGCATGATATAAAAATGAAAAATATACGGATATGCCTTTCCTAAAAAATAAAAAAAACGCTAGCAGACCTTACCTAATTGCACGGAGGTGAAGGGATAAATATTGTAGATACTTGGCCATGATATAAGTATCACCATTGCATCACATCTTACGCCGGGAAAACATTTTCGCACTAATTGCAGAGAAACCTTAAACAAGCAGCCTTTCATCAACCGAGCAGGTGGAAAATGTAGTGATGAAAAAGTAAAGAAAACGGCTATTTTTCTTTGGTGGAATGACTTTTCTTCCATTAACCCGAAGAGTAAAATCAACTCCTTATCAAAAACAACTATTATTTACCAATCCCCAGATTTGTTAACTTTCGATTTGTATAATTAATTAATACCCGTTTACTTTTAAATTTCTCCATTTTTCGACCACAGCAAATAGTCACAAATTTTTCCATTCATTAGAGTTGGGAGTTCATTGAATGTTTCACCTCGTAGGTTATTTAGATACGTATATTGATAAGAAGAAAGTTGTACACATACTGTTAGAAGACAAATGAGGCTTCGTCTTGTGCTCTCAGTAATTTGATGAAAGAGGCTAATTCTTTGACGCAGTTCTAGCGTTATCCGAAGATAAAAATCTTCCCGGAAAGGATAGCATGCTCTTTTTCTGGTCGAGCGATTTTGAAAATTTGTCACTTCGGATAAACCTGCCTGCTTTTGTTCGAAAATAACATTTTAAGGAATTGAATCGAGGTTTCAGACATACACAGATTCTTATGATCGCTCATGATCATGTATGTTTCTAGTTTTTTCGAGAAAACTCCTTGATATCATATCAACGGCCACTGTTTAAACATTTGCGATTATTATTACAACGTGTAAGGTACTGAATGAATCAAAACCAAAAATACATTCGTGTTGTTGAAAATAAACAAAAAAATATGTTCAAAAACTTACGGTCCGTGTTCCTTCGAGTATGAATGTCGAGAGACTTCAACGCGCGAGATACTGAAATGAGACAGAAGTGGTGATGTTTAGCAATGTTCAAGGTTGTCAAAATTAAAAAATAAATAAAATTATATCCGATTTGTGTCCGTTTTCAAAGCCAATCTTTCATCTCCTTCTGCTGAACAGACCTCGGATGAACATAATTATACAAAAAAAGCGAATAATTTTCAACTTCCGGCTGTTTTATTATTTGGAATAATATTGTAAAATGGCACACATTCATATTTTCAGAAGCAATCAGATATTTGAAGCTTTCGACTGCTGAAACTTAAGTAGCGTATAAATTGAAATCATATTTTTACAGGAGTACATAAAAATGACAGGCTGAATAAATAGTAAGTGCTAAAGTTATTTATTTTCGTATAAATTTAGAATGAAAATAAGAAAAAGTTTTTGTTTCTAGCATTAAAATTGAATGAGTACATTTCAGTGCATTTGAAATAATCCCGACACTTATAATGTACTAGTTAATTATTCTTTACAAAATTCATTGATACCTAAGGATTTCACGTAATTGCAGGGTTAGACACTGGTCAACAAAATTTTTTTGTTAATTAATAAATACTTAGTTCACTGAATTGTGATCGTGTTCTCATAGAATCAAAGTAGCTCCTATACCCTCAAAATTTCTGCACTTCTAATAAAACGATCCGATGTTTTTAGACTTTCAGGATCAATAGGTGTACCCGGTGCGTATTCCACTAGCATGTAATTTTCGAATGGTATAATAATAGTAATGACCTAATAAAATTTGTTTTCTTTGCTGCGCATACAGCTTTGATGGCTACTGATTCAATATCTCAATATCGAATGGCAAGACTTTTTTCGGAAGTCTTTGTTTCCTTATCGTTGATTATATATTGTTTTACGTGGTTAAAGAAAATATATTATAATGTTTCAAGTTTTGTCTACTCTCCCAAAGACAATGAGGAAATTTACCATCAAGTAAATATTTAAAAAATCATCTATTCTACCTTTTTTGGCAAGACCGTGCCCGCAGCTGTTAAGAAGCGATGGTGGAACGAGGATATTCTATAATATTTAGCAAAAGGAGTCTTTTAAGAGCAGGATAATCCATTTATTGTATGTTTTACAGGAAATAACAGCCTTTTCAAAGCTCTTTCCAATCCTATAATAGGCTGAAGTTGTATTTTTCTCTCTAGTTACTCTTTTAGGATCATGATTTACGTACATATTTTATGCATCTATCCGCACGCTCAATTGCGAGTTTCCTGTCGTACTCTTTTAACCTCTCCTTAGTAATTCCCCATATTACTACCACTCTTCACCTCGTTCGACTTTTCCCTTTCCTCGCTTCCGTTCCACCTCCCTTTCGACCCCCAACCGTTCACCTCCTCGCTAAGTCCCCTCTCCCATCCCGCCGGAAGACAGGTAAACGGGGCGGAAAGCTCAGCTGGCGCCAGGGTTTCGTCTTCCACTCGGGTATTGGGTTACACAGAGGGACTCATCCCTCCTCCATTACAGCAACGATTCCTTTTGCGCTCTCCCTATACCTGCCCAACCTCCCATCACCATCTTTCCCCTTGATTTATTTTTTTCCGCCACCTAGCACACTTCCTCCTCCTTCGCCTATTCCAGTCCGAAAATCCCCTCCATCGCCGTCATCATCCTCTTCGACTTTTCGCTTCTCATTTGTCTAGAACGGTGATCGCCAACGTGGGCGGTGCCGCCTCGCCCCACCTTGAGTTGTGTAGTTATAACTTACACCGGCAGTATCATTTCAACGTTTTTATCGATGGCTCATAGCCACGGTTTGTTGATTTTACCTACAAATTTTCGCCATAAAATTTGCCATTTACCATTTGGACTTCACATATTCTTGGTCTACAAACTCTAAGTAAGATGTCGTTTAAATCATTTCTTGCGACAACGAGGTGGAAGGGAAGCCTTGAGTGGGTAAAGTGCTGTCTTCCATGATTACCGTGAACTCGTTCAACTGTGCGAGGTGATTAAAACTAAGACCTTTTAAGGATTAATGAAAATAACCACATTTCCTCTCCTATCGATATCTATATAATTGTGCTCCTCTACAGAAATGTGTCTTTTAAAAGAAACGGTCGAGGTTTTCTTGGCCATACTTGTATACTCGCTAAATTCCTTATTATTAAAAAATAATTCATTGTTTACTCATTATATTTATAAAGGAACATTGCATACGTTAACAGAGAGTGCCATAGTCAAACACGAAATTTTTTATGAAAAAATTCTCGTTTGATGAAATTTGATTGAACAAATTTCAAAAAGATGAAAAAATTTAGAGAAGCATGAGTAAAATGGGAGCATAATTTTTAGATGCATTCCAGGAAACCGTTGCAATTAATTCTACTAAACTTTCCTTTTTCTAACTCCTTGCGTTTTTTGAAACCCAGCTAAGGAAGCATACTTATAAAACAGATATTATATATCTTTATAAATTTACGATATAGGTGGACTATTGTTAGGACGCAGGGTTAAAAGACGCACTGAATTGCTTCATTTAAGATATTTCGTCTTTCCGGACCTCCTCCATATGCGTCCAACGTATTTCTGTAAGCGGTTTTTACAGCTCCAGACACTTACTTTTCGTAGCTTCACTTCTCTTCACTCACAGTTAAACTGTTTGTCTTGGTTTTTTTTTTAAATCCTGTCCTTTTTTGCCAGCCTTCTTCTCTCCTTTCCCCACTCGGCACCGTAAAATCTTTTCGTCCGTTTAGCTGTGTCCGATTATGTCCTTTGGTCCTCTCAGATTTTGAAATAGGATATTTTTCAACAATGAATAGGGTTAAGTTACCGTTTTAGGAAAAAATCTCCGTTATCCCATAGAGAAGAGACTCGACTCTAAAAAAATCAACATTCATTGAAAGAGCCTACCATTTTGGTCAAACATTTTATTCGCTAGTAGTATTCATAACGTTGGAAGAAATTTTATTTCCCTATAGCAGTGTGCTGTAAGAAGTATTTTTCTAATTATCTGGTCAACATTTTTTAAGTTTACTAGCCTTTTTGTTAGCTCTAAGGGAAGTTGCAGCTTTGTATAAGATGAATGTGGCACAACAAATTCCTAAATATACCGCACTAAAGATAGATCTATCAGTGCTGATACACACTCGTAGTGAAATTATCAGAATAATTCAAAACAAATATTAAATTCTTTTAAAGTTGAAGTTGCGTTTTCCCCACGAAATCATCCATTATTTATGGCTTAATCTAGTTTTTTTCACGAACTGTATAGTTTCAGGCTTCAATTTTCGGGAACTTTTCATATTGGAGAGAAATGATAATTAACAGTTGTGATTTCTATTATAGTATTTTTATTCACACGACCCAGTTTTCAACACTTCGTATCATCTTCAAGTCTGAAACCTGGGCCGTTTGAATACAAATACTATACTGGAAATCACAATTGTTAATTATCATTTTCCTCCATTATGTTTTTTTTCATTTGGCAAGGTGTTACTGATGAAACCATTAATTTTAATTTTTTCAAGACCTTGTTTTCTATCAGAAATATATAATAGCCACTTTACCGTATTTTTTCAGCTATTTTAAGTGCACTTTTTCATGTTAAATAAAAATGTCTCTCTACCTGAACCATATCCTTCCATTTAAATGCAGTGCAAGTATCGCAAAGTTTTAAGGCTTTATTTGAAACTGTTTAACTTATTCATCTAAGTACAAACGGAGATTGTCAAACGTATAGGACATAAACCATAAAAAATATTCATACATGTTTAACTAAAATATTTATTGATTTTATGCCTTATGGTGATTTAAAATAAAAGACGCAAATAATTGTTGAATCCGAGAAAAGGAGTTAATTTTTCATAAGAGTTGCTAGTAGATGCCTAGACTATTATAGAATAGCTCTTTGTGGTAGGGAGTCTAAGGTTGGTAGGTTATGAAAATTTCTAACGCGACCTCTCTCACGAGTCCTCTTCCACTGATATACTTATCTAGACATACTTCTTCCTATTCTTTACTATTCCATTCTTGACTTTTCTCTCCAACGGCAGGTCCCTCTTCTTCTCCAGATCCTCTCCACTTTTGACAGTCTCACTCCGCCATCCGAAAACATCTCCCCCTTCCGACTCAGCCTAATTAATCCTTTTGTGACACCATGTTCAATAATAGGCTATTAGAAGTGCAACGGGCTGAGAAGAGGGTCTGAAAAGGGTGACGCCTGGTGAGAGAACTGCAGGAAAGCAAGGGTGACGGAGTTAGTTACCCTTTTAACTCCCGCTTTCTACAATATCTCTCTTGACATAGGGGCGTTGCTCCCTCCCTGTGTTGAAACATCACTCCCAACGCGGGTGTTTTGTGGGAAAATAACATTGATATCTAATGAACAAATTGTTTTGGGACACGCTCGACTGTCGCGTTTTCTGCACCAAAACTTTTTGTATATATAGACGAAACTTTAAAACTATGGACAAAAAAGGGGGTTGACTTAATCATTTCATTAACGAGCGAGGCCATAAGGAAGTATTTTAACGTCCCTCGCGCCGAACCGTGGGCGCAAAATTTGTCAACTCAACTCGCTGTCTGATGGAATATTGAAAAAGAGACAGGTAAATACAAAAACACAAAAATATCCATAAATCCCCTGCCTCTCCCGGAATTCGAACCGGTGATCTCATTTAATGAGTGAACAATCGGTCTAATGTCCATATTGTTAAAAAGTGTAGAATTAAACATGTGCCATTCAATGAGAAGAAATCTTCCTTCAGTGTGACAGTGTCTTCCAGTGACAAGAAATCTTCCAGTATGTGCGCGTGTGTATGTTACCAATTTATGAAAATGTTAAAAATGTATTTATGCATGAATGTGCGTAAAGATTGCAGAGGTAGGGACACGGTCACTCAGAATGCTGATTATAGAGTATTATTTTGACTGCTGTGGCAATTATTACGTTTAAAAAATAGTCATGTAAAACGTGCACCATTCTTCTTTTACTAAATATCCAATAGCTCGTCTTACTCCTGAACAGAATTCTGAGACCTCTAGTGCGCAAAACTTCTGCAGTGGCTATTAGATGTGGTTCTGAATGGAACAGTCTATAAAAAATTCCCCCTGAAAGCGGTTAAAGAAAACGGGCATGGGTTTATATTTTCTACAGTGGCCAATGGTGGCTCAATCCTGAACGGAGCCAGGAGACGGATATAGATTACTTATCGGTAATCAATACGTTACATATACAGGTACGAGTATATTATCGATATAGGTAACGGTTAGATTCATTAAATAAACGAGATTTTTAATTTTTTCCCTGGCAGAGGATTCAATGTTCTTTACATTGCCAATAAGTCAAAATGCCTTTTCAGTATTGGAGCATCTGTTACTTTAATCCACGTTGTTTAGGGCAAAATTGAGCTTTTGAGCGGTAATTTTTTTAAAAGGCTCTATTGTACGACACCCACCCACCGAAGTCTCCAGGTCGGGCGTCCATGTCAGGGCCAAGTTTGGAGGTGGCGTGGGCAACCGTCCTCAGTCCAACTCCCCATCCGCCTCCCTTCAGATTACACACATCTGATCATGCTCTTTACTGACACCCCCTCCGACTGCAATTCCACCCTTATTACGAATCCTTTTGTCCCACCACCCCAACCGATGCCTTCTCCGCCTCACCTTTTCCTACACTTCCGACATCCCTTCTCCCCTCCCTGCTGGGAAGCTGGTGTGGGCTCATGTTCATGGGGTGGTAATGACAAGGGCACGTGTCTGTTGGGAAATGGGAGGGTGTGGGCTATGCGAGATATGTGTCGGGCGGTGGGTTGAGAGTAAGGGTCGGGTTGTTAATGGGGAAAGGGAGTCGCCGGTTGGGGTCAGGTTGGTCGGTGGGGGTGGGGTAAGGCGGGAAGTTGTTGAGTACAGAGAGAGTGCAGTAAACAGGAGGTGGGGATGAAGAAGAGGAAAGGTTAATAAGTTGCCTTTATTTAGAGTGTCAAACCATGGGAAAAAGAGAGAGCGAGGATTCAATCGGGTAATTTTTTTCCTTCGACCAATCTTCTTCGACTAAGCCCCGTTTTTGACAATTCATTCCTTTTTGGGAGAAAAAGCCAGATTAACTGTCTAATGTTTTCTTGTCATTTTTTTTATCAGTTAATTCTGTATCATCCCGCTAAATCTTAAGAATTTCATGTCAAGATTTCCAATTTAAAGCCAACAACCGTATTTTGACACATTTTCTACAGTCGTTAATGATGGTCACCTATTAATTCAATATATTAAGTGAAGGGCGAATGCCTACAAAATGACATCTAAAAGAATCTAAATACGAAATAGTATAGATGGGTCCTTAATCAGGATACAAGTAATCTTATTTTCATTACAAAGATTGCTTTTATAGGATGTGCCGCGAGGTAAGCACTTTAACACTTCTCAATATTTTAATGGTTTATGATAAATGACGAGTTAAGGCTCTATCATACATTAAAATGTTTTTAGGTTGTCTTGAGACTGATATGTAATTACAATAATCTTCTCTTTCACATGAGTTACATTTATAAATGGAAACAGATTTTTATATTTTAGCGTGAAATATAATTTATGCGTTTATTCCAATAAGTTTAAAGGTCAAATTACTCGTATGTATCGGACACTATACAAATAATATTGAATAATTTCTTGTTAAAAACTTTTGGTTTATTTAAATTTTTTATAAATGCCTTCTTCAGATATTCAATATTTTATATTTTGGACTACATATAGGTTTAACTGCTACTCGTGGATTATTTTTGCTTTTTTACCAATATTTTTTTATTGTACTTATATTACGCCTGCATAATTAACTAGACATTTGTATCGATGACATACTAGTATTGGTTTTGTATATAACATCAAGCTATCGATCCAGAAATATGATGTTCATTTTCTTATATGTTCGCTGAGTGGGCTGAAATTCATATGTTTCATTTCATTCATGAAAAGTGTTTTCCATCGTTGGTCAATAAATTGATTTTATTCATAAATGCCTAAAGGATAGAGGAGTGCCAAATTAATTTGGTGCATAATGAAAATTATATACCATTCTCGTACTAAAAACTTCTACTTGTCAGTTTATGAATAATTTTCTAAGTTTAATCAGTTACTCCGCCATATTAAACATTTGCAAAAAAATAATAATTAACATTAACCTCAAACGACACAATTTGAGCAATTTTAACATAAGCCATGATGTGGAAAAATGAGATCCAGAAAAAGCCATCATTCCCCACGGTCCCATGATACCCTCGCTCCAACGAACGCGATTGCACTGTTGGGTGGATTTGGGCCATTTGTCCAGAGGCGTCCCTTGCCTTTCGCCAAATGTTTCCGCGCATGTGGGCTGGGAAGAGAAGGAGGATGGAGTGTCGACGTACTCGCGTTCGGGAGTGTCGCCCCGGGCTTCCATTTCCGGCGGCGTGATATGGACCGCTGGACTGTTATGTGTTGCTCTCCGTCATGGGCGGTACGGAGGGACGCGGGGGTGGATTGGAGGGTGGTGGGATAAAGGTCAGAGGGCGAGAGGGATCAAGAAGATGGGTTCGGTGGGAAGATCTGGAGTGGGGTTGTCCACCGCGGAGGTCGACCTTTGGTTCTCCGGGGTCTAATTGGCTTATGGAGAGACATCTCACCCCAGCGAAATCGACAACAGCTCTCCCTCCTGCTCTCCTCACCTCTCCGCCTTTGTCTCTCATCTTCCTCTATCTCTGAGGATAAATTGGGATGAAGCAATTTTGTTCCCCGCATCACTTGTTTTTTTATCCCTTGTCTTCTTCGTTGAAGATGATCACCAGACTTGTTTTCCACTGCAATTCATCTAGTCTATTTGCAAACAGTGAGCTGCATCAATTCACTGTCATGCCATGATTTCAAATTCTCCATAAAAATGTTTCAATAGTTTTGTAAACTTCATTGTTACGAGCTTTCACTTTACAGCTTTCGTATTAAGCTCGAATGTGTACTGAAATACATATAGTATTACACCACTTTTCCCAATATTGAACACATTTCTAAGATCAAAATTACTTCATTGTTCTATAATAATTTTAGATTTAATGTCGTAGGCGTATGTTATCAGAAATGAGTATGCGTATTTAATGGCTCTCTACATAATTAAGCTGTTTTTTTATTTCAGTTCAGTGTCGTTTAGTTCAGTTTAATTAATTGAAATTCAGCCTAATGCTCGAACCGGAAAACATGCTTTTATTTGCCTTGTCATTAGTCGCCATATATACTTTACCTTAGGGCTAAAAGTCTTTACACAAAATTTACTGCCTCACTGTCAAATTTCCCTTCTCTGTTTCACTATACTTGGAAAGAGAGTTCTCAGGAAGGCGATATTTCAATAAGTTATTATAATGTTTATACTTGGGTTTTTTCACTTCATCCTCAAGGGAGATGGATTCTGCAACTATAATGCTAAACTGAAACAACTTATTTTTTGAGAAATTCTATCATTATAATCATAATACAATTTTACTTGTCACATTATAAGCTGGAGACTCCAAATCACGATTATGTAAATGTATTTCTACCTTCTTAGAAAATTGAAACATTCTGTCATAATAAGTAAATTCCAATTCAAATGAGAAATAAGTATGCCTCCCAATGTTTCCGTCGTAGTCTTCTGATTTGTTTCCATTAAATATCTTGGTCCTCGACTGGTTCCGTTCCATTTACTTAATATTGGTATTATTTACTCTATCCATCACAGAAAATTGTGATCCTGACAGTCTGTTGTACTGTACACTTCTCTCTCATTCAGAGCCAGCAAACACGTAATTCAGTTTTGAAATTCTGTTGCGACACGATGTGCGTATGCATTTTGGCGTTGCCTTTTATTTTTGGACGAGTCGGATTCGTAAAACTGAGGTGTTGGTATAAACAAATGTCTGTTCCCTCTCCACTCGAGTGGTGTTTCTATTTTTCGCTATTGCTGCGCGCGAAGCAATTATCTCGATGTTATTAACACGTCCAAGGTTGTATGTGTGAGGGCGTAAATGCGTTTCATTCGCTCTGATTGCATCATAATATGGGCAGTATAGTTTGCATTGAATGAGCCCTGTGGGCAACGAGTTGAATTGACGATCTGTTATTTTTTCAAATGATATGTTTTTATTAGTCGGATTTCAATTTAATAATGAATCCTGGCCATTTCAACAATATAAATCCACGAAGCGTATTGTTCCGTAATTACGAGGACCTGTTTCGCTTTTAATTATCACAGGGGGAGCGTTAGACTTTCGTTGTTTATTCATCTGTCGTGAGCCTCTCGTGTTATCCAACCGACATATTGTGCCGCAAAGGGTAATGGGTAATTTTTTTCGCCACATCTTTTAATTGCGCGAAGCTGATTAGCCTCTCGTCACTTCCGAAGTTTTCCCGTTACGGAACCCCATTACGATTCTCTAAAATGCTTATACTGGTGAAATATAATTATTTGGACGAACATTTGTGTTAGTTAGCTGAAAATATTTTTACTCTGCTGTCACTTAGTAATTGTACAGGGACCAGAATTAGGTACTTTTATCCATATCAGATTATTTTTTTGGGTATTCCATTCATTTCAAGTGACATATGTGTTATATTAATACAAAAAGGGCCAAATTTTGTATCTAGGAAATATATTAAATTACGTCAATATATGTACCGTAGGTTCTCTTTCCATTTTGTTAAATATTTAATTTTATTTATGGGCGCATCATCTAGGCTTAGTTAAAGCCCTTCTAAAATTGATTTGATTCGCTTTTTCTCAGATTAAGAAAACCTTTGGGCACTGTCACTCTCTGTTACCGTAACATGAACGATATTTAAGTCGTACACAATTAATGTGCTTATAGAGAAATATGGCATTGAAATAATCATGACAGAATGTTTTGGTAATATTTGAAGAGGTACCAGACAGATAAAAGAATGGAAGTTGCGAGCTCTAAGATAGGTTTGTGAAATGCTATGGATTGTCGTCCATTTACCATATTTTAACAAATGTCCAGTCTTCACAGTATACTTCGTATAACGTATACTCGTACAGTAGTTCCTCACAAGTTATGTAGTACACACAAGTAGTTCTTCATAAGTTTGTTAATTTTACTGTCTTATAAAATCTCGAAGTTCTGTGCAATCCCCAGTGCAAAATAGCCGAGAATATAATTAAAAGGCAAAAGATATGAACAAATGCCAATGTTAAATGAAAATGAAAGGAAATTACTAATTTATTAACATACAATGTGATTTTGTCCCCGCTTTGTTATATTTTAGACAATATATTCTTTCCGCAAGTCGGCTTAAAAAATACATTTATACGAGTACGTTTTCGTGTTTTGCATTACTGTATTAGTAGCGGTGTATATTGTGTACATTTAGGTGAGTAGTGACCAATTCCCTCCCCCCCCCTATTATATTGGTTACCAGCTTATCATCCTGAGTGATGTTACTTTGGAGTGTGGATCAAAGTAGAATTCGCTTGAAAAAGAGGTCCATGCCAAAGGAAGACACGACGTTAACTGTTAATCGGCAACCAGACGAATTCTCTTCAGTGAATATCTACCACCTACCAAGAGCTCACCTGCATCGCTTTGTATAAATTTTCACAATTATGCTCACAAGCGTATTTTTATAACGTGTAAACCATTTTACGCCCGACCAAAACTTTTCAGACAAAAACCCAGCACCGATTCTTCTTCCCCAAAAGAAGCGTCGTAATTGCTATGTGATGCACGGAAGAGGAGATGGTGCAGCTATATTGAAAGGGTAAAGGGTCCAGGTCTTTTGAAGTCGTAACTCTTCGAATGAAGTTCACAAGATGGCGACGGCGACACTTCCGATGGATGGAGGGGGTGCAGAACAGCGTGCACTCGAGATCACTACTCTTGGACCGCTTTGCGCGTACGCACACGCCTCGAAAACTTTGTGGGGCTTCTCCGCACCTCTCCCTCCGGTTTCCCTGGCAGGCTTATACGGCGGAACGCCAATTTTCACCGAAGGGGCCTTTGAAGAGACCACTTTGATCGCGACATCACGTGCTGGGGGTTGCCGGCATCAGGAGTCGAAGTAGCTCGGTGCGGAGGGGGAAGAGGAAAGGCTATAGGGCACGGGGAGGAGGTTTAAGGATGGGGGAGACCTTGGGGATAGGCTCATTTTATGGAAACCGCACCTTTCACAACGGCGTCAGGGGCGGGATGAAAAATAGCATTCGCGTAGAGCATATCATGAATATGACAGGAAAAAATTGGTTTTCGCGCTTGAAAGCCTCGTGTCTCCAAGTCGTTCGTGCTCCAGTTGTCGACGACGAATTTGAATAAAATGGCAAAAAGGTTATTCCTAAGTTGTGCATACTTAAATCTCAAATGTAAAAACTACGTGTAAAACAGAAACCAATAGATACATTAGATTAAGAGGAGAGAAATAATCTTGGTATTGGAGTTTTAAACAAGGTGAGGGATAGTCCAGAGCTTGTATCATTAGAGCTTTATAAAATTTGGTAACACGTCTCATCACAGGCAAGCGCAGAAAAGTAAAAAATTAACAATGGAAGAAGAGATCGATTCAACCTAAATAGTCATTTATGCCATTATTTACATTCATAAAGGAGAACCTCCGATTTGGTAGATGTTCTTGATGAGCTTATTTAGCTCATGGACATTTGAAGGCGTTGTTTACATAGAAATTCCGTTGCATTGAGCTCCAAAACTCCATGATACACATTATTAATCCATATTGATTAGAAGGCGTAAAATTTGGGTATCAAAAAGTGCATAAAATTGCACATAATAATTCACTCTTTATATTAAAGAATTTTAGGTATTTTTTAGCAACATTTTCATGATGATTACTTGGCTGATGTGTGCTTTACTCGATAGACAAGTGCAACTACCAAATGAGAGCTATCTACGAGGAATTATTTTTAAAATAGTATGAGTAAAACTAAACTACTTCATAAATATCAAGACATTTTGTTGGTGATCGGAGAGCAATAAAAATAAGTAAAAAATACTATCGGCGAATTAGCGTTGATTGGCGAAAGAAAATTATAATATTACAATTGAAACAATATGGGATATTTTGCTTGTGGAATTACTATGATAATCTTCATTTAAAAAATATTTTAACGGTAACAGTGCATTTCAATGAATTTGGAATGAATAAGGTTAATTTTAGATTTTTGTTGAAAAACAAAACTGAAGTGTTAACTGACGGGATATAAATAGTTGCTTGAAGGTATAATTCATTTCATAAGCACTAATCAACTTTCATAAATGATTTACAAATATTTATAATATTAAGCAAGGAAAACAATAATTTTTGCATTATTTTATTATTATTGCGATGGGGTTGTATATAAAATATTACTGTATCGGTAAAAACAAATTACATGAAACAAAAACACGGCAAGTCATTGGAATCACCTGTATTTATGCGCACACGTGGGAACGAGGTTTTCTCTTCGCATTCTATATATTTTCATTTGAAGGATGAACTTTGAGAGTGAGGTCACACCGTTACAAAGCAAAGGGTGGAAAAAAGAGAAATAAATCGGAAAGCGTGATTGAATATCACACTTTGTTTATTTATTTTCACTCCTGCGGTATCTCCATCATGGAGCCCCCTTTAACCTCCTCCCACTATCCGACGGCCGGAATTCGCTTTTCCTCTCTCCCCATTCAACCAGCCCAACCAGCTCCAACTTTACCCCCCCCCCCCAAAACGCCTAACCACTCCCCCCCCCAAGTACCCACTAGAAATGGTGGCGTATCCAGGCGTCAAACGATCTCCTTTGGAAAACTGGTGCTTTCACACACGTTCCCACACACCACCACCGACGCCACCTATGGAAGTTAATTACTCCCTAAATTGGCGGAGATTGTCCTCTCCGACCTGCCGCCGACCTTACAGGTCATGCCGCTCCCCTTCCAGCCACCCTTTAACCAACCCACCCCCACGCTGCATGGTTCCCAAGCATCTACCTCCTCCCCCGATCCTATTGCCATTCTCTCTGTCCCCCGAACCCTTCCCACTTCACCCTTCCTCCGCCGCTATTCCCGCCTCCAACCGTTTCGCAACTTCCCCGAACCCTCGGCCTAGCTGGGCGGTTGCGTCCGCGAGTCCCGGAGTGCTCTTTGATGTTGAGACTTCAAAGGATCCAATTCTACCCCCCTCAATCCCTTGCTGCTCCTCCTGTACCCCCTCCCCCGTGGTACGGTAACCCCCATGCTACGCCCCTGTTTCCCCATACTCCGCCGAAAAAAGTCTCTCTCTATCGCTTCCCTGCTGTATCCTTACCTTTCACCCTCCTCCCCGTTCACTCCCTATCCACCTTGTCGCCCACTTCACCCCCTCCTGCCCCCTCTAACAACCCCTGCGGGGTATATCCCCACACCGGCACCCGTTCGACCAAATCAACGCCCCTAACCTCCCCCTCCCCAACTCTCTCTCCCTCCCTAAATTCCTCCTCTTTCGGCGGCAAATTCGGCGTGAATAGTCGGTGGGTCGGAGGAGGAGGCAGGGTGGCTTGGAATGGAGGCCGCCCTCCCGCAGTGGCGAAATGCAGAGCCTGTCCCCCTTCATCGTCGCCACCCCAGGGTCCCTCTCTTGCCCCCAACGCACGAAACCATTTAGTGCGGCGTTTGCGGGAGCCCTAAACGGGTATTTTCTATGATTAAGTCTTCATTGGCGTGGGTGACGGAATGCGGTTGCATTAGAGGAGGCGGATTGTCTCGTCTGGATGGTGGATGTATCGTGGAGGTTTAAAGGTAACGACGTTATACGGTTTTCGAAGGGTAATCGCATAGCTCTCCGCCCTGCCTGCGGGATTAGGACGCCACGAATTAATTCGCCTCTCCCTGCGAGCCCCGAGTGTGGATTCGGCCATTTCGGTGAGATCGTCGCCCAAATCGACAAGCACTTCAAATCTAAATCCGATTTATTTAGATTGCGGAAAATATTTTTTCCCGGAATTTCTCTGGATTATTGAAAATGTTCATTTCCCTGAACGACCGCAGTTAAAATAATTATAGGAGCTCAATGCCCACTAGGAGAGGATGTATTTTTGTTCAATTGGTTTTAAATATTATGGGATTACCATGGGACTGCAATTGGCAATCTCTTATTAATTTCGTCGATGAGCGGCCTTCCGTGAAAATTGAAGTGTAATGGAAACACCAAAATAACAGTAAACATCAATCATCAGAAAGCTTTTCGATAAAAAAGTTCATTTCATGATAATTTCTATTTCTCTTTACAATGATTTTTTTTATGGGTGGCAAAATTCAGCAGCGGGAAATAGCATTGTTATCATTTGTACTGGTGGATGATAATGCTGAAACGAGCCAGTGTGCAGCGCAAAGCAGAGGCCATACGTAATGCAGATGAAAAAATTCCCTTTCGACACAAAGAGGCCGGAGTATTGAATTAACAGACGTATTTGTATTGTTGACTTCTCATAAAAACTGTGGAGATTAGAATCTGTCTTTCCCATAAAAAAGCACCAGTCCTCGTGGGAACGATGAAATTGGGTGGTAACCCAAAGGGCAAATGGGTAAAAAAATGAAACTTTTGAGAATGAAGTCATTTGCGAGGAAACTCAAACACAATTGACTGTCCCCACCCTCCGGTCATTCGTTTCGTTTTAATACACCCAGCAAAAGGATAGACCCCAGTTCGAGTTGTCCGTTTTTTTCTACTAGAAGCGATTGAACAAAGACCCCTCAACCTCACCTCAGCCCGGGATTTACTCACCGGTGTTAAAAAGGCCGGCATCATACCTGCCTATGCGTAAGAGCGTTACTAAATAATGCTTTTTTTCCAAATTTCATCCACGGAAGGCATAAGATGGTAAGTATGTGGCATAATCTATATGTTCATATTGAAAATGAAAAGACAGTATTCATAAGAAACAGACCCGTCGAGCCTGCCACCAGTCAATCAACTGAACATTCGAGTTCAAATTCAGGGGCGTAGTGTAACCAGTAAGTTTAGCTGATGGGAAACCTGATCATGTTTTCCGGAGCTTATGAACTACAAGGTATCTGTGAAAAGACAAGGAAAAAATATATTTAAAATTTTAGCTTATGTGTTCTAAAATTCACTCCTTGAAATCACTGACTGGATGGTTCTTAAATCATTCGTTCGATTGCATATCAAAACCATACCTGGCGATATATTCTCTTTCTAATGTAAAAATCATTCTATTTTTAGAGGCCGTAATACAGCAAGACCAAACTCACTTCAATTTGACATTCAGTTTCACAAATACCGATGAAAGTACATTCATTGATGATGAGGATACTCACCCAAGCTTTCACTAAACCTTTTACACAGTCTTAATAATCTGTTACGTATACTTAGGATTCTCCGCACATATTTTGGAACTTCCCTTAACCTCTTTGTCCCTTCTCCCGCCCGCTTACTTCCCCTTCCACAAATATTCTCCGCTCTTCCCCCTAGGATGGCATTCTGTGGATGACGGCTTGACTGTCGAAACGCCAATCATGTTCGTTTGTGTATTTTCTTTGTGTTTCCAGTTAGTTAAGTTTTGAACCATAGTTTATGCGTAAAATTGTGTCATCGCTGAAGAGCGTTCATTTTCGTTTGCATCAAAATAATCATGGGGGTCGAAACACAAAGAAAATGACGAGATGGATAAGGAATTAAAATATTAGTATGGAGATGAAATGAACTGGGTTTTTTTTAGCAATTACTTCCTCTTCTTCAGGTGGATAATCGTATTGTTTTTTCTGTAATATTATTATGTAATCGTTGTAAAATTGCACTAGTCTTATTTGAACTAGGTACCATGCATAAAATATTATATGACCAATCTATATTGAGTGAGAGGCATTCTGACTCAGTTACCCATCAGAATGACGCCATTCAGGAAATTCATAAACGGAATGACAAAAAGTCTATCTCCTTTTTAATCGGTATTATTGCATGGATAAACGTAATCTTAACTGGAACTTAACCGAAAACGGAATGAATTAGTGCGCTGAATTAAACATAGTGATATTATTCTCCAGTTAATATTCCAATGGTACCAGAATCGTTTGTTGTAAGTTATCAATACTTATTTGCTAGCACGGTTATCACTCGGACTATCAGGATCTTTAAGGTTCTGCTCTTTAAGGCACATGAGGCTAGAGATCTCAGGAATCAAAATAGAGTGGTAACTGGACTTGCAAACATAATTCCTTCTTTTCCGTGGTCCTAATTATGGAAATTCTAAATCTGAAACTCAAGTTTCTTTATTAATTTAAGGGAAATTCATTAATTCGTTAACACATTTCAAAATTTTCTCCAAAGTAAAAATAATAGTGTTTTTACCAATGTGCTTAGTTTGCAGTGAAAAACCGCCAGCAATGGAAAACATATCTTGAGAGACAATTTTTAAAACAGCATTTTAACTTCTAGAAAGAGCATACATTTGGGGATTGAAGAAAATTGCATGTGGATGATTTGCCTAAAAATCTAAAAGAATCTTCGGGGATGTAGATTTTGTTCCATTCCTATAAAAAATAATAAAACTGAAAATAAGTGATGCGTTCATGTCACAATAGATTCCAAAAAAGTAATAACTATTATTGCCCTAGAGACAATTTAGCGCTGAACGTAGATGTTCGGGCTAAATGCGGGAAACACCTGCCTTTGAATACATTTTTCTACACTGTTGCTCCCCTGTGATGCACTGCGTGTGAACTTAGTATTTTCAAACTTTCAAATATGAACTTTGGCAAACATCAAAGTTAATACAGTTTGCAGTTAAGTTCGTAAATATAGATGTAAACGGGTTATGAAACATTTTTGTATGTCGATAAGTATGAGCGTATGTTGAGTCGTACCGGTCGCGGTGGGATCCTCGCCTGCCAACACAAAAGTAAGGGGTTCCATTCCCTCTTGTATGAGTTTTCCTCCACCTAGCGCTTGGGGGTTTATAAATGTGTCCATTGTTATCATTGTCAATAGTACAATGTAAAGGCCAAAAAGTGCTGTTTTCAGACTGATTTTAAATAAATAAATGTGTATCGAGGTAATAATTAAGCAGTACTGCAACTTACAGATTCTTTGTCTACCTACTTTGAGAAAAAAATATAGCTGCAAAATCTAATTCTTCTCTCGTTTAATATTTTATTTTTTTATCTTCACCCTGAATACTCTCTTTACATTGCATGTGTACTCGAGGTGTTTTCAATGGGGACGCCAGTTGGCCGATCAGTACCCGCACACGAAGGGCGATGCAATGAGGGTTGTTTCACGGGAGTGGAAAGGTGAGAGGTTTCCACATCGGAGGTGAGAGGGGCCGGAGAGGTGGCGGGGGAGGGGGATTGGGAAAAACCGGGAGGAAGTCCACGTGTCACTTTTATGACGAATGCCTAACAAAGTGAGGTTCGGCCATTGTGTCTAATTCCCTCCCGTGCACCAGCCAACCAGACGCTCCACCCCCACCCGCCCCTCCCTTCCTCTACCGGTCCTCACACTCATTTTTTCTTTCATTTCCAACCCCAGCGATTCCCATTCCTGCGCATTTACGCGTTTTTTTCACCTCCATAAACTCCCTCTCATTCTCCCTTCATCCCACTCCACCAAATCCACTTCTCCATTCTTTGGACGCTCGGTTCGACTGACGGCCGGCTTCCGGAGTGCAACAATTCCTATTGCCTTTGCCCCTGGAGCGTGAGAGAGTTCGTTACCGCGTGCGCGTCCGTCGTCGTTGTTTACAAGGGAGTGGTCTCTTCCCTCCCTCTCTCCGTCGTCGCCTCCGGGATGGACAATGATTGCCCTCGGCGTGCGCGCGTGCAACGTGAAAACTCCTGACCCACGACGGCGTCTTCAAAAACGGGTGAATTCGTCGCGAGGGTTTTCGAGAGTCCGCCGGAGATGACCGTTGGTGGTTTTGGGTCTGTTTCCCCGCGAAGGATTCAGAATAATTTGTATCGCGAATATTTCTCGTAATGGTTGTCCCCAATGCACCGCAGTGCTCGTGAGAGACATCAAGATGGCGATATATTGGTGGCGATTTATTTTTCTCGAAACTCAATCGGGAAATCATTAAAACCTACTATATCCAACATGCTTTCCTTCCATCCTTTTCGGATTTCACTTTCCTATGCTAACCAAATGATCTGGCTGTGGGAAAGGCATTACGTTCTTAAAAATAGTGTAGATAGGTGTTTGTTTCATCTCTTAAAATCTGTGGTTAATTAATTAATATATGTATGTTCCCTACAAGCCACCGCTAGCGTGTATGGCAGGGGGGATGGTTCATATGCATTTTAAAATATATACGAAAATTGATACACACACATGGTTGCCTTGCAGCGAAATGCAACGATAACTGTAGTCACAAGTATAGGGCCCTTGAGGCAATATTAGGATGCAAGGCGTGTGGCACCTGACCAACCGAATAGTACCAACCAAATTGTACTAAAAATAATAAAATTTGGTTTCGTTTTTTCTCTCGAAGTACTTCAGTTTCGAGGCAGGGGACAAGTTCCTCGGCTGTTAGCCCGAATGTCGCGGACAAAACTCTTACGATGTTTGGATATTTTCCTTCTGTTTTTGGTTCCAGGTATTTCTAGGAAGTTGTTCTTTTGCAGTTTTTTTGAAAATGTACCCTTGGCGAAAATGGTGGGAAGAGCACGCTCGTTCGAAATTGAAGTATAGGAAAAAGAGACACTAAAAGATAAAAGGAGCGCTCGTAAGCTGAATAATAATCTCAGGTGCACTAATCGAGGCAGACGTGCAACAGAAGCAAGTTCGTTCATCACGCCTGCGTGGCGCTTTCGATCCGCTCGGAGAGTGCCTACGGAAAAAAAGGTCATATTAGCGAAATTGAAATAATGACTTCAACTTCGCGCTTACTTTTAAAGTCACAACAGATGACTCCTTCCCTTAACATCTTTTTAACATCCGCGTCATTCTCACGCAACAGGATGCCTCCGATTTTCTTTTCCTATGCCTGCCAGGCGGCGGCCGAAATGAAGACGTTCACGTCCTCGCACTCCCGACAATGCACGGGCCAAACGAATCCTCCACCCATGCCCTCCTCCCTCAACCCTCCCCCTCAATTTCCAACCCGCTACTCCCAATCTCCCCTGCCGTAACAACCTGCCGCTATCTCATTTCCCGCAATTGTGCTAACTTCAAATGTCACACTTTGTTGCCGTCCGTGTTTTCACATGTCACCACCCGGTTGTTGCGCGCGTGTAGAAACTCGAGCCTATTTCCTTCTCATCCAAACCCCCCACTCTACACTCCCTCTCTCTCTGCTATTTGTTCACCTTCCCCACCACCTCCGCCATTTCATTCATACGCCAACATTCGCTCTGTTCGTCACTCGTTTCAAATTTAATTTTTTACCTCTCGCTCGCCGCATGGAATATCGCTGCACTTCCCCACCCCTTCGTCAAAACCCATGTTCGGTCGCCCGCTAGTTTTGACATTCAGCTGCCATGTCTCCCGGAAGTGTTTTTAAGTACACCGCAATGAACGCGACAGCGTATCTGATTTTTCGACTCTCTACGTAACAACAAATGCGCGCCCTCTCCTAGCACCCACCAGCCGACAACCCGCCGCCCCCGCAGTCAAAATTGCTCTTATCTGCATTGATCAATTTAATGTCCATCCGACGCCGGAAAATCTTAAGACATCCTGAGCACGCTCACATGAAGATGTAACGCTAAAAAACAAATTGCCTTTCACACTTCAATCGTTCTGTATTAAGAGTCCGGGGAGAACGAGGGAAAGGATGCATTTTTTCCTCTGCCGTGGCCCGGCACGAAATGACTTACTTTGGCTCTTATCTCGGCCGTCTTGATTGTTTAGTAGGCCATCGTTTGTTAAAATGTCAAATGTTTTTCTTGTTCGCACATTATGAGTCCCCTTTGTATCTTACCAACATTTCCGTGGAGAAACAATTACGTCATTAGGACAGAAGGATATATAATTGGTGAGTTCTTCACATCCCAAAGTGGTTCCATTTCTTTATGGAGGGAATATAATGCTCTTCCTCTCGTAATCACCCGGGTGTTCTTTTTAAATTAAATTATAATCCAAAAGTGCTGTGTTTTCACAGCGCTGGGAGGAGATTAGATCGTCGTCTTATTAAGATATAACGACGTGTTTTTTGAGAAAAAAGGTGGTTCTCCAAGTGTTTGTAATTATAAAAAATTTTTTCTTTTACTTTCTATGGATTTTGGAGGCCGATTTATGAATGAGGATGCTCAACTCTGAGTAAAAAGTCCGCTAATAACAAATTACATCTCACATTAGCCCGCCGCCTCGTTCAAGGACCCTCATTTCCTCCGCTTTAGTTATTAAAAGAAGGCTGAAAAGATGAGCCCGCGACGCAGTTCCATCCATGTGGTTTCGTAATTGACCCCACTATCGCAAACTTTTTGAACGTTTAATTTAGACTGCGTGTATTTAATTGATATCATTTGGTGTTGGAAAGTTTACAACGGTGAAGGAGGAAACCTAATGGCGTCGCTAGATACCAACACACTTAGGTTCATCAACCATAAGAAGACATCTTCCTTCCGATCATCTGGACGCTTAATATGAAAGCATCTTTCATAAACCAATGGATAGATTCAATTTATTACGAAAATTCAATTGTAGTACACTGTCATAGTTTCAGTTACATTAATGTTTTGTCCTGCAAGCCTCCTAATTTGTGATCCAATAAGAATAATTACGTAACTTAAATCATTAAAAATAAGCCCCCATGCCTTTATTTCAAATAATTAGTTATTTTATATATCATTTATAATTTAAACTAAATTGCGTCCATATTTTTTTCACCTTATATTAACTCTAATAAATTACAACGGAGATAAATTCAATGTACATCTTAAACTTTTTATGCTCTGTGAAAACATGATCGGTTCTAACAGAGGTTTATCTAATAAAACTGTTCTAGGATTTGCGAGCCATGTACAGAATAATTTCATCCATCAATGAAAATTTGACCCAAAGGGCAGTAAACATGTATATATTTTTCCGTTGTGAAGATGCTATAGGCACTATAGACAAAATACATGAATGTTTTTTAACTCATAAAATAGAAACATACTTATTGGGTAATAAGAAAAAACAATTGTATCTGTGATCGCTGGGGAGAAATATCTTTTCTTTTAAATTTGAAAAGAGCAGATCAAAGAAACACGTCACCCACTTGCGAGAATAATATATTAGTATTCATAAAATGAATAGATAAGAAGAAAGTAACTACTTAATTAATGTTCTTGTATTAAGGCATTTTAATCAAGTACTCTACAGTTTTTCATCTAAATGTTTCTCGCTTGCTTGGTTTTTGCTTTAAAAAAAACGTCAGAATGGGATTTTGGACCTTCGTCTTTCATGTATATCGTACATGGTGTAACTTTAACTCAAAAATCTGAAAAACACTAATTTGTTTTTGCAGGATAAAGAGAAGATAAAATAGGTTTACAAACATAAACGTTCGTACCGGTTGGCTGGAGAAGTACTCTATTTCTCCATCAGGAGGTTTATGCATGAAGGCATGTCAGAGTTTCACCAATTTGTAAAATATCGTTAGAAAGGGTAAAAATAGTTTTCCAAACACACCTGCTCAATCTCATTTGGAATTTCAATCCAAGGCACGTGAAAACAAGTTTTGTACGACTCGCAAATAATTTCCCTAAGTTTTTATTCCCCCACTTTCCTTTTTGTAAACCTCAGAGGATTTGATGCCATCTCGATATTTTTGCTATTGAAACTTAATAATGAAAGTAAATAATTGAACAACCAAAATTTACATCGCAACATCCCAGTCGATATAATTACGAGGTATCGTAAGCTCGACATCGGTCTCATATCTTATGAATATACACATGGACACATCACAAATATTGGCCATTTACCTATATCCGTACGAACTGTTAAATCATCTACGAAAGTATTTTATTTATTAGACATTATATCCATGTAAGAATGCGGAGCTGAGGAAAATCCCGGATAGCCAAGGGTCCTAGGAACGCTATTCAGCGCTTCAATTCGTCTCTCTTTCACAAGTAACCACAAATAGACATGGGAGAAGTATATTTTTAATAACCATATTTCACGTATGCTAATTTAGTATTCCTTTATCATTTTACATTTTGTAAATGTATGTTAGACGCGGGAAGATCCTAAAATAAGTAGAGCGAGTAATAAATAATGTTGGAGGTGACTTAAATGGAATATATGCGGAAAGTATTAAAGATGTAATCATTGAAATTAACAGTCAAGGTGTAGCTTATTAATGGTCCGTGAAATCATACGGCAACACATGCATTAAATTGAGAATTTAAAGTAAGATTAAGTGACAGAATGTTACTCTTCGAGACGGAAAAACAAATATGATAGGGGAGGAGGGCGTGCATTAAAGAATGAAGAGCAGGGCAAATAATAAAGATAATAATGGACAAACTTGCCAGTTACATTATGTACCACGTTAACTTGTAAAGGATAGTTTTGTAAGGTAAAATGAACGAGAAGAAGAGCAGCGGAAGTCGGAAATTAATAACAAAATACACACGAACCCAAACAAATATGAAGACGTAAAGTAATGGAGGTCAGCTGATACCATTGGACTGAGTGATGTGTGCGTCAATTGACAAGTCGGCACCTATGATCGTGGTGATGACGATCATGAATATTATGTGGGAGATTTTGCATAAGTGAGCATATTTCAGTGATAGAATATCGTACATTTAAAAAAAAAGAAAATTTGGATAGCTGGCAGGTGACGATGAACGACAAAATATTTATGGGTCCCAAAATACACAATCATTCGTAAAGGGCAGATTATTTTTTCTGATGGAGTAAGAGAGAGCAAGGCAGAGGCAAGAGAGTGGCGAGGGAGGGGGTGAGAAAGATTGGGATGGAGAAAGAGAAGGCGAAGTCTCGCTAGGTCTCTCGCTCTCCTTTCCTTTCTTGGACGCAAATTGAGTTTGACTCGAGCCTCCTTTTCGGGGCCGTCAGTCAGTGAGCGGAAGGGTGGTGGGAGAGGCCAGAGCGGTGGAGAGGAGCATGAAGTCGAGAGCAGAGGAGAGAAGGAATCATAGTGGATTTTCTTTTTTTTCGTATATTTCCACGTTGAGGTTTTTTTTATTCCGCGGTGGTGGCGGCGAGGGGTCACTTCTTCCGGAAGGGATGCCACAAGAGGGCGATGGGGAGGAAGGAGGCGAGACGAGATGATGCGGACTGGGAGTTTCTCGTGGGTGGAATCTCGGGCTCGCCTCCCCTTTCTCTATCTCTCTCTCACTCCCTCCCTCGCCTGCCGGGAGGGTACGTTGGATACCTATTCTGTGAGCGTGGGGGTGTGCCGTGGGGTCAAGCTCCCTCAAAAGGGCGCGTCAAAACCGTCTGTCAAATCGGAATGACTTTATCTCACCCCATTCTGCGGCGCTTTAGCTCTCCGAGGGAAGAGAGATGGGATGAGGAAGATGGGGAAGTGTGTGGCTGACTCCTTACCCGCCCGAACCGACCGGTCTTCTTCCATATATCCTCGTCCACCAACTTTGACCATCACACGAATCTCTCGCTTTTCTTACTCACTTTTAACCCTGGAACGTATTTTTGTTCTCATGTTCCCATTCTCGTACTCTCTCAATCCTTGCGACTATTCAGTCGCCATACCCTGTTTCGTGCATACACGTATTCCGCGTCTCAAAGCCCGCTGGGGAATTCGTGAAAATCAAGAACTCGTTGCAACATCGTGTTGTTGACCTCGTCGTCACCACCTACAATAGGAATTGAAGGGAAAAGTATCGCTCTCTAGATATTTGGACATTCCTCGATCAACAAAAGTATCGTACCCCGTGCATTTTAAAACCATGTCGATATACTCGTTATATGCCCTAGAAGGTAGACCAAATTGGTACGTCACCTTCTCAGACAATCATATTTGTTTCATTCCTATCTTGAGTTCTCGTTTCTTAACTCGTATAATTAATATGGATGGGATGTTTTTGAATGCTTCTTTCAAGTAGGGATCGAGATGATTCGGTGGTTAACGTCCTGCTTTCTACCGAAAGGGCGCGGGTTTGGCAGTGTTTTTCAGTGGTATCCCGATCATTACTTTAGGTACTTTGTGGAAAGCAATTTGAGTGAGTATTACGTTCGTCAGATTGTATGTTAAAATGTTTGACCCCTTGGCTCCTTTCGTTAACAGTAGGCTGTTGCTGACGCCGGGTTTCTCTCCACCCTTCCTCCTTTCCCATCCATCCCTAATGGCGCAAATGACATTATCTGTCGGTCGCCCCCCGTAAAAACTACTAATACCACTACTACCAATTCTTCTTTCAAGCTCGAAAATATATCAATTTCATTTTTAAAGAGTATTGATTGCTTTGCTTCACTCACAGGTTTGCGTCTATTTTCTTCTTTGCATAGTTCCTCTAGCTAAAATAATGAAATTTACCCACGAAAATTCCTTCCAAAACCGAATATATGACTTTCACTAACAGACTCGTCCTGAATGAGCTCCCCACCAGGTTAGATATCTATTGAAATGGATGGCATTTAGCCCGATAAATTGCCCTTATTTTGGAGTCAATTTAACTCTCAAGTTTTTGAAGACGAGTGGCCTATCTCATTGGTCATTTATTTGAAATTAGGTTATAAATTTAAGTTATTGCCATCATCATTAGAACATTTTCAGAACGTTGGCACACCGATCGCTTACCATAATATTGCAATTTTAATCTAACTGAACCTGCTCATTTTCCCCATTCCATGTTACTTTCGTAGGGCACATTTCGCAATTATTGGAAAGTATTTCCCCCTATTAAGTCTAATTCCATAAACTATTTTCTCCGTTTCTCAATCAGTTCACCATAAGTCGCACGTAAGCCATCGCCAAGTAAATTTCCCTTTTTCAGCCCTTGTTTTGCCAGCAGCCCGCAGTCTTTTTCGATATTCATAGTTTCCCGATTACCAAATCATTCCAAATCTCGTTACGGAGCCAGTAATCATTTTGAATAGTATGATTTTTTCCAACTGTCAAGATGAATTCGTTACGATTGTAACCAGACTGTCGTTCTACACTTACGTAACAGTCCTTATGTGAAGTAGCCTTTCATTCGGCGGAAAAAATCTTGGATAATGCTGCATGTTAATCTCATGAATTAGAAACGTATTTACACTTAAAATTTCGTGAATATAACAGTATTTAATCCAGACTTGCCATATAAATGTAGGTAATTTGCATTTCACGGCTCTGAAAGCATATCTTGAATAGTTTTCCAGGAATTGTTTCCCGATTCGTAGATATTTCATTTTAAACTTCTTAAATTTACGCTGGTATTCAATTTAAATTTAACGTAACAGCATATTCAATGAATAAACTTCAATTATTTTAAGCATTGGAAAGTGAACTATCGCCTTGCAAAAAGCCTCAATCCCCTCGTCTTCCATCGTTTCGTGGAAGAGTCGAGCCAAAGTGTCTGCGTGTGTATGGACCGGGAAATGGAGTGAGTGGATTTCCGTCTCCTTTTAGTATCAAAGAAGAAAGATGGAGGAAGAGAGGCTCGTGGAGGAATATTTTCTTGGTTTCCGACAAACGAGAGAAGCTGAGCGAAGTTTAATTCAATTTTTTTCCGCCTCGGTTTAGAAAAGGAGAAAGAGGGTGGATTTGATGGTGGATGCGGTGAATTGGGAGAGGAGAATCAATAGGTATATTCGCAGCGACCGGGGTGTTTCGTAAGCATGGTCGTGGCAGGTGGTCCTGTCAGGATTCTCCCTTTTTTGTCCGGCTCCCTGGACTATAGAAATCACGTCGTCTGGAAAGGAGATTTTTCTTTTTACCTAGCGACCCCAGGCTTACCTTTATCGCCTGCCATCGACCGGTCCTGACGCCCGATCTTATTGATAAAATTATTACAACTCGGACATTTTTATTCGTGCTTTCACCGCCTATTCTCCGGAAAGTTTCATCTCTTTTCCTCTCCCTCTATAGAATCATAGGGTCAATCATAACTAAATATTAGAAGAAAATATTCTCAATCTGTCATTTGAATATATTTATCTCAATTGCTGAGTTATCATGTGGTGTAATAAAATAGTGTAATGTGAACAAGGAAACTATTTTATCTTGATTATACAGTGTTAAATAGCCGCGAGTTAGCGTAGCAAATAATGTATGCTGCTATTGCTGACTGAAAGGTCACGAGTTTAATTATGGTTCATGCTTCTGGGAATCCTCAGTTTAGCGTAAGATGTCTAATTTTCTTGCTAATATGATTTTCTGAGAAGCCAAATTTCGCAAGAGGAGAGGTATTATTGGGAGAGGAGAGCTATTGAATATAGCTTATAATTCGGCATTTGTCCTCTACTATCAGTCCTTTTGTGCTCAAGACATTATTTCTGATCGTCAATACTCATTTTAATTTTTAAACTTATAGTTATTAGTTGCATAACGCGATAATGGCTCAACGGATTTGCGTGGTGGATAATTTGAGGTGGTTGCACTAAAACATTGACGTTACTTACAAAGAAAGTCGGGCGCCTTAAAAACGTGACGATTAACCCAAATTGGAGTTTACCTACTGATAAAGTTTCATTTAGCCATTTTGAGTAACTAACTGTAACTAACACGAGGGATTGAAGGCATTGAGATCAGACGAAAATTAAATTATCAACTTCCTCGAACACTAAGCAAATAAGTATTTTGGGGTTCTTTAAAATATACATTCATACACACAGAATATTAAATAAATTGTCAATAACATTATGCGAATCATATTCAGTATTATCGTAAATATTTAGCACGAATAGCTAATAATAATAATAATTTATATTGGGTATTGCTTTCAAGAAAAATTGTTTTATGCGATTTTTCAAAAATATAAGTTGAGTTGAAATGGATCTTATTTTATAAATATTTCACGATAGTAAATGGTAACGATTTGTCAATTTTTAAAATATATCGTGAGTAGTATGAAGTAAGTAAACCGCTTTGTCTACAGGTATATCCGCTAGTGCTTACTTCATATATCTTGTATACATATATGTAAATATATATTTTTATTTTTTTTTCATTTTGACTCCGTTACTCTTCTATTTTCGTGAAGGTAATTTGATGATCCCAAATGACCGAAAACAGTATATACAATTTGAACATATTTAAATTCACCTTGTGATTTTCTTTGCCGTAAAAGGTTCATAAAAATATCTATAAAATATTTACATTATTAATTTCTGATGATCATCATTGATGTCAACCTGTGAGTCTCGTTGTTGTAGCCCAAATCGCTAGCTGCTGACTGTTAGAAATAGATACGTACATATTGACTACCCACCTTCCGGAATGACACGTTTTTCACAGTGGATATCCGAAACCGCTTCTAATGCCCAGCGAAGGCGCGAATGGTGCGCGCATCATTCACTTTGGCCCGCGCTTTGCCACTCAGAGACCGACCGCACTTGCCTCCCCACTCCCCCGCCTTCCCCCAACACCAGTTCACCCTCGACCCGACCCCACCCCCTCCAACGCCACAACCCCAACCACCCCTAAAACACACCTTCTTCTCCCCATCTACCCCATTTCGCCTCGCCAGCAGTCATTTGTCTCCCGGGAAAGGAAATGCGCGCTCCCTCCGATCCTCATTTGTCACGGCGGAACCTTTTTTCCCTGACGCACCATCACCGACATCCTCATCCTCTCACTCCCCATCATCTCTCTCTCCTTCTCTCCTCCCCTTGCCTCTTCCTCACGTTATGATTCCTCCATTGTTTCCACACCTCTTGGGGAGGTCAAAGGAGGGACTGGGCATGCCACCGCAAGGAACGCTCCCTAAGCAAGAAACGAGGAAAATCCCCGGGCGAAAACAAAGGACGGCTTCCCGGAGCATCTCGAGTAAAGAGTGATGAAAGGTTCATCATGTATCACTGCCGGTTTCATCTGTTTTGTGAAGCAGGAACCCTTTAGTTTATTACCATCGTGCCTGCAATCTTTCCAGAAGTTTATGTCGCTAGATCTCTCTGATCTTTACCGCTAGGAAGTGAGATTATGCTTGTGAATATTCTCTCATTCATGTCTGTTAGCAAACGTCCTCCTCTGTCAATGAATTCCTCAGATCTCAGTGAAGGATATTTTCAAGTATAAGTTGGATGATACATATTAATGCAATTGTGCTTATCATATCGATATTTTTAAATATAACCAAACACTTAAAATACGTAGGCCATGATCACTCGTACTAACAAAAATACGTTTTCTAGTGAGGTTACACGAAGTGATACATTATTATTCTGATTCATCTTTAGTATGAATGAAATTGAACCGTTTCTGCTCATATCTGATAAATGACGGAATGATATGTAAATGGAACCCACGCGCAAGCCCTTTCTTAGGTAAATGTGGGTATATCAATTGGAAGATAAGCAAGATACCTAATGAGTGAATGCTGCTGGTAATGATGAATGTAAGTGAATGCTGCTAGTATGTCTTCTCCTGCAAATTTAATCCAATATTCTACAAATATTTTGGTTTATATGGTAGTAGTAATGTCGAAAGAGTTTTTTTTAACCATTATCCATAACCACCATATAATTTAAACATTTTTTCCAATGACTGAAAACTGCTTCTCATTCATTTTCAAATATTAAGATAGTGATGTTTAGAAGTTATACATGTTCACGTGAAATGCATTACGTTGTGTTAGTAAATTATACAAAAAAAGCTTAAGTTTGCCCACGAATTTGATAAGATCCACTCAAGATGAATTAACATATGAGCTGTTGGAAGTGTAGGGAAAAATTTGTTTACCATCGCAATAAACTTTTATTTTAAATCGTCTGCAAATCTTGTAGGAGAATAAATAAAAAAACTACGCTGTAAGTACCACCGTCGAATTCTTTTTTGTTTGGCCTCGGAAAAAACAGTAGAAATGAAGACAACCCATTTCGTGTTTATCAGTCTTGAACTCCAAAGATAATAATGAGTATGGCGATAAGGTATTTGTAAAAGAATTGATATCATAAACGCTTTCTAATACGTAAGCAGGCAAACCCTTTGTATTGGCATGCATTACGATTAATGACATGGCATCTGCTGTAAATATATCATTTTGTTTTATTAGAATATCTTACATTTGAAATCAGAAACGCAAAAAAAATATTGCCAGGGAATATTGCTTACGATTTTAAAAACTGTAGTACACAGTGTGTGCACGATTCAACGAATGCTTACAAGAAATTTCATTTCCTTGAAGTGAATTCCATTACTGACTATTACCACACAATCTAAAGAATAATGTAGAAAATAGGAGATACGGAAGAGTCCCAGGGACCAGCTAATTCCTTTCTTCCGCTTCCAGATCTCCCCGAAGAACCCGTGATTCGATCGCACGCTCATCTCATCAACCACACCACTTAGGCTCTCTCATCCCTTCAATCCTTCGATCCCCTTCCCTCTGACCCCGTCGTTTCCCCATCGCTTGGCCCCTCTCCCTCGCGCAGCCCATTAGTGGGCGGCGAGTGTCGGATCGACAGCCCTTGTCTTCCGAATGCCACTCGCAAAGCCTTCTCATCACTCCCATCTCCCTTCCCACAGTAAAACTTGCTCCTAACGCACAAACACAGCCGCATCCTACCCCAAAGGCGCAGAGGACTCATTCCATCGAAATGGGCCAAACGATGTGTCAATGCGTGGCTCACATCGTATTTCACGACGAGGTTGATGTGAAGAAGTTCGGTTATTGATATATCAGGGAATATGTAAAAATTAACGTGATACCATATGGATAGTATATTCTGTAGAAGACACTCCCGACATGTTGTATATAGAAATGTGTGTACTATAGAGTCGTATAAGAGGTAGCACATATTCACTATAGTAGTCCATCTGGTAATGCCCGAGCACCCCCTGCCGCACGCCCTTGCGGGGTATTGTGAAGATGTACGAAATATTTTGGTTCGACGCAGATGTTCCTTTTATGCACGCTCCCCCATATCCTCTGAAATTGTCTAACAATTCACCAATTTACCACCTTTTCTCCTTCATCGACGGCAATCGTGCGCGTATGTACAACTATACGGAGACACTCAAAGTTTTGAATATATCGAAATACATACTCTTGACTATACGAGTATATCGTATAAATGAAATTATGGCCAATATTGCAGGAATTCATGCATACCATCGAGTGGATTTACATTTATCGGCCTCATTATTTGAAAATCGACAGTAGACATACGAAATATAAAATAATTAACTCGTAAATAATTGAATATGTCATGTGCCATTCTCGATGATGAGGAGTTATAAATTGCTGCGATGCTGAAATCACTCAAAATCCCCAAGCAAATGCCGCAATATCTCCTCAGGCCTCTGCATGAGTACACGGTGCCGTCTCTATGTATTACTTTCCCGGGGAGATATCAATTACCCACACGCCGTTGGGGCACTGATGAATTTGTGGTAATCAACGCCATTATGTGGTCACCAACTTTAGTTGTTTCCTTGAAGTAAATTCTACCTTTTATGTGTGAAAACCTTTTTAACGTATTAGAGCACACATACCTACGTATCAAATAGCTACAGAAGATTGTGCTAGAATTTTTTTAAGTCTTAAAAACGCATAATAGTGTTGATATGAAAAAAATGCCCAAACTTTTATCTATCCGTCTTTATTTCCCCATTGAGAAGAGCTAAGTACAAAAATAAGACGATAATTTCGGATTATTGTTATCTTTTATTCCATCTACGATTCAAACAGATAGTAAATATCTAATGAGAGAATGATTAAAGATCGAATCCAAATATTTCCTACCGAACAGATAATTATTAATATTCGTCCTCTACAATTCACGATATTTATTAAGTCACCCTTGAATGGCACACGCGACCTCTCGTAACAACGGCCTGGTCGTGCATGTGAATAAATTAAATAAATCAATAAATCGTTACATCTATGACATAGATTTGGAATGCCTACAGTTTGAACCGTCTCATCTGTTATTCCCCAGTCAAACAACTCACTTTACTGAAAGGAAGAATGGAAACGATCGAAGATCACGACTCCCTTATGATTAGACGCTGGATCCCTCCCACTAACCCTAAGCCGGAGTACAACAAGGTAGAAAGTCCATCATGCGGTGAGCCAATCAATATTTTCTTATTCAGTCCATTCACCGCGCTAATTTTCCCTGGTTATCGGCACGATCATCGAACACCTCCCATCCATCCATCTCCATAAGAAGTCTCTTCCTCTCAGTATGGTTATCGGGCGGGAGGAGAAAAAAATGAATCCCCCCCATCCCCCGCCTTTGTCTCGTTGTCCTGCGGAATATGCACCAGCGTGGCGCGCCCTCGCCAAGGCAGTGTGTGGAGGGGTTGAAGGTGAAAGGTGCAAAGTGGTCGGGGTGGGAGGATGATGGCGGAAGCGAGACGTGCCGATGCATACGGCGAACGCGGTCGTTTCACTCTCTGAATGCGACGACGGACGTCGATAGGTGTGGTTTTCGGCGTGGAAGATTTAGCGCGACGCACCATTCTCCTTCCACCCCATTCGCTCAATGGCAATAACAGTGAGGTCTAGAGGTCGCGGAATCTCCTGTTTTTTTTCTTTTTTTTCGACACGTTTCCCTTCTCTGCCTTCACTGTGATGGTTGCACCATCGTGGATTCTCCCGTTCTTTCATCTGCCGTCTTTACCAACCAGCATCACAATAGGCTTGTGTCATTGCTGACACCTGCGGAAATTCAGTTAAGTCTTCCTCCCCCATCTCCGGCATTTTCGTAGCAATAACATTTTCTTTCATCCTTGATTTTATCGTGACGGTGGCACATGTAGGGGGGGATACATGTACGACAGTCAGCCGCCACAATTATTTTCGAAGCGTATGGAAACGTCTTAAGACGTATTTC
The DNA here is from genome assembly GCA_037158775.1 of Hetaerina titia. Classification (NCBI taxonomy): domain Eukaryota; kingdom Metazoa; phylum Arthropoda; class Insecta; order Odonata; family Calopterygidae; genus Hetaerina; species Hetaerina titia. Next base: position 102,908,348 of record CM073773.1, on the reverse strand, counting down.
CCACGCATCATGTGCACGAAGCTGATTGGCGGCCTAAATATAATTAAATAACATGAAATAATATTTTCGCAGTGAAATTTCTGATAAAATTGCTTTAAATTCTCATAAATGTTCTAAAAACTAAATGTGTACGTATTTAGTTTTACCTTCATTATGAATTCAGCCGCGATATTTGAGAAGGTGAGAAGGTGGGGGAGGGAAGCGAGCGATGATGGTTGGGGGGAAGATTGGAGAGGGGGAGGAGATCCCCTATGGGGAGCACTCCTCCTAATGGCAGGAGAAAAGTGGGTGGGTTTTAAAAACGGCTCATAGATATAAATATACATATCTTGAGGTCAAGGAGAGTATTGGGGGAGAAATAGAGGGATTTTTACTTCGTACTAATTAGTTTACTTCGTAAAATAATGGCGGAAATCTTTACCAGCAACGACAGAAATTTTAGTTTCTCCGCAGCCGTACTTCCTTTCGCCAAATAAAAACACCGTATTATGTTTTCATATTCCTACTATAGGGGAAAATAACGTTACTATGATAAATGGCTGCTGGTATTTCATCGAAATTACGCAACACCTTTCCATATTGATTTATGAATACTATATTTCCCCAATTATGTCTGTGAGAATGCGCATGTATTACACATTCAATAAGAAATTTTTTGCACTGATAATACATGGGCTAAGCTAAACTCATGTGAGTAAAGCAAAATTTCATATTTCATGTTTCATTTTTTATTAAAATGTGATAATTTCATTTGATGCTTCATTTTTGGTCAAAGTCGACCCTGTGCAACACTTTTATCTTTGGGTTACTATTTCTTTTCTTCTAAAACTTATGCGGAGAAATGTTTTGACCACATCGTTCCTCAAATAATTCGCACGGCAGCATTGCTGCAAACAGTGTTTAACACACTGTCCTGTGGCAAGGAGACTTGAAAAGTTTCAATCTACTTGATTCCAGTCTCATTTTCGGGAGAACTTCCCCTTCACTCTGTTCCTTCCTCAATGTTCGTGTTCACGGATAGCCGTCGGGAACAGGAGTGGGTGCTCTAATAAACCCCGCCGTCACACCAACCAGTCACCCTTCATCTTGCCCTAATCTAAACCCCTCCGACGTGTTTACACCCTCTCAAAGGCCCCGAAAACCACCCTTCACCCACCCCCCTCCTTATACATATATGTGGGTGGATCGAGTGGGGAGTTGTCCCTCCCCACCACCCGCCCAAATCTCCTATCAACCCCAACTAGCTTCACCTCGGCGCGCCCCTTCCCATTCCCTCCCGCCCACAATCACACTGCTCCTTCTTTCCCGACTCCTTATATCCACTCTTCTTCTCACATTCTCTCTCTCTCCGACCAGTCTCGTTCGCTTGCACCATTCAATTCCTCCAAGCCTCCCCACCCCTCTCTAGTTTACCCTCCTCTCCCTTCTCTGCCCACCCTCCGCCCAAGGCTGTGGCCTCCCCTTCCCTCTTCCCCTCTCCTCCTCACTATCCCTCTCTCTTCTCCAGCCGCTCGCTCCGCTCAGCCTTCGAGGAGGCGCAGAACTCAATAACTCGGATTGATGTGTCGAAAATTGCCCACGTGCCCGCCAATCGATTCGCCTTTGTTTCCCCGTCATTCGCCCGTCCCGTTCCTCTATACCCCACCCAGGGGGAAGAGCTCCAACCCTGAAGCACTTGCACACAACCCTTCCTCCGCCTCATCTCAGTGGGTACTCGCTTTTATGTCTCCTATTCCATTCCTTTGTCTCTTTCATTTCATCCTTCGATCGCTAACTTAAGCACTTACACTTCTTTCGATACGTCGCTTTTGCTTTCTCAACCGTAATTTTCTCAAGTTCCTATGTACTCGATCCTTTCTATTTTACTTCCATCTCCACCGAAAGGAGTTTGTTAAATACTGGAGCGGTCTGAATAATTTTAAAACCAAAGCATTTTGCTCATTACTGGTAAGAGAATATAGTCTGTAGTACTCTTAAAACCACGCGTTGACGGTCATAGTACAAAATATGATATTTATTTTTAGGTTTCACCAGCACATACTTTAAAGAGAATTAAAAAGAGAGAAGACGTTCAGTGATATATTATAAGTGCATAGGAAGGAATTTTGAATAGAAATATGAAACATAGCAGGATTTGGATGAGATAAGGTTACTTAATAAAAATTTGGAATAAAATTGGGAGAGGAACGAATTCCTTTGATATGATGTGAGGTTCGCAGCTGATGGTATTGAATACTGTTGCATGCGGAAGTTTACGATATTTACGTAGTCTTTTATTTTGCATCAATTTGCTCTGCTTCCTCTACACCACAAGACATTAATGTTCATGCAAGCGAGAGCTATGAGATAAATCAGTTGACACATCGATTGTAACCAAACAAAGATATTTTAAAACGCAGTTCGGAAGTACCCAAAAAAACACATGAGCCTCAAATTGCGGAATCCCTCTTTGTGACCCTTACTGTACAACTCAAATGGTGATACTATGGGCATTACATAGTCAAGGGATAGTTAAGTCAATGTTAATATTTGCTGGATTCACAATTGAGATGCATCACCGTTTTATCTCACTTCTATTTCTTTATATCTTAAAGCAGGAGTCTAGTGAAACAAAATCGTAATAGTAACTTTGTTTATTGACGATATCTAACCTAAACGTATATCTCGCTACAAATAAGCATCACAAAAAAATCGTGGTCTCAAGATTGTTTTCTCTGAATTTTCTCTTCCATTATTGCAAAATATTTTCTCCCAGAGCAGCACATGATTGTCGTCAGCAGCAAATTAAAAAGAAGAATGTGAATTATGACTAGATTCACTATAAAAAGTTTGTGCTATTGCCAAATGATAAAATGAGAGGGTTCACTCATCTTATCCACAATGGAATGTTAAAAGTATTATGTGCCTTCCAAGCGATCGATTGGCTTCTTTTATACGCATTAAAACCCGTGACAACGGCGTTTATTTCACTTTCTCGCGAATGCCATTTTTTCCTCGACCTAAAAGGCATTGAATTTATAATCACGGCGCACACCTTCGACAGTTCATTTCATGCACTTGCCATATTATAACACATATCGTGAACTGTTAAATGTTTTTTTTTGACCCACCGTCCGCGGTGAACCTCCTAACTCTCACTCAGTTCTCTTTCTATTCTGCCGTCGCCGTTTTTCCATCAATCACGCAAAGTTCCCTCGCGCATAAACACCGGCCATTATTTCCCTAATAGAGCTTTGAGGGAGGCGTAAATCACCTCTTAAATAAACCATTAATCTTTTCCTCGCGCGCCACGCTTGGGTATTTCTTTTCTCCCACGCAATATTTCTCGACTTCACGTAAGATGTACATTTCTACGCTATATGGAATAATTCAGGTAAGGCTCCCCCGTACGTTTAGCAGTAGTTGAGTTCCGTGGAGCATAATTTACGTACATTTCAGCTAAATATTCAATATTTCGTGGCATTCTGATCGTACCTTGTGTACTGTATATAACAACAAATACGCTTAACCCGTTATTAGGCACATTTTTAAAAATTGTTTGAGCATTACTCCTCCGGATCGATCAATACTCTTTTATGTATTATTACCCAATAGGCAGTGGAGAGAAAAGGGTTTAATATGAAATCTCGTATTTGGCATTATTATAGTGAATTAGGTGTTAAACTATTAAACATTTGACTAACCCCGAACATAGTATGATGCATTATTCTGTATCGGCCAATTGTCTCTATTACTCTAGCATTAAAGCCATTATTTCACCACCTACAAGATTGGTATTCTCTTTCGGCATCCCTGAAGGGCGTTAGAGAGAATACGGGGGTGGTGAACTTGAGGGGGATTGGGCGTGGATACAATATGATCTCCTGCTCAATCATAATTAAACACTCATTCCTGGTGACATCCGTAAAGAAGAGGCCCATAAGGGTCCGCACGCATCCACGCCTTATGGAGGGTGGTGGCTCGTATGCCGTCATTCCTCTTCCTTCCCCCTTTCACTTCTCCAGCACGCGCTGGTCCTCCACCCCCCATGGCACAACAATGGCGCTTGTTTGTGCATGAGTGTGTGTGGAATGGACAGGTCCTCCTTTCATTGTCTTCGGCCTCGCCCTTGGTCCTACCCTTCCCAACATCCCTGCTACTTCCTCCTCCCGCTGGGCAACCCTCACGACTGCCGGGTGTAGTCGACACACACAAAGTGCAATCGGCCACTTAATTAATACACCCTCCCACGAGATATTAACAAGTGGCCGGCACCGATTCACCAGGCTATGGTTCACTGCAGTCTTTAAAAATATATAGTATTTCCGTCCAATCCTTGTGCGAAACATACTTAATATCGCAAGATCCATTCCAGAGGCTGTATGGTAACTATCAGGTGTATAGATGTTATTATAAAACCCAATTCAGCAGTATGATCGATGTATCGTAATACTTCCATAGAATAGGTTTGCAAATAATTTTTCAATGATATACAATTTCTTTCATTTCTAAGTAATTAAACGTAATTTTGCCTTATTTATAAAAATATAAGCATGTTTATCTGTGACGGAATGTTTGTGGTGACGACCAATTTAGTTGTTCATGAACACTGAAGCCGTTGAAATTAAAACTAAAAATGAAGCCCCTGCGATACACAGAAGGGCCAGAAAGCAGAGAATATTTTTTTTCTCATTTACATCTACAACTGCTCCATAAACCGCGGAAAGATGTATGGAGGCTGATGTTAGGGTGCCATTCATTTACATGAAGAATATTAGCTCAAGCATACGCTTGGATATATGTTAGTTCATGTACAACTTTCGTGCGTATGAATTCCTGTACGCAGTACGCAACAGTTGCACTTGGCCAATTCATCAAATTTTAATATTCAAGTAAATTAATTCTATTCTGGTTCTTGGCTCTTTTTGTTATTGTTGCGTAATATGCAAGGGAATGACGGATACTTGAAACTGTCTGTGCCTAACTCACCGGTTTTATTCCGGCGGTCAAATCTACAATTATAACTCGGTTAATAATTTCCTCGGTGTGTCTCCCTGGAATGGAGATCGCAGCATCTAATAAGAGTAATGTCATCTCCCGTGTAACTATTTGGTGCTGCAAGATTACTCTGTGCCCTACCTTGGTGAAAGTTAAATTACGGAAAGGATCAGTCTGGGATTGGCGAATCAACCCACTTTGCTCGTCTCACCTTCCCTTTTCCAGGCATCGGGCTCCCCCTTCTCTCTCTCTCTCTCTCTATCTTCCTCGCCCTCCCAGTCTGTTATCCGGCGGTATCCTCTGCCTCCCGGCGCGTCGGCTCCACGCCTCTCACAATTAGCCCCTCCCCTACCTTCCCCTATTGTCAGCCGCCAGGCCCCCGGCTGCAATCAAAGAAACTCTCCCGCCTCCCCACATTGTCTTCCTCTGACGTGCCACCCCTGCCCGCTTTCCCCATTACGCGTCTTTTCTTCTCACCAACCACCGTCTCCTCATTGCCTTCTAGTCGCAGTTCCCCGGGAGAGGGAAGGGTGGACTCACGCACGTAGGTAGACGACGTGCACCCTTCCATTCCATGATCCATCGTCGACAGCTAACGTTGAGATTAGAGACGCAATAAGCATGCAGACATGCCTACGCTACCGAAGCTCCTACGAGGTATTTTTTCATAAACGGTTTTTCTGTTACGACTAACGTGAGAACGAATACGTCTCTCATAATGAAGTTTCTGAGACTGAATTGGACGAAATAGGACATGCTTTGATATGGGTGCAACTCCGATAGTAAAAGAAAGTGTAATTCTCTTCTCCGGTGCCGTTGCGCTGGAAAGTGCACAAAGACAATAAAGTTAAAGCAACCGAAAAAATAAATAATTTCTGGGCTCGAAGAGTTATATATCACATTTTTAGTAACCCTTAGTTTGTCTCGATTTATGATATAAATGGGATAATTTATTGCAGTGTAGGGAATAGCAGTTTTCAGAGGTATTTTCAGGTTATTAATGCATGGAATTTATTTTAATATAAGACGGGATAATACCTTCTCAACTTCGTGGTGCGGTATGTCCTGGAAAATTGTGGGTGTAAATATATTCTTAATAATCTCAAAAGAAACTATTTGACTTTGTGGATTTTTTAAACGTTATGTTAAAGATTACCTCATATGATTAATACGACCTCATGTATGACTATAAATTCATGTTTTCGAACAAAACGAATAACGTACGAGAAGCATAACTTGTGGAAACTTACCTTGATTATCGCATAATATTTTTACACGTATTTTCTTTTTTATATTCCCCAGATCCATAAATATCCAACATAATCAGCATATTAATAATCATTTTACACATACTTATTAATCAAATGCCTCATGATGAAATAATAATCGGACGAATTTACATTCACACCAACATCGTTTAAATCTCAATCACATTTCTGATTGGCTCACATTATCGAAAATTTCTCCGAATGAATTCAAGTTTTCATTACGCAATTATATTAACCGGCTTTCAAAGATATCAAGACGAATGAAGGTCCGTTAGAAAGGATCTAGAGAGAAGAAAAGGGCAAAAAAAAGCTCATATCGCGTAATATCTGTGACGACGTAGGCCAAAAGAGTCGGGAAGGATATCAGGAGTTGGAGGAGAAAAAGTCTCATTAAGGCGACATGAAAAAAAGTCCGAGTTGAGGGAGTCGAAAGAACAAAGTAGGCGTTGGGTTCGATGAATGAAAGGCTTAATTAAGATATCTTTCCAATCAACGGCAGAGAGCAGGAGATAAAGAGAAACACCATCGATCTGGTGCCCGGGAGATTTTTCACTCGGACGGAGAGAGGGGAGGGAGAGTTGGGAGATTGGAATAAATTAAAGACTCAAAAGATAGGTCTCTTTCAAGGAAAGAGAAAAAGAACGGGCTCCCATATAATTTCAGAAGGAATGACCTGATTGATAGAGATCTATCCACGTAAAGAGGAAAGGAACAAAGGATTTTAATAATCCCTTTCTTCTCCTCTCCGCGTCAGCTGTCAACTGAAATGCTTTTACGCTGAATTAACGAAGGTGCAATTTTGTAGAGAAATTACTCGGAATCACATCGTTTGGATTATGACGAAGTATGAATGACAGGGAAATCATTGCAGAAATGACATTAAGTATAAGTAGGTGCAGATTATATTTTTTATTGTGAATTTATGCGATTTCAATGGTATAGACAAGTATTGATCGCATAGTGTGAGAGTAGTTGCTTAAGAAAATGTGCACAAAATCATATTAATGTCATCTAGAAAAACCTTGATTTAGAGGGAAAAAGGATCAACTAGGGCAACAGCAAACTGGAATTCGTGGGTGAATTCACGGTTTTCCTATAGTTTAAGCCCTCGCTCATAATCGTGTAACGCAACCGTAGTTTGCCTTAGCAATGAAAGCCATTCCAGAATAGAATGTTACCGAAAGATAACGTCAAGAGAGTCTTTTTCATCTATCTGAAAAATTGTATCCAACTTTATTTTCTATAGTTAACGGATTTTTGTCTCCGGAAATTGGAATTAAGTCAGGTTGGTCAGTACTCCAGTTCTTAGGCAATCTGTAAATACATCTATTTTCGAATAGCACTAAAATATTTTCCAGATAATGTACGAAACACCTAATGTTGTATAAGGTTTTCGTGATGGAAGGGGTATAATTAATCCAACCAAATGTTAATTATAAACCTAATGTGACTATCAATAACGTACTATTTCCTCGCAAATGAGCTCAATAACACATTTTTATTGATACGAGCATTTTAATCAAATCTCATTTGATTTATTTTTAACCCATAATAACAACAAAAATATCTCAGATCTATATACAATGCTTATACGTGAAGTAAATATAATACTATAATACTCTTATAAAAATATAATACTCTTCCTCTAAGCACATACTTATCATATACAAAGTATCTCCCAAGATACGAAGGGTTCTGGAACAGTATTCATGAAAAAATGTGGAAACTGTAATATGTTTCGTTAGAGCTTGGGACTTCTTTTGTTTTTGTTGTCGTGCATTAAGTGAAAGATTTAGACAGCTTGATTTTGACTATTTTTAAAACTATATCATTCCATTATTCTGCAATTAACTTGTCGAAATAATGTCAGCCAGGTTATTATCGACTTAGATTATTTCCTTGATTTAGAAAAGAGATCGCTCCGTTCTGTCCTTTGCAATCAGTTTAAATTAACATTACCTCTACGCTTTTGGAAAGGCATCCTAAATTTAATAGTAACGCTGTGAAACTCTTGATTAAATAGCAGTTTTTCATGACCTATACGGTTTTTTCTGTTCTGTATTTATTCCTTAGTCAATTCCACGTGAACTCAATCCCAAAAGTCTACAGAATATTTTAATTGGCGTTTCTCAAAAGGAAATAATGTCTCTCTTCATTCATTTTACACTCTATTTTCTAACCATGAGTTGGAAACTAAATATTATTCCCTTAAGCATGGCGCAGCATCTAGTGTAATTTCATCAACGTTATCCGAATTGAAAATGAAATCGTCCACATGGTATGTATTGGTATAGGTGTCTCCCGCTTCTCTATCAGTTGAAGTGGCGATCTGGGGAGGAAGAATAAATCTTGGTCCCGTTCCCTTTTGACTCGTCCGCCGCACCTGAGGCGAACACCAGTCGACATGCCCATTTCACTCGCCCGTGGCCTGATTAGACGACATCAAAACCGACGATCCAACCCGGGTTAACGAATGTAAAGCTCCACCGCGTGGAGGAAGACGAGCCGGGCTTCGAAACGAGCGAAAAGGAAAATTAAATGATCTTCGGTGAATAACCGACGACGGGATGATCCGGCAACGGATCGGAATAAATACAACGTGCGTAATTGGCGGATTAAAGGCCGAGAATTCGGTGGTCTTCGTGTTACCCGTTTATGGTCCAGAAAGGGATCGGCTTGTGGAAGCTGGGCGGTGAAAGAGGATGGATACGCCGGAGGGAGGGGGTGGGCGGGATAGGAATAGAACGTTGGTTGGGGGAGTGGAGGGGTTTTGGGAATTACAGGGACAGGACATTTGGAATGGGACGAGACGGAGATGGTAAATAGGAGCCCTGGGAGGAAAAATAAGGGCCCTTTTTATGAAAAGGGATCGTTTGACCTCTCGGCCCAATTACGTGCCCTTCCGACCAACCACAGCGACCCCTACCTTGATGTGCTTCGCTCTCCCTCCCGCTCCCTCCCTTTTCGCAGTCAGTTCCCTCCTGCTTTCCCCACACTCCCACCCCCCCCCCCCAGGTTTCTCTCCCCCCACCCTCACTCATCCACCTACCCCCACATCTCGCTGATCCGGGCCAATTTTCTCATTCGCCTGACAAAGGGTCGAAATTCTCTCATTCTCGTTAGCAAAGCGATACGCGGGACGTGGTTTCAGATGTTTTTCCGGGCACCGGTAGCTGTAGGCTCTTATCGCACGCAGGGGTGAGGGGGCAGTCGGGAGGCTTGTTATTCAAGCGTTGTGGCTGGGTGGAAGGGACCCTGGAGGGAGCGAGCCACAAACGATGCCTCTACCGCGTCATCTTCCTCTCTCCGACCCACGATGTTTCAAAGATGGGTTTTCATTTTTGCCATCGAGGGTTCCCTCACGCGAGAGTCTGAAACTATACTTTATCCGCCGCAAGAGAGCCTCCACAGAGTGAAAGCTTTTGGCCCTCCAATCAGGAGAGGATATTCCCGGGTTGAGCTAAAGGCGAGTGCGGAAGGAAAAACTCTCTCCCCAGTCGGCAAAACAGAAGAGAGGTGGCTTATTCCGTAGAAGCATAATTACAATTAAGGTCGTTTGTCAGAGTTTTTCTAAAGGAAGCACTGTCCTCGGAAGCTGATTTTACATGGACGGTGGTAAATTAGTTCCAACGGACTTTTCCGGGAATCGATCGAAAAAGTTTACACTGCATAACATATTCATTTCGGGTGGCAGACTTTCCGTAAATGTGTGGCCAATTTAGATTTTGATATTACCCCATAAATATGAATTGAAGGATGAAAATATTCCTGATATGTCATAAAAATATTTAAGGATAAAAATTGTGCAGCATAGGAGAACCAATGAATTACGCATTGATACACATATCACATCTTATCCTTGATTTTTTTTCATTTTCTCATGGTATTTGTATGAATTTTCTGTGTGTGAGTTCTGAGGACAAACATAAAGGTTTTAAACACTCCCTTTAAATTGGGGTTAAAACAAAATCCCCATTCATTGTACATAATATGCTTAACATCTTGGGTATTTTTTAAGTCATGAGACGGAACGACTTCTTGGAATTGGAAGAAAACGGAATGCCAATCCTTGACCCGCACGTCGGAGCATGTGCCGTCATTAGACTGGAATCGTATGAACTGCGACAATCGGCTTAATTGCCAAGGTGACAGACGGCGTTGGCAAGACCCGCTGCCTATTACGGGCACGAGCACAACACTGGATAGAGTGAGCAAGTGAGTTGACCGTGAACTCATCTTCAAAGAAGTCGCGACTCATCGTCTTAGTGAAATCTTTAGCTTGCGCCGAAGACGACGCGGAAAGTTAGCGTTATGAAATCAAAGCCACTCACAGCTTTAGCGACTCACCTCCGTAGCGTACCGGGGAGGAGCGTCGATCAAGCGTCTTTTGAGTAATTCAAGCCGATGCACTAATGATCGCCGGAATAGATGGGGGATTCTGGAGTTAATGTTACCGAGGTTGGTTGAAAAATAGGGCTCAATAAGCGCGGAAGTCTTTGAGAAGCGACCGTAGGAGTTGATGTGCCTTTTCCTCCCATTGCTTTAATTGCTTCGATGCCATTTACGGGGAGTGTTTGGGATGACGAGAGGAGGTGATCATGAGAAACAGATTGATGCAGGAAGAATTTTAATAGGAAAATATCATTCCGATTCGAAATTAAAATCTGCAGCATGAATATTTATAGGCAATAATCACCCTATTGGAAATATACAGTGACGTATTGGATGAAAACATCAACGCAGCATCTGATGACCGAGATGAAATTCGGTGAGCCGTACTGACAATTCATCCTATCAATCACACGTTGATTGAGGAAAAAAACGCGAATGCTTCGCCAAAGTTTCCGAGGCGCGTCGAGTTCGCCACCTGGGCCGATCATTCTTTGGAATTTCCCTGAGAAAAATATTCGATAAAGTCAGAAGGACCTCAAATCTTATCTAAAATGGGGTTACGTCAACTATTAGCATACTCATCGTGATCTGCATGGGAAATCCGCAATTATATTTATTATTCTGAGACTCGCAAATAAAAATTTCATTATCTACGCTCCAAAAAGAAGATGAATGTTTTACGAATGCCTCATTTAAATAACGCCTGTGATCGTGTAGGAGCCTATTTTTTTAACGCCAACGGTAAGAATAATGAAGTGTAATAACAACGAGCAATAAGGCTAATGCCCTTCTCTAAAGCGGAGTTAAAAATGGGTCAATAACCGCTACGTCAGTCGCATATAATCAGTCCATGACTCCTCGCATCCAATTACACTATAAGCACGCGGCTACTTAAACCACTCGACAATTTCATTCGTCATTTCCATTATATATCCGACAGAATGAGTGGCCGCTGATTGACTGAAGAATTCTCTCCCACCTTAATTTCTTGCCAATGATTCTCCCTCACGTTCGGAAAGATCTTCTGCTTGGTCACTCTCCTCGGCGCATAATTCTCCTTACCACGATTTCAGTTATTCAGTTTTACAAATTAACTCACGGCTCGTTTGCATGCGTGGATTCCGCAAGGATCGGCGTCCAGATTGTAATCATGGATTCCTTGCGACCGTCCGTAGGTGACTGAATCGAAGTCAAGCCGACCGAAATACTTCCCGAGATGATTTTTCATCTTGATGTATGTTACCTGCGCCTTGTTCTGAACACATGAGTTACTTTTCGGGTGTTACTTCGACGGCATAAATGTTTTTTCGCGAGAGTGTATACATTAGCGTCGTCAAATATTATGAAATGAGTTCATAGTCATTGAAAAATTGCATGTAGTTTTTAATATTCATCACTCGCCCCAAGTTGGGATTTCTATGCAATTAAATTTCCTCTTATTACAGTCGGCGGTGGCAAACAAGATCAAAGAGTGGCAATGGAATTATAAATTAAATATGTAGTAAAATTAGAGATTTTTTTCTTTGTATATTCATTGTAACTACTGACATATGCGGTACAATTATTTATCCTCTGATTGTCAGTTTCTCTTCTTTTACATTTTACGCTCTTCTTGGTTCCGAGTGCATTGGCTGAAACTTGGAAATATCTATCTCGGTTTAAAACAGAGTTTATTCAATCAAAATCCAAGCCTAAGGTTCTTTTAATGTCGTTCTAAGATTGATAAGTACACGTACAACTGCAGGTTTCTATTTAATTAATAGATTCAACTAATAAACTAAAAGATTGTTTGAATCTTACCTTTTTCAACAGGGAAACATTTGCTTGCATCATCATTTTCATATTTTAGGGTTTAGTTTACTTAGAAAGTACTTATTTTATTCACTCACGAACTATGATCCCCGAGTCTTGAAACTACTTCAGGTACTTATAAAACCATACACTCTTTCCAAAAGTTAAATGCAATGAATATCAGTACTTAAATTCATTTCATTTGGACTATTAATATATATATTTTATATTGCGTATACGATTTTACATTATATTTAAGCTTACAAAAAAAATTAGCCCTCAAAACATAGGGAGTAAAACTTTCATGTCCTCTAGATGCTACTAGGGGGAGCATACTTGCTTCATTGTATTGCCACACCGATGCAATTTCTCCTGCGTGTAATGTTTAAAGCAATCCCGAGCTTTGAAAATGTTTCTTCCTAAACGTGACTTTTCTTACGTTGACACGCGAACCCCCCTCTAATGACCCTCCACCGTTGTCACCTAGCGCCATACGTCATTCAGCCACACAGCAATTACCCGCACCGTCTGTCCCCTCTTTCACCGATCACCGCATCTCCACTCCGTCGCCCCAGGGCCTTTTTTTTCCTTGCGGTAAAGGGGAAGGAAGGAGACCGGTTCCCCCGGCCTCTCGTCAAGGGTATCCTTTTCGTCTTGGGACGCCGGAATCCCCATCCTTAATATTTCCTCAAGGACCTTCGAGAAACAGTTCCCAACGAAGTAAGTCGACTCCGTACGACGAGGAAAAAAACATGGACATATTATTCCTTCTTACCTAAGAAAACCTCTTCGTAGCTGTCGTGCAGCTCGTTGCGTGAGGCTTGTTCGGTACGTTTTTTGTATTTTTTTCCTCCTTTATTTTAAATTTTAAATCATCGCACGGATGAAAATTCCCGCAGGAGCACGAACTCTGACGGCACGGGAGAGGGGATGGAAAAAAATCGCTGAATATCCTTCTTAAGCGGTCTTCACATCGACTCCCGATATCGCATGGCTCCGTGCCTCTCCGAGTAAGTAAGACTTGTCAGATGTTTCGCTCTAAATATATGCGAAGTGACATAGGCGGGAGCTGTGGACCAGGGTGAGCGAGATGAAGGTTGGGTTGGGTTGGTGGGTAGGGGGGAAGGTTCCGGTGCTTTGTAGGAGGGACACGGAAGATGAGGTAGGTGTATTTTGTAACTCGAAACTTTTTTTGGGGACATTCTCCCGCGGTAATAAAGAAAAAATCGCGTGCTGAGTACCGGCACGCAATGGACGTGTTCATGAAAGCCTTTTCATGCATCAATACGTCTCGAGCACTGGATCAACATCTCTTCAAGTGTTCCGTGCACCACGAAACAAATCTGTTGCAGTAATCAGTCTTATGCAGCTGTAGCAAAATTCGACTTTTTTTATTTTAATATTGGTGAAATTGGAGACTTCCGAGGAAAATTTTTTTCTCCTGTCTGTTTCTCTTATTTCCCTTACAAAGCTTTATTCCTGATTTTTTTAAAAATTTTTCTTTGGACATATTATGGTCTCGTAATCAATACAGGTCAAATACTGAGAGCGCATTTCGTGAAAAATATGCCGACAAATATTATTCAAAGTGTGTCTCATTTTCGTGTTTATCTTAATATTACGTTTTTCAATACCCTCCCATGTCATCCAACGCTTGCAGATTCTCTTCCTTGGCAACAATTGGTTGCTACTTTGTAGCCTGTGACAATAATGAATGAGGTTTTTAGTGTTCACCGAAACGAACAGTAAAACTCATTTTCCGCATCAGTGCATGGGAGGGGCATATATGCACGCGCAGAGGACACAAAGGTCATGAGTTGATCGGTAAAAATCTTAATCTCCATTAAAATAAAAACTACTAACGCCTTGTGAGAGAAAATAAAAGGCTTCAATGCTTGAAAGTAATGTGAATATTAAAATTTCACCGGCCTGATTATGCCGCAAGTGAAGAATTCGCTTTGTTTTCTTCTTAGATTGTTTTTATTAACAGTCACTGAAGAGTTTGCGTCTTTGTGTGTGTCATTCACGTCTACCAAGTATCATTATTTTGTAGCAGCAGTGCAATTAGACGAAGTAGTAATCCAATTTTACATAACTCAAGAGGAAAATCAAGTGAATTTTTATTATATATGAAGTAATTACTCTACTTGTTGAAATCAGTAGCGACCAAGTACGGTCATGTGATGTGCATGTGATACCTAGAAATCGAACATAAAATGTTCGCTCCATCAACATTGTATTACTATGATCGAATGGCGTCACAATAAACGGTGAGGGAAATATATTTAAAACGGTATTTTATGATATCTAGATTTCCACTCCCCAGCGAACCAGTTCCGCAATTTTAACAATCTCGATATTAATCGCCATTCATTTCATCCTCATCATCCTCAACACATTTGTCAATGAGATATTCAGCAATTATTAAAAATATATATTTTGCGGAACATCAAATTCAGGCGGATTCTTCACGATTAATTATTTCACATTACTCACCAGATATATGTGTACAATACTCCGCATATGATAATCGATATATCGCACAAATCCCACCACACCTGGAGACTTCGATCCCGCATATACAAGTACAGCCATGCATGCTCACGTGGAGGAAAGGGGTGCAGCTCTTCCCGAAATTATCGCTGACCCTGCCGCAGCAGCATCCACTAACAAATACCCTCGATACCTCCGCGCGCTTCGCAAAACTGCCCACCCCACCCGTCACCCCCGAAAATGAGCACCCGACACTGGAAACCCATCCCTCCCACCCATGTTACCATCTGTCGGTTGTGCGTCGTAAAGTGAGAACGTGTCTAGGGGGACGAGGGCTGGTGAAGGCTGTGTTTTGTGCGTGCGTGTGTGTGTGACGAGTCCAAAAGGTATGGAAGGGGCTGGGCGATGATCGGTGGAAGGAGGAGATGGGGAGGAGGGGACCGATGGAGATTAGGGGATTTGGAGCCGCACCTCGCTATTCTTATTCCGTGTCCGATATCTTTTCTCTCTCTCTCTCGGTGGAACGGATACACCTCCACCCCTTGCTCCATGTTGCACGTAGCCCCAACGGAGGCACGCACGCCCGTAACGCAACACGATGGTGGTGGCGCTGTTGGAAGGAAAAATAGAACGGGGAGGGAAAAAGAAGGGGAGAAGCGGAGTTTCCTCCCATTTTTTTCCTCACAAAAGGGGGGGGGAATGGGCGAAAATAACGCCCATATGCGTTTCCAGGGTGTCCGGAAACAAAGGGATGGCGAAACCCTTTCTCGCCTATTCGAGCGGCGGGGAATTGCAACATTCGGTTATATTTTCCGGGATGAATCGCTGTCATCACCCTCCCAACTCCACGTGGACTGTGCGCGGTGCTAGCGCCCATAACGCCCCAATTATCTTTGCTTCAGTCGTTGTTGGTCGTTGAAGCGAAACCATTTCTGCCGATTCATTTTAAATAATTCGGTTACGCCAGAGGCGTTTAAGAGTATTTGACGTATTTTGGTCAAAATAATGCAAGTTTGAGTAAAGTACAGGAACTTGGTTGAAATCTGGTCGTCCATTTAAACCTAATAATAATCATACTGGTAGTCTCTCGAGTATTTACTGATTTGCATGCATTTGTTTAAGGCTGCCAAAGTCTCGAATTTTTGTACTCTGCCGTGAATAGGGATTATTTCGAAGGATAGAAACTAGAAATAGGATAGAAAAATTAGACTCATTGCGTTTCGCAACGCCTTCACCCGGGACACCTAAGGAAGAAGAGTGAGTGTAACTTTGCGTTTGCATGTCCACAGTCACTTTTGAAAATTAATTATAAGGGATTTTAAAATGCCTTTTAGTGTTAATATTTCATCAAATTTGATTCCCACGGGCCTTGAATAAGTGGGAAACAATTAAAAGCATAAAATAAAAAATTCGGCGTGACTGAGTAATTGTTTTCTAAATTACCCATTAACCGAAAGTGTGGTAAATCTAGGAAGACAATTTGGAATTGATTTAAGAGGCTTCATTTTTTTCAGACTGATATTTCCAAATTTTAGGCAGTTGAGCTCATCAAAATTTCGCAGGTCCTATAACAGAATACGTATTTGACGTGCTAGTGAAAAACTCAAAAGTTGAGGGTTCAAATCTCTCGTGACTCCTGGGTATTGGAATGGATTTTTATACTTATGCTGAGATTAAGGTGCAAAATGATGTTGAAGCACCTTAAATCATTGCCGTATACTATTTACTTACCTCATTTTTTTATCTGTTGAAATATAATGCTTCTCCAATTAAAGTTTTCTTTTTATTTTCAACAAGTGGAACAAACTTTGCATAATCCCGATGGAACTTCAGGCCGTGGATTACAATAGGAGGTTATTCAACTCAATTATGAGGTCCAATAACCAGCATCCAGTCATGTTTTCCTATTCGGGACACTAAAACCAAGGTGACTTCAATCACAAGAGGACATTAATTGGAATGCTACTAGACTACAAGGCAAGTGATGTTATTTCTTAATTCATTCTTGAGACGTGTGGCGAGTCGTCGTCCGTGGTAGATGTGGTCAGGCTGTTACGCGCGTGGTAGGTCAGTGGGGAGAGCGATGGGATACTGACTGAAGGACTCAGGTTGGTTTCTGGAGATACCTATGCACAATCGAAGCTTCACCCAAGCTTTGTGGTTTTTAGGTACCATATTTTACTGGCAAGACACAGGCAACAGAAACAAAGGAACTTTCCCTCCTGTCCTAATGTGTAAATTTAAGATGCCATTGGGCATAGGACTCTATGAACGCGACTGCATGAGTTCACTCATGAAAACCACCTTCGATTTAATTACTCGACGTAGTCTACTATCAATTGCTAAATGCATGTAATAAAAAATATCGCCGAACCTCGAATGTTATTTATTTCTTGGCATTGATTTGATATTTATATAAGCACTTCCATTAACGAGAGGAATTCATGATATGTCTTCTTATTATTTTTTGAAAACTTACTAATACACCCTAAAGTTTTACCCTAAATACTCTTGAACGTAATGCAATCGTCAAAGCCCGTTTTTTGAAATTCATATTACATAATTACGAATATTTCGGTGATATATATAAAGAAAAAAATATATATATTTTTATGTATATTCAACACTTCCGTGTTACTTCGAAGAAATCATCTATATATATAATTATTTTTTATATTTTTTTTTCATTTTAAATTTCTCATTATTGATCATTATAGATGATTTTAATGGCAGTTAAATAATGATTAACTCTCAAATGGTAAGTAAACAAAGAATAGAAATATAAAATACGTAAAATAAAGAATTTCAAGTTTTTAATGCACAAAATTCGAGTTTTCACGTCAGTCTTGACGATCTAAATGAGATGGCTCATAGTACTTGATTCGGTTGAGAATCACATTGCCATTAAACTGCTGTCCAAAATTCCACTCTAAATCCAATTTCAAGGAATCTGAGCATCAAACGAGCTCATAACGCAATTACCAACCGTTAGAACACCAGAATGAGGCTAATGCTTCATTCGATTCCAAGCGACAGTTTAATACGAGCGCTACGTGTGAATTCTTTTATCACTTTGTCGATGGTTGTTTTCACTCACAAAAGGCCTTCCTCTCTTCACAATACAGGCCACCCCACTCTTTTTACAGGCATACAAACAGAAAACCGCGATATAAAAAAGTCGAGAGCTTAAACGATTTCTGCGGTTGAGAATTGAGTAAAGCCAAAAGGAACGCATGGGATAAAAAAACAGTCAAATAAACCGCAGCAATGCGAACTGGTAACTCTAAGCACGCGAACGCGACGGCATTGGTTATGGCGGACGAGAGAAATAAGAGCGAAAGGGATTATGGGAACCGCAAGCCAACAAAAAAACTTTTTTGCAGCATTTAACTGACGAGAACTGACTGAGAAAACCCTAAGAGCAAAACACGGAATCAGACGTATTAAACTTCTCTTTTCTGTTTTCAATTCTTGGTGATTAAACTCAATTGTAACTTCATAGTCACGCACTGCATTGATTATACATTATTTTTCTTCGATAAATCAGTTTTAGGTAAACCGTCAGCCGTCCAACCATGGTTGGCGTGTAGGATGGTTATCTATTGGCGTTCGGATGGGATGGCTAATGCCGAAGGCACTGTGGTTCACATGAGTATACGGCATATAAATACACACACAATATCTTTCTGTGCCCCTGGGTTCATCATTTTCACCACTGCTGCGCATAAACGGCATCATTAGCAGTATTTAAGTGTTACTGTTGCATATGTTTTCAACAATTTCGTTTTGCATATCTAATTATTTAGTCTCACCTTTAAAAAAATATGATTATTATTGCAAACATTGACGGACAATTAAGCGAGCGACATTCAATCCTATCTTCCTTAATCGAACCGCCTGAAACGTTTCTCTCGGTAATCATATCTTTGATGAAACTGAATGGTTACTCTACTCCCCGTGGAACTCCAGATAATCCCAACCCCTGCCAATATTAAAACGCAAATGAACTTCCAGAGTTTATGGGAGCGAATAAGCGCAATGAGAAGAGTAACGAGGACGAGTGCCTGCCTCTGATTTTATCACTACCCAAATGACGTTTAATGATCTCTGGAAGACTTCATGCGCCAACCATGCTGGGCCATAAAAAAAGCAGGACTTCCTAAGGCATGAGCAAATGTTTCAATGCCTTCCGCAATCCGACTTTCATAACTCCCCCTTTTGAAAAAATTTACCATTCTTTCCGAGGGTCCGTGAGGATTCCTTATCAGGAGGGGTGGGCGTTTGCTCCCAGAATTCCGCTTATCTCTCATTGTTGGGTCATTTAAAATGGGAAAAGTGGAGTTTCCGGTTGGTATGGCGTCTCGATTAATTATTCATTAGGTTTCCGGCCAACAATGGAGCGAGAAGAGACGGCCCTCCCCCCTCCCTCAACCCCCTCCCATCAGTTGGAATCTCCGATCAACCTCGCGGAAAAAAGGGCCCAATTGTTGCCCCATTGTTGCGGAGCGTAATTTACTCCTATCTGATTGCAAGCATCGAGCCTGTAACAAACAAGGTAATGTAGAAATCCGTCCTCCTCCGTCCCACCCTAAGACGATGTTCTCATTAATATATTTGGCGTGTTAATTGCATGCAAATTCCACCGCTTATCGTGATTAATAAGCTACGAAGACTTCCGAGAGAGAGAGAGAGAGAGTGTGTTTAATACTAGATCCGAGGTAATCTTTACTACTAAATCTTCCACGGAGGTTATGATTTCTGAAGGCATAATTGAGTCAAACAGACAACTTCTGCGTCGGACGGAATAAAACTGTTTGAATAGGCGAGCGTCCACGTCTATTATCAAACAAAAGAATTTTGGCAAAAAAATGAATTAATAGTTTAAAGAAGTGAATCATTCTTTAATGTGGTCCTTTCACTTACAATTTATGAGAAGGAAATTCAGTAAAACCGATATGCATTTATTTGTCGATTGTTTCGCTGGGCGTTATCAATTAATTCGAATGCATTCCGTTGGCATTGATTATTTATTCCGGTCCAATGAGTATTTTCAATAAAATGTCGAATTTTCAATAACAGTGTTACATTTGTTGGGTATAATTAACTTTGTCCCGATTCTCGACACTGCTTCGCCACTAATCTTACAACAAAATTTTCTAAACGTTTTCTACGACTCAACGAGCGCCTCAAGTGAAAGTCATTCCACTTAAGTCATTGTCGCAATGAAAAGTGCTCCATAAGTATGTTTTTTATTTTCACACCTTGGAAGGTTTCCTGTGACCAATACATACATGCATAAAAGTGGAAATATTTCGAGTAAATATCAGGAAGCAGATGATTCATTCGGATCAGAAAGGCGACAACCCGCGACGGGGCAGTGTTTATTTTGGAAACCTATCCGCTAGCATGAAAAAAATGCCATTGGCCAAAGTTAGTGATGTTGGAAAGGAAAAAGGATGATTTGAATTCAAGCTTCAGCAATTTAACAAGCCGGACTCCAAATCAGATAATTATGAACCTCATCTCATATGATCATATCTTTGACAAACGTGGTAAGCAGCCAATTATAAAAATTCGCACCGATATGCCACTCTTTAAGTTTAATAGGCCAATAATAGCTATGAAACCATAGTAATCAACTCGAAAGTTGACTGATAGGTTGGGATATCTGGTGTGCACGTCGCACTAAGCTTTCCGGCGCGTGAACCTCACACATTAGCAGGGTAATCTACATCTGAGTAATGAGGAGGAGGGGGCAGCCGCTTTCTTGTGCCACCTGCGGTTTCCCAAGGAAATCTTGTACTAGAAAAACCGTACAGAGGTGAAGATAGGAGGGGTACCCATGAGCGTCACCCGGAAACGAGCCCAGACCCTCCGGTAAAGAGTCGAACGCTCTAACTAATAGGCTGCCTTGCCCCTAATAACAATCATTAAGGAACAATATTGTTGAAAGAATTAATACTAATTGAGTAAAGCTTTTTTCACAGGATGTTACAAACACCTGAATAAATAGTAGATAAATGATTTCGTGATCACCCATTCGGGAACTTGATCACTATTTCTTTCGCCATGGAAACTGCGATCACTACAAAAATCTAACATTTCCACTGGTACAATTACGCAACAGTGTCTTCTTCCGCTAGCATGACCTCTGGAAGTGTGGAAATCTTCCAGAATGCCTGGGATAAAATCTCCACCCAAAACAAATCCACATTCCCCACAGAAAAACGGAGGGCTCACTCAGGGACAATGGCGAAGGCTCTGTGTGGTGAGCTCCGCAGTCCAGCCTTCAGGTCTCCAGACAGGCATCATCGATGCACGCGGATGAAGAGCGATAAGCGCGCTTTCCCGCGAGACCCCGTTCCCTCTCGCGCCCTTCGCCGCTCGTCTCTCCGATCCTCCTATATCTCCACCCTCCTCACTTACCAACGGCCACCACCCACCATCCACGGTACATCCATGCCCCCTCTCTCTCTCTGCAATACGTCCACCGCTTTGACTGCCACGCGCTCCTTCCCGGACAGCGTTTGTCCTTCATTTGTTCACGTCCATGAATGCGTGAGATGCTCCCACCCCAACCTCCTTTCTGCTTGGGGAGGGGGGGAAGGGGTTGCGTATTCGTGTGTGCATGTAGTTACACCGTTGTTACACATGCGCGGGCGATTGTGTACATGTCGCAACCGCAGGGGCGGATCGTTAACCGGGACACAAAAGAAGTTCCGAAATGAAACCCTCCTTCATCCAAAAAGGTATTCTCGGAAAAAATGATCGCAAGGTAATCATTGAGTGATTCAATTTCATAGATGTGTTAAAGGCATCGGGTGCGACAATGCGTCCCTCAAGTGGGCGATGGTGAGCTCAGAATCGATATGTGACGTCCCACATCCGGGATCCAAAACCTCGAAATGTTTTCATAGCTTCCTATTGGGAATCACTGATCCGGCTCAAAATCGTCTCGTAGAACGAAAAATATACTGAAAACAACGAAATGATATAATTTTCTCTTTCAAATATAAAAAATAGAATAAAAAACATCGGTTTATCTTAAAAGTAAAAAATTATTCTTCAGTTAACCGCTTGGCGATTGAGCAACAATTGCATGATCAATTCCGAGCAAAACATTGTCGACGTCAGATATACTTTATTCAACAATTCAATTGCATAATGAAGAGAAATTTTGGTATGAAAAAATCAATTTTCTTGATAGAAATTTGAAACGAGATCTCTAAATTGAGTCGGTTGTTCGCTTCGATTACACCACCACGAATTTTGATGGCATAAAGAAACTGGTTGCTGAAATTCCGATCCTTCTCCATCATTCTATCAATATTTTCATAGTTGCTTTTTTTTACCTCTGGCAGTCGTCTACCACAATCGCAATGTATCTCCAGTGTTTTTTCATGCACAGCTCATCTTGTGATCTTCATGAAAGCGTTGTGATATATTGAATGCCTATTTCATTTAAGTTTCATTACCTTACATTTGAATATCCCTTCCGAAATGTATTTTCCCATTGGATTTGTATGTGTTATCGTGAAACTTTATGAGATTAGCGCAGTTAAATGCAAATCCATAGCTCACTTCATGGAACAATGTAGATCATTAGAAAATAAATTTTCGTTAAGGATATAATGAGGTAGAAATGAATTCTCACATTATCGCGAAAGGTGGAGTATTGTTACGAAAAAATATATACCACTGAACTGTTGTTTTTATGAAAGGTATGCAATATAAAAAAGCATATGGTATGCACTGTGGTCACATTCATTGAGGATCGAGGAAATTATGGACCAAGAAAACGAGCGCAACTTGCTGGGAGTACTCAGATGAAATAATCGCTCTCATGCATTTCTCCGTCCAATCCTAAGAAGACCCTTGATTACGTCTACTCTCGTCGACTCCTACTAGACTAACAGTAAAATCGCCCTTTGGTGGGTGTCTTCCGGAGGGCACGGAAGACTTGGGGAGAAGGAAAAAACACAGCCCGCTGACGATCCCAATTGGGGTACATAAAACCACTCGGTTCAATGAGAGAGGGAATGGAGTGGTTGAGTGAAATATGCATTAATTGGATGAGGAACCAATGACGAGTAGGAATTACTTCGAGGGGAATTGAATGGAAAGGGCGGAGGTCGGGAATATGGAAGGTGGATGCAGGTGGTGGGCCAGGGGACTTAAAAAGGCGCTCGGGCCGATACACTTCATTCTTCTGACGGTCGCTTAGATTCGCCAAATCGGATGTTTGTATTTACCATTGTGCGAGTGGTGTGACGGGACAAACCTCTAGATTAGTACTTGTTTTATATTCCTCTTATTTTTCAACCGGAAAGAATTGATTCATGTTGTCAACAGTCCTAATTCTCTGGATATTTTAGCAATGATTATGGTAATGGATTTGTGTCGCGGCAAGATTACATCGAACCATCCAGCCTAAGTTATTAATCCTAGGTAAGCACGGCATGCCGAGAAGGAACGATAACCCGTGGTTACCATACCATCTTGTTACCCATATGACCACATCGGACGGAGAAATCACTTGTATTAGGTACGAGTATATCAACTATTACGTCTTCCTGACCCCTTTGGCCCTCATGTGCTGTGTTCTCATCTGACCACTTACTGTAAGTTATTAGAGCCCTCGAAACCGAAGACATAAACGTGCGTAGTAGATGGACATAACAACACAACACATCATGGGTGACTTTCCGGCGGACGGAGAGGGGAAACCGACCAAACCAGTTCTTAAATGTTTTTCGAGTGCGGGAACTATTGTCAATAGTTATCATCTGGGTCTTAGCTCCAGGAAGGGCTAATAGTACTTTCGTGAAAATCTGTTCGCTCCTCGTAAGTTCATCAAGTTGAGAAGAATTTGCAGGTAAGGGAAAAACTTTGACACTTAAATTAATTGTCAGATAGGATTACCCAATTCCAATTGAAAAACATACTCCAAAAACAATACAAGTGCACGTATGTGTACGCAAAAATATATGCATATGCATGTGTTTACCAAAATAATACACACACAATTATATATTTGTATTAATTGTGTGCGCATTATGTTGGTAGGTGTTTTCAAATGAAATATTTCCAAAGTAAATGACAGACAGAGAGGGAAATGCCTAAAATATTCTTCGAGAAAGTGGTGATAGAATATTTTTACACAACCTCTGTAATAATTACATGATGTTGGACTTCATGGAAGAATATTTTAAAACTCTGCAAACTATTGATTTTTAAGCATTCAGGGGAAAAGGGTGAATCCATAGTTTCTCAAAGGGATGAGCGAATGTGCTCCTTTCCTCCCTTTAGGCAGCGCAAACACTAATACGGCAATAGTGTCAAGTGATGGTCGTCGAAAAATAATGAAGGAGGCGGAAAGGGCGGAGGCGAAGTGCAGAGACTCTCGGGAAAGGATTCGGACCCTGGGGTGGACCGAGAGGCCGCGAAGGTAGGCTGGAGATGGAATGGGAGGGGAGGGCGGGGGGTACGCAGGGAGAAAGAAAGAAGGCGGCATGGAAGAAATAAAAGATGGGTGGGAGGGACGGCCGTGATGAAAGGGGCGGCTCGGGGAGAGACTAAAAAAAAGATGGATTCGGAGGAGGGCGTGATGGAGGAAAGGGCAAAGGGAGGGAGAGTGAGGGGGCAGGGAAGGGAGAGAGGGCTGGGGGAGAAGAAGGGGGTGTGGCGACCGCGAAATAAGAGCGCCTGCTTCACCCAGAAACCCCCCCCCCCGCCATCCCGAGGAGCTGGCTACATGGGGGGAGAAGGGGTCGGGGCGGCGGTGAATGGGCGGGAGGTTTAACGGGGGCGGGAGGGGACATCTCAACGAAATTCATAGCATGGCATCCGAGTCGTCCGGCCATTATAAAATCAAGCCAGCGTTGAATGAGGAGGAAATGAGGAGGCTCTGGGGAAGTAAATGGAAAGGGCACGACGAGGGGGGTGGAGTTGGGGGTGGCGGCGGGAGTAAATGGATGGGTGAGGTGAAGGGTGGGATGGTGTATAAAGACAGTTCAAGGATCGAGGGGGTTTTTCGGGGGAGGGAGGAGGGGAGTGGCAGGAGGAGGGATGGAGGCATTGGGAAGAGCGGGACTACCTTGAGTAGGAAGCATCGGGGCCATTGAAGAAAACCTTTCCGCCAACATTTAGGGAAGCGAAAGGAGCGAAACGCATGGGGAAGGGTGGATGGAGTGGGGGTGGTGAGTTTTAAAGGATGTCAGAGGGTGGAGGGAGGGAGGGAGAATTTGAGAAGGCGAGTTGGGAATGTATAAAAAGGAGCAGAGGGTCGATTCGGAGCGGCCGCCCCAGCGAATACAGTCTGCATGCACACGGGACCTTCTCTGTGGGCCCACCTCCTCCGGCTCGCGCTGGGACGAATTCTTAAGTCAACAGGGTTCAGGATCAAGAAACAGACGGGCCGTCCTCCGTGGGCCTAGAGTGTGGCGGGAGGGGAAGGGAGAGCGCGTGTGTGCATGGAGGGGAGAAAAGGGAGAATGAAAAGGGCGATCGCATTAATGCTTGATGAACTCGAAGGAGACGGGTTAAAAAACACGCTCGGAGGAGGGTCTTTACTTTTTGAGTGTTTTTCATTTGACTCCCGGACGCTCTTTTATTTAGATTGCGTGCTGCAGTTGAATACGTCGGTGCGCGTTACATTTCGTCTTTATTTTTCAAATCGGATTAAGGGTTGTGTTTGAAGTGATGATTCGTCGATGCTTCATCGTCGCAAGGAAGCAAATTAGTTTTGTTTGAGGATGTTTCCAGGGGCTGTTTCAATTCTCGGCTCCTTTCATTCAATCTAAAATGTGTTGGAAACCCGCCGCGCATCTTCCTATTTTCCAAGAATAAGAAGCATACTTGGGGTATCAACGTCTGTATTTGGAGCATGCAATGAAATAACCATTTCTTGTTTTTGGTATAAATTCTATCCTAGCAAATCGTCCAACGCATTGAGGTAGATATAGTATGAGTTGTTGATAATTGAAATTTGGTTTATTTAGGTTTTTTCTGATTTAAAAGTAAAAAATTTCTGAATCATCATGATTTCTATCTCATAGAGCTTATATTAATGAAATGTTTTCTTTAAAGGAAAATACGCCATTTGAAAGGTTATGTTTCTAGTACCCAATGTACCCAATGATTTCAGCACCTAATGGAAGTCAATTTAGGTACTCCAGATTTGAGATAGATTATTCCAGACGGAATTGGTTGGTATTAGCAAGACTAACGAAAACTTAATTACGAGATTAAATGAAAGGGTCGAGGAAGATGCAGGCGGGATTGAGGGCTGGACCCTCTCTCGCAGACACCGGACGGTCGAACATGATTGCTCCGTCGGAAGCGACGCTTATATTGCATGCAGATCTACGAGCCCAACTCCTGGAAAGAAAAATCTAAAAGAAAGCGTCGGCATAAATTCCCCTGCAAATCGCAAAGGGTATGGTACAGCGTCCGAATACCGCTTTCCCCGCGTCCTCAAAGAATTGCCTCCCGAGGGTGAAGTGGGTGTGGAGGGAGGTGGGGACGAAGACGGTGGTGAAGGCGGTGAATGGAGGGATGGTCGGCAGTCCTGCGATTAAGCATTCCCGTCGGTTCGGAGACGGGGGCTGAGGCCCATAATTTCAAGAATTAGAACGGGGGCGTTTATGGAGAGTGGGGGACATGAGAGATGTGGATTGTTCATTTAGGGTTTCGCGCGACGGAGACTGGGGGGTCCGTAAAGAGGGGGGGGTTTAGAGGAAGGGCTAGTGGAGGTATGGAGAGGGTAGCATGGCGAGGAGGGAGGGCAGGAGGTTTGCGGACGAGGTGGGGAAGAAAATGAGGCATTGCCGCCAGCGGAAAAATACGACGGTGGAAAGAAGAGCAAGATAAATGAAAAAGGGCTTGGGAACAAAGTGCAAGGAGACTAACGTAGTTTCACCCACCAAAAGCTGTTCAAAGAAGTCCATTCAAATGCAGGAGAATTCCCTAATGGAGTTTACGATGAAATAATTTCATCATTTTTGTTCTTTGCGTCGGTATCCTTATCAAATAGGTTCTCGTCTCTAATTAGGGATTCAAAGCTAGAGAGCTTGGTTAATGGTCAGTAAATACCGAGTTCTAATGCAAGTCACACCGAAGGATAGAATGAAAGCGCAAGGTAATTCAGGTGCTTTGCGCTTTGATGTGGGTAGGAGGTTTAGGTAGATCATTAGATGGACTACCCAAAATATGCGACTTTTGCACACACCGTGGGGCTTTTGACAAGATTAATTCTATTCTCAACCGTCAAATGAAAAGGAAACCTCCATTTGATCAGGTATAACCCAGTTCTCTATCAGTACACTCATTCCTTCCAAGATACTTTCTCTACGGTCTCGTTGACGCAGGTGATATCGCATTTGTAACTGGGGAGTTAGATTACGACTAGGCTTTTCGTTAAATTTTTTTTGTTCACTCATCGTTATTTTATTCTGTTCGTAAATTATCTGAAATAATAAATTGTATCTAAATCTGTCGGTACTAAAACTGGTACTTCATTAGTTTATTTTCATTTAAGTGATCTGATCTGACTATGTACTTATTTTGAATATTTAATGCTGGTGTCAAATTCAATCCGAATGTCATTTACCAACTTAAAATTGAAATTGCTAGTTTTACTTGCCACTCTCGTATTTGGAAGGGACCCCATCCTAACGTCTAAATGAGCAACAATCTTTTTTACAACCCTTTACACAGATTAATGGGGGTCCGATTCGATCCTGATCTAATATAATCGCAAATTGCATCATAACTTATTGTCGTATTAACAAGTCATCCCTTCTGCTAACGCCTACGAAGACAATGATACGATTGGAGCATTTGCGTCGTCTTCAAATGCAAAACATGACAGCGAAGTCACTTACTACTCCTTTGCCACTAAACCATGCTTAATATGATTGCTGTTAAACATAGCAATGCATGATTTCCTGTAAGTTCATGGAAGTGGAACTGGGATAACTAATGGCAAGACTTTACGCACCGCTACTGTTGGACGTAGTAGGTGGGATACCAAACCTGATCACCACTCTCGCACTTCACCCCCACGCACTATTTACATGCCAAATGAACAGTCGACCCTCCTGGTGCTGATCACCCGAGAGCTTTTCAAAGATCCGTGCGCGTGCGAGAAGGGGGCGTGGGCTTCGTCCCTTGGGTCGATCGCACGGACAATTGAACACTGGGAAAGGAGTCGAGGGTGTGATGAAGAGAGAGGGTGGATATACTGGAATGGAATTAAGGTTTATTTTTCTACTCCATTACCAAATGAGCAAAGTCAATTAAATTCATTCAAAAACTTAATTGATTCAAACCAAATTGAAGAGAGTTATATGGAATGTCGCATACAAAATACAGCACGGCAGTGTAAATGTAGTGTGCATTTCGATCGTGATAATGCTTAGCAAAGTATAAAAGTCAAAAACACTTTTGTGTGTATGCAAAACATATTAAAAATATCTATATTTTCTACATACGTCCCAATTAGAAATGAGAAAATTTTGAAACTTAGAAACTATAGCAATTTAGGAATTAAATTATAAATAAAACGTCTATTTAGTCTACCATTAGTGGTCATAGATTTAAATAATATGAAAATAAATTGCATAAGGCTCTGAATTATGATTTCAATATTTTATTTCTAATGGTATAGAAAAATACTTGAAGTAAATGACAGAAAAACCAATATTTTGTCAGTCAATAAAGCTGAGTCGAATCAATGGTTGCTATAAGTTACCTTCTTGTTGAAAAATGCTAATTTTTCCTAATTTCTCTCACAGTTAAAAATTATTACCAGAGAGAATCAAGCCTTCGCAAGGAATATCAATTTACGATATGAATATAATTTTTATCACTGTTTGTCAGAACATTTCAAGGAAGAAATCCTAAAAGGAGAAGACATACTTATATGAATTTGGGAACAAAATAAATACTAAGCCAGTAATATATGTCAATACATTGCAAGATTTTCGAACTAATAATTCAATTCGAAGACGGAACAAATTTTTCAAGAAATCATGGGACCCAAATGAATAAGCATATAATCTACTTTTTAAAAATCCAAATATATTCTCACAATTTTTTTGCATTTAGAATTATCTGAATTAGAATTCTGATACTTTTATGATTTTTAAACTATTTCCACGCTCAATCACTTACAATTATTGTAAACCGCAATGGAAGAACTAATTGGATCGAATACATACCTACGCTCATTCCTTAAATTAAATTTTAATGTGTGGTGTGTTTCGTAATAAACAAAAGTTTTATGAAAGTCTGTGATTTTTTTACTCTAGTGACGTAATTTCAGATAGTACGGTTAATTCTGCTATTTCTGAAGAAAAATGACATGGCTAGGGAATATTAAACTTGATGAAAGTATTTCGAGAAGGAATTCTTTTTGGCCTGACTACTGCCATACATATATTCAAATTCATCCTTATGAGCCAATTATTCGTCTGATTCACCGGAAATTAGGAGGTGATTAAATATGGGACATTTGGTTAGGGCAGGAGAAGTAATGAACCAAGAGAACTATCCCATAAGGTTAAACCCAATGAAGTAGAGCTCAATATAAGCGATAGTTAGTCGTATGTAAATGCGAAAAGACATTGCGAAACATTTCCGTGCTTATTTATTTTAATTTATTTTAAAAGCTCCCAAAAACGTCAGAAAGACTTAAAAATTGGCTGACGATTCTTAAATGAAATATAGAAACAAAATAATGGATACATTCGTAACTAACGACTAAATGGATACGATATGAATGCTAACGATTATCACATGAGAAATGATAATATCGATGTGTGATTACATGTCGAGGACATTGAGGTCGTGTTTAAAGATATAATAATTAGCGAAGTGGAGAGGAGTTATCGAAGGTGGTGCGAGGGTTCAAAGGCGAAGAGAAGCAACGAGAGTGAGGGAGGGAGAGACTGGGAAGACGGAAGAGAGAGAGTTGGAATGGGAGGACCAGGGGAAGCGGTTGAAAATGGGCTCTCCGCATTGGATGAGAGAGGGGTGACAAGAGAAGGAGGAAAGGAATTTGTACTTGGAAAGAGTAAGAGAAAGGGGGAGGGCAAGATGAAGGGAGAGGGCGTGTGAGTGCGAGGAAATTCGAGGAGGGACCGACACCACAGCGAGGGCACGTGTGTGTACCATTCAGATTAGGTGACATCCCCCCTTTTCTTCCCAGTGTTCATAGGAGTGCGCGCGCACCGATGGTGTACTTATGTATGTTTGATATGTATGTACCCATCTACTACCACCATACTTTGGGACATATGTGGACAGAGGAGGAAACCGGTGGGATGGTGGAAGATGGAAAAAAGATATTTAGTGAGGGGAGTTGTCCCCTGAGGCGTTAAGAAATCGTGTCGAATGCATAAGGGTGGGGAATGGGGAGAGATTTTGCGAGTCATCAACTCTGCCACCGAAGATAACTGCAGATAAAAAATGACCTTTGGCAGTATCCCCGAATTATCTCAGAGAAACATGTATAGAAAATAGTAAAAAATTAAGTTGGCTTTTATCTTTTCACTATATATATGTATATGTGTGTGTTTATATATATATATATATATATTCGCGGTGGTCTAGTGGGTAGAGCGTTGGACTACTGACCGGAGGGTCCCGGGTTCGATTCCCGGGCAAGGCACTTTGGGCACCTGCAGCTCCACCCAAGCTAGTTGATTTTTCGGGTACCAGATCTTTCTGGGAAACCATAACCGGCACAGGGAAAGGAACTGGCCCCCCTACCCTGATGTGTGAATATTCACACGCCGTCGGGCTTGGTACATGGGTGAGCTCTACCATCACCTACTAAACCGACCTTCGGGTTGATTACTGTGTTTATGGTTTATATATATATATATATATTAATATATATATATTAATATATATATATATATATATATATATATATATATATATATATATATATATATATATATATATATATATATATATATATATATATATATATATATATATATATATATATATATATATATATATATATATATATATATATATATTAAGGAACTATTTCCTTCTCTCCCTAGAGGAATATCGTTTTTGCCACCGAAAACTTGGAATGCATGTGAGCGCAGCGCTGTTTATTAATAATAAGTGTTCTTCTATTTTACCACGCCAGAAAATGCGATCGGAGTCATAGAGTGTTGATTTCTAGACATTACCAGCCTTCACAGAGCTTCTAGGTGGTAGTTAAAGGATATTTGCCGAGCAACCAAGAGGTCACTGGTTTTTTTATCGTCCTTGGATAGTGACGTTGTGCCAGAACGCAATGGTGAAGTCCGTAGATCGAACTGACCTCGAGGAAATACTGATATTCCAGTCACTCTCACTTATTTTAATCAGCTGTTAATGGAGGTTTCTCAGGCTTTTATTAAAGGAAATTTACAGAGACTAATTATACCTCATATCATTTGTGCGAAGATTATTCTTGCATTTACCGATACAAGAGGCGTGAGATCTTGATTTTTTCTTGCCTATTGCATCAACAATATGCATGTAATATATCTGTTTGCGACATCTGTCATAATGTCGCCTGTGTTTTAATTCATGGCAAATCCTGAAGAGAGCCTTTAAGCTCCTATTGTTTGATGGCCTTGAACTTTGTCTTTTAGAAGCACCATTTTATAACAAACATGAGAAAATTGAAGGTTGAACAGGCTGAAAATAGAAGAGGACCTTAAAATATAATAATATATCGCAAAAGATCCATTAAATCCCTAGTTCTGTGAAAATTTAAATTTTAACATAAAGAATGCGTAAAATATAAATTTGAAGTCATATTATTAACGCATGTTCAACACATGTCATCATTAACCACTGATATAAAATCTGTTTTAACATTTTACTACATTAAAACAGAAGAAGCTCAAGCATGTCATCTGTAATTGTGCATTCAAAACATAAAGATGCAATGACTATACAAAATCTTTTCCCTGAGTCTTAAATGTTCCAAACCTCCAATTCTACTTTCCAAGCAGAGGAAAAACCCCAGGAATTAATTGGTATTAAAATGTGGTTCTACAGCATTTCCAATGTTCAGTGAGCTAATTAAAATAAATTGCTTCCTTTACTGACCAAATAAGAAGTGCAGATTGAAGTGCATTGGATAGTATTTCAGAATTTTCACTATTGCTTTTCCTTTTATACAGAGCATAAATACATAAATCTGAATTGGTCTCGTCAATTAACATATTTATCGTTGGTAGCATTCCAGGAATAAACTAATTTTCATCATTTTGTACACTTAGATCTCCGTAGTGATTAAATGGGCTGATTTTTTTAACGTAAAAGCGATAAAATTGTTTTTATAAACGATTATTATCTCAAGGAAAACTGATTATTTACAGACTGAAAAAATGTGAGTGAAAAGGTTCAAAAAGAGGGAGAGAGACTGATTCTAGTACTGGGCTTGGGTCGCTGAATCGGTTAAGTAATGTGATGCTGAGGGGCGACTGAGAGGAGTCAAGGGTTGCGGAGCAAAGTCGAAAAATCAGAAAAATCTCCAAGCATACCGGGGGTATGCATTTGGAACAAAGATGTAGGGATCGGGGAACACCCTTCAAGAATGAGGGTGCGGAGAAAGGAAAGATTTATGGGAATGGGAACAGGGGACGACGCAAATGATGAAGTGAATTGAAAAACTTCGAGTGGAGCGCTGGAATAATGGTGGATGAGAACGAATAAATGCCTGTGAGCAAGGCCTTAAACAAAGAGCTGTGCTTGTACTCACTATGTGGAGAACGTTTTCCATGAAGTACGTCTTTTTTCTCCGCTTCCACTCAGTCGACAAATATTGACATTAACAGAAATGTACGTATGTCAAGGTGTCTATTCTTTAAAGGTGGGATTAAAATATTACATTTATATATTACATTAAAAAAATAACTCATAAGTAGCAAATTTAAAAATGCTCATAGAAGGTTCATCATTCGCGGAGTAAATGTCTTGTTTGTGATCTTGAGAGCACGTGCTTTTTTTGCAAAGTTTTTTGATCAAATGCCTCCATAATTAATGGAATGAATATAGAGCTCTATGGCCATATTTTCGTCAAAATATGTCAATTTTTGCACAAGCGATTGCATTGTTTCTGAGTTTTAATTTTTTGCTAGCAAAAGCTAAAGTAAAACAAAGGTATGTTTAGAAAAACTAATAAGATATCTCTGTATTCTATTTTAGGCATGTTTTCTATGAGAATCAGTATGTAAGTATATGTCAGCCACGAAATGAAAAAGTTTTAATTGAAATTGAGCATTGGTTATAATGAACTGCACCAGTGAATTATATTTAATGATGAATGAACATGCATTTAGGCCTGATATGAAGGATTACATGATGCATGAAGGATTTATGTGTAAGCAAAAAATTACGGAAAGAAAAGGTTATCATATACCGTTCGAAAATCATTCTGATAGCACCTATTGTGACGAATAAAATCAAAACCCGATTTCAATGAAATCGTATTTAAAACAGAGGTGCCATAGGTTGGTTTTAAAAAGTTTTATTTACCTTATACACACAATGGTAATTTTTAATTTGATGATTTTCAAAAATTGTACTTCAGATCTCCGGTCTTCAACGCATGATTAATGAGCAATTGATGAGTTTTTCAGTGTCCTCTTGAATTGTTACTTGGAAAATTTCAATTTCACGTCGCCGATTACGAAAGCGTTGCCCGCAGGCGCGGCGCTACACACGGCGTCAATGATTCCTTAGGCGACGTGGGACGCGATATTGAAAGGAGCACCGCCACGCGGCTCGAGCACTCACTCCCACGCCATGGTTTTATCTCAAACGCCCACACGGGGCGTGACGTCAGCGAGGCGGTTGTGAAAAGGATGGCATCGGAGGAACTATGGTGTAGGCAGGACGAGCCATTTAAGGGCGCGTGAGAGGTTAAAGGTATCAGGGACGATTTCGCCGCCAAGGAGTTTTACTGCGAATGGGATCGGAAGGAGAGTTAGGGAGGCGTAGAGAGAAGCAGAGTCTGAAGCTAGGAAGCGAAGAGAAAGATGAGGTGAAGCAGCAGGGACTGCAGTCCCCCGTCCCGAATTTACTCAGTTCACAAGCGGCTTTGGGAAAGAGGGTGATGGGACACAAACCAGTTTGAGTGGTGTACAGAATACAATAAAATCAGGTCCATATCGATATAGCTACGGTAAATATGGTAGATTAATGACCTATTTTGTACTTTTCCTTTGGTACTTACTATTCACTGATTGGCTGTTTGCTAAGTATTATAATCCGAAAAACGAGGTACATGGGATATATATATATATACACATATGTGTAATATATATATATATATATATATATATATACATATGTGTAATATATATATTAACAAATACCCATTTATACTCTTTTTCCTTGTATTAGATGTATTGTGGCGACGGAAGAGTTTACATCGTTCTAAGACCTATTTTTTAAAACCTTGTTTTAATTAGATAATTTCTCCGTTTCGATTGTGGCTATCTGGGAAGTTAAAGAACTAAAATAATCAAGACCCTCCACTAAGTGGCCTCCAAAGGTTAATATGCATGCAACCATCTGCGCTTGAATTCTTCTAGGGATGACTTAAGACTTTTCTTCTGACAGTTACCGAATAAAACAGGGTTTATTCTCTACATTTTCCGTAATCACCGTATGATCCTCGACTCTCGACTCTGCAAACATGTACAACCGTGTATTTTCGCCCACGAGGTAAAGATGGGAAATTTCCGTCAGAGAAGAACTGATGAAATCGAATGCAATGATGCCACAAGCTATCCATTATAATATAGACAATATATTTGCGATATTCAATTTAAATGACAAATAAAGCACTCTGCAATATACTGACGTTCATACCTTCAAGCGGATGTCGTTCTCCCCTCAACATTTTTAAATAGCGAACAAATCTTGATATGGCAAATGGGATATAGCCCATCCCTCATACGACAGAATGAAGGGAGAAGGAAGACAGTAAGGAGACGAAGGTAGGGGAGAGAGAGAAGAGGATGTCTCAGTGAATAGGGAAATTAGGAGGTGGGATTGGGGTGGGGACGTGGGGGAGAGGTTTGGTCGCGGTGGTGGAGCGACGGAGGGAGGGGCGTCTAGAATGTCGCCCCTGGGGCTGGTGGGGGAAGGGCGTGGCGTGGAGGCCGCTCTTCCTGCCTCAGATGCCCGCGAACACACACACACGGACCTACCTCCAACCCCCAGCTCTCCCATCCCCCCATTTTCCATACCATCCGCCTGCAGTTTAGGGTTAATTAGGTAGAAAATCCGTCAGTAGACTACGGCCTCCGTTATTAGATTCAGAGCGGATCCCCTACCTATCTTGCCTTCCTCCTCCCCTCTCCCGCTCCCCTCCTCCCTCCCACGCGGCCCGCCCCCTCAGCTCGTGCCCTCCTCCCCCGACTACGCACAGGGAGGATTCACATCCCTTTCGCTCCCCTCACACCCCTCTCTCGTGCCCTCTTCCTTCCTGCC
Source organism: Hetaerina titia (assembly GCA_037158775.1). NCBI lineage: Eukaryota > Metazoa > Arthropoda > Insecta > Odonata > Calopterygidae > Hetaerina > Hetaerina titia. The sequence continues at coordinate 102,872,904 of CM073773.1, read as the reverse complement.
TCCAAACCCTCCAGGGCCTCTTATTTCGGCATCATCTCCCTCCCCTCCCCTCCCACTTCCAACCCGCACCCACCTCCTTCCCTTTTTCTTTTTCTCCGTATCTCCTCGCCGTTCCTGCATTTCTCAGCTTCGTTCGTTTCTCTGCCGAGTCGTGGCGCATCGTATGCTGACGTTCTTTCTCCGCTCTTAGATTTTGAGGAATGATTTAGCAGATAACTCAATCATTCACACGAGAGTAATATGCATCATATATTAGGTTTCCGTTGATAACAAGTGAATGGTAATGTTCTGTTTCCTAAGTTTTACTGTTTTTGTCGCCAAGTATTTCGTTTGCCACCGTGTCTACTGAACAATATGTAGAGCAAAGGCCAGAAGCGATTATTTAAAGCTGTAAAATACGTACGCTCAGCCGAGTATTATATTTGTGCTTTAATACTCGGGGTGGATATTAAGCGATATGTGTACACTATCCTTAAAAAAACATGGATATAATACGATTGATACATTCCTCAGCAGAGAGTTTACGAACTTCTTTTTCTTGCACCTTTTCGTGCCTTATGGTCATTTCGTCCCTTCCTCCTCTACATTTCGAGCATGACATCTTACTTATTAATTATATCACCTAAAATAGCAATAAGTTATTTTTACATGATATAAAAATCAGATAATGAGACCAAAATCTTTCCTCCATAGTGATGTAAATGTTGATCATTTGTGCCTATACGTAGAGATATAATTTATTATGAAGCATCACTGAGTCTTTCTCTCCTTAAATCATATCCTTCTTTCTTTACGTATTCTGATGTTCTGATAAATATATTATAAGATTATGATATCCAGATAAAATAGGTATCTATACAAGCATTTAAAAGTACTGGCCCGATAAGAAAGTATATCATGCATTCAAACCATATCCCAATTTATATCGATGGCATTTAAAGGTCTAAAATTACAGTTTGAATTGAACTTTGAAGGCTGATTTCAGACTTTCAATATTACATACTACGTTCTAGTTTTATTACTGTAGCCAATTATTATAGAATTCTGAGGAAACTTTATATTTAAAATCTAAGATCTATGGCATTTCTAAAATATTTATTGAATTAATATCTATACTTAAACCAGAAACGCAAGGATAGCCATAAGTGTTCTCAAATTTCTAACAGTACATGTGTGTTAGTTATTCAAAAAGGTCGAAAAAAAAATCTCGTAGCTTGTTCCTTTTCGTAGATTCTCTTCTGCAACTGAATTAATAAAACTGCGATTTTTAAAACAATAATTTACGGTTGTCATTCTCTTCTGGAATTACTTCAGACGCCGAAAGCTCCAGTTTACACTAATTTTCAACTTGTTTCTATAAATGACTTGTGTATGACGGTGATGATTTTTTTAAACGCTAGCTGTAGTCATTAAGGAATTACAACATGCAGCGATATCTGTCTCTTATGAAATAGTTTCGAATGCCATTGATCTTTTACCATGTTATACCAAAAGGTAGAGTCGGTATTTTAAAGCCATAAAGTGAGATAACTTCAGTTGCCTTGAAAGTTCTCATTATTTTTATTCAAAGACTAGTCATCTCGGAATAATTACTTAAGTTTCTTCACCGTTCGCTTCTCACTTACCCCAAAATCTTATTAGCATCTCCATACCGCTGTTCGAGCCACGGGAAGTACAGCTGAGAATTTATATTCTCACTGTTGTTATTAATTACTTGTGATGAAAATGTTATCCTTGTATCATATTACGTTAGGTATTTAACAGCAAAAAACTGCGGGAAATGTTGCGACAGTTACCAGCTCTAATTAAACACCCGCTGTTATGCACTTCAACAGGAGAATTTCACAACGTAAATCATTCGCATTGATAGGGAAATTCACAGCGTAAGAGGGCGCCTCGAACTTCTTTATGGCACTGTCTGATATCGAGGCAGCCGATTTCATAATCCAGGTAAATGATTTTAATACGGTACAATTATCACGGTTAGAGATTTAAACTCGCCCTACTGATTCCGACGCTACTGTTAACAGAACCAGCCTTCGACAGAAATATCTGAGTGCACGATTTACGGGGCCTTTGAATTGGGCGAAGAGTGAGTGCGGACTATGCAACTACCAGTTTGCCAGATATGGGATCAATGGATCATTTCCCACGCGCGACGATGTAAAGGAAAAGGAAAAAAGAGGTTATTATATCCAGTAGAACAAGTATAGATATTTGCCTGACAGGTAGCAATTTACGAAAGTGAAAATAGTATTTTTCGGGGACTGTCCCAAGAGTTTTTTCGACAGCCCAGCGTCCTCCTCCGCCTCCGAGCATTTATCAAGCGGAGTGGTGTCGTGCGCCTGAGATCAGTGTCCTTACCAAGCGTCAATTGCATCCCTTAGTTTTCTTTTGTCGTGGACGTTCAAGTGAAGGGGGGAGGACAGCAGACTGCTCCACGGAGGGCAAGCGATGTGATCTCGATCGCCGGCGGACGTGCATTGTCCCCCACCGGATATTTAGGCCGCTCCCTTCTTCTATCTTTAAACGTATATCGTGTCGACCTCCCCATTTCACTTGCCCCGAATGCCGCGGTCCCATTGCTTCCGCGTGGTGTGCGCTATCCTGCCTCCCATCGCTGCAAACCTACTATCAACGCAGTCGAACACGCCCCGTGTGCTTACGTCGTCATGCATCTCCGAGTCATCCCTATCTTTATGCTAGTTTTTGCTATCCTGCTTTTCCATTGAAAATCGGAAGCTTCGACTTCGGCGACAAAGGAAAATTGCGTATCCTCAGCGATAGAGAACCTACTGTCCCTCTAAAAAAACGTCATTAACTCTCGAGAATAGCTATCCATACCTTTCAAAAATAAATGTTACTGCAAGAAGTTCCCTTCGCAATCTTGAGCTTGGGAAAGCTAACTGGAATAATCCATGCTAAAATGTGGCATATACTCGTATACTGGTAAAAACACGCATTGCTTATGCATGAGATGGTTGTGCAACCTTTAACAGTCTTCAGACGTAATGAACACTTCTTAAGTTCAACCCAACAATTAGAGACGAACCAATGCCTCATTATGATGAGTCATAAAAGTAACAGATTATGGCGTATTTTATTTGTAAGATAAAATTAATTAGAGAACCCTGTCTAAAATCATATAATCAATCAAAGCGAATCAAAAATAACACATTTTTGGGGCCAAAACATTCTAGTGACCAAGGATTATTTTGTGACCATAGAATAGCTGTGTCAGTAGAGAGAAAGTCCTCGAGGCAATCTCCGCCCCTTGGTTATATCCAGGCACGTATGTCGGAATGCACGAAGTCGTAGCGCCAAAATGTGTAGCGAGGGAAGCCTCCCCTCAACCTACACACCTCCGCATTCTATCCAAAACTTTTTTATTGCCTTTCCCTCTTCCGTCATCCGCGTGGACTCGGCACAATCGCCCGCCCTCAAATGTGCGAGAGACGTCGAAGTTTTCGTCCCGTTCCCTATATGGATTTCTCCGCAACTTAGCTCACACATCTGTTGTCCCCTACCCTTCAATCCAACCACTCCATTCCCTCCCCTCCCCCAACCCCCTCTGCAGCCCCCACTGCAACTTTCCGCTTGTACACACACATGCATATATGTATCCAGAAAATTTTTCCTCCCAATTCTCCCTTCGCCCTCCTCTCCGATCCCGTATCTCCCCTCCGCTATCGTCACCAGGACCATCTCGGTCCCCTCCTCCCTCCCTGTCCCAAAAGTCGCCCATCTCTCCCCTCCCGCAGCCCTTGAGACCATCCCTCCCTACGGCCACCCTTTTTATTTCATCTCCATGATTGCTACGTTTCGGATCGGAAAATTTCTATTCAATAGGCAAATAGCATATGGGAGTAACGGGAGCGAGAGGAGTGGGGAGACTGAAGGTTGGGTGGTGTAAGGGGGCGTATTCGACAGTGGGGTGGGATTTTTGAGCGCTCAACATCACCTCGCATGGCGGGGGGAGGGAGGGTGGTTCTACGTTTTTGGTTCTTCCACTTCCTTCCTTCTTTCTTTATCTACTCCTTTTACTTCTCTCTTGTGTTCATTTTCCTTCATCCATATGGATCCACTGGCAAGCGGAAACATTGAGTTTCTTGCTTCCCGTATATCGTGCACTCCAACTCTTTTGTAAAATACTTAGCCTATGGCCCATTGAAATTCTAAAACTTCGCCCTGAAAAGCGAACTTTTAAGCTACTTATTAAACATAATTGCATGAAAATCTCGTTTAAAATTAAACGCGACAGTCCATTTTCTCCTTACGTCCCATTTAACTTACACGCTGAGTCAACATGAGGAAATAGAGAGAAGGAATAGGAAACGACTACAGGTAAAAAGGGAGCTGATTATGAGAGTAGGATGTTTGACTGATTAAGCTGCATTTAGCCAGTCAACCAAAGAAAGTGTTGCCTTAAATTTTGACCGTATCACAAGATTTATGTGATAGGAATGTGATAAATAAGTACACATAAGAATAAGTAAACATAAGAAAACTAGAGCAATAAAAGCCTACAGATGAATGAATAGTAAACTAAACATTTATGAATGACGGATGAAGTTGCAGCAGGTGGAACAGTTTAGGTATTTTAGTAATACTTGCAATGAAAATGGAGTAGATAGTCAGGACAAGTGAAGAAGTCTTGTTGTATGCTAAAGTATAGGAAAGTTGTTCTAATTGAGCTATCAATGATAAGATTAGCCAATATTAAGATGCAATGTGCTGCGACCTGGTCTTAACTTTAATTGAATATTTTTTAAATACATGTGGTTTGAGAAGGATAGAGAAAATTATAGAGAGAAGAGGAATACTGTGAGGAAAGGAAATACCTCTATAATCGAAGTAAATATCACCATGGCTTAGGAGTTGGACTTGCTCATCCGTACTTTGTTGGGTCATGGTTAGTTAGGACACTCTCATTACAAGAACTGTCGCTTAACTGATTAATTGATCATATTAAAAAATGCAGATTTTACCACTCATTGCATTGCCGTATCTACTAGGTTTGGTTACTTTGAATAATTTACCACGCTTTCAAGGATGTCAGCACGAGGCTCATTGGAGTTATATTTTCTGAGGGCCGTTCCACTCCTACCCTGTGAGGTTGCTGTCATTCGTTTTGCTTTCTTTGACAATTCATACGTACTAACTCGAATCGGATTTTCCAGATTTTACGACAAAATAAACTTTCATACTTTATCGATGTTAGCATTTGAGATAAATCAGGCGAAGCGTGGGTGCACGATATGCTTCAAACGAGCGTCACACCGAAGAATTACTGAACACGTATTTCTGAAATAATTATTACCAATAGGAAAGGGGAAAGAAAAGTTAAAACCGTGATATCAAGAAAATAATTTAAGGCTTGAATTATTTTTTGAAAATTGATTTGGAAATCGATTACTTTGAAAACATTTCCGTATCAAAAAAAAAGACGTAAAACGTAATATTATTGCTTAAATAACATAACGAAATAGATTTATTTATTGATGACGATTATTATTTGTATTTAATTCATCTGAACAAAATTTTAATGCCTGCATTTAAAACGGCAGAAACACTGCTGGTATCATGGAAAATCGACAATGCTTTAAGAGCTTGGGCGCACGTAATCACTACGAAAGTAAAATGTTGGCATATTTGAGTATTGTATATGTATTCGTATTTAATATGGATATTTAATGACCTATTAGGCTTTACTTCCGTGGGAATTAAGTTTTACGCATACCTCGATTTCAATCCTCCCTGTCATTGCAAAGGGCCATCGTTTTTCAACGAGCGTATGGAACTCCAAATTCCCGATTTTGAGTTTATGCGGTGATGAAGAGAATTCAAACTACGCAATTTATATGCCTTTGTTTTATGCTTCCTGCTAATGATCGATCGCCAATTCCACGAGTCCTGTCAACATCCTTCCCATCCTTGGTTTCCCAATTCCTGTTAGGCTTCACAATTACTGGCCATTCGTGGGAGACTGATGACCGTGCGACGACGTCTATGTCCCTGCCGAATAAAATGACTCCGCAACCCACATTTTTTCAGTCTCAAGCCTATATCTGATAAAAAACGTGAATGAATTTCTGTAAAATTGGCTTTATGTTATTTTAATGATAAATTCTATGATTGTAGAAAAATATATAAGAAAAATTATGTTCATTATTTAAATACAATATTCTCGTTGAAGATTACTTTGAAAACCCATTCGTAAGCAAAGTGCAAGCGAGATCACATTTTTGCGTCATTTCTTGTTTGGAATTCCCAGCAGAGGGTGCTAATTCCTCGAGGTAACAAAATGTGTCTTTTTTTGCCAAAATTACTTCATTCCTGGTATTCTTTGGAAAAAAGATTAATCAATTTTGGAAATTTAGAAGAAAATATTAAATTAAACGGCATCTGCCATTTGAATTTGATGCTTAATCGCATCTCGTATAACCTTTAACAGGTGGAGCCCAATTCAAGAGCGCAGTTCTTATCTGTAATTTTACTTGTCTCCCCGACTCTTATCTCACGGTTACCAACTTCCCATAAATGTCAACATTTTTCTCAAAGTCCTCAGTGCAATCAAATAAATAACTGATTTAAAGCTATAATTAATACAAACCAATTAACAAGAATTATTGAAAATAACAAAAAAAACTTTTCCGCCAAAGATATTGCATACGAGCATCCATTTGTGAGAATGGTAAAAAACCCTTGTTGGCTCTGAGATATCCCGTCAGAAGGCTCGGGAGTAAACCTTTTTCCGATAAAAAACTTGTATCCTTCTAAACAGACGAATTTCCAAAATGCTAGTCTTTTCCATTCAAAACACGCGAACACGATTATTAAATCATGGTTCGTCGCGCAGCAGATCCGACTAAACAAAGAGAAAATACTGCCATTTCACAAAGACATGGAAAACCGGAAACATAATTCAAAAGCATGGAATAAAGGAGTACTTAATCCTTTTGAAAGGCTACATATTCTTTCAGTTTGATGAATAGAGAAGGAATTTTAAATAATGAGTTTCATGTGAAGTTGAAACTCAGAAAGAAAGAAAGAAAGTTGAGTTCAAAGGAAGTTGAAAATAGGAAGAGGACGTTACAATTTATTGCCTCAAAGGACATGGTTAAAATTGCTCTCGATCCTGCAACACGTGAAAATACGTGCATTTCAAGAAATGACCTCTGGTCTGACGATTTCCACAAATTTTAGGTCTAGTTTTATTGAAAAGATTGATTTTTGTTTTTGCTTCGATCCTAAGGGTGCTAGCTAACATTTCTAAGGAAATAAGCGGTTATTAGTAGTCTTATATTGCCTCCCTCACTGAATACGTCTGTTTTTCCGAGGGTGAGAATATTTTTATTCAAATTTCAGTGTGTTTAGCCTTAAAAAAACACATAATATGAAATAAATGATGATTTCATTTCCTTGCAGTGAGCATTTTTCACATAATTATAATCTTAAAAACTAACAGCATAAATATTTTGGTTGCAAATCGTCGTTATTATACTTTAAATCGCCTCGAGCACAATATAAAGGACCCACAATCAACAAGAAAGATCTCAAACGATCCATGAAGTGTATTTTTTATTTATGAGACCATTTAAAGATTCTTTTATGTCATTTAACACTTAATACGTTAATTTTTAATGCGTTTTTCATAACACCATCTTATTTAAGGTAGGTTCAGGTAGATCAATACTGAATGCGGCCATTTGAAGGGAGAAACTGGCAGCGTAATATTAATCTCGTGAAAAAGGACTCTTGATATGTAATACCTACTACCTTGCAGGATTACAAAAATACATGGTGAATTAGCTAATCTATTTACTCCTTAGAGGATACATGCATTAGATCTTTTTGATCGACGGAAATTTTTAATTGTTTGATGTTTTATTAATTTTGGCATAAAAATAAATGTGATTGACTCGTAAAAGAAATGAAGCATAATTTTGGAAATGCTCAATCTTCATAGGAAAATAAACTCTATCAAAGTTACATTGTTTAAGAACGCACTTGGAAGTATTAAATCGTTCTTAATTGAAAAATACGGAAATTTAGGGACTCACGGCAGTATGTTTTCGGCGCAATATTTCTTGCATGCAGTTAAACATGTGAACGCGAATGCGGAAGTAAAAATTTTCATGGATATTTTTTTGAAGTTTTATGAATTATTTAAAGTACGTATAAGAACCACTTACGGTCGCAACTCGATTGTCTTAGAAGTTACTACTTATATTTCTGAATTGGAGAGTTGTAATGGAAAATGCTCTAATGGTGTTAAAATCAATTCCAGCCGTCAAATTATTCACTAAAATACACGTATGAGCGCCCATTGTCTTAGCTATTTGAAGATAAAAAACATGGAAGGACGGCATTGTATTGCCTTTGCGATTCCTCCCTCGATATCTTTCACTGCAATATGGGCAGGATTGGACGCAAAGTGGCGATTCTGGAATGAGAGAGGGGGGAAAGAGGAGGGGGAGGGCGAGGAGAAAGAGGGAAGAGGAGTTTATGTGCTCAATGGGGAAGTTGCGGCTCCGCCGGTGGATCGGGCGAGGGCATGTGGGGGCCATGTGAATCGGCGGGAGATAAGCGCCTCCCGGCCGGATGAAATTAATTACACCCTTTGTCTCCTCTCGGTCTCCCCCTAACCCCTTCCAGGTTCCGTCCTCCCGCTGCCTATGCTCCCGTTCCCCTCCTCTCCATTCCCGCTAATGCCTCACTCCGGTCCCTCCCTCCTCCTCCTGCCCCCCGCCCGCCTACAATAACGTTAGCTCGTGCATCACACGGGAGGGAAGGCCATTCGAAGGGATAGACACCAGTGGCCGGGACATGGGGTGGGGTAGTTTTGATCATAAATCTAAGAGGCGCCTTATCTAGCTTGTATCAGTGACGTTGTGAAGGTGCAACAGAGTGTTGCTCTATTCGGCTGAGACGGTGTGGGATGGAGGCATATAAGTGCTGTGAACTGGATGAGGAATGTTGTACCGTTCCGGGAGAATGTGTGTGCCTTTCATTGTTTTATTTCAATAAGTCCACCGTGGGCGGCAGTGCCCTCGGCTTCTTGTTTGAAAGCTCCGATGCTGAGTTCAACTGCTTGCTCCATTTGTCTTTGAGTCAATGTAAATGACGGTAGTTCTCACGGTGTAAATCCGCTTCTTACTTGTCATTAAGATTTAAAGGTTATCATTAAAGGCTCCCCCTTTTGAAACGTCTCGACCAATTATGTGCGCATATATAACACTTAGTCGCTGTAATTGGGTGGTTCGACGGTTGAGGTTTCGTGGTCGAGGAGTTCGATGCATCGAATCACAACTGCCGCCCGTGAGCAGTATTCGAATCCTAAACTATCGTGATCTTCTTCCAGGGATGGGGCTTGTCGCCTTCACGCCTACGTAGTGGCCAGAGTTTAATAGCCTATGGCACGAAGTGTCTGCTAGCTGACGGTATGAAATTCGCGAACTCAAAACGGGTAGTTGCCTGATGAGAATAATACCTTTGGGGTTATACTGACAGCTGAGCTTGTGTGGAATGAGATAGGGTAAGCTTAAAAATTAATAGGAATCAAGCCAAGGCATAAGCTGGAATAAAACTCCACAAGTAATTAAATACGAGTAGTAATGCTCAATTATTTACTCACTGGATGAATTTAGAAGCTTACCAGCTATACAAATTGTAATAATTTCACGTAAGAAAAAAAATTAATGAAGATAGATAGTTTTAAATTCTTGGCAGAAAAAATTTATTGGCATAACATGAAGTAATTCTTCTATCAAATTAAGCAGGTATTAAGATACTGAGAGTATGAGTCAAAATTAATTACATGAAATCTGTTTTGGGCAGGACGGTTTTTAATGAATACAGCTGAAAGAGAGTAAAATCAGTAGCAAATTACTCCGAAAACTGAAAAAAACATCAGGTTAGGTACTCTTGAAAACAATAAATACGAGTAAATAAATCTCTGAAAAGTTTTAATCTAGCGACCTCTTTTTCTTGAATTTTAATCAGTTTTTCTGACAGACCACACTCATGAAGCAAGAAGAAGTATGTAACTATGTACGTAGATATAACGTATTTACAGTATTCTCCCTAAGTGTCTGAAATAGGTATTTTTCTTCAAATGCAATTACTGTTTTACATAACCATCAGTTAACTACATATTTAGCCCTCGTTTACGCAACCTCTCTTCAAATAACCCTTCCATTTTTCATTTTATTGTAATACGATTTTTAACGAGTTTTTCTCGTGCACTCAGCCAAGCTCTCTCCGACAGTGCAATTCATGTTTCCTTGGAAAGTAAAATCCTGCCCCGTCTCGACCCTGAGAGTGAAAGAAATTCAATGGTGGTGGTGGTGCCTTAGAACGTAAAAGGTAACGCATTTTCTCCAGAAAATACTCATAGTTGCTATTAATCAAGCGCTTTATCTTGTATCTCCAACCTTCTCCTCCCATCTCCACGTTCCCGATTTCATATCCCCTCCCGCCCCTTCCCGACACCACACGTTCTCACATACATACAAAACCGACATCAAAAGTTGGTGGCAACAATCAAACACGTAATCGCCATTTTGCCGGTGAAACCGGAAGCATGCAATAATGCGATATATCCCTCAAGACTAATGGCCCCTCGTTAAACGTGTATCTATAGGTCAGACGTTGCCATAAGTCTTCCATTCCAATTCCCACCGACTACCCACATTGTTCCCCAGCCCGCTCTCTCTTTCTTTTCCTCCTCCTGCCGAGTCGTTTCTATCAAAGGTAAACGGCATTCTTCCCACAAACCCCCTCGACCACCAAGGCCTACGAAGCCCAATCATAATTCCTATTTCCCAAAGCACTCCTTGTTGCCGCTCCAGTCCACCACCTCCACCGAGATCGCATCCAACGTTCGCCATTTCACCTCCTTTTGTTTATCCCACGTCCTCCCTAACTCTCCCCCTGCACCTTAATCTCACTCTCCCACGACTTATCTCACTCCAGCCGCACGTTCTCTGCTTCACCCTTCTACTTTTCTTCCCCCTCCAACCCCTCTACCCATACTCTCCCCCTCCCCCACCAGATTCACGCGTAATCGGTGACGTATCTGATGGTGGAGACGTTCATTTGTCAAGCCCGCCCTCAAAAGGGGTTTTCCGAGGTGGTAATGGGAAGTGGTGGGGAAGGATTTCGCCGTCGTATGTCCCTCGATATGACCCAGGGGGCAACAGTTAAATATCTTTCTTGGCGAAGGGGGAAGCAATATTCCACACAATTCACATTTCCAGTTCTCTGGAGATTGGAATTAAAGACATTTCAAATCTTTTTTTTATTCGCGCACATCAAGGTTTTTATGACTGATTATTTAATCAAATAGAAACCATCATAACGATTTCACGCTCGTAATGTCGCCTTATTCTTTTTTTAAGTTTATATTCGTAATTTCTTATATTTTTCGCCACTCAAACGCTCACGCCAGATAAAAATCTTTCTTCATGCATAGCAAAGAGCAAATAATAACGATGCTATGTTTAAATAAAAATTCCGCTTTATTCATATAGATAAGAAGTCGCATGCCATTACTGCTGGAAACAATTTCCGGCGAAACTTCATGTAATCCTTTCAAGCTTGAAAGACGAAAGAACAACAGAGCACAGCAATTCCCCATTCATCACCGCGATGGCTTTGTTTTTTTGTGCGTAACGTTACCAAGTGTGAGTGTGTATTCATGGAAACACAACCGTGGCTGTGATTAATAAACTTTATTCTTTGGATTGATGGGTTGCATTATCATCCAACTTTATTCTTATACTGCTTATTTTCAATCGATTGTGTTTCTCCATTGTAACTTCACTAAGGCGATAAGATACTATTTCATTTTAGCGCAGTATAACCACCTATTTCTCTGCATTCCTGCGGTTCCATCTTTTCTCTGAACGGACAACTTCCTCGAGCACGACAGGGCTTGCAAAATAAGGTAATGAATAAGAAGAAGGCCCCTACAAAATAAATCCTCGGGAACAAATGAGACGCAGCGATCCGAACCTCTTTAATTTCGTACTCCGTGTTCTCCACTCTCTCAAGTTCGTTTTTTTTTCACATCCGTACCGGGCGATATAGACGATCCAATTCCCCTGGAAATTACTTCCTCGTTGGGAGTAAAGCTCAGGAGACCTCCCTTGTATATTTTTTCTCCTCCCCCTCTTTCTCTCTATACATCTCTCTTTCGAGTGGTACGTTCCCGAATCTCTCGGAGTAGGGATCTGAATGCTCAAGGAGTAGGCGAGTAGGGGGAAGGAGTAGGTCGGAGGCGGGCAAAATGGGTGGGGGAGGTGGGAGGAGGTGGAGGAAGAAGGATGGAAAAAGACCTTTTCGTTCGTTCCAAAAATAGAGAGGAAAAAATGTAGGAATACCTTCACGGATCGCAGACGCCATGCGCCTCGGCATTCCTTATCCCCTCATTTGAATCCCTAACCCGGGCTCGCTCGATTATCCTCCTCCTCTTTGTTCCCTATTATCCTGAAACCCCTTACCCCCCCCCCTCCGTACGGGTCCTCCCTCTTTTTCCTCTTCACGCCCCTTCCCCGGCTAACTTCCTCGTCCGCCTTCAATAACCCCTCCTCTTCCGACCCCACCGCGTCCTCCCGTCCCTCCCACCCGCCCACACCTGACCCCAACCCCCCTCCCGCTTCTCCCAAATCCCCAATTTCCTCGAGATTATCGTTCCCTCATTTTCCGCTCCGAGGCGCTGAGGAGAGGGTGTCGGGACATAAGACGATCCGAAACCGCAGCCGAGGCGTTTGAGATACCTTCTTCCAATCCTCTTCCCTTCTTTCTCTCCCCCTTTCACTTTCGCAATCCACTTCTCTTGCCCCTCCCTCTCTCCCCTCATCTCGAGATCGAAGCGTCATTTTTGCATGACTTCCTTATTTGCCATTTCGCCCGCTCTGTGACTTGTGGCCCGAGACGAGATACGGATTTTAACAATACATTTAAGGAAAACGTTTACCTAATCCAATTAAGTAATTTATGAGCAGAAAAGAAAGAATAGGGCGACAGTACAGGTCGCTTCAATTATCATTATACATGAATAGATCAAATACATGATGATTTGAAGAGGTTATAGATGACTTATATGGCCTGGCATGGGCTTCATGTGCCCATCATATCAATTTTCATTATGCTGTCGTTGCAAAAAGTTGTTCAAAATAAGATTAAAAAAATATATTGTCTCAATTTTGGGTGAATCTAAATCTAAATATGTACTTGTGTTTAGTTAAAATGTTTGCAATTTTCCACAAAATAATTTTGGTGTTTTTCTTATGTTTTTTTTTATTTTTTATTACTAACTTTATTTTTAATTATTTTGTGGAAAATGCAAAATTTTTATTTGATCATGATATTCCACCATATCACGCCTGAAAAGTCTCCTTTTATATGTGCCTGTGCGTGTAAATCCTTACAAACCCAATGGCTATTTGTATTACCCTGATTTTTTCAAAACGATCCGACAAATATCTTTTAAATTCCTCTGTTGTAACTACGTTGAGCATATATGGTTTTTACTGATGAAACTAAATCGATACCTAATTCAGAAAACAAAACTCTTATTACATCAATTAAAAATATTGTGACCAAAGATTGTTGTTAGACTTTTTGGATTTATCTTCCTTTTAGGTATTTTTATAATGTTAATTTTTCCCTTCGAGTGAATGTCTCAAGTGATATAGTAGACTGTGGATGTGAGTCGATAATTTCAAATGACGAAGTAGTTAAGAGGACATGGATACAGTTGGAGGACCGAGAGATTCAGTGGCTGACTATTTGCCCTGTCGAGGGGAAATAAGAAGGGAGGTCCTAAGAGAATCCCGAGGGAGACAATGCAAAGAATAAGTTAACGAAAAACGTTTTATTCCACCTAAAACGACTTCACGACTGATTTTGGTTCGTTGGTGTTATTTTAAAAGTAAAGTCCAGTACCTCGAATGAATGAAAAATGAAGTAGGAATAACGAAGTTAGTGAAAAAAAACTTTATCGACGAAAATCTATGCATAACTTATTTTTATTAAGAAACAGTTCATTCACGTCAGACTATATATTATAAACTTGTAAAGCAGACACATTGGCACTAGAGTGTATAAGAGCGTGAGAGAATTAGCAATGGATGGAATAGAACGAAGGGTTCAAGACTGTCTTCAGTCTAAACGACTAATAAATGAATTAGTTAAGGAGTGCTGAGCGCCCGAACTCCCGTGCTCGTCGGAGGACGTTCTGAATGACGCACAGCCCTCCGTTTACTTTATCGCATTGCCAAACTCGGCGAGGATACCATTGCGCGAACGCGGCGCCACATTAACTGATAAATTCCGCCGAGGATTTTTTCACCCGGGAGAGGCGAGCAATGGGGTGGGCGGTGGAGGAGACGAAGAAGAGATCCGGGTGGGAGGATGGGGTCGGGGGGGATTACCAAGCAGTCTCTCACTAAATTGGACGGCGTTGAGCGCAAGCAGAATGAAGTCGGGGGGTGGAGGGAATAGCCACCCAGGGTGGGGCGGCACCCTTCCAGCTCGAATAAAATCAAGCGGAAGGAACGAGAAAGGAAGGAAGTCAGGGACCGGCTAGAGAATTTCAATGGCTGGAATTTGAATTGTGTCTCGGGGAAACGAAAAGGGCTTTTCCTCCTACCCTCTCAAACCCCCCTTTCTTTCGCCCGACCCCCCCCCCCTCCACCTCCCCCTCCGCGACCCTCCGGCCTCTTCCTAACTGCTGCCTATATCAATGTGAATGGCTTAAACAGGTGTTTTACCTTGTATCAGATATATACGCCGATAAAACAAGGAGATGGGTTGGCGGAAGTTGGGAACAGAGTCATTCAAGATTATTATGCACGAATATCGCCTTTTGTGTATACTTAGCATAAACGTTCTTCACGGTCGTGGGAATAATAAATGCTTTCCGCGTTTCGCCGCCCGCTCGAGGCCTTCGGAATGATTTGTTACCCGATTCCTGGTTTGATATTCATCCAATTAAAATCGTGTCAGAGAGTTTCCTATAATTCCGACGTACTGCCTCTGGGTTAAGCTTAATATTTGTACTCTGGTGGCGAGCCCCGTCGTGACTCGGGTGGTACTAAGGGGAATTTTACTTCCCCTTTATGTTCGCATACTATAACAATTCAGCCATTTCTGAAATACATTTATAACCCAGAGTATAGATATTACAGGCATCCCAAAGGGAGTTAATCGTTTTTATGCAATTTCTCTAAAGGTCGCCTCACGTCACCGGGTTGACACCACCTCGGACTGACAATCTACGCCTCATGAGTTCGAATTTTTTCTCTAAAATTGAATTTATATTAATTCTCGCATTTATTACTTGGATAAAGCAACTAGATATTCATATTACGTGCAGAAACAGTGATATCAACCAATCACTGCTCTTGAGTAATTAAAAACGCGATTATTAACTCTGTTATGCTACGCAGTATCACTGTGACCTAATATGAAGTGAACACTGGCCAGCATGATTTTCTAGTAAAACCTTTGAATCGGAATGGCGTATGGAAGATCTCAAAGATTTGTTTCGCATTTAAATAAAATATCATGTAGGATCATTAAACATATAAAAGAACTTCTCAAACCAAGCGGTAACTAGAATAAATTCTTTCCCCTAATCATAAACCACACTGGAATTCTCACTATACGTCTGGTAATCGATTCGCAATTGAAAATCATTCACGCGATACTGGATAATCAGGTGTAATAATAGGCACGCATTCGCAATGAGCGATGAGCTGTTGCCTGCTTAGCGGTTGGCGATAATTTTACGCGTAATCGACCGAGCGCAGTCACAAACAAGTGCCAGAGGTCGAGGGTGAGGTGGGGAGGGTGGGAAGCGCAAGTTGGGGCACGGAGAGTGCGAGCGAGGGTACATACGACTATCACTCAAGAGCGAATTCCAAGACTTTGCCCGTACGTTATAAACCGCGAGGGAGTTTCGACAAAGGGTTTTCTTCCACCACGATTTGATTAATGGTCCCGCTCTTGCAACGTCCCACCCACTCTTCCACTCATGTGCGCGAGTGTACAATGGCACATTCGTTATTCTTTTTTTTAAATTTGTCATTAGAGACCATTCGACCGAATGGGAAGAGAGAGGAATAATTAAAGGCTGTGGGGAGGGCCCGTCCCAGAGAGAACGTGATTAGGAGTGCAGGTTGCTCGGTTGACCGGTTTACGGTTTGACTTGGGAAGAAATGGAATGGCGAGGTGAAAAAAAACAGATGGCAGCGCGAAGGGATAATCGCCAAAGGGAATACGGATGGGGAGTGCTGGAAGACGAGGTGAACCCAGGATTGAGGAGAAGAATAAAAAGTGAAGAATGCGAGTAACGATAAAGGATATTCAATAAGATATAAATAATTGTAATTAGCATACGCATACATCAATTTCCTTCAAACAACCCACAATAAAAATGAATGGAAAACGAAGTTGAATGAGATTAGGCTAGGACTAAGCGTATTAAATTCCTACCTCCGCATGCATATATATTGAAATGTATGAATGCCTACATCTAAATCTAGTTCGGACGCCTAATTTTCCATTTTCTAAATATATTTTTTTCTCGAATCATCAAATAAAATTTTTGGCCCAGTTGAAAATTTAACTTTTGAATGGAGATCACCCGATCATAATGCTTTCAATGGTTTCCATTTCTATGCCTGATTTTTGCATTTATTTTTGACCCATTCTGATATTTTAACAAAAAGAAACAATTCCTATGCGAGATCATTTTAATGCCCAGACTAAAATGTCAGTGCCCTTATGAACCATCTTTGTATGTTTTCTCTTAAAGTAAAAAACCTTACTGATGAGCAGTTGGTTTTGTTATGATGATGGGGTAGCTTAAACAGATAATCATAGTTGGTGATTGAGATTGATTGAATCTTTAATACAAAAATGTACAAATAAATCTTCAGTATGGCCTGACAAGTATAATTAACACAACCATTTTTTTTTAATTAGACAGCTATAGAATTAGTACTAGGGTTTACCAGCAAAGGACATTTGCATTTTGCACAATTATTTCAATCCGTGAAAATAAAAAATCATGTAAATAGTGTTAAAAGAAAGAGTGCAAATAGTTAGATAATAGCTCGTTATAATAACACCCAATACCCTGTTTCTGATAGTACCCAGTTTAACACTTAAGTATAAGTGGAAGTATATTGAAAACTTTTTTCAGAGTTATTTTAGAAAATGAGCACTTGCTAATGGAAAATATTTGCGATGTGTACCTCACCTTTTGCCATTGGCATTAAAAACAATTTCATATCTTGTTATCAAATATTTTTGAGCAACTACAAATAATGTGTAAAATATTCGGTACGCGAGGTCCCTCAATTTACTTAATCTGTAAGTGCTGTGAATACATTTGTTTACTTATGAATCCACACAATTCCAGCAAAATTCGCTGATATTTCCCCGATAGCATTTTTCTTAATTTTAACATACTTTTGCTTGCGTTTCCGTCGCAAGCAATTTCTTCTATTTGTTATCGTGAGATGTAGCATGGCTAAAATTCTTAAACTTCTTAATTTTGATAATTTCTGGCTACAGTATCACAACTCGATATAATTTTTTGCAGACATTTAGCAATGAAAATTTCCCTCGCCGTGTAAAAAGGCTTGAAACATTCATCATGATTTAATTCTCAGGTTATTAGCGTTTCTTAATGAGTGCAACGTTATCAGTTATTAATCAATGTGGAAATTTTCATGAATTAAAACGATAATTATTTATTGGAAGAAATACGGCAATTACCTCTAGAATCGGTGGGTCCATCCTAAATAAAACGTCGCAGTCTCTTGGGTACCATTATTAATTACCTGATATACCTGTAGATCCACTTAAAGATACAATTACATACTACTATTATGGAATTATATCAGACAGTCTCATTCTTTTTAAGTTATAGGGCTATTCATGTTATTTATCGAAATGATGCAGAAGTTAACACTTGAAAGGACTTGAATGAAATGAAAATTGCATATTTTTTTCAAATGTGCTAATTGAGTCTTGCGTGAACAAAAAAGTCAGGATAAATTTCTCTCCGGATCTCATTGAATTGAATTAATGGCCAGAAGTGAGCTAACATTATGCAACTACGAAGCTAATAGTACAATGGAAGAAGATGCGAACTTATGTAATGGGAAAAAAGGCATGCGTGCACCGACTTTTTTATTATAAGTAAATGTGATGGTGGAATTGGTCCTTTTCAGAATTATTATTATATAATGAGTCATTTCCCAAATCAAATATCAAAATACTAAGCAATAAAATATCAATACATGAACGTATTAAACCTACTTCACTCATTACAGTTATGTTTTGAACGGAAAGGGGGTGTAGGGCCTGAGAGAATGAAGTAAAGGGATAAAAGTGAAGGGGAGGGGGACCAGGGCGGAGGTATTTCGGAGGGGCGCGGAGAGAGAAGGTGGAGCGGGAGGGGAGGAAGTGGAGGTCGTAGGTGGGGTGAAAAAATCACGGCGGGCAAACAGAATCGATTGTCGCTCGATGTTTCCCCCTTCGCGCCCTCCGATAATTCGATTGTTGCCTCCGATGGGCACCTGCTCGCTGCTTCCACCCTTCCACATCCCTCCCTCCATCAATCCGCCCACCCGATTCCCTTGCCTCCTACCTCCTCCTGCATCCCCCACCTCCCCGCTCTCCCATTTCCGGGACTGAAATTCCCTTCTTTCTGCCGTGATTGAGAGAGAAAAAAGGGACGGGAGGAATAGAGGGGCGTGGGGCTTAAGAGAGGAGGGCGGGTGCAGGGAGGCGTCTCTCGGCGTCCATTTTCCTTTTTCGCGGGGGAGCGTGGGGAGGGGCGGCCCCTGAAGGGGTGTACGAGGTGGATAAAAAAAGAAGATCGATTATCGAAACAAGTGAAATCGGATAATCCGCGCGCGCCGGGTGGAATTTTTCCGCATTCACCCCTCTCCCTGTCGTTCGTGTTGACGGTAGAGTGGCGGCGCCACGTGGGAATCCATGACGTTAATTAGGCAGAACGGGGATTTTTATGCGAGTGAATTTCGTTTGGCAAAGGTGCGATGATGAGTGTCTTTTGACCGCTCACCCAAAGCTCGATGTAAGATGAATGATGTGGATAATTGGATATAATTATCGTACTTAAGTGATGGCTTTCGACAGTGTTTTATTCTGCCGTTGCCAAGTTTATATTAAACCAAATTTTGGCTTGTGTTCAGCAATGAATTTTAATGCTTTATCGGTTTATCTATTGGTTGAAGTTTTTCAAGGATTTGTACCTTATCAGGTCTTTCATTTCAGCCGAAGTGTCGATGCTCCACTTGACCATCATTTCTATTTCTAATGGTTCCAAATCTCCGAAGAAGGCAATTAAGTCCAGCTTTGAATCAACGACTGCAATGGAAGATCTGACCAAGTTGGGAATCACCAGGAGTAGTTACTTCAATTAAGATTTCCCTGTCATTGCTGCACGAAACCATGATTATGTGTTTTTGCAAATGAAATGCGTAAGAAAGCAAGTAATTCGGAAATCAAGTGTAACAATCTTCAAATTGGCATGTAAGTAGATAAATATACGTATGTGAACTAGTTTGATTCTAGATACACTACGTTAGTCACGTATAGCCCTGGCATGATGAAGATTAGGCATTAAATTTTTTACTCATAGGCGCACTGCAATGTTTGTCCAAATACAAATAGTACCAAGCATTATTGAAAATTCTGTGCAACAAAATTATCGTTCACCTCAATACGATATACGCATTTGAGTTTACTGCCCAGTCCATATGAATATTTTATATACTTAGTATCGTTACGGAAGTATATGTAGAGTGTGTGTTTATTTAAGATATCGTGATTCTTCAATGAGTGCCTAACCCTTTACTAATTTTTATTATTATTCAGTAATCTACCGGTTAAGGTAGGTTTTGGGATGGACGCAACCAACAAATAAATGTTTCCTGACTCCCAACAAAGCACAATCCAACAGCCTACTCTACATCAAAGTCCCTCTTCATCTTGGTGCACTTCCTCCCTTCATCCCGTCCAGAATCCCTATCATTTTCCGCCCCTTTCTTCGTTTTCTTAACATTCTCCCCTCTATTAAAGTTTTCAGCATTATTTTAATATTCGTATTTAACAATTAAAAGGTAGAAAATATACTTGGATATTCAAATGGCATATAGCGTTATGGCGTTAGCTATAAATTATCTGAGTTATGCCCCTAATTAGGATAACAGAAACTATTTTAGAATAAGGCACTAAGGTTATTTACCTATACTTTAAAAATCAGAAGGTGTGCTATTAATCAGTCATGTCCGACAGTGCTTGATAAAACGCCCGCGACTCGAAAACCTTCTATCGAAAGTAAAAGTCAATTTGCAATTCTTTGTCGTTTTATTCCACAGAAACTTGCAATAAAAATAAATCTGTAGCGACACGTAGAGTCATTACAAAGTACGTGATTTAGATGGAACTATCATTAGTCTAAAACTCTTTTTAGAGTGCTTGTAGACTGTGTCGTAGCATTGTGGATTGGGGTCCTACAAACTGGGGAAATATTTTGCCTTTTAAGCTTCAACGCTTGTGTAAAACAGAACTTAAAAGCGCTTTCCGCCGCCTCAATTTCGTCGGTTCGCCTTATAATATTATTTTTTCTTCTTTTTGGTAATATTCGACGACGCCCTTCATGCGAAAAACTTGGTCCGACGCCAAACTCCGGAAAACACCGGTCACGTGCTTTTAAAAAAAAAAAACTCACCGTCGTCACTTTTGCCCTCTGGAAGGTGAGAGGGAGGGAGGTAGGGAGGGAGATAGAGCGGGACCGTTCGACCGCTTCGTTTCACCCTGCTTGTTTGGCAACTCGGTTTTGTCGCAAATCCTTCTGCACCAGAGTTGGCGGCGACGATGCCGAAGAGATTGCGGAACCGTCGAAAACCAATTACTCGCATTTGGGGGTTAAGGTTTTCGAGAAATTTTTCAATCGTCAGTGACGATTTTCGCGCTTCTGCTAATTCTTATTCCATTTTTTTTAATTCCATCACTTCGACAGCCGATTTCCTCCGCCGTCAATTTATTTATTGGTTCCGGTGCGGCACATTCGTCATTGTTTTCCTTTGCCCCCGGACTCACCCTGATGAGAGTCTATGGAGAGGGAGGAGGGGGTGGTGGTGGCAATGATTTTTTCAACTGGATAAAATAATATCGAAACGATTAATGACTGGGTGTATTGTGAGGGGGGGGGATGAATATCAATTCATTCGCTCTCTTTTTCTGAGCCTTTCCCAAGTTTTGATGCAGCGACAATCTCCACCTGTCACAATCGGCTTTCAGATTCAGATGAGGGATGCGGATGGTCACGATAACCGTGGAGGGGAATGGGGTTCAATAGGGGGGAACGCAGCGACAAAGGGGGTAATTGAAGCTTGAAATGGGACACCCCTTTTGGTCCTTCCCATCCCTCGCCGTGAGCCCTATGCCTCCCCCCCTTTCTCTCGTCTCTCTCCGCCAACACACACTTCTCCCCCTGTGCTTTGTCCATCCCTGGACGCCTGGCATGATGACTTTTTTTTCCTCTTTCCCTCAGATTTTTTTTGTCCTTCAACGAGTTCGGCTGGGGCAGTGAAAATATTTTCCAACATTTATCCGCCCCTTGCGTCAGTTCTCTTGCAGAACTTCATTTTTCAGTTCACGGAATCTCGCACATTCGAAGTGTCAACTCCTCACCAGATTCCGGGGGTCGCGTTCTTGCAGAAATGCATCTCGGATTTTGCTTGGAATTTCTCAAATTATGTGTAAAAGAAAGCTACAAGTTGTACATAACATATTTTAACTGAAGTTCTATGAACCATACTATTAGGTGTCATATTTTTAATAGGCCATTCTTCTAACTACAGTAAACAGTCGGCCGAGACAAAGAAAAAAATGCAATGATGACTAAGAAGCAAAGAAGAAATGCAAAAACATGAGGAAAAGCGGAGTTTTGATGTGTATGATCAGATGATAAACTATTTGGAGACTAATTCCAAAGATTGTATCCCGTTAAGAATTTTAATTTCATAGAACGAAGAGGAAACATCCTGACAAGAAATTTGGATTTCTGGTTGCATACGTTTGCCAAAAACTATGATAACAGCGGTATTATACTTCGGGTCAATTTTTGGGGTTTCTGTTTTTATTCGTCTCTGCGATTGAAAGTAACGGTTCAAAATGTTTCCAAAATTTAAAGAAGTTGCCAAAAGTCGAGGGAACACAAACGTATTGCTCTGGCCGTCATGCTCTCAGATTATCTCCTAACTCTTCTACATGGCTTCCACTCATTTCGTTTTCCCTCCTCTCCCCCCCCTCCCCCATGTTCCATCCCCCGAACCACTCATACACCCTGAAGGCCTCAAGTCTTTTACACCTAAATAAGGCCTTTGAATTTCCGAATAGTTTCCAGCTGATGCTTCTTAATTCCCCTGGTAAGTGATTTCTCACCGAGCCGATGACCCACCCGGTAGCCCCCTCCCGGCTGCTCGTGCGTCGTGGCCCCTCAGCGACAACTCCTCTTTCTCTTTCGCAGTGATATGTTATGGGAACTCTTTAACTCCCCCATGCTGCGCCGGCTGGATTACAGCGTAAATAATGACATATCGTGAATGCTTGAGAGGGCACATCTCGCTCCGTGAATTCAAAAAGTAATCGGCGATATTCCGGACGTTCAGTCGGACGTGAAATTCATCCTGGCATGACTTTCCCTCCTGGGGACGGTGCTCTATTGAACATTTGCTGGGAAATCTTCTGCTTGAAGCTACGGAGGGTAGATATTTCTAATGGAATATTTATACCCTTCCATAAAATCCGCACCTATAGTTTCTCTCGGACAATATTAACTGTGAGTAATCCGGAATAGTCTCTTTGGCTGCGTTAATTGATAGTATTTATCAGTTTCCACTGTAATTTTAATGGTCCATGGAATGATATCTATCCTCCCTCTTTCAAGCTCGTTTTATAGTTTTTACACCATACTGATCATTGCATTTCCTCAAATTTTAGGTTTGAAGAATGATTGACGCATCTATTTACTTCTTTATGGCACTTTTGTGATAGCAAAATATTAAATTGGAACATATACGTTCACCATTCCTTTATATTGGGATAAAAATCTCTAACGAAACCAGTCCTAAATTATAAAGTCTACAAAATGAAAATATAAATGAATATATTGCCTTTTATTCTCAGTTAACGAGTAAAAATATTTGGGATTAGGTGTTAACCACATATATATATATTATATTCTTAATATAGCGATGTTTTAAATGGACTGAAACTTTCAGGATTCATTTCGAGTGTAGATATTTTCCACCCTACAAATCCCAGCTGTCCCGGTTCAGGCTCAACAAACACGGTTACCAAATATTACACCTTCATCAAGATAGAGAAGTCTTCAATTCAATATTAATTTGTATTTCGACTGCTGTAAAATCTCAAAGAAATTCTTCGGCGGGATAAAGCAGAAAATTAATTTAAATGTCCAGTATTAATAATAAGTTTTATTAAAT
The DNA here is from genome assembly GCA_037158775.1 of Hetaerina titia. Taxonomy (NCBI): domain Eukaryota; kingdom Metazoa; phylum Arthropoda; class Insecta; order Odonata; family Calopterygidae; genus Hetaerina; species Hetaerina titia. Next base: position 102,849,340 of record CM073773.1, on the reverse strand, counting down.
TTCCTATCTTGGCATCTGTGTTTTGAATCGTCAAGGTTTCTGTTAGGCCTTAGGTTACTTTGTGGCCATCCTTTGATGATCTTGCAATCAGCAGACATACCGCGATCGTGAGATACAATGCTGGTAGAAGATAGGAGACATTCCCCCGACCTCTTTTAGTCACAATCCCTGTTTATCAGCCGACACTAAAGCACTCTCACCGCGGGCTATATATTCCGTCAGCGATCCCCCGTCCTACGGTACTCCTTCCCCTTCCCCGTTCCCTCCCACACCATAGCGCTCCCCTTCCCCCCCGGCCCCAGCGAACGCGGTCCCCCCTTTTCCATTGACACCCCCTGCGGCCACTGTTTAACACTTGAGCGATGATGCACAGAGGACAACTCCTTCTCCCCCTTCAGCTCAACCCCATTTCCATTCTTATCTACCCCTTCCGCATCCCATAGCCTCGGGCAGCACACGTCCCCGCCTCCTACCCCCGCCTCCTACCCCCGCCTTCTACCCCCATCTCCCCCGCCCGCCCACATTCGTTCCTATGAGAACATATATAAATACGTATATGAGTGCCCTCCCCCCGCTTCTCTTGATTTCACGGGCGGGTTGGAGGGGGGGGGTGGATAAGTGGCTTCGAGGGCCGTTTTGGCATGGAGGGAGAGGGGGTAAAATGGAACGAGGCAAATGGGGAAGCTGAGGTGGGAGGGGGAGGACTGGGGCTACTTCTACAAGGTACCCAGCAAGTCACAACTAGGGTGTGTAGCAGAGGGGCATTTCACGCCTGGCAATGACCATACATTGCGAAAAGGCTAAGAACTAATTGAGAAGTAATATATCTCGCCACTACTAAAGCATTTTAGTAACTGCACTTCTTGATTGCTCTACATCTACGTAATACCCCGCAAGCCGCCGCATGGGCGTGTGGCAGGGGGTGTGAGGTCACCACCTAAATCCTCGTCGGCTCTTTTATTTCGATCAAATCGTTCAGATCTAAGTGGTAAAGGATTTTTTTGTGTTTGCCAGCAAAGAAATTTTAATTTGTAATTATTAATTCTGACGTAAAATCGTAAATTAATTACGTAGTTGATAATTCATATGCGATCTTTGATTGTTGACATCTGGTTTTCCGAAACTGTAATAGTTAAACTTTACTAGTACTTATGGAGACGTGCTGCTAATAGTAACGAGGCTAATGGGGAAGGTCGAAGGGTACGGATTCCAGGAAGAATATATTTTTTTGACCGGGACTTGAACCACTGACCTGTTAAGACGAAGGCCATGGTCTACGTCAAGGGCAAGGAATATATACAATTAATTAGTATTCTTCCGATGGAATTAAATCCTTTTTGGTATTTATCATACTTATAAAAAAAATTTAGTCCTCCAGTCTAACATCTATCCCTAATGCTTTATGTTTACGGTCCATTCAGCCTTAATACCCAAAGATATACTTGACTGTTCCATAGAAAGATCAAAATCAAATTTAATAAGAGATTTTACCTATAGTTCGACCTCTGTGCGGAAAAAGTGAACACTTGCTGAGGTGCAATAGTTTACTGAAAAAAGTAATGAAATCTAACATCTAACAGAAAGAAAATACTCTCCCTGGGAAACTTAACGATGTATTGATAGATACAATATAAAAGAGACGTAGACACGAGTTATGGAGATATACGGGATTGACAGGACACAGAAAAAATCTGCGTGGATATTATAAATAATAGCTTGATGATTGCAATTATATATGTAAACATTGACTCGGTGAGAAAAAATCTCAGAACTTTGTTTGAAAAGGAAATCAGAAGGAGCCTAAAAATTTTTCTGCTGATATGTGTGTACAATGCATTTATATTTGTAAGGAAAGAAACATTTTACATTAAAAATGGCCACTTTACTCCCAAGTCACAATAAATAACCAAGTATATTAATATGTTACTTTTTGTAGCATCACACTTCATTGTAAATTAGTGTGGTATTATCTTATTAATACTGATTTAAAATATTTCAGGTATCTGCAAATTTATTTCACTGAGGTCAATGACTAGCCAACGCATAGCCTTAGTTATTTCACTTTAATGGGAGCCCACTGCATGGGTACAAAACATGTCCTGGTACATTTACAGAATATGCAGTGATTACGAAATAAAACAAAGAGACCTGCAGATCAATTAATATTAATGGACAGAGGGTGGTAAGCTTCTCGGGGTAAGGGGAGATTGAAGGGAGCCATGTGGCAAGATTATCGCGGAATAGACGAATATGGAAATGGTCAATGAGGAGGAAGAAAGAGAAAGGAGTGGAGTTGTCAAGGAAGGGCGATGGAGATGGTGGGAGGGCCGGGAAAATAACAAGAGAGCAACGGGTTGCGCTCGAGTGTCTTGACAAGTGGCTTAATTGAAGGTCGTTTTTCTCGATGGATCTTTTAACCCGATCGTGTCACCCTATTCGCAGGAAGGCTTTGATTCTTGCGAGACCCGTCAGAGGACATTTCGCTCTAACCCCGAGAACTGACACCACACGGTTGATTCCAAAATAATAGCAACTTTGTCTCGGTGATTGGAAAATATTTGTTATAAAATGTTGACGTCACAAAAATATTTATGAAATTTTATCTCGCCTAAGGGTTTAATACCCTCACGCGTATTAAACGAGTTTAAAACTCTACTTCTACTCTTACATAGTAGCCTGCAAGCCGACGCTAGGGTGCGTGGCAGGGGATGAGTGAACATCAGGCAGCAGTTCCCATGTTTTACCTGTAATTTAAGCTCATTTTTCCCTCTTTTACGTCTTTTATTTTGATTTCTTTCGGGAACATCACACTTTAGAAAGAATTTATGAAACTTAGTGTAGAAGACTTGATACATTTTCTAATGGTAGCCTATTCTGATGATACATTTTCCTGTTTCCAATCCCCATGAAAATGTAGAGAGATATATTTTTTGACTACCCGATTCACCGTAAAAAATTTGAAATTTTGACGCGTAAATTTCAAGCAAGCCTATGCGTATGCTTTGGCAAGAATTGCTTCAATTTTCTTGATGCGGACAATATACGACACATGGACAATTGATTCTTTGGACGTTAGAAGACATTGTAAGATGAAGGATTCGATATGGAAACAGATCTTTTATGTGTGAAATCAAAAATATACATATGAACACACGAAGAAATTGAAAAGTGGAGTTGATAGCTGCGCCAATCCAATAGTAAATAGGATGCCGATAACTAGACATGATGATGGTGGTTGAACACACGGCATTTTAATGTCTCGTATGTTCTCCCGAATTTCATTTTTTTGCGAGTGCCTACCCACCACTAGTAGTCTTTAAGAATAGCCAACGGCCCCCAAGCAAGAGGTTGAGAATCCTGCTTGCTTCCCACCAAGGATTAGAACGATCTCCCGAGCGGGGTAATCCCCCGGCTTCGCCTAAGCGACAAATCTTAGCCTCTTCCCCACCATCCACCCCCTCCCCCTTCGCTGTTCTCGGAGGGTCACCAAACCCATTAGGAAACGCTCCCCTCCCCCTTCCCACAGAGCGGCGAGGTGAATTTTGCACTTCGCAATGCTAGAAAGTTCCACCTTCGATTTTGGGAAAAACCGGGATCGGGGGAGGGATGGTTAAGACAGGGATGGGTAGGAATGGCAGAGGGTTCTGGCGAGGGATGGAAATGGAAGAAGACCGAGAGCCAGCCAAGAATATGCGAGAGTCAGAACTCCTTCGTAATTCCTCCGGGTGAATATAGACCCACCCATGAACACATGCATCCAAGAAGAAGAAGAGGTTTTAGGGATGAAATAGCACATATAATAACAACCAGCTACTTTATTTTGTTTGGAGTGGTTTTACTTAGTTCAATGTTTAGTTTTATTTTTCTTACCTAGCTGATAATTATCATCAAGCGTACGTTCGTTAAAAATTGATTTGAATATGGACCGTCAGGTTTAAGATGGAGCTATATGTAACAGAACCTGTCGGAGGACATTAACTAACCCTAGATGAGATGAATACAATGTACTAGGCTACTCAGAATGACAAAAGAAAAATACAATTTCCCCCGAGTGCAAAGAGATGATGTAATTCCGATCCGTTTTAATTCGTGGGAAAAATGACATCGTAGATCTAGCTGTCCTAGACTTAACCTCTCTGATTATATTGGAATGATATTAATGATTTTCTTGTCCTCTTTGTGTAGGCATAGGAATAGCTACTAACCACATATATGTATATATTATAATGACTAAACATGCCTAATATATGTAGGCATGTTTCATGATTGGTGTTCGATCGCCCCCTTTCCACGCGATATTTGGTGAATCGCGGGATACCAGGTGCATGAGGAAATTGAGGGAATATATGCAGAATGGCTGGTGACCTACCAGCCCCTGCCACACATCTTTGCTTACTGGGTATTATGTAGATGTAGATCTCTCCTACCGTTGTGTGATGGGGCTGATGATACATTTCCAGCATTCTAGATAAAGAAGCCTGCTTCCAATTTATGCAAGAGATTTCATCTGGAATTTAAGCTTCTCTCCGTGAGTAATTTCCAACCTAGATCCTCTCTAACTATTGGTACGCTACTCAGTTTATAATCGCAACGTTTTACAAATCTAACTCTACGCTGCGCGCGTTGTAATTCGGCGATCAATCCAACTTCATGGGAAACCCATATATTAGCGGTGTATTCTAAATGAGACCTAAAAATGTAATTATGATATTGTATACCTAGCATGGAAACATACGAGTGAAATCTCTCGCAATCCCCGGTGTTTGCTGGCAGGGTACCTTGTAGATGCAAGCGTGACGGTTATTATTATTATTTAGAATTTATCGTTGCAATTAGGCAATTGTCCTGGTAGCAACTGTCAAGTCTGGTCAGCTGTCACTCATGACATCTGCATCTATATAATGCATAATCTTACAATACATAATAATAATATCTTAAATTACATGGACATACATGCATCACAAGAAGAACAGATAGGCAAAGCTCTTATATACAATGAAATTTAAAGGATTACCAACTACATTATTACTGGTGAAATTACCAGCATTATTTTGCTGGTGAAATTAGGATGGGGACCCTATGAGTCAGGAAGAGAGAAAGCAAGAATAAAACTTTTAGAATAGTTCATTTTTTCTGTGCACAATTCATGCTTTGCAATGTAATCCCTCCTTTTTTTCAGTTTTGTCTTAATTAGTGCAGTCACTGGAGTAGTTAATAACAGTAGTTGTAACATATACCAGCACTTGTATGTGTTTAAATAGTGGAGTAGAAGTAAAACGGCTGGTGGCCCCTTGCCACAAGTCTTTGCGACAGCTTTCGGGGAGTGTATGACTCTAGATATATTTGGAAGTAAGTGCAATGGCTGGTGACTTAACACCTCCTGCCATACATCTTCGCAACGGTGGCGGGGTAAGGTATAAATAGTAGAAGTAAAATGATTAGTAGTTTGCTTGTGTCACCGAGTGAATTATTAAGACCCCGTAAAGCATTAGGAGATTGAACCCTCAGGATAAAAGAAGAGAGACACCGCCGCTGTTAGATTCAATTAGTCGTTTTTCCCCCCAAGCAATCATTACAAAATCAAGGGAAAAAATCGCTAATCTGTAGATTTGACTCTGAGAGTCCACTTTAATTATTTCATATTTCAAAATTCATCTGGTTTCTTCATCTTGGACCTCCTTTATATATACTTTTCTCATTTTTCGTATATAGTATTCCATGAATAACTGCGGTTTCTGAAGCAAACGAGAGGATACCGCAGACCGTATTTGTGTCTTACGAATAATTCCTTCCAGCCTTTTGGCAGCCAACGACGGTGATTTTTTCTGAATAAGTGGAATATATACGTTTCTCTGGGCGTGAGTTTGCATGACTGTGTTGGTTTTGATTGCGGTTATATTTTTCTTTCACAGGTGGTGACCTAACGCCCCCCTTTGCACGCTTCTGCGACCTGCTTGTGGGATATTATATAGCTGTAGATGTAGGATGTAGAGAATATAATTTGATGTAAACCCTTCCGTAACTGGAACAAGTGATGATGTGAAAGGTGTGGTAATTTAGATGAATGCAAACGAAAGGCGATACTTCACGAATGCACAAGTCTTAGTTTTTCTTTTCCCTTATCGATTAAGAAAGGGCTGATTAAATAACTGGCCAATGTTGTTTCCTTGACATTTTCACTTTCCACGGGCTTGAGGACAAAAGGTACTAAATAAAGGAATGGAAAATCAAGAAGTTGTTCAGTCATATAAAATTCCCTATGAATGCTTTTGTACCGGGAATTCTTTTGTCATTTCGAACGGATATGGAAAACGGAAATACCTTCACAGTGATGCAACAATTTCAGTGTAAAAATCATTCGCCTTGACCGGGATTATTTTAGATTTTTTTTGTACTTACTTTTTTTATTTGTATTTATTTATTATTTATATTTTACTATATTTTTAAACTCTGACATTGTTAAAGCTAACAGTTTCAGGCTTAACTTTGTGGAATTCCTTCATGGTGAGGGTGAAAGAAAGAGAAAAGAAAACTTTGCACTTCCACACACTTTTAATATAACACGACCATGGTTTCGATGCGGCGCATCATCATCCGACATTTTTTTTCTCTTTCTTTCACCCTCATCTGACATTGTTGCATTGAAATGCACATTAGCGGACGACTCCGTTAAAAGTCGCTGCTGCGGCATCTCCCGCAGTTTCTTGGAACCTTCACAGTGGTTTGTTGTTGGCAAAGAGGAGGCATTTCGTACTTACTGGCGCAATACAATTCACTTACAATTCTCCAGGGCGCGAAGTTGGCATTATTATTTTTATTTAATTTTACCGACATCATTGAGATGCTCTTCTATTAATTGATCGTCTCTCTCGAGATTAAGCTCTGAAGCTCGTCTCTTCCCACTGAGAACATCAGTTGCGTACTCAGTCCGACTGTTGCGTTCCTTCCCGTTGATAAATCCGGATTGAAAATCACTTGAGCGCGGCGTTACAGCACCGCCATTGAGTCCACGTCAGCCCGGGTTACACGGTAATTGAATGGCATCAGGAGAGAGAGAGAGAGTGAGAGGGGGAGGGTGTGATGACGGGGTTGGGAATGAGAGGGGGAGAGAAATAGAGAGAGAAAAGAGATAACGGGGGGGGAGTAGGTAAATTGAAAATACACGCCCTTTTGATATCTCTCCCATCTCTCTCCACTCTTCCACACACGCCTCGGGGACTTGATTGCGCTCTTCGAAATGCAGAGGCATGCCCGGCGAGTGGATGAGGCTTGCACGGGGGGTGGGGGAGGAGGAAGGGAGTGAGAGTCGTAAGGAGTGGAAAGGAAGGGTTTGGAAGGAGGGAAGGGGTTGGCGGGGAGAGAAAGGGGAACCGTCGAAGATGTCGCGGAGTCATGCTGGGGCAGGAGCCGCGGGAGATGAAGTCTTCGAGTGGCGGCGGCTATGCCCTCAGGCGTGTGTATTTGGAACTATCATTCGATGGCCGACGCTTCGCATCCTCACCACCTCGGAGAGGATAAACCAACCACCGAATCTCTCTCCCTCTCCTCTTATCCATCCTCCCCTACCCTCCACCCTCATCTCCTCCTCGACATTCTCCTTTTTTTCATCTCACTTCTTCACCCCTCATTCCTTTTCATCCAATCCTTCGTTTTTTTCTTTTTTTTGTATCCTCGAAAAAATCTCCATCTCCTAACGTGTCCCTTAACTCTGGCTCCCCGTATTACGTTAACAAGGTGGCACCCGCGTCTTCTTCGAGACTTACCTTCACTCCCCACAACCCGTCCGCTCACTCCTCCCACATGCCCGTTGTCTTATTTCCCTCGCGTGTTTGTTTATTTATTTACACTCCCTTGGCAACCCTGTCCCCGTCCTCTTTACGATCTGTTCTTTTCTATCTCTTTCTCTCCCCGCTTTCTTTCCGCCCACTGCCTTCTCCTTTCATGAATATTTCTCCATCCTCAATGTCCCTCTCTCTCTCTCTGTATCCTCTCGTCTCCCTTTTCTCTCCCGTCTCGTGACCTTTCAGAAGGGAAATGGAAACGGAAGGCCGTTTCAGGCGGGAGAGAGTCAGTAGGCGGCGTGCGGGAGAGTGGTGGAGGAACGATTTGAATAAGGTATTTGAGGGACAGGGGAGGGAGAGAGGCGGGGAATGGTAGCCTCTGTGGGATGAGGACGAGAAGAAAAGCCCTTAATCAGCAGCACTTTCGGTGAGGCACCCCACCCCCACTCACGGGTGCAAGGCGTGATGTGAGCTGATGGTTCGGTGATCGCTTGGGCAAGAAAGGTTGGCGTGGTGTATGTAGACGGATGTAAGGCGCGAGTCGAAGGAGGGGCGAGGTCGGCTGGCTCGTCCTATTTGGTTTCATGAAACCGTTCTCAAGGAGACTTAGCTTCTTACGTTCCATTACTGAGGTCCAATATCGTTCAATAGCTCATATTTTCCGAAAAACATCCCCCACGGTATTGTAAATCCCGTCTTTCTACGTTGGGTTGGATCGTAATTATTATCGTGACTTTACACCCCCGCCACACGCCCGGTGGCTTGAGGAGTATTATGTAGATATTATAAAATCAGGGAAGTGGACTAGAGAGGTTTAAATTGTTCTTATATTTTATAGGGACCAAATTATTCAATTATGGGATGATAGTTGACAAGACTAGGTGGCCTATTTTGTTAATTTTTCTCTAACATTTAATGAATTATAATCTCTAATGAGAGTTCGTTTCATATCAATTGTGTAGTTATGAAAAAAAATTGCTAATATTTCATATACAGCTAATTATAGCCCAGATTTTATTCCGGATGTATTCACATGCTATAGTTCCATTAAGTCTCTTTACTAGTTCAATACTAGCTTCTAACCTAGTTTTACATAGCTTTAGTTAGACATTATTTAAAATACGCGGCAAGTATTTGGGATCCATGAGAGAGAACGTGAAAAAAAGACTCACATAAGATTAATAAAAAATTCACTTGGTTTGTTATAAATGTTACGAGAAGCGAGTAACGTGACGGGTAAGACACAAAATGACAACACAATAAACTCTACGCCTGGATATATTAACTTTAATACTAAAGTTTGATGAATTATTCAAACGGAACAGTTACTGAATAATTTATATATGTAGAGATTTTGTTAGTGCAGTCATTTGAGTGGTTATTAACAGTGTAGCAGTTCCAATGTGTAAAACGGAAGTTCCATGAATTAAGCCCGGTCATCCCTTCCACATACTCTTTAAGTGGATCATGAGGTGGCATTTGTTTGTGGATGTATTGAATTAACTCTAGTATATTTGGTGACCTAACACTCCCTGGCACACGACCTTACGACGGCTTGCGGGGTAGTCTATAGAATTAGATTGTGTGCGCGAGCGTGTTTGTATATGTGCTAACGTGTATTGAAGTGAATGTATGAATTAATGATTCTGCATGCGTGGCCGGTGCCCTAGCACCCCCCTCCACACACCATTGTGACGGCTTGCGGGATATTGTCCAAATGTACCCTCGGCAGTGTATATTTTGGATGACAAAATCATGTTGTGGGATATGTCATCAACCTAGTTGTCGGTGAAATGTAGGAGGCTATGTGGAAACTCTGGTGTAAACTCTTCCGTAATAGGGAAGAGTGCTTCTATGTAGTCGTCCATCACCGCGGTGATTTCAATACTACGGAGGACATATTTTAGTCTAGCTAAATATGTCGCACGTTCGTGTTATGGGCATACCTGTGCCGAGGACGCGTTTAGGAGCGTGAGTCAGTCTGTTTGTCCGTGTCTTTGTCCAAAACTATTCCTCCACCCGAGCTTGTTGAGCTTGTCCGTTGGGAGGGAACACTTAATGGTCGTGGCCTGGAGGGCAGCGGGCGAAAGCGAGGCAGGATGAGGAGGGAAGGAAACGAGCTTTTTGGGCGGTTTCCAGCAGATGCAGGGCGGCGCTCTCGGGTCGCGGAAAGAAAGATGGGCCGGGCGAAGCCTGTGTCCCCGTTCAAAATCAGATTTCTCGGACCCCGGGCGATTTTCATATTGATTCGTGTACTGCGTCGTCCCCTCCTCCCCCCCGTCGAGATGGGAGGTCGCCTTTTGTCAAGGTCTTCTTTGCAGTGCCCGGAATGGCACGCGAGGAAGAGGAATTGGGTGGGAAGGGAGTACTATCCCTCCTCTCCTCCTTCGTAACAAGTCACTCTTCATTCATCGTGTTCTCCGGAAGACAAAATACGTGTACATGAACATTTCGAGAAATCCATCAGAGTAGTTGCCACTTTGAAGCGAGTGGGGTAAAAGGTAATTCAAGACATTTAATCGAAAGGAGCCACATGAAAACCTTAGGTTTAACTTCGAGTTTCACCGGCCGCTGTGGAATGCAAGTATTCCTTTACGAAATATTTGCAAGTTTCCAAGAAAATTTGATCAATAAAATTCAAAAAAGATTACTCAGAATCGTGTAAAAACCTAATGCAAAGATATTTTATAAAATTCGCATGAAGTTTTTAGGAGGTATGATAAAAGAATACCGAACTGGTATTAATATTGGTCTGTGAATTACATTTCCTTGAATATTTTTATCGAAAACCTACTGACAATAATCGGAACTTTCGCTACGTTTTACTTATAATTTAGCTAGTCCTATTAACAGCACGACGAGCACAGAAATATGAGAGGAAAATTGATGAAAACAAAATCAAACCAACTAGAGCCTCGATTTGAATTTTATAGTGCTAATTATCGACATCGAAATAGTGGGAATGGGGGGGGAGAGGTCAACTCTCAGGGTTGCCTTTGACAAGGGAGGGCGGGCAAACATATGCCATGCGGTGCACGTTGTATTTTATAATAATAGCCATAGCTGTGGGAGGGAGGATAAACCGAATCTCTAAGCGAAGGCAATCCGCCAGTGTACCCTAGTGTGCTTGTATTGCGTGCGAAGAGTAAAATGAATCCCGTATCAAATGGTTAAGACATTGGGAAAACTGTCAACATAAGTATACAATGAAGTGCGAGTTTGTTCCAAATGAATCTATTACCTGATTAGCGCCATGTGAAAATAATTAGCAACTTAGATAAAAGTATTTCCTAATCATCAAACAGTTATATTATTTCAATAGTATACTTAAAACTTCAGTAATAGAACTCTTTATTACTGTAATAAAAATAATTTAGCACGAACACGAAATTACTAATGATATTCCAGTTAACTTTTAACAGCACTGTTGCGCAAAGTAGATTGAGTGTACAAGCAGAGTATGGGACGGTTATTTTTACTCGTTACTCAATTGTGACCCTTATTAAAATTATTGTTAAAAGCATACTTCCCTGGAGAATTTCTCGCAAAAATATTCTGGATTCCCAAATTTTAGCCAACTGCCTCAAAGTGAGTCAGTGGAAATAAAAAACAATCTCTCATTGCTTTATGTGTCAGTATTATTCTTTTCGTAAAATAACCATAATTATGATACTATGTTCCTGTACTTGGCCATGATATAATCATCAGCATTTGCAATTGCTCCTGATATTGACTTCAGTTAGGTCTTCTCTATACTTCACGTATTCATAGACTTCGGCTTGCCATTCGTCAGGGACATTTCAGTGGATTCGATTTCTGTTCAAGGCACGTGTGATTTTTTGATACGCACGCTATTTATGCTCTCAAAAAGTATGATTTTGTACGAGTGGTACCATGGTACGGTACGGGTCACCGTTATGGTGTACAAACAGCCTTTCGGTGACTCGCACGGTACCACGTGGAAGTACCGATCCGGCAAGCAAATTCCTTGTTTTATTTGAATGAATTGAACGCTCGCCCTCATCATTCAGCCGTTACCTCACTCGATCGTAGGTGAACCAAAAACCAATCATCGCCAGTTGTAATCGGGAGAGCGACTTGAAGCATTCCTCTTCGGTGAAGGGAGGGGAAAGCTGCATCGGACACGGTTGGAATTCTGGGATTCCCCGAAATTTAGGACCGTTTCCAAGGACCGCGGGTCGTCCGCGGAGTGTCCAGGCCACAAGTACACCCTTACCTCCTTTTGTTCCCTTATCAGCGGGAAAGATCTCTCCCTACCTTCCCGTGTCCGCTCGTGTCTTGCGAACACCTTCTCACTAACCTATCAGCTGCTGCTTCCTTCCCATTCCGCCCCTCTACCCTCTTGTCACAAGCTCTACCAAGGCCCCCGAAGAGACCGGGTTTTCCCATGCCTCGCGGGTGGGCGCCGTCATTATCGCGCCAGCGGGGATATTAGGCCTACACCACAGCCAAGTGTGGTGAAGGCACGAGGAGGAGGATGGCTTGAGTGCCGGGCAGTGTATTTACTAGTAGAAATGTGAATCGCTGAGGCATCAACCACGCGCTCCACTTTGTGCCCACGCTGTCAGTTGGCAGTTTGGTGCGCTATGAATTTTAAATAATATCCAATACGTTCTTTCCGATCAATTTTTGACTCGGGATTTGTGTAAGGTAGCACGGCTCGCTGGATTCGTGAAGTGAGAACTCTGAAAGGGTTCGTAAATATTCTAGTGGTTGATGTTTAATGCAGTGCAGATCGAAGCTCTGCATCTTAAAGCCAAGATCAGCCTCCTTTGATTAGGAGTGACGTGCCGTTTATTAAAGCAATACGGATTAATTTCTCAATGGAAAATATAGAACTGCTCCGTAAGTGAGATACATTCCAATACAGATAGATAAAAATATTCATTCTTTCCCCGAACAATCAGGAATCATAATAGTAAGAAACCGAAGTCATTCTAGGGAAAACATTTAATTTAAAAGTCGGAACAAAATTCAACATAGCAAAGATATTAGGTGTATCTGTAGGTGCATGTGTATGTTAGTTTGACTGTTTGCATCTGTGTGAGTTGTAAGGGTTTTTGCATGAATGTGTACCAAGGTTTTTTGTGGAATGTATAAATTTGTGCCTTTTGCATTCAGTTTTTTTTAATTACGGGTGGTGCCCATACACCCCCTTTGCCACAGTCCCTTTCGGCGACTAGCGGGATATATGCAGTTATCGTAAGAATTAAGTAGATTTAGGAATCGTTTTGAAAACATTATTCAAATTAAGAGATTTCTCCACGGAAAAACAAACACGGTACCTTTTTAAATATATTATATTTTCTAGTACTATTATAGGAAATATCTCCTTTCCACCTCTCAAAATATGGTCCTTTATTTTCACATAATTCGTAAAACTTAATGAATTACATGGCAATAATTGTCATTAACGATGCAAAATTTGATCATGCTTAGTCATGTCGTGCTTGAAGTTTAGGGAGTTTTGGCTGTTTTTTGTGTCATTGATTTCCTTTTTTTGAGAGTTTGTTCAGAATGAGAGGCAGCCCATAGTTGTTTTAACTTATGACGCTGCAGGAACACTAATTCAGCTTTAGAATGAGTACGCGAATTTGCGCATTGCTTCCAATCTCTTAATAATTTAATTAATAAATGAATTTATAATGCCATGTTACATATTAGCATATATCAATGGTATTACCGTACCGTTCAATTACCAAGGAACATAATTTATTATGAATTGAGTAGCTTCAGGCGTTATGTGGTGGAAGTCAAACATAATGAATAATTGATCGTAGCAGTTTTCCACTTGATAAAATTTATTTTACGACCGGACTTCGACGTATTACATCATAATCAGGTCCAGGTCAGGCCAGATCAGTCATTCATTATAATTAATTATAGTCATGGCATGATATACAACTAAGGGTGTAACTTGACCTAAGGTCCGCTCATGTTATTTTTCCTTTCTTTGATAGAAATCGGCCGGAGCCATCTAAATAAATGAGGAAAGCAGACAATATGGTATTGTCATGATTACTTCAACATCTACATACTGTCTCAGAAGGCGCCGCCAGCGGGGGGGTGTTTGTGGATTAGCTTTTACACCTCCCGAACTAAACTAACAAACCATTAGTTGTAAGAAATACTTAACGCCAAACCACAGGTAGTGACACGTCTTTTATTACTTTAAATAACGAGCGTATTTATTACCGAAGGACAACAATTCTGCTCTACGAAGACAGTTAAAAGGGATTCTTGTTTTGCTATAGACTCTATGTGAGAGAGAACTAGGGTGCATGTCTAAACCAATTTTGTCCACATTTTTGTTTCTACCAAATTCGGAATTTAATCTTATCCAATTTTCGCAAATGAAAGTCTGAGTTTAAAATATTTATTTATTTATTTAAGAATTTATCGTTGCAATTAGGCAATTGTCCTGGTGGTAACGGTCAAGTCTGGTCAGCTGTCACTCATGACATGGGTATGCATGCATCACAAGAAGAACAGATGGACAAAGCTCTATTTTAACTATTAAATTTGTTATGTTCTTTTTCTGCTAGCGTAATCTACCGCTCGTGTGCCCACTGGGATTTTAACGGACCTTCGTTTATTATTGCGCTTCTCTGGTACAGTGCCATCCGGTTTTGCGCTAAATATATGAATATCCGAAGAAAGGTTCGATCCCGCGAGTTTGCAGCAGACGCTAAGGGATTAACTGATCACAGACTTAGAGTTGGCCCGAACGACATAGATGGGAAAATTTTTATCTAACTTGGAAATCGCCAAAACTTCAATCTTCCTCATATTCTCTTCGAAGGATTCTCACAAATCTGGGGATTTTAAACAATCCGGGACCGAAATAAAGGCTACTCAATTATTTCGCTTGATTAGCTTCTTAGCTTCCTCCAAGCGGACGCGGGGGAGAGAAATCCCAAAAAATTAAACCATTCTTAGGGAAATCTCGTGGGATCTTTCCCAAGAAATGCTTGGCATTCGAAGGATTTTACCTAAAGGTGGTGAAAAATAGTTTTTCCAGTCCCTAAGAGCGTCCACCCCAAACCTTTGCAACACCCCGGGGAGTCTCCTTTGTTGTGGAAAGCTCCTCCTAATCGCATCCTTCCCCTACACCCTGGCTTCCTTCCCCCCACCTCCAGCAATCCCCGTGTCCGAAAAAATAAGTACTTGTGCTATTAGATTTGATGCTACTTGTACACCACATGCTACATATTTATCAGTATGTGTTCATATACATACGCAGACACACACACACACATATTATTTTTTATGAATATGTTTATATATATATATATATATAAACATATTCATATATGTATATATATGTATATATATATATATATATACATATCTTATCATCATATATATATCATCATTATCAGATGACGACGGTCGTGCCGTCGAAACGTCAACGACATGTGTGAGTCTCCTTCCTTTGTGTTTCTATGTTTTAAAAATTCTATATCTGTGGGTTTATGCGTTTGTGCGTCCCATTACAAAGAGAGAAATATATATATATATATATATATATATATATATATATATATATATATATATATATATATATATATACATATATAGTGGAGCTTCAGGTGCCCAGAGTCCCTTACCCAGGAATCGAACCCGGAACCCTCTGGTCAGTAGTCCAACGCTCTACCCCCTGGACTACCGCGACCCACTTATATATATACATACACTCATATGCATTGTTGCATGCATGTATTGTTGGTACATGCATGTACCAACAATATATAATTTCTTATGGAAAAGAGAAAAGGATATTCTTTTTCCTTGTGTGCGTATATATATGTACATATACACACACACACACACACACACACATGAACACTCTCGCAACCACACAAAAACAGACATGCATGCATGTACGCAAATCCGTGGGGCTGCACACATTTAACCCTCGCACCTGCTCAAAACTACGCTCACCCCTTTAATGGGGCGCGAGCAAGGAGAAGGATCCTTTCTCCGCAGCAAACCTCCCGTCGAGCACCTCTGCTCGTCCGCTCCTTTAAAGCGAAATCCTTTAATGACGACACCCTCTCTTTTCCTCTCGAGCCATCCTCTTCGTCCTACCGACAAACATCACGGTCCGCCCTGACTTCCGGGATATTCTGGGAAACTCCCAGGTTCAACCACCCTATTGCACTCTTACAAAACGGAATACTTTTTGAGCCGGGGAAGTCGAGTCCCACTGTAATCCTTCCCTCCCCGCTGAAGGGGTTGGCACACACGGATTGGCTGGGTGCGATTTTGAGGGAAAGGAGACCGTCGGACTCTTCGGTGTGAATTTTTTCAGAGTTAAACGCCGCCTACTTATGAGAATGGCGTGGGGAAAAGGGGTCACCGGGATAGGAATGATTTATCGAACATTTTACGGATTCTCTTCGGTTCGGAACGGATGGATTTAAAAAGTCGTGTTTTCCTCGAACAATTTGAGATCAGAATGGGCATGACAGCAATCGTGTAGGAGATAATTAGAATTGGTAGTGTATACACTATGTATTGCATGCTTCTTCCTGGATGTTATTCTTTTAATTTAATAGACCCATCTTTTTAACAGATTTGATGTTCAGCAGGATTTGAATGAACGTTTCCTGTTATTAAATAATGTTGCATGAAGGTGCTTTCTTTCGTATGATTAAGGTTTGTCGAGAGCATGAACAAATTAATATTTGTTTATGGATAGCATGATTTGATTTTGCATGTGGTTTTGTTCTAGTTAACGGGTTGTCACCTAACATCCCCGCCACACGTCCTCGCGGCGGCTTGTGGGCTATTGTCTTTGAGCATATCGCATTGAGCTCAGAATAGCCTCAGGAGGTAAGCTTTCATTTAGTCGGTAGATGCGCTCTCCTTCCCTGACTAGCTATGAGGACGAAACAAACACGTTACATTTAATGTTATTCTTACTAAAGGGGAAAATTTTTTGATTCATCTTGAGATGTTCCAACCCGATATTTAGCTATGCTTGATATTAAATTAACCTTGACGAAATACGCGATTCGATTCTGTATCGCGTACGACTGATTACATGTCTTATTAATTCTAATGATATGAATTACTTTGTTAAGTTCAAATATGCGTTTAACACATGTTTAAACATGCATTAAAATCTGAAAACTCAATGTGATTTCTGCGGCGAATTCGGCCCGTTTTATTTTTTCTTTCATTTTTGATAACAAAATTTGAAAAATGCAAATGAATTACAAATGATCCAGAAAACTTGAATTCTTGTGTCGTGCTGTAAACGTTAGTGAAAAAATGGCGGATCTTTTTGTCAATATAGTTCCGGACATATGTACTATCCAAACATCCATACAAACCTGTGTGCATATTCACATTCCGTAAGTACTGGCGTTTCGTCGATTTTAACACAAGGGAACCATCAGGAAAAGTTTCAGCCATGGATGTTCTACAGTTATCTAGTATTTTTGTCAGTCGAAGTAAAATTATAATGCTCAAATTAAATGATTTTTCAGCCCATGATTTTCCGATATTTGCGTAGGGCTGTTATTAATTCACATGCATTGGTTTATAACAAGTAGCAAAAGCTGAAGCTCGTCTGTATAGCATTAGGATTTCCATAGAGCGTCATTAAATCGGTCGCGCTATTCTAATTTAGACTTTAAGGGTATATTCAACCTTGTAAACTTTTCCCGTGGAAAATGTTCCGGTTGAGGTGCCGTTTAAGAGCACTTGATACACATGTTATTTTGGACGAAGACGATGTTGATATGATAAATTTGCTATTGAGGTAAAATAACAGCCTATGTATCTAATTATAAGTTGATGCCACTGTTGATAATTCGATGTCAAGACTGTCGAAGCGCGAAGGAAAACAAATGGCGTCGTAAATTTATCGAAAATCGGAAAAAAATAATTGTCTCATATCTTACCGGTTCTTTGCGGCCGCCGCCCGGTCCCTCTGCCGGCGATTCTTGAACCAATTGCCGACTTGCGTGGGTGTGAGTCCCGTGGCGGCAGCGAGCTCCCGTTTCTTCCCCGGATTCGGGTACGGGTCCTGAAGGTACCACTCCCGCAGAAGTGACCGCGTGCGCTCCTGCCGTAATGAGAATGGGACGATTTGGGATTTAGATATTCTTATTAAGGCATAGTGAAGTCCTCCTATTACTCGCTCAGAACAAATACACAGAAAGTATTAGTATGCATAGGTAATAAATATGTCAATAAAAACAAAAATATCAAATTTTTAAAATTTTATTTTATCAGATGGACATTATTTATCATTTCTGGATAAAAATATGGCCATTGTTCAAATTGGAGAAGCGGTATTATGAATGGGCATGCTTGAAAATCCTTTGGAGGATCACAAAAATATTAAAAATCTGGATGCTTGATGCTTGACTGCTTCAATTGAAACCACTAGGTGATGCATCTAGTCATTAAATTCATAAATATACTCTACCAGTTTATATCTGAGTGGCTGGGATGGAACAATGATGATTGTTCCGGATAAATGAGAAAAAAATTAATGATATTTTGTGAATACGTTTTTACTTTATTTTAAGTTTCACAAAGCTCCAGTTTAATCCTGTCGCGTTTGAAATCCAATTGAATTTCACAGGATATGACGCAAATCAAACAATACCTTTCCGTAATTGACAAGTATGTTTGAAGTTTTGAAATATGTCTATATATTTATTCTAGTCAGATAATTTGAGCTCTCTAAATATTTAAGAAGAAATAAACAGATATATTTATCACAAAAAATGGCAAAAATTAGAGTATAAGCTGTACATATATACCCTTTAATGCTTTAATATCGAGTTAACTCAAGAGATACGAATGCCTAGTGAACATTGTCTCAAGATTATCATAATGCTTCATAATTGGTTGGTTTCTGATTTTTGTTGTCTTCTTCATTTTACTCAAGTGAGATCTGTAAATTAGAAATGTATGTAAGAAAAGATTTGCGTATAATGAATTTAAATGAATATTCATATGAGATTATAAACTATTATGCATTGCAATTCTTGCTAAGGAAATATTATTGCGTTTAATCGTCGATGAAGATATATTCTATATTACATGAATTCCTATATCATGCAAAGCTTTGAAATATCTTTTATATATAGTTTATTTTAAATTTTCATAAGGTGCTACATAAATATTTGTATATTCCATTTTTATTATTTTGTTTCTATTAGTTTCTCATCCAGCAGAAATTGAAATTCGGCTTTTATTTGAATGTTCAACAAATTATCACAAGATAAGTGCCTTGTTATTTAACGTAACGTTTTAATTCACTACGTGAAATATTTGTCTTTCGAACTTAATATTTACACCATTATAATTGAATCACTGTCGAATTCTATCGTTCGCTACGTTCAGTATATTTACCTGTACATGTAAGCTATTCAGTTTAATTCTGTAAAATTAATCTCAAAAGTTGAATTTCAATTGTTTCCTAATGTTCCTTAATTCCACGCATCAGGAATTTCTTCCTCCTGAGCGTTGGTGATAAAATGAATGGATGTATAATAAAATTAGGGGGTTCCTGTAACAGTTATTAGAATCCATGTACAAACTCACCATTATTCTGTTTTGCTTGAGAGAGGATCCTTGCTCAGTCGACAGCACCTGACGACAAAACAAGGACCTCATTTGCTTTATCGATATTATCAATTTTTTATCAATATTAATGGATTGCTAACGACCTCTCGCAAAACAATAGGAAAGAATCTATGTCAGGATTAGAAATACAAGACGATAGGTATTTATATCCAAGATATATATATATATATATATATATATATATATATATATACACACAAATATAAGACATGAACTTGACTGTAGAAATACATTTCAACGGAAATATTTTTATTCCATGAAATAAATGGTAAGGTCAATTATAAAGCCCACCAGTTGTTCATATTGTTTAAGTTACTATACTATTTGCGAATACTGCTGCAATTGCTGAAAAATTGGCTCTGGTTGAATACTAACCCTCTAACTAACAAGCAGTTAAAGCCTACTTTCAGGAAACCATTAGCCTTTTATTCTATAAATATCCATAATCTGATATATTCCTCCGAAAAACAATACCAAATATTGATATGTCCATGTTTTCCAAAATCGAATATTTAATATTAATCAATCTCCTTTATTGAAATCTAGTTATATAACGATATATTCTAGGAAAGAGGTTTTATAGAGATATCCTTCTGAGTATGTTTAAACTACTATGATACTCGTAAATCAACACGTATACATTTGATAATTGCATACTTCAGCTAGAGTCTAATTTAAATGCCATTTATATGGGATTAAAATAATATTTAGCTACTCTTCAATTGATACCCTCTGTAATGGGTATTTGCGAATTCATAAGTAGAAATTTAAAAAAATATATAGAATCAAATCACATAAAAGTTATCAAGGATTACTTCAAGATTTATTGTCTTCAGTAGATATTTTATTTTGTTCTAATTCCTTTTGTAAAGACTGATTTGAATGTATTCCAGGAAGTGATACGAGTGATTACCTTGTCTCGGATGAATAATAATGATATTTTTTCATTTGCCCTTCTATTGTTGGTTTATTACTAGAATTATATCGGAGGTATTCATTATTCATAGGACGTGTAGGCTTTAAATTTCTGAAACGCACGAAGCGTAGCATCGGGAGATTATAAATTTTCTAGCATCGATTTAAGGTGTTTTGTTAAGAAAATGATTCCAGAATGCTTGTAAGATGAGAATTTAAAGACATATTTTCCCTTGGCTACTATTGTCTTGAAAATAGTATTTTTAATTAATTATTATTTTAATCTTTAGAGTATTAAAAGATTCTCTGATGGAATGTCCGGCAAAATTACGATTGCCATCTCTCCAGAGGCCGAGTGATCAATAGATACTAATATTGTTGAGTGCTGAATACTCAAATTCATTTTTTGACATTAAGGGAATAGTCAAAAGCCAACAACATATCGGAGACTTATAGCTCCCCTGTTAAAACGAAATAAATGAGATCCAATACTTATTCGAAAGATTCTGTTATGATCTGAGAATTCTCCAAGGATCTTTCTTCCTTCGTACTATTAGCGATCAAAACAAACCCATAGTAAGGCCTTGCAAGAATTTTGAGTGCAAAAAATGCCTAATTGTGCGTCTCTCGGAATTTTAATGAACCGTCTAGTAAGTTTACTTACAATTGATTAATAAAAAACCAGGGCCAAAAACATCCCACCACTCGGCCTCGTGGTAACACGCAGAGCAATACAAATATCTACGAATGGGTCACAGGAGAACGAATCAATCTGCTGACTCGATAGAGATGTTAAAAGGCGGCAGGAAGCTTTAGCGTTGAGTGCAAATGAAATTGATGTTCAGGGCGTTGGACAGTGAAGAGTAGAGAATGGAACCGTAGAAAGTGGGAGGGTGATAGTTAGTTTTGATACCAGCAGGGAATTGAAGGAGAAATAGTAAGGAATTAAATATTTGGTAGACATGAGGTTTTCTGGCATATCATTAAACAGAAGGTGTACAATGGTTGTCTAAGGTGATAATTCTTAGTTGGAGAAATGGTACAGCGTAGCTATAGAGCCTGTGCACTTCCAAGTTAAATGAAAACACACGTCAACCGAAGTTGAACTCAAAATGACGGTTGAGCAAAGAACAGATATAGCTTCTATAAGAATGAGATAATTATAGAATGAGAGAGAAAGAGAAAGGGGGGATTATTGAGAGGCAAATAATTAACAAGAACTTTTCAGCAAAATTCGATACTGATCCTAAATATCTACTTCAAGAAAACGAAGGTTAGATATTAATTAATCTCTTTTAAATTCCCCTAAAAATATTATTCATCAGGGACTACACCGATGGGAGCTATCATTCTGTCGTGCACTTTGCCTTAATTTGGCCACTTAGATAATGATCCCGGTGTCGATTCCATCGGAAACGGCCAATCAAAACTATTTCAAGAGGTCTTCGACCGGGATCATTCGGATGGGAGTTTTTTCCTTCGTCTCGCCGAAAGAATCGTAACGAGAGCTATTTGTCATGGCTACTGCACTCATCGACTCGTACAAGTTGAAGTGATATGTAAAAAAATCTTACTATTAATTTAGCCACTATTTGAGTCAACATCTCCGAGGGAAAGGGATCGCTCTCAAAATGGAATAAATTTAATGATCCACTACCTTTTATTGAGCGCATATTAACATCATTAAGCTCCCAAAATTCTAATCCAACTATTTTATCTCCGTGGTCACCTTTTTATGTAACACTGAAAGATGAAAAAGAAAAATGTTGTGATATGCGTGCAAAAATTTCTTTTTGCATAAATCAGTCTCTGTTGACTCTAGTTGATTCGCATCATCCCGAGAGACGTCACGCATCAAGCCCCTAGGAACGAACTCGAGTTGATTCATTCAGTAGTTTGCTGGCAACCCTAAGGTTGGTGACCTCTTGTAAGCAGCAGACAAACTCTTCGACATGTGCCATCGCTTGATAATTAAAAATTAAATTGACTCTATTAATCACCGAAGAAGAATGATTTAAAGTAGTAGCAGATGATGACTAGCCTACCGTTAATTGAAAATGAAACTTTCCGAAGGAGGACCTACTGTAATGAAGTTCCACTTTGGAACTAGATTGAGTCGATAGAAGCCGAAGGGAAAACGTTACCAAATGTGTGACAGAATGGGAGGACGTGGATAGTAATATGTGGACGCATTTAAATATATTTCATACCTAATAAGTTGTATGTGAGGGCCCAAAACGCAATTTATTTCTAAATGTGGAATTTCCTTATTCAAGTGCAATAAATTAACTGTAATACAATTACTAATTGATATTAGCTTATTTGATAGTCATGTAATAAAATTACTTCTATTCTGGAATATATTTATTTCTTAATTGATCAACATTTATT
This sequence comes from Hetaerina titia, assembly GCA_037158775.1. Taxonomy (NCBI): domain Eukaryota; kingdom Metazoa; phylum Arthropoda; class Insecta; order Odonata; family Calopterygidae; genus Hetaerina; species Hetaerina titia. Next base: position 102,826,619 of record CM073773.1, on the reverse strand, counting down.
AATGAACAAATAATAATACTTTCACTTTTATATTTATATAGTTTTATTTACTTTATATATATATATATATATATATATATACTTTTATGCCAATACTTCACTAATACTTTTATATTGATTTAATCCAATACCGATTTCAATGTACCTCATCGTTCAAGTACAAACTGGAGTCTACACCTGAAAATGATATAGTACATCGGAACCTGTCGTGGATTAAATTAATATTCAGTGGAATATTGTTATTATTTATTCATTCTTATGTTCTAATTCCGCCATATAACGCCTGAAACTATGAAATTTTATCAAAGGGTAACAGCAGATTTAAGCCATTTACAACGTGGATCATCATCTAAGCTGTAACGACAAAGCCCAAACTCATTTGTCCGCTTGGTAACAGTTGAATGTGAAGGAGCAGAGTCCCCCAGCGTGTCCTAAAAGTCGACATGAATTTCCTTTACATTCATACTTTTCTTTAGGAAGTATTTAATCACTGCTCATATCTAAATTTTTTTCATCGTCACACATCACTACGCGGGAACAACAGAAGATAGGCGTCCGCACCACTGATCTTTTTTCAGAGCACTGACGCTTTACGTGTTTACCCATAAAGGATTACCATTACTACGCAGGAAACTCGTTGCTGTGGCGCTAACATCTGGTGCTGATTCTGAGAGACTTTCTGACTACCCTCATATTTATTTGGAAACGCAAATTGAGATTAAACATTACCTTTAAGTTTTATCTCATGAGCATGCAATACAGTTAGTAAATACATAGATAAACTAATCAAGTTTTGGCAATCATTTTTAATTGAATTATAAATAATAATTTGCTCATTTATTATCAGCAATCATCAAAACAACGATATTGAGAAGGGTACTCCGATGGTATCTAATCTAAAACGAGAATAAAGCCATTAACATGAAATTTACCACTTTTTAATTAGTTGGTCCTATTATGAAGGCCTATAAATCATACTCTTTGACGGTAAGGATTACTTTTCAACAATTCCAGCGTTGTACACTTAACATTGTAGACTAATTGGGAAGCCTATCCTTAGAATCTGTGTGGGAAAATTAAAGAATATTCTTTTGAGATGAACAACTCAAACTTCATGGTCATCATTTATCTTAATTAGGAGCATTAATTGGGTTAACCTTGTGGATTTCTCCAGCATACAGCTAGTGTGTTCTGCTCGTTGTAATTCACTGTGAATTTATATATTCCGTTACCTTTGTTTTTAACACCTAGGATCATCACCAAGTGTTTAATTGACAAGAAACGATTCTTTATGTCAGAGCAGGTGAGTTAAGCCATTAGCCATTAGATAAGTTAGAGGGAATTAGTGATGACTCAGAAAATTGATTACATTTAAAATAAATCATTAAAATACACAGTTAGGATTTAAGACTAAATGTTGGGATTAATTGGAATGTAAAACAGATCCGGTCTTCCTTTAATAAACACAATGTTACCGTAGAATGTGTATGTTCATATTGAATTACATCTCCCTGGTTAATTCCATTATTAAATTCAGTATTTACCCGTAAACTGAGGAGAGTGATGTGTATTTGTTCCGTGTTTACCTGTCGATTAAAACGTGCAACCTTTTTCGGGAGGCCAATATAGTTTTACAGCTCTTGTCGCTAAAGTTTAAGCAGTAGTCATTGACAACATTAAGCCTGGCTGGCAATCGAGTGATATTAATATTTGTTACTGGGTAATATAATCAAGTCGTCGTTCTCAGTTTATTAAATACAGAACTAATTATTTTCGGTCGCAACAAGATAGTATATCGCAAACAAAAGAAACTAGCCTTAAGGTCGGTTATAGTGCGGCACGATAAGTTGATTGTAGTTACAATTAGTAATCTAGGGCTTTTGTCTCGCATATAGTGTAAACATAAATCGTCTTCTAGTGTGAAAATGTATTGATTTTTCTATTTTTTAGATCGGAATAAGATCTCACATCTATGAGATAATGGGGTTTGCGAGCATATCGATTGCCTTCAAATAAACTCTTAGTGCTGGTATTAAGTATTGAAGTAGTGGTCGCGAAAACAGATAAAATCAAAGAAGGTTTTATCGTGTACTGTTAATGGCTTCCGCTCCTTGATCTGTTTAGCAAACAACCAATCCTAATTCTATGACAGACATTGAGAGATTGCTAAATTTCGGACCTTACTTACCTTGAAGCAATGCGTCCTCTGTTCTCCGTCCCATATTGTCCGCGGGAGGGGATGCTTCTTCCGAACTCGGTACTTGTCCACTGGGCCAAGGGGCCTACCCCGGAGTCTCTCCGCCTCCGCGTAGTGGGCTTCCAGCCACATCGCCTAGAACACAAAAGATATATTTCTTACGTTATAGAAGAAAGAGATGTTTAAGTTTTGACTGATAATAAGTAGTACCCATGGGTTAGGAGCTTAAAATTCAAATGCTGTAGTAAACATCATTATAAGCATTTATATGAAAGCTTCAGTTGATCCGATTGCGGAGGGCTTTTATTACGAAATCAAGTTCAATTCAGACTTATATCAATCTGTTGTGTAGAAGAGTCATTTCCTTCAGAGTTATATTGTGCGTTATAAGCTGATATCTGTCGTGGTGGAGTGAGGAAGGGTTGCTAGGTTATCAGTTCTTATAATGAGCACTCAGGTAAATGGGAATTGTTCTTAATGAGAATAATACCGACAACTAAACCTTCGACTGTATTTTTTGGAGCTTATATTTGGTTTTATTGTGGCTGCGAATAATGTGAGGGACCGCATAGCACATCATGGTAACAAGGTTGGCGAAATTAAAAAGAGATCCTTGATAAATACCCCAGTGTGTATAGAACGGATTGCTTGTTGAAGTGATGGAAGATAAGTCGATGCAGATATTATATCTGTGCGACGATAAAGCTTGAGAGTGTAGAGTATCTTTGCCAGAAGTGTCATTGTAATCTAACGCGTGTGCGTGCACGTATGGCGATGTGACATGGTGAGAAGATTTTCCTCAAAATAAGGCGATTCTCCTAATTACATACTAAAATAAATAAGGAATTGTTTCGGAAATGAAAATTAAAGCTTTATGACAAGAAGACGGGAGTGATCCTACTTTTTAATTTTATTTTGCTCCAAAACTTAGATTTTAATTAGAAAACGAGAGATATTTTGCTTAAAAAATTGTACTGGAAGGAAATTCCTACTTTATTTTATTATCTTCATAAAAGATTAGTTTCACGAAAGGAATAACGTAACTTTGGCACTTTCCTTCCGGTCCGAATGAGGGAGGTTTACCTGATATTTAATGGAAGAGGAACGTCGAGATTTAACTCTTATCCTATCTGCAGATTTATGGCTATTATAAAAGCAAACGAACCATATTTTTCGTCATTCTTTTACCGTTTTTATAATTTTTTACATATTCATATGTCCAAAATACTTAACTGGAGCTATCCTATAGAACTAGCTGAAACATAGAAACTTGAAGTTGATATGAAGCCTCAAAAAACCTATTGTCTACATGATATATATAGCAAATTCCTTTGTAGTTGAAAAATTGTCTCTCTTTGACAGTTTATAGCTATTATATTTTGGAAATTAACCTTTAAAACTGTTATTGGAAACGGCTCATCTGTTCTCATTTCTTATTATACGAGCAGTCCGTTATATATAATATGAGATGCACGAAATGATATCTTTTCAACATAGCCCAACTTTCAGTTCTCGCTTGACAAGCTCGAACCGAGAAGCCGAAGGAGGAGCCAGAGGAATGATGCCTAAACTATTATTCTGTCTGCGGCTCAATCTAGCGTGTGCATAATGCTTGAAACCACCCGAGGTTATTATGGCAGGGGTTTTCTACGTGTATGGGTGTAGGATAAAAAATGGAAGAATGGCAAGATAATTAAAGTGTTATTCAATGGGTGTATTTCAATTATATCAACCGCAATTACATTATGATATTTCAAGGGAAATTGAGATTAAACAGTAAAAAGAGCTCGAGTTTATTTATTATATCGCGATTTTTTTAAATATAACTATATTGGAATAATATGGATTATATGTTAAATAAGATATGTAGTATTCTGCACCGATCGTTTTTTAAATGCACATCCCTTCTGCTTACAGATTGCGATCACAACAAAACTAAGATTAGGCACTGCAACGATTGTGATCGAAAAATAAGAGCCATTTTCTCTTCTTTTTACAAAGAATGTCCATAGTTAATTACAGACTAATACTCTAAGCATCTTCTGTCGCATACGCTGAACCTGAGTAGGGTACCCGTGGATACGCAATTGATTTCATTTTCGTTAATTTTTATCAATCACTTCAGTACACCAATAACTTTCCAAACATCGAATTAATTTAAATACCCTTTAGTGCTTAGAAAAATATGTTCGTCTATTTCCCTTTATTCCTTGATGTATCAACCTTATGGCAGCATGAAAACATTTCATCACTCCACTGTATCCAAGAGAAGCGGTTAGTTATCTCTTTGGTTTGATTCTTAGGTGATCGAAGTAGGAGACTCTCATGGGAGGAGCGAGGGGAGGGGGGCAGATAATCGAGTTTGTGCCCCCTTATTGTGTTCGCCGTGTGGTTTTGGATGAGATCGGGGAAGTGAATAGCTGCAGAAGTGTGGAGAGGTGTAAAGAGACGAATAGGTAGGAGTAGACGTAAGCGTTGTAGGGAAGAAAGGAAATATGGATGATGACACGTGTATTTGGTCAGGTCTTAAATAATTAAGCAAGGTATTCGAGGCAATAAATCCAACCAATAATTTTCCTGAACCATCTGATCATCCTGTGTTGACAGAAGTTTGATGGATTTGAAATCGTCAATTGTAATTACCCACTGACTTATCTTTCGCATAATTTTCGTAATTTAATGATTTTTAGAGATGATACAGCGCTGCATTTCAGCATTTAGTTTAGAGTTTATTCAATAGTAAGTAAGTTTTACAAAAAGATTGAAAACATTTCTCTTACAGTTTAGAGTAAAATATCGCTCTACGTTTTGTAGTAGGATACGAACCCTCTCTACTAAAGGAAGCTATGTGAAGCGGTCGAACGAGACTCCTGCTATTGCTGCTGAAAGGTCATTTAAATTGAACTTCGGGATACTCATCAATTGCACTCCAACTGCAAAAATAATTCCAATGGCTGTTTTTGGTAATTGATATGGTATAAAGCACTTCTCACAAAAAAACCTAAGGCTACCGACATGCATTCATCCCGGGAAAGGAGGCCTGCTCTTTAATATATTCACCATACTCGATGAATCTTTCGTACTATCATGTATTACATTACCTAGTATAAGATAAAAACGATAGAGTCTCAACATTTTATTTGGATCAAATTTTTATGTAGTTTTCATCATTTTATACTGCCGTCACGACAGAAAGGTATGTGAACCTGGTTAATATAAGCTCAGCGATATAGTTCGGCGATTTCTCAATGAAAAAATGCTAAGTAATTTCGAGTTCATGGTATAACTAACAACCGTTAATTATTTTTTATTCAATATTTGCAATTATGATTTACTCTTATTTATATTTGAATTAATTCCAGCGAGCTCTGTATCGTTTTCTAGATTCAGTTTCCGATGAAGACTTCCGATATTAGGAATGAAACGTGACTTCCAAATAAAGCCTCCGAATTAGTTTTCGAATAGTTGGTCGCTGCCATGCTATTAACCCTCTTTCGGAATGGTAGAATTTCGAAAATAGAGGTAGAATCTATAGAACCTGTAAAATCTCATTCTTAAAGAAGCAGTTGAGAGCAAAATAATGTACTGGGCCCATGCTTACTACAACATGAAGTTTTTACGGGGGTGGACTTTAACATCGTGATGCCGTCATTTATCAGTGAACCGAAAAAATGGGTCCAGAACCGTCAATCCACGAATTGCTTCTACAGACCTACGGTCCCAATCTTCAATCGTGTCTCGGGAGTGGTGGTATTCTGGCCATCACCTCTTAGTCATAGTGGTGGCTATTTCCGTTAGAACGCAAAAGTTTGACGCTTTGTATACTTTTCTGTGGAGCTATATTTCAAATCTGAGAACTTCAACTCAACGACCCCGTAAATTAATAAAATAAAATGAAAACTGATATAGCCGTAATAATTTTTTCTTAACTTGTTAAGGCAATAGGAGTTTTAATTTTATTTTATTACTTTTCTGTGGTATGGCTAGTAGTATTACTGAGCTCAACCAGGATATTTTTCGAAAACGTTTTGGTGAGCTATCAGTAAAATACATTTGCTCAAAATTAACTTAAACTTCATGAAATAGCGTGTTAACTGATGTAAATGATTATAATTTATGTGATTTCTTAGGTAAGTTTTGAGATGCTTTAATACAAGTTATTTTGCTGAAAATTCCATCAGATTATTCCTAAAAATTCAGACATTTTAGAGAGTACAAATCATTCGAATTGACCGGGAATCGAATCCAGATCCCTCGATATCCGATTGAGTGCTTTTTCCAGTTATCGGGTAATTTAGCAAGCTAACGAGTCGTTCTCTTATACTGCGACATTGTTGAAGATTTAAATGAACACGAAGCTATGACGAAATACAGAGTATACAATGTAACAGGTATTGTATTGTAATGTGCGTTAATCCTCTTGAAATCAAATAAAATAAGCCACTGATATTAGTAGTACAAACTCTGGTTCATAACGGTTACTACTATTTTTTTCGGTGTGCCTTGCCTGTTGTAATAATGGAGGAAATTCATTAGTGACTAATTAATTGAACAATGTGTTAAAAATATTAATGCATATTTATGTTAAGCTTAAGAAACATCCAAAGAACATTAAGATACACGCGTCGCCAATACGAATAAAAGTTAGTCATGGATATTTTTTCCTTATACACTGGATAATAACTGCCGATTTTCAAGATACCACACTTGGCTCGGTCCCATAATCGTTAAATAGCTCAATAAAACCTACAGTTCTCCAAACGTTAATTTCGAATGGAATAAATTGAGTGCTGTCAGGCGTAACATTTTGAAATTTGTGGATATCACCGAGGTAAAACCCTTGGTAATTACTTTTCCAGAGTTTTGAGTAATGACACATTGTCATTAAATTCTTTTTACTGTTTTTCTTTTAATTCGCTTCCATATTTTTCGCCAAGAGATTTCACACGAGCGCACAAATATCCACCCTGGATACTTGGTATCAGGATATCCTTGATGCTGGTGCCCATCCACCCCGCGTCATTCACCCACGAAGAGGGCTTGAAGGGCAGAGTGAGGAAGTATTAGACGGAGATGGAAAACGCGTCGAGGAAGGGGGATTTGGGATCGGAAAGGGGAACGGAATGAGAGAGAGAGAGAGTGATATGAAGGGAGGAAGGGGAGGTTTATTTAGGTTGAAGAGGGCGGAGATGGGGAGAGGGGAGAATGGGGAGAGAAGAAAGGGTTTTTGTAACCAAAGGACTATTACACAGGCGATGCGTGAAACACTGTTACACTCCTATTATCCCATCCTACGTGCGCTTTAAACTCCTCCCTCTCTTCACCCACCATCATCCGCTCACCCCCCTTCCCCGGAAAACACTCAGCCGCGTCTCCCGTACTCCATAACCCCCGCCGCAGGCAGCGCCTTGCCAAAACTCACCCGGATACCGTGAAACGTAATTTCGGACTCCGAAAGCCATGTCTGCGAGTTTTAAGGGGTGGCACGGGGAGGGGGAGGTGTAGGAGGTGGAGGACGACAGGGAAAACGGTATGGGGAGGAGGAGGGACCGGAGGACCGGGCAGGGCCGGGCAAGAGTCAGCCAGCCAGCTTTTTGATGCGACGGGACAAAAACCCATCGCTGGGATCATGCGCCGGAAACTTTTCATTTCCCGCTAAAGTGTCCACCCCGCCCATCCTCCTCTATCGCTCGCTAAACCCCAAAACCCTCTCTTTCTCCATTCCCCCCCTCCCCCCGCCGCTGCGTTCCTCGCAAAATGTGTTCCCCTCCCAGACTCCAAACCTCTCCTCCCCAATCTCCTCCTTATCCTTCCCCTCCTCAACCACTCCTGAAACTCCTCACCGCCAGATCCCCACTCTCCCTCCGCCGTCTCCCATTATCTCCCCCATTATTTCGTCCTTCCCGATTTTCAATTCTATTCTTCCTCTCTCTCTCTCTATCTATCTCCCGGATCTCCTATTCTCTTACGCATTGACTTTGGAGGGGCAAGAGAGTTGCCATAAAAACGGTTAACTTCGGCAAACGTTGCATGGAGGACGAATTGAAATGGTGGAGAAATAATAGTGGAAACGACTGCCTTTATTAGAGGACTTTTACGACTTCACATCGGCTTTCTTTCGAGAAAATGAGAGGATGTTCATGAATACTGTCATTACCATGGGAGATAGGGTTTGAGCGAAGACTTAAAAAATGTGAATTCGTTTAGAGAGGTAAAGAACGGTGACGTTACCTGAAAATTGATCGAGTTTTTCACGTTCTATACGACTTGAGATAAAAAATGTAGTGACTTAACAATATCAATTGATTGAGGGTACCCACCGCCGATCATACACAGAAATGTATACAGAATTCGAATACACATATGGCATGTGGAGCAGGGTAGAGCGATCTACTAATGGCGATCGGTCCTCGTCCGCCTTCCTCTGACCTTCCGCAGCCCCGCTTTCACACACGCTGTGTGATATTTCAGGTATCACATCTTCCTGGGAAATCTCAGGTGGCAAGGGGATGGGAGCTGCCTTTTAAACCTGATCTTGGAAATGGTTGAAGCTTATACTTTGTTGATATTCATTAAGAAAGTCAAAATTCTAAAAAATGTTAATAATCATGGCAAATTTGCGTTCTACAGAAAAGTGCCAGTAGTCAACTAGATTCACACTGTAACTACTACCGCAGATGTTAAAATATAGTGAAAATATTTCAATAAATGGATTCTTTATTCTGTGCAACATACATTTTTATGGGTTTTAAATATTTCAAAAACGTTTTAACCTGACTCCTATCCCGTAGTTTCAATTTCACATTCCCCTAGATTTACATTTAGCATCGGCTCCCACCCTTACCTATTAAAACAACCTTCCAGTTTATTGCGGTGGTTTGAATGACACAGTAAAGCAGCGTCAATGCAAATTATTTTTGAAAGTACCTGTTTGATGAGATCGGAGATGTGAATGACCGCTTTATGAACACTTCTGAATATCTTTTCAGCAATAAAATAGTAAAACGAACTCCCATGAGTGTGTACGTATTAGCGGTCATAAACGGCAGGCAGTAAAAAATATGAATTTTTATAGGATTTTTAATTCTTTGTGTGTTTAGCCAGGTTAGTTTTTAATTTGAAGAGAAAATATTTACATTTTCTGTAAAATTGAGGCATAAGTACTCAGTTTTTACACTTGTTTTGTGACCCAATTTTTATCTCGAATTTTAGCATTAAGTCGTGTTTTATGGAGTCTGGTGAAAAGCAAAGTACTTGTACCTCAATTGGGAACATATTCCCCAAATTTACGCCGGAAACAACTAACAACAAGTCCCTAACATTTATAGCGATACACTTATCATCGGGTATAATCAATTTGAATTACAGCCCTGCAGCAAATGAGCTATTACAAAGAACATCTGTAAGGAATTTATGAAGGAAGTTTCCCTTCCTCATCAAAGAATTTTATTAATTATATTGAAATTTTAGTTTGAATTTTAATTGTCTTATGTTGTCTTCGATGATTACGGAACAGTTATGATTTTTAGAACGAGGATCAGTTCAAGGTTGCACAATTTTAATAAAAACCATATCTTAGCATGTATTTACCTTTTTGACATTTAATGTATGCATGAGTTGTCACACCTAACCATTGAAAATATTTATAGTATCAATATACTTACTACTTTTGCTGCAGAAGTGATTCGAGGATCGATTGCTTCACGAATAATTAGATTTATACTTTTCCATTATATGTGCGTTCCGTTAATCTTCAGGCATAAAAGGTACCCGAGTATGAAGCACTAACATCAAAAGGCGTTGTATATTGCAGTGAAATGGCTGTGGAAAAGTATATGCCAACGGAATATATTTAAAATGAAGTTCTACAATTTATACCACATTACCCATTCTTCGCGAATATTTAATTTCACCTTGAGATCTAGATTTTGCATTTGTCTGGTTCAATCCGATATGGAATGCCGATGGCCACACTCCGTAAACTTTATATTATGAAAATATGCGAAAAGTTAAAGTCGGATCGCCCTTTCGTGAAGATTAAATGACCTTAAGTTGAATGAGAAGCGTATCATGAACACCCACCAGTTCGGGCCCTTCCAAGAATGTGTAATTACTTAGAATCTCAAATTGAATACCTTCATGCTCACATTCTCCTTGTCTTTTATAATCTTGATGGTCAATTCTGAGGTCCCGGTGCTATTTAAATAAACAGGTGACTGTTAATCAGGTAGGCCCTATCTCCTCGGTTGGGCAATCCGTCTATCATCATTCCACCTCAATTAAAATAGCACGTCAACGCGGATAATGAGAAGCGAGGACCGAGATAGGTGATATAACCACCATTTTTTCTCATTCATTTCTCCGTGTATATATTTTTATTCGTTCCCGACTTTTCATTCTTCTCGAAATTGCCGAGTTTATGACGCGAGCGGTGAGGAGGCCTATACCCCACCCGTGTGGCGGGCCACACAACGCAAGGGCGACCTCCGTACGACCGAAACCAGTTTCATTATCAAACATATTTAATCTCGCTCCCATCGCCGCCTCCTCTCTTTCATGCAACCTTTCCGAAAATGCTGAATCCAATTAGTACTTTATTTAGCGCCGTGTTCTCACCCATACCAAGCGTCGGCCGTACTTCCGAGCAAGCCGCCCACATTAAAAATGTGTGTATGAGTGTGCATGTATGTACTCGTACATGCATGTGCGAGAGTGGGTGAGATGGGGGTGTGCGGTGCTTAAATTTGAGCAACGGAATGCAAACTGTGTATCACCGAATTATAAATTTTGCGATGTAGATTAGCGACATCGAATTCCGTACCGAAGTGACGAAAATTTTGACGATAAAACAAAACTTAACCTAGATATTGTTGAAAGATTTGAAAATCCGCGCAATTACGAGATACCGTGGATGTCGATATCGTGGGTGAATGAAAACTGGACACATTTTGAAGAGTATCACTATTTCTGAGATGAAATCTCACTCAATGGAAACATCTCAGCTCTCAAAACCTACGATTCATTGTAACCTGAAAGCCACCGCAATGCCACGCTGTCCACAGGAACACATGCACAGGAGGTGATCCATCACCAGGCATGCGCGTTTAGTTTAAAATAGTTATTAACTATTAGGAGTTGATTACCTAATATTTATGCAGTTCAAATAATGCCTCATAAAATAGTGACAAACTATACCAGCTTGAATTAGCAAATTATTGGATAATAAGGGGGAATGAGAGCCATCTGCAAAATGAATTCTCTTCTGGGTCACCTTTATTTTAACCACTCCGATCATGCGTGGGGAAAATGATAGAATAGCACAAATTATAAAGAAGTAAATTTCACTCACTAATTACATAACTAGTGATAGTAATTAGAAATAACTCCATAAAGACGCAAGTTTAACCTTGCACTCCAGCATAATGTTTAAATGTATGTAAATTACTCCACCGTACTTCATGCATCCAGTTTCATAGATGCCACAGGTATTGCATTAAGCAAGATAGGACGCAAGGAAAATGTGCTGACATATTAGAAGGATCGATCTTAGTAACGGAATGAGTATCATTTAAGCGAAAATTTAACATAGAAGTGGACTCGCATATGAGTCAATTTTTGCGTTCATCATGCTTAGTAACATCTACACTTATCTATCGTTGGCGACCGCATTTGATGCACGTCGGATGGACTACTTTTGAAGTAGCAGCCCTCCTGACGGCCGTCCGTTCATATTCGAATTTTGTAATAATTTAGTATTTTTATAGTATATTATTTTATTGTTTTTAGTATTATTATTATGGGTATAGTTTTAAGAGATGTTCAGTCATTAATATAGACAAGGCAGTGATAATAATGTATTCAATGGTTTGAAATTGCTTGAAGATGATTGCCAGCAAACACTGCATCAACTGTGCTGATAATGTTGTTGAACGTGATTCTACTTCCATGTTAAGGTGATGTGGATTCCAAAAATCGATCAGTTACATGTCAACCCCCGTGTATATCCACTGCTTTGCACCGCATGTTAAGTTTCATACTACTTAGACGTCGAACACAAGTTGAAGAGTCACGAATCGGCGTAAGTAGGCGTGACGGGTAGTTTGGCTACCCATAACGTAACGACTGATACGAGAAAACCAGATGGGTATGATTACCCTGCGTTTTTCATCTCTCTCACTACACCTGACGCTAAGGATGTTAATTTTAGGCATGCATAATATATAATTCTACACTGCGGTAAGAGATGATATCGTTTATTCCATTCTATTACTTTTACAATGAGAATTTTACAACCTTTTGTTCAACTTGTTTTCTGCTGTCAGTCCACTACGAAAATGCCTGAGGGGGTAACATGGTAGCCGAGGAGGTCACAAATGTGCCGATGACGGTGACTTTCAGACTTTTTTCTTCTCAGAATTTTTTTCAGAACCTAACAAAGATACAAGACATTTTTTCTGAAATTTTCTAAGTCGGAAACTTTTCAGATCACCCACGTGTGTGTATGTATGTGTACATACATGTGTGTGTGTGTTTGTGTTTATAAGACACATTTGAGGGTAACTCAATGTCATTTATCGGTCGTGCTGGCGTGACGGAAAGTTATGATGGGGTTGTATAAACAGCATAATTTCGATCAAGAACGGCACCTTACCAACAGATGAATATCGCAGTGATATCACATGAACCTTGCAATATCGCTACGTCGCTCTGGTGTGTGAATGCAAAGGAGTGACGTCGTTTGATAATATCATATGTAGGATGTGCACATACCAGAAACACGGGCGAAGATTCATATCATGATGCTGGCCCACATATTTATGTGACTCCTCCGAGGAAGGGGGAGGTGTCTGGATCTCTCGGTTTCATCTAAAGAAGACTTTCTCACCAGTGAAGTTATAAATGACCTAATGCACATTTATGAGGTTTAATCAATTAATAAAATCCGGAATGTAGAAGGAGTAAGAATTTTACCGGAGCGCGAGTTGTTCCATGCTATCATTGTCAATACAATGACTAATGTCGCGTAGAAAAGGAATCAGGACTAAGGTCCTCCAGCTATATTATAATGAAGTGGCTCGACCTTTTGAAAGGAAGCCGATTACTCACCGCAACACTCAACCTTTAATCCAATCAAGCTAAGCAGTTTTTGCTGACAGAATTCTTATTTTCAATTCAAATAACGGCGATTGTTTCGGAGGTCAAAGGAAGATATGGGACCACGAGATTTATCCATTCGAAAAAGACGGCGATCTGAGTATGGAATTTATCGATTGCCAGGAATCGAATGCGATATCTCGAGAGTTAAAAGGTAGGGAAGAAAGTCAAAGGTCAAGCATTAAGTTCGTAAAAATATTCTATTACATTAGGAATAAAACGCTTTAACTGTTCCTTGGTCAAGTAACTGAGTAATTAAATTTAGGAAGTAACTGAATGAAAATTCATAAATTAAAAAATGCACATTGGTGCGTATTCGTTTTAGATTATTAATAAAATTATTGGTTTATTATTTATATTTCGACAAGTTCTGTTACGAAACTGCGTGTTTAGTCTCATTAATTCGGTTTCATTATCCCCGACTTAGTATTTCCATTCGCTAAAAACCTGATTCATTTAGATAACTTCCCTCCTTTCACAGGATGCTCAATTTAAAGTGAAATTGTAACTGGTCAATTTCTGCCCGTGGCATTTCCTCTTAACTTCATGAATAATTCCTAATCAATTCTCCAGCAGATAGAACTTCTCTCAAACATTAGCGGGGAATACTATAGAATCATTTCGCTCCCCATTTCGTGGATGGGATTTTAGGTAAGTTTACAAGGAGAATCCCATCAGTCAGGTTATAATCAGTTCTAAAAAACTTCAAAGCAGGATTCATCCATAAATTTTTTACGAGTTATGTGGTAAGATTTATGGGGGAGTCTTTTTACAATTGCTCTTGTTACTTTATCTTAGTATTAATAAAGCATCTAGGGTGTTTGGTTTAATGAAATATCAAACGAGTTCCTAAAATAATATAGTAGTCTTTTAATCAGACTCTAAATGAATTTATTTCAATTGTGCCAAAAATATCAATCAGTTAAGTATTTTAAGAGATATTTTAAAAGAGTCTTTGACAATTAATAAATCTCTGTTCTGTCGGGGTCAATATATATCACGCGTGTGAAAAATTGAGGGTTAAATTTTGAGTTATTTGTTACTCCCTTAGAACAGCTATTGATAAACAACTTTCCAGTTTTTCATCTATCGTATTTTACATTTTCAAAGAGAGATATCATCGACAGTGTGCGACTTATAATTTCTTCAAATATTACCCTCGTCTTTAATTCTATCACTCCAGTATGTAATGTGTAATTCACCACCTTCCCAACCGCCAAAAAACAAGGAATAGTTTATCTATCTTATCTTAGATGGTTGGGGCGTGTTCTACATAAGTTACAAATTTTGTTGATCGGTGATTGACTGAAGATCACTACTCATTATTGGCTTACTTTAATTTAAACTTTAGTACAGGCGCGCAAGCAGAAAGAAGGACTGGCCGATCGTCCGCCCTCGGATTCCGAAAGTTTGCTCGAAATTTACAATTTTCGACAATTTAAATTATTGGACCGTTTATTCGACCGAATACGACCGAACCGATTCGAACGATTTGTGAAAAATCGCTTTATGAATAAATCAAGAGAAATTGGTATTATAAGTGTACCATGTTCGCGGTGACTGGGATTACGGAAGAATGGCACCATCTCTAAGACTCTATGCCATTGCCGTGGTTTCCCGTTTATTAATTAAGATTTATCTGGTCGCCATAGTCACTGCATTTCAATTTATTTGTAATATTTTTAGCAACACCACCACCATAACCTTTCCCTCAATCTCCCCCCACCCATGCGCCAACACAACATGCGTCAGACGTGTGGTTCTCCCTCGCCCATCACAACCCCCCACCCTCCCGCCCCCTTTCTCTTTCCCCCCCCCATTAACAATCATGGTCGCACCTGCAGCCTCGCGTGCGACGCCCTCCCGAAGCGGTGGCTCTCGAGGATTCTGTACAGCTCCCGGAATCGTCCGGCTCGGAATGCGACTAGGGCGCGTGCGCGGAGCACAGCTTCGCTCCGGTCGAGGGCCGCGACGTCCGGGTGAGCGACGGGCAGCGACCAGAGGAAGCGGGCCAGCCTATCCACGTCACCGCTCTCCTCCAGGGTCTCGCAGACGGCGGACACCTGCGGAGAAGACAATAAGGGCATTTTTTTCATTCATTCATTCTTTGTGTGAGTGTTTGTGTGTGCGTGTGTGGCCAATTCATTCCAGATGATCAAAGCGTGGGGGAGAAGGGAAAATTTAAAAATAGGAACCCAAGGCTTAGGGGTCGTTCTCTAGAGAGGGTTATTGAATTATCGAGTTTATTTATGTAAACTCAACTCTGCGCACACAACTTGGCAACAATTCGGTTTATTTCTTTCTCCTCTTGTTGCGAAACCACAGCAGACGAATCGAATCGGCTCTACCGTAGGGAGGGGTTCTCATTATTTTCTGTGAGCGCCCTAGGCTAGTCATGGCAGGTGTAACCCCTTGAGGCACGTCACGTGAGTGAACATGTGTTATACGTTACCATTATCCTCGATTGACTACGGCAAAGTAAATTGAAAAGTAAATGGTGTACAATTTATGAACTAATTATTCATATTTTTAGCCGAAATATTATGGATGATTCGTTGATCAATTCATCGACATTCTAAATACGTATATACTTGTAAGTTTATGTGTATTTATATATATATTTTTTTTTTGGTAATCTACCGGTTAAGGTAGATTTTTGGATGGACACAACTATCAAATAAACATTTTGTAACTCCAAACAAAACCCAATCCAGCAACCTCATCTACATCAGGTCCCTCTTCATCTCTGTGTACTTCATTCCTCCCTTCATCCCGTCCAACATCCCTATCTTGTTCCTACCCTTTCCTCGCTTGCCCAACATTCTCCCCTCTATTACCTTCTTCAACATTCCACTACCGCTCAATACGCCTTTCATCCATTTTTCCAGCCTCCATAGGATTTCTCTCAACAAACCCCTCTCCTCCTCACCCACCATCTCCTGTACTTCCTCATTTGTTTTCCTTTCGGTCCATTTTGAAGACTGCCAAAAAAGAATATTGTAGAAGCGAGAGGAGGAAATATGAGGAATTTTGGATGGAGTTAAGAGAGATTCATAGTATGCGGAGCTATAAATTGACCTATCGCAATGTTAATGTGTTTAGAGTCATCATAGGTAAGGCTTAAAATTGTAGCAGTGCTTAGACCTTGGATTCATCAAGAACCTACCTTCAGCTGCTAATGAATGTATTAAATTTATGGCTGCCGCGGTGATATGCAGATGACTAAGGTTTTCGGGTTCCTCCAGCGTCGATTCTAGTCACTGGACATTTTGATTAAACTTTTACCACTCTTCCATTCGGCATCTTCAGGGCCGACGACCAGCAAAATGAATCATTGCGGAGGCACCCGAAAACTTTCCTTTCCACCAAATAATGATATATATTAAAACTCCAGTCAGAGAAGTTAGACTTGGCCTCTTGGAATAAGTGTTATAAATTTAGAATTAATTTTGGACTCATTTTACAGAAACTAGTATTTCTGAAATCTTTCTAATCTACTAGATATTTGATCCACAGTTAATGGCCATATTCCCAGTCTTGCAAGAAACCATCGACAATGAAGTGCCTTGGGGACAAATTTACTGAAATTTATTTCATTGTCTTCGCACGAGCCATATATAGCAAAGCCTTAGATTTTTTTTTCTTAATTACGGGTGGTGATACAGAGATATAGAGATACGGAGACCCTCCGCCACACGCCGATGCGGCAGCTTGCGGGGTACTAAATAGATGTAGATTTCACTAAAGTTTTCCGTGTGGCCTGTGAATATTTATCATTATTAATCATATCATTAACATCAATATCATACAAATGATTTCTTTTGCTCTATCATGCAAGGGAAAGCGAGAATCAAATCACGGTTTCCAAAATTACCTAGATCCCTCATATGTATCTCAAGAAACAGGACGAATAAACAAGATTCACCCCTTTATAGTCTCCACAGCGAGCTTGAGAAGGAAATGAAGATTTTGGCCTAGTCTTCCCTCGCGGGTTTAACGATTGCAACACAGCTTGGCTGAAGTAACCAAAGAACTATGATCAAAAATATTAATGTAATATCCCATTACTGTTGCAAAAAGATGATCCTGACCGAAGGTTTCTTAATAGAGACTGTTGTCCTAATGGCTGCTGCCAAATATCCGTGGCCACTCGTAAGGAATACTGGAGATGCGGGTGAAAAGTATGTAGAGGAACTAGGTCCACTTCTGAATTCCAATCAATGATTATGATTCCGATTTGTATTTTAAGATCTGGCCTCGAAAATAAAATTAGAGATACGCTTGGGTGCCAGAATCAACGGAACGAAAGACTTCATTTTTTATGAATAGTAATTGATCGCTATAAGCTCAAAGATCCCTGCCGAGAACATAATCTTTTTCCTTTTGCATTCCCCTTTCCACAAATGGTCATTCGCTCTCGTACTTGAAGATCTCACCACTGCGTGACTGCTAGATTTAAGTTTACATTTAGATATGCTCTTTATGTTACTTTCCCAGGACCCTTTCCTACATTTACAATACATAACATCTGCAAACGCCATTAAGGGTCTAAAAAAATACGTCTAAAAAAACCTATAAGATCCTCACGAAGTTGGATTGATTGCCAAATTTGATCGCGAGCAGCGTAGAGGAGCTATATTCATAAAACGTTGTTATGATAAACTTAGTATCGTACCCAAAATATTAGAGCAGCTAGACTGGGAATCACTCCCGGAGCGAAGGTTAAATTACAGGTTGAAACTCTTGTATAAATTGGAAGGTTTCTTTGATGGTGATGTTGAAAATGTATTATTACCCCCATCATACTACGGTAGGAGATATCATGTCAATACAATTGGAGAAATTAAGTGTAGAACAGATAAATTAAATATGCTGCTCTTTCCACGAACGATAGGGAATCATAATAAAATTGTCCTACCGCGGTAGGGTCATGTTCGGGAAAATTATTCTGGTGTGTATTCACCCCATCTGCCACACACCCTGGTGGTGGCTTGCATGGTATATATGAATAAAATAAAAGTAATACAAAATATACAAACAGAAACTTGTGCGATGATAAGATTCCTTGCTATACAAAAATCTGCGTACCTTTTACTAAAGGAATTGTTACGTAATTTAACATAGACCAAAAGCGATTTTCTTCCTTATTCTGTGCTTTTAGCCTTGAGACACTCGACGTGAAGGCACTGTGGAGTTACCAACTAACCTCTGCTCTCGGCTCTGAGTTTACCATTCAAGGTTTAACGGAAATTTTACGATTCCATCAAATTATGTTATTTTTAATGTAATCGGTACGGGCGACGTGCATTGCCTCAGGATAGTGGTGGAACGTCTTCCCGAGTCCCGAGATAATAAAAAGGTTGGTTGCTCAATGGTTTCCCCTCTCTCAACCATCTCCCACCCACGGCAATTCGAATTCCCCCGCCTTCCAAAATATCCTTCTAAAAGGGAAACCTTGAGGATCTCTCGAAGATGTAGGCTAAGAGTTTTAGGGAATTGAATGACGACGCCGTCCTGGTACACAGCGATCAACAGTCCTCCCAACGTACTCAATGGTCGAGTCAGTCGGGCGCGACACTGGGGGGGGGGTGACCGCGGAGGGACACCGGGGGGAGGGGGGGGCGTGAGTTGGATAGGCCCTTAATTAGCAGGCAAAGGGAGTCTCATTATCCAACCTCCCGTATCCCATCGGCGGCGTCTGCTCTCGGCTCAGCTGACGAGGCATTTCTCGTTAGCGGGCCATGACTCGACTGTTTGAACCCCACTGTGGCAGAGAGAGGGAGAGAGAGACCTTGTTTCTTAACGGAAGCCATTGCCTGACAGTGAGCTGGAGGGTTTACTTGGGCGCGTTCGGCATTTTGAAGCGCGCAGTTTGGCCAAGGACGCAAGGAGTAGTTAGGTGCGCCCACGTGAACAGCACCTCTAACATATCCAACTGCATCTATGCAATGCCCAATAGCCGCCGCTGGTCATGAGGCAAAGGTTGCTTGGAAGTCAGGCTTGACAAAGGAAGGCACCGCACAATGATGTGTACTTTAATGTGCCCTTGTCTCCTTCGTAAGTGTTGCGACAAGATTGTTTGAGGCAGAGATCATCAAAGCCTCAATTGACGTATCGTGTTGTGCCCCAGTATTCAGATATTCCAAGGTTGTTCGTGGCTCGAATTAGTTAATTAATATCGAAGAACGTCATTTGCTTTAAGAACCTTTGCTATAAGTTTAATCTGGCATTACGCCTCCTCATCTCCAGTGAATACCACCCCAAACCTTACAGAGCCTACCAGAAGCAAATGTAAACATTCACATTACAAACAGAGGTTTGCAGAAAGGTTTACAGTTCAATTGAAGGAAGACCGTGTGGGAATCATTACGAAATACAAGTTATTGTAGTTACAGTATATATGCAGGTTAAACGATGGAGAAAAGTGAAATTCTCCTATTTTACTGTATTTTGGCTCCAGAGAATAGATGGGGATGCATTGCCCTGCAGAAGTCACAGAAGTGCTTAAGCCGCATTGAGATTGGGGTCTTATCCTATCAATTACGAGAGAAAAATGTCAGCATTGAATAATACTTTACTCAATGACAAAGCAATGAGTGTTATTTATTCCCTGACACTCATACATAAAGCAAATCTCTACGACGGAGTAATTGGCATTGACAAACTAATGTAGGTGTCAACATTTCTGTGTAGGTCCTATATTAAAAACCGAATGTGAGGTTTTGCTTAGCATTATGTGGTCCCTAAGCTATTAAATGTTTTGAACTACAATTGCTAAAAAGCGGCAGGTTTGCTTTCCATTAATGTAATGCAACAATTTGGACTAATTCAAATGATATTATCAAAAATATTTTCCAAGAAATATTGTACTATTTTGAAGTTAATTTGCTGGCATAAAAAGTGAACTATACACTGCAAACCTATTGTTAAAGACGATCTGTCAATTTTCCTTTTAGTTAATAATTTTTCAATATTAATGGATTTATTTAACCAGAGTAATCGAGAGACTTATTTTGGAACAATTAAAACCATTAAATAACAAAAATAATGCGGTAATTTATGAATTATGGAAATAGAATCCTTGTAAATAATAGGTGGTCGGATGTCATTGGAAGTAGTAAACCAAAGGAATGAGAAATTCCGATTATATTTTCCAGAAATTAGAATCTCCTTGTATTTTGACGTGAAGAATAAAACATGGTAAAATTGCTCCGGTAATTGTCACAGGAACAGTTTTCCTGTATTTGAGCAAGTGAACCAACAAAATAATTATCGAAGTGGATTTGTGCAAATGATGTAATGTTTTAGGCTTCAATTAACTATTACCTGGAGCAATTCGTGGTTTTCGAATCGGTTCGGTTCGAAGTTTTGGAATCATCCTAAAGCTGATGCTTAATGGTTGCAGTGAAAATTATGAGCTTTTGTGCCCAACGTGACTAAGAGAAACTGAGTAAATTTGAAAATTAAATTGGTCACAATCTCGTTTGCAAGACTTTCGTGGGCTAGCAGAAGAAACTTGAGCAGTTTCATCCTGAGAAACATATTTCTCTGCATTTTCGGAAAGAACGGAGACGTTGCTTTCATTCCCAAGTGATCTGAAATGTCAAACTGACGCATTTTATTTCAAGTGGGATTAGTGAGTAAAAAGATTCCGGCAAACAATTCAGGCGATGAAAAAAAAAATTCAGCCCATTCGAATGCTCGCCTTCCCAACTCAATCTTTCTACACCCTAACATTCACCTCCGCGGGGTCGTATCATAGGAATCGGCAATTTCGGCGGTTGATGTTACTTTCCTGCGGGGCGGTGCAGTTTTGCCGTTTGTCGCAATCGAAGGAGAGGGAGCGGAATGGATGATGGAGGCAAATGGCGGAGAGCTTGTGGGTAGGGTGGCGCAGTGTCTCGCTCGGGAGTTTGGGTGAGGCCGACCGACTCTGCGTCTCTACCCTACTCGCATGCAACCCAGGGCGAGGCGAGGAAGGCGAACGAAGGGCGAGAGGGAGGGCGGGAGAGAGCGGGAAGGGCGGTTCTCCCTATCCGAGGGGGATTGGCGAGGGAGAAAGGACTTGTGACAGTTTCCAACCTCCTCCTCCGCTGCATCCAACCCACCAGACGGCTATCGCCATGTGCCGGGACAGGAGAGAGGGGGGTGGCCGTGGTGGGGCGCGAGGAGGGGCCTTTATCGCCGGGCTGGTTGGGAGGGGGGCGACCTGGGAGAACTCGGCCGCTGCGGGCGGGGGAGAAAAAGGTAGATTTCGTTTGCGGGGCCGGGGAGTGCGCACGGGAGGGGAGGCGGCCAGGTGGAGGGAAAAGAGGGTGCCGCTGCCACAACATTTGCCCCCGGCGCACCGGGTCGGCAGGGAGAGCAACGGTTGGGGCGGAGGTTTGTTTGGGAAGCTCTCTGCCTTCGGGACGGGGCGGGAGGGAAATGGAGGGGGGAGGCGTCGCGGGAGAGACTTGCATGTGGAGTGCGTGCGCACATCTCCCGACATGAGTCGTAAAAGCAGGCGGAAATTTAATACACTTGAGGGCAAAAATCGAAAAGCCTCATTTAACCAAACACCTGAAAAAACAAACCGATTTAACTATTTATTGGGCAGAAACCCAGCGTAACGACAGGCTTACCTATTGCAATTCGTTGCCGCCGCCATTTCCGTCTACCACACTCGAGCGAAAATATTATTTTCAAATTTGAATCTGTATTTCACCCCGCAGGTATGGCATGATTGGATGCGTATTGCAGATACGCGAATTTGAATAACCCTAGGATAATTTATACAGCTGGTAAGACTGTATATTAAAAGCAAATAAACCGCATATGCTTGAAATAATCTGTACCAACCTTTCAATAATTTTTTCAGGACAAAATATTAAATTTTAGCAAATTCTTCTGCTAATACATGCAATAAAAACGTATTGTGAAAGCGTCGTAAGAAAAATTATTTTGTGGCTTTGTGATGGTAGCCATTTGGAACTTTTGTGGTGGGTAGAGCGTTGCCAGCAGTACTTTAGTTGCTTTCAAAATGAGACGGCACACAAACTGAATTTATTTTGTATGAGATTTAATAGTGACAACAAATTTTATCAAAGCAACAAAGTATATAGTTTGATTGGTGGTTTTAGCTCTCCCCTGCCAGAGCCACAGTATTCAAGTCCAAGGGGTTCCCCACTCTCTACTGTAAGTTTGTAGATGGTTTATCATCACAATAATTGAGTTACAGCTGACAGGAGCCGAAATCATATATAATAATACATACAGCCAAAGATATACATATCTATGCACCGTGATTCCTCTAATGCGTTTCTTAGAAGTTTAATTTAAAATACATCCACCTTTTTACCTTTTGATGTTCCTCAGCAGACCCAGACAAGAGTGACATTTCTGTTATGATTGGTCACCGTGTGTATTTAAATGTTTTAATGTGAAGTCATGATTAGATTGAAGTTAAGAATATGAAACTTCTTACCGAGAAAGGTTACAAACTTTATTTTGGGGATTTAGTTGGTATTTACGAGTATTCAATTAGGTTTTTTCTGACTGGTAAATAACACATTATTACAGCTATTGGGATTGAGGGAAAATCACCATTTCATCTTTTGTTTCGTAAATTCGAGAGGATTCTTTGGGAGGACTGATGTTACTAATTCAGTCAGGGTCATGTGGATCCTATTCCCTCGTATAGCGGTGTCGTTAGCATAAAGAAGAAGTTCGGTGTACTCGGAAGTGGGAAAATCATTCCCTACACCCAGAAATAATATTTGCGATGCTTTCCTGTGGCTGAATGTTTGCTTTATAAAATTAACGAGCCGAAAAATTTCGAACGAGGAGCTGCCCTTTGTCTGGAAGGCAAATTTTGCCGGAATAATAATGCTATCGGGCATCAGACGGGCCAACATGGGTGAAGGGACTGAACTAAATACCAGTTACGAAGGGAACTATAAAACAGGGTCCGTTATTGCCATACTTTCCGGTGGATGTACGTAGACAATTTACCTACATGTGTTGAGATGGCATTAGTATTTAAAATCTAATACTCACCTCGTACAAGTTTCCTATACTTCTTCCCTAAAATTTTAGAAGGTTCCTTTTTTGGTTCAAAGCAATATTCAAAGCACAATACAAAAATATCGAAATGATTTATCCGTCTTGACAAATGGAAAGTATTTCTTTTCCATGAGGGGGGGATTTTTTTTGCTAAATCCGGTCTCGATGGAGCATTCTGAATACGAACGAACTTTTGACGAAACCTTCATACAAATGTATGAGGGAAGTGGAATGAGGAGTAGGAGTAGGTGAACTGAGCCGAAATCCCCCACTTTAAAGACTTCCGGAGTCGAAAGGAGACAGTTGCAAATCGAGAAGAGCCCAATGAGGTGTCATGGGTCCCCCTCTTAAAAAAAACCTCACGGGCGGAAAAGATCCCGCCCGTTCAAGTCGCCATTCAGGCGAGGCGTCGGATATACCGCACGGACTATTGTCGGGAGGCGTAAAAGGGTGAATGTCGGCGGCGGTATCCACGAACGAGTGGGGAGGAGGCGTCACGAGACGAGAGGTCGCGGGAGAGGGGTGTAAAAGAGAGAGGGTTCAAAAGGGCGGGTAGGGCTGGGGGTGGGCGGAAAAGAAGAATACGCCGGTATCATGGCGTCGTAGTTTGGATATCGGCGCGGCGATTCTCACGGCCTCAGGCGGTAGCGAACAAAGGGATTTTTTTTTAACCCCGCGCAGTCGATCCCCCATGGAGTCCCACAAGAAGGGAGGGGGAAAAAGGAAAATTTCAGGCGCATCCGAGTGTTTTCGGAAGTAATGAGCCGCGAACGGTGCTTTTCTATTCTTAGGAATTCGCAGTCGCTTCTGGAAAATCCACCCGGGCTCCCGAGACCCATTCCCGCGAGCTTCGGGGAGAGTGACGAGTGAGTATTCCCAAACAAATAATTTGTTTTGTTTTCGAACAATTTTCCTCGAATCGAATCAAATGGTGATTGACTTAGTTTGAATTGACTTCAAAATGAAAATAGGTATCTGTATGTGGCCATTTGAAAATTGCGAACATTCAGTTTTGCTGCTGCTACTTGGCAGGTTTACGCTTATCTCGGCTGGTTTAGCTTATCTAATAAGGTTCAGTCATATGAGTTTTGAAATTTTTTTAGTGTCAGCAATAAAAGATGGGACATCAATTGGGCAAAAACTAAGGATAGTTTAGCTGAAGATAAAAATTGAAGGTAACAGCTAGGGAGAAAATCACGGAGGAAGGCCTGGGATGGACTACGAGAAGCAAATAATGGACAATGTCGTTGCGAGGAGGTATAAGGTAATTTAAGGCTTGGAATTAATCAGTTTGAAGAGCTTCTACATAACGAAAATCGGATTTTTAACCCGTAATGAAGAAAGTACTAGAGTATTATAACAAAGATTTTGATTCCTACTCGCCTACTTTTTTCTGGATAACGTACAACTAAAAGAAGTACAAGGTGATAAAATCAAGCAAAGATATCCCCACTAGAAAATATTGTTATTTCCTTATATTCAATCTTTGTCTATAGATTTTCCATTTATTCCATCAGCACTTTATAAAACTAGTCAGTTTCCACAAATATGAAGTGCGTAATCGGTGTTCCGATCCCTTGGCCAAACGCCCAAATGAGTGCTCGTAATACGTTGGGTGGATGGAGATATCTTTCCGAGCTTGCTGTTCATTTTATGACTGTAATACATTATACATAAAATAAAACACCTGCATAAAAAATATATCCCATAATCATACTCATCTTTGCCGTCTGGGGCTAAAGTTTGAATTAAGATCATATTTCATTCTATGATAACATTTAAATAATAACCACATAAGAAAGTTGGTTTGTATTATCTAATATAATTTGTAATTAAAGTGAAAAAAACGTTTTCAATCAAGGATGGAAAACGATTATTCAATGGTAGTTGACGTAAATATGCAGCAGAAGTGGTTTGTGTTCTTGCTGCATGCAAATTAATTCTGAAACTCTAATGCCATTTTGGATCTAGTTTCATGTTTTCGTTACATAGTTTTAGTTAAATAACTTTACTGTTATCGGAAAACACTGTCAATGCATATGGAGGCATCTGATAATATGATAATATTCATAAATCTTTATACACATTTTCTTATCCAAGTGCCTTCCCAGAGGTACTTGATTTCCTCTCTCGTAATTATGGCTTCTGCCAAAGAGTACGAGATGCGATAAAAAGTCATCCCAGGATTGGAAATGTTTACATACAATAGGATAATTACCATCAAGAGCAGTCGAAAGAACGAAGATATAGCATGTTGCATATATTCACCTCTTAAATGTTTCCGCGGGTGAAGATATCAAGGTAACATCTTCGTCAATCTCAAAGCTTTAGCTGAGGAGCCAAAACAAGACATGGGCGAGTTCACAAAAACAAGCTTCCTTTCCGTTAAGTCGAAGAGCCGCTCTCAAAACTTCATCCCTGAGGTTTGAAATGGGTAATCGTTTCAACTCGACTCCCTTCGACGGCAAAAACCTCCTTTATAATAATTTCCCTAGGGGAAAATGGGGAGAAGAAAACTTCAGGTGCCTCATACTGTGCATCGGACAGGGCGTCAAACGGTGACTTCAAAGAGCATAGAATTCGGCTTATATCGGTGTCGTATTTCTCAACATTTATTTTTGTTTTTATTTACGATTAAGTAATCCACATCTTATATATGGTACAAATCAGCTCAACATATACTCGTTTTTTTTCGTCTTTTCCGGTTTTCCGTCTCAATTCATTAAATCTGGATGAACATCGATCTGAAAAGAGGTGTGCCTAACACTTATGTGTAACTGTTAACATATGACGTAAGAGAGTCATTTCTTAAACCTTCGAAGCCGTCTTAATAAACCGTAGCAGTACCCTACCCAGTGCACATGTGGGGACTCATATCACTTGGAAGCCGAAAAAGTGCTCTGTGTGAGATATCAAAATCATGACATCTTGCCATAAAAAATTACGGCGAAAAGATCTCTTGCTGACCTTGATGGCAGCGCAGTGGGCTAAGTGCCTCAACTGCATTAAAACAGATATGGTTGGTTCGATTCCCGCCCATTTGGATTGGCCTTGATGTAGAGCTTGGGAAAGTGTGATTCCCCTAGCTGTTAGATCTTCTTTAATAATCAAATACGAAGACCGAATTAACTGTTACCGTACTATCTGTTAAATTAATAAAGTTTTGTTGATATGGGGTCCAGAAACGAGAAAGTTTTTGTTACGATGCTACGACATGTCACTGCTCATGACTTCATGGCATCCGTTGAACGTTGGGGATTCATCGGTTGTCGGTTTTCTAGGTTTCGATGGTGGCAGTCTTCTGAATGAAATTTCGCAGACTTAGTATTATCTAAACTTGGACCGAAAGAATTCGACTGGTAAGCACCTATTTGATCTCATAAGGAACAAATCCACAGATCTGAGATATTCGTCAATTTTTTTTACTCAATTTTCTCCCAGATTTCCAATGCCCCTTTATGAATAACTTAATTTATGGAACGATTAAAACTAAGAGAGCTGTTTGGTTATCCTCGGATTCAAATGAGGACTATGCAACTCCGGTCACGTACAATAAGGTAAAGCAAAATTAATTTCACATACCTTAGGCCTTAACACCCAGAGCCTGTTCAGTCACTGAGTTATTACTTTCCGTAAATTTTTTCCAAAACTTTTGAAAACATGTCCTGGAATACTGATTTCTATAAATATGTATGAGGTTTTAAATGCAGTTTTAAGTTTTGCCCCTGGTGAGCTATACCCTCACCTTTTCCAACCACCTGCGGATTAATCATTCAACTATGTACATTTTATGCCTATCCGTGCTAACTGTAAGTATCGGGAGACATTACCATTTGGAATTCAACTAGTCATTCTCCACTACACAAGCTTACAAAACTAGCTATTACCGCTATTCTACAGTTCGATAATCTTCATTAGTGTACATTTTAAAGGTACGTTAAATGTTTATTGTATTTTAAATCAAAATGAATCCACGTAAGTTATTCCATTTTTCTTATAATTATCCCGAAGCGTATATAAAACGACTGGGTCTTTTATGACTCCCCTCCACCCATTACTTGGAGACATCCAAAGTTTACTGACTAAATTCGCAACAAAGGCCAGCCACGCGTTGTTTATTTATCTGCCGAAGAACTGGAGCTTTATAGAATCGGGTAAAATTACGAAAGAAATGCTGCAAACCAAGCAGACGATGCAAGGCAATTCAGTTCCAAAAACTTACTAGGCCCTCTGAATTATTTAACAAAAATGTTGTACGCCGAACTATTTACTCCTCGAAACTTCTTAAATTCCATCAATTCCATCGCAATCACGCTCGCGCGTGTTTATGTTCTCCTGCAGACGCGAGCATTAAAAAAAATAACCATGGACATGAGTAAACAATAAAATGCATCGCTCTCAAGAGGGGGAGATTGGCCGTTATTCTGTTTGTTAAAACGGTTTTCTTTCATAATTGCATTAAAAATCACGGCGACAACTCGCCAGCCGCTCCGGACGAGCAATTTTTTTGGGAAATTCTATTTAGTCGCGATGCAGTTTGCAGCGATTTGCAATTTAGATCATCGGTATGCAAAAAGCATGCAGCGGTTCCCGCATCAGTCTTTGGGGTGGAGCTTATAGGAATATTTCTCCCCTCCTTCACTTCCCACCCTGCTCAAAACTCTGGGATGTTTTTTTCCAATCAATTCAATCCTCTTGGGACTTTTTCACGCGACAACACAAGTCGATGATAAACACTACTCTTTTATGATTCGATTAAAATCGCGCGAAAACGATTGTTTTTTTTCTCCCAACCACTTCAATCCCGTAACACTCAATCGACCCATATTTTTCGGTCATCTCTTTCTCTCTCTCTCCCTCTCCGTTTCCCTTTCTCTATTTCCCTCTCGTACGGATTATCATTTCGCAACTGTTTTCAAATCCAGCGTTGCATTTTCCGAAACAGAAATTGGATTTAGAAAATAAACGAAACAGTTCGATAAGGGGTAGAAATTTATTTTGGCAGTGATTTACGCTGGGCAAAGACCCCCAGATATGGACTATATCGGACGAAGAGTTTCACAAGGGGCACGGCATCCTAGCACATGAAGCAATTGAGTGTCACGGTGCAATTAGAAAAGTTATAGATCCCATTTTAGTCCTAGAGCCAGCTATGCTATGGCTTTTAGTAAGTTACTGGGAACTACATTTCTTGCACGCAGGGAATAATCACACCCGCAATCTATTCCGAGACTACGCTAGTCTAGCACTTGGAGAAATCATGCTACGAGAAAGCCATTAAATGCTCGTTCTCCCCTTGTATAATATGCAAGTGTACATTCGCGGTACTATGTGGATTCTTGGATTGAAGAACGCTCCATAAAATAAATTCACAATTTCCTCCATTTCCTGTGTACGGTGTCTTAAAATTCCGCGCCTCATCCACCCGTTGTCTCGCAGAGTGGATGGAGTTGCAGATGAGTCTGCATCCCTACCTCTATCGTGATTCGTGGGGAGACGGTTCCCTGATGCCCCCTAAGAATTTCAGAAGAGGCATGGAGGAGGTCAACCCCAACCCTTCCGACGGCGGCAGAAAGTGGCGCCACCATTCGTTTGAGCGGCACTCACTTTAAAATGACTCCTCCCCTCCCCGATCCTCGAAAACGGTCTGTCGTTTGTGGCGAGATTAAAGGGGTCTCACGTCAATCAAATCGAAACCGACGCTCGGACTAGTCGGGCCGACGCTGGCGGTTCAGTTGCTTGCAGGAGCGGGTCACCATTTCTTAAGACCACGGGACGGCGGGATCGAGGCGGTGAGATGGAACTTGAAGCCACAACACAGTTCCGCATGGGACCTTATATTTTATGCGAGAGGTCGAGATTTGGCATGAAAATCAGAGGTGGTAACATTCAATGCTACTCCAATTGAGGGTTTAACAAAACTTCGGAGTAAAACAATCTAATCCCTGCCGATAGAACTTTTCTTAATAGAAATAAGAAATATGAACAAGATTAGCGTTTTCAACGAGTTTCTTTATGGAATACTTTCACTCGCATATTCTAACCTGACAAGAAGGCTGAATTTTGGATTAGCTTCTTGAAAACTGGGGTAGAAAATTTTAAACAGAAAAAGTAGGTGCATAAAAGAGGAATATTCATTAACCATTTGTTAAAGACTGAACAAATCAATCATGACATTAAATTGCAAAGTATCTATGTAAAATGTAACAGTTTGTCCTCATAAACAACAGACAAACGGTACAATGATGTTTTCTTCACTAAATGTTTGGAAGGGTGATTTTTAACCTCTGTTCAGTACATCCCTCACACTAGCATCTTGGAAGTATTGCGCAGGTGTTTAAAACGGGAATCCCTAATTTCTTAGAAAGTTGCTATTACAATTACATATGACAAAAGAGTTACGAGATATATTCATCAGTCAGTGGGAAATTAAAGGTAAAAATTATGATGGGAGTATGGCTTAAAAAAGTACATGGTATCTTATATGCTTCATCGTAAGGGCATGAATAGTCTCTACTGATTGCTAAATTAAAATTTTTTTTCTGTTGCGCTATGGAAAAGATAGATGCTTCTTTTAATGCATAAATATTTATGTTAAAATAGGCTAATATGATGAATGGAGAAAATTTTATCTTCGGAAGATTGGGATAGGTAGTATTTTCTATGCTTGTAAAACTATGCGAATTATTTTCGTGATGATTCTATTAAGAAATCTGTGAAATATACCAAGTTTGTTATACATTATGTTTATTCGGTAAGGAACAATTACATTTATGAGTTGGCCAGTTAATGTTTAAAAAGTTTATTGAAGTTCTTTTTTTCTCTAAATGACTAATAATTAAAATTGGAATCGCGAGTTCTTTCCTAACATTTCTCTCAGAAATCAAAATAAGTATAATTAATGTGAACCATTTGAAGTATGTACTCTATGAAATTTGTGGGAAGTCATTCTACTTCATGCGATCCTTTCTATGCCAACACTCAAGGAGTTTTAATTAAATATCTTATAAAACTCTGCTTGAGTTAATAAATATTGAATAATATTTCATCTTTCAGTATGAACGTTCATATCCACAATTCAGCGGCATAATGTCTCTGGTATTTAGTTTTATGTAAAAGAAAAATATGAATGGAATATTTGTCATCCAGCCATAGTTATATCAGGTGCTAATTAATACTTTCAGATTCAGTATTTTATAATTTAAAAATTTAAGTTTCGCATAATTATTGGTTCCGAAGGAAGTCGTCACACTATAACTAAACAAATCGACAGAATGACACATGAGCGGGAAGTATCTTAACCTTTAACCCTGTGCACTGATTTGTCGAGCATTGACCCTAATAAAGTGCCCCCGCCTTCGTCGAATGTCTTTTTTATAAGTACGATCTCCTCGTGATTCCCTAGTGATACAGGAGCCGACGTGCGCAGCATAAGCAATGCCGAAGAGTAGTCGCATTCCAAGAATTTCGAAAATCCACGCCACTGTATAGAGACCTAACGTAAACGCTTAAAACTTCGGTTTCGGAGCTAATGTCGTTATGGAAACGCCTACCCCTGTATTTATTGCGACAAAACTTCCCCCCGGACCCACCCATTCCACCCCCAGGACCCACCCTCCGAAACTCCGTGCCCCGGAGCGACTCCGGG
The DNA here is from genome assembly GCA_037158775.1 of Hetaerina titia. Classification (NCBI taxonomy): domain Eukaryota; kingdom Metazoa; phylum Arthropoda; class Insecta; order Odonata; family Calopterygidae; genus Hetaerina; species Hetaerina titia. Next base: position 102,795,576 of record CM073773.1, on the reverse strand, counting down.
GTCCGTGGGGGAAGGAGGGGGGGGAGAGTGAAGGTTGGACATGTGGGATGGAGGCAAGGAGGAATGGAAGAGAGAGAGAGAGGGCGGAGGGGTCGGGGCATTGGCAGTAGGTGTGCGGGGAGGGGGTGTGGCAGCGGGAACTCAAAAGCAATATGGACCCCGCCATGAATGCGAAAGTAAATTGGCCCGGGGAAACTCAAAACTGAATAATATTTACCAGAAGGGGATGCGAGCTGTTGGCCGGGTGGGCGACAAGAATTGCAGGGTGGGGGAGACATGTCGGCAGGTCGTCGGGGTGGAATCGTAACGAAATCGCGATGGGGCTAATCGATGTCGGTAAACCACCCGCAGCTTGTGGTTCACCGGAGGCTTTGATGATGTGTGCTGAGATTTGTGGAGTGCTCGGGGCGAAATCCACCTCTTTATCCCTCCGCCTCCCTTTCCTTCCATTGATTTCGTCATGTTGACTTTGCAGCATGATGAATTCGCGAAATTTACGCAATTCACTTGGGCGAGTGTGGATGAAAATAATTTTTACACCGCAGCATTCTATCAGTTCGTAAAACATTGTCTTGAGTTTGATTATTCGCGCCTTAAATATTGATGGGACCACGAAACCAGTCGATTCCTGAAAATGAATGTCCGAGTTTGTTTCCGAAGCGAAGCAATCGAAGTAGATTTAAATGGAAGAGTCCTCAGGAGCAGTCATTTCTCAAACTATTTGTAGGAAGTACCGTCGCGATTCCATACCATGAGGCTATGATCTGACAAATCAAATAGATTGATAACAGTGGTAATAATTATTATTATGAACAAAATAAATATATTAATTGACCGAATTTCTAAAGTACCTATGTGACTTTGGTGTCGAAATATTTTCTTTGGAGTTTTAATTCATTATCTTTACTTTCAAGACTGTACATTTGTTTATCAAATAAGCTTAAGAGTCCTCGTATCTAGGAGACAAACTGCGGAAATTCGATTTGTAAAATTGACCTTTGCATAGATTTTCAATAGCTTATATCCAAATTCTGTATGTAACCTTTCTATCTGTGTTCTAGCGGAAATTAGTCCTTCATCGGTAATCAATTGATATCAACTCTACTAAGTGGTTTCTAATTTATACTTATAGTGAGTGGTAAAAAAACATAAACTATCGGTAGGGGAGTAAGTTTATATTGTATTAAGTATATATGTCAGATGAAAACATTTTAAGATACTTTTCGCGTCCAAGTATCACATTTGCACCTAAACAAGGTGCAAAAGTTCTGAGTTTTGGAACTCGGTTGACGCGAAGACCATTGCATCATAAAGTGCGTCACTCACAGATAACTGGAAACAGTACACAAACCCGTAGTTTGCCTGAACTGCAGCATGGATGCTGAGCCTTTTTGGAGGGTTCTGCTTCGCCAAAACAATTTCTAAAAATAACACCGAAGAACAATACGCATACTCGTGCCAAGTTATATAAATGACTGTTATGGTCCTCAAAATGAATTTATCCCTATCCGTTAGAATTCCATGGAGGATACTTTAAACAAACAGACTTACGGAAAAGCAACTGACGGAATGGCAACGGGCACTCATCCGAGAATGACGGGCCGCACCGGCCGGCGACCGGGGAGCCCCGCATAGTGGCGGGCACGTGCTCCCCGCAGGGGTAAGCGGGTCTCCACCGAGACAAGCAATGCAATCATCTGTGAGGCTCTTTCTTTCGTGTGATCGCAACAATATTGTCACCGGGTGGCAGGAATGAGGTCTCGACGGCCAGAAAGTAATAACTTGCGAGAGGCGCACTGACGTCGGACGTGACACGGGGAAAACTCGTTCGGAATAGCTAAGCTGTTGCACTAATGTGGCTTCGTTGGGACGAATATGGGGAAACTGTACGAATTAAATATTAATGGCGATCCTACTTAGTGTTAAATGGATGCCGTCTTTAATGTTCCTCGAGTATTTGGGAACCTGAACATTGATAATTATTTTATTAATCAAACTAATCACGAAAGAAAGTTACCTGAAGTAGTAAATAAGTATGGTAATGGTAATGTTACACAGTTCGTGAAGAACCTAGAATGAGAGATTGTGAGGATACAAAGATTACATGTATGACTTATAATACTGGTTTAAAAAAATACTTTAACATTGCCGACGCAGTGGGAATAATTTTTATACTTTTTTCTGGATATTTTCTCATGCACAAATCATGAGTAGCAAATGTTTGAAAAAGTCCATTCAAGCTATCCATAAATCTAAAGGACTCTTAATTTTGTTCGAATTTCATGATCAAATCTCAAATTTAATCAATGGACCTGGCCTAATATTCACTGTGGCCACCAGTGGCCTATGCCGCATAGTATGTTGATTTGGGGGCCATTTTCAACTTCAAAAACCGAGTCGGAAGGGCCTTTCGAGACGGCGACGGTTCTTTTCGAGAGCTAAGTTCGTAATTTGGTGCGTTGAGGGGCCCCAAAACGGCGACCCCTCTCACTTCACGTCGTCAGTCAGTGAATCAGAAAAATAGCGGAGGAGGCGGACGAAGGAGGAAGTCAAGAGACTGAAGGGACGTCGAGAGAGATTTAAGGAGGGCCATAGCCTCTCCTCGACTTCCTCGGAAGTAAGTCACCGTAGGATTTCAAGAAGTCCGTCTAGCATTAAATAAATAACAAGGCAGAAGAAAGGTAGCCAGGATGAAATAATGGCTATGGTAATGAGGGAGTTTTTCTTTCAAACAGTAATGAAATAAGTGAAAATCCTATGTGGAGAGAAGAAAAAGTAAGTGCGCACACATAACAAACGCGGTAACTGACTGAGAAATCCTGTATTTTTTCCAAATTGTGTTGTTTTAACCTATTGTTTTCAGTAAATGTAACGGGAAAGTAGCGAAAAATGCCGTTGTAAATGATAACGTAGAGGAAAACGGACGAATCCCTACGAAAAATCACACAGATGAAAAAAACAAATGGATCAAATGGATATTGAAATATTGAGTACTTCAAGACCACAAAACGAGGATAATCAGAAGAGAATACCTACGAGAGTAACATTTTGTAGCAACTCTTAAACATAGGAAGTTATGAAAGGAATTATAAAATTTATAAAAATAATCACAATGGAAAAGGAGCAAGAATGGTTTTGGATTGAGGTATGGACTCCAGCCACCAATCACTGTATTGAAAATCATTCGATGATGCCGATCAAAGGAATGAAAGTCCAAGGGATCGAGGTGTCGAATTTCTCCACCAGAAGAAAGAAAACCTCTCACACGTGGCATCGACTGTAGAAGTGATCCATTCACACGCCATCACACCTTCCACATATAAACGAGCCGGATTGAGGCAAACGTCTGAAAGCGAGGCGAATTAACTAATCCCTGCGTGATGCGGAGGAAAGGCAATTTTCCACGGCATAGATTTAGGGTGCGGTTTCTTTCCGGGCCAATCGGATATTCGGATCGCGATGGAAGCCACTCCTCACGGTCTTCCCGGGGGACAGCGGTTGAAATGAACGGAGAAAGAGAACCTTCTCTTGTCACACGTGAGCATGCAGTAAGAGGCTAACCAAAAAATATACACGTACGCGATGAAGACATTTGAACGCACGCACACGAGTGATATATCATCGTTCCCGTATTCACAGAAACAATAATGAGACACATTCAGGAATTAATATAAAAAACCAAATTTCTAGCTATTGCACACGTAAGATTCGTAGGATCTTATAGGAAATGCCACGGGAACTAAAGAGTTGCGAGCACATGTGAGTAATATTGTCTGACTCAAGTGTTGTTCTGTTTGAGAGAAGAACATTTGTACTTGGACTGGAGTAAGGAAATTCAGCTCAGCTTTAACCCGATTTTGTTCGAAGCGGAAAACTTAAATAGGACGGCGCTCACATCAATCGATACACTCAGGACTCGTGGTCTTTGTCTATGTGGCAAACCTTGGGAGCAAACCGCAGAGAGCTATGAAAAGATTTCAGTTGAGGATAGTTCTCATTTACGAAGTAATTGGGCAGTTCAAGAATAGCATCGGAATTAGTTGAATATGAATGGATTAAGTAGAGGATGTTAGAGAACCGGGTAACGCATTAGGTAGCCTAATGAGCATGGTGTTCAGATACAAAAGGGAGGCCCTGAGTGGCGCCATAGGACACAGACAAAATAACCGCGAATATATATTCTGGATTAAGTTTTTATGGGAAACCGCAAGTGGCTTGGAGAAAAAATCCGCTTCCTTTAACACTAAATTTTTTTAATGTCATACGCATTAAGATTAGTCCATGAGCTTAACTCTCGTCTATCAATACCAACATGTTGTTTGAGCAGAAAGATTACAAAACATGAGCTTGATATCTTCATTTCAATACATCAGTTTGAAGTTTGACTGCTGTAAAGTAACTATATTAAGACAAATGTTTACAGTTTTTCTCATTATACTAACGTCGTTTTTTTCTCATTACTTTTTTGTAATCGTCCGTGGATCGTCGTTTTTTTCTCATTACTTTTTTGTTATCGTACGTGGAATTAGCTTAAATTAAATAAAAAAATATCGTTATCTTGTATTGCCTTCAATTGCATTCTAAGAACGATGTATTTACAATTATTATTTTGGGTTAATACTGAAATAGATAACAATGCAATACGTAGTTGATTATGTTCTAGTTCAATAATAGGTACCTTAAGAATGACCAATGAATTGATGACAATAGTTCACCCATAAGGTGAGACAGTTCTAACATTTGGTAGAATGACTTCTAATGAAACTAAGTTACGATCCCATGGAGTGACGGAAGAATAGCTATGACGGTAGATATGAAAAATATTAACTAAAAGATTGTGAATTATTAATCTTTCAGTATATTCAAAACAGCAAACGTGTACCTGTAACTCAAAATGATAACATTAGTCAGTAGTTAGCTTTACACTGAAAGCAAACAACCATAAAAGATGGTATCAATGAACAGCTTAAAGTTCAATACGTTTACATATAACCAGGGTAAATTTGAATAGACCTCTGTTTTAATGACAAATAACCGGAAATTCCTATTTTTCCACATATTTCTATTGATGGGTTACTGAAAATTCATACATTAGTGCCGTTGGAGACAAAATGCTGACCCGGACCTGGGAAAAATAATTTTAAAACAACACTGAGGACTTTTTTACGGAGATCAGTTACACTGAGGTAGGTAATGAATTACTGAGGGAAGTAAATGGTCGATGCAATTCATGTCAATAAAAATTTCTCAACCTTCCATAAACTAAGCATAATATAATTCTTACGGCAAAATCATAAAGAAAATACTAATAACATTTATGATAAAACATCATAGATATAAATTCACCACTTTATTCTGCCTCATAGTGCTTTATCTCCGAATATTATTACATCAAAATGTGTATTTTGGAAGAAGATTAGTGTTAATGGAAAAAACGGATAATTGGATATAGAAATTATTATTTTACGACCCTCAATTTAATTGTAGTATGCCAACGGATGGAGGGAGAGCAGGCTTAATAAATACATAAAGGTATTAAATGATAATTTTGAATTCAAAATCTTCATGATATGAAACGCAAATACTCATATATCGGACCGAATTGCTTGCAACGGTGGACAACGATTTCTCTTCTGACCTGCACCACGCATTGACGTTTGGCTTTGGTGAATCATTCTGTCCTGATATTTGTGCGCGGTGCAAAAAGATCAGGCAGGGTCCTACAAATTCACTTAGGTGTTCCACCTGTGTACACTTGTTTGCGACCTGAGATCAGCGTTGACAACATACCCGTGAATTTGTTATCAATCCTTTCCTTCGATATTATTTTTATTACAACATGTGATTATCATCTCTCCTTTACCAACGCATTTCCTTTTTCGGAGGCCTCACCGCCCCGCGCATAGCAGCATGGACGTATGCAACGCTCATTCAGACGAAAATGAGGTAAACCTGAAATCACTTCTTAGTGAACAATTAAATTGGGAAGATTGCTATAGAATATTCCATGGCATAATTGAATGGATAATAAAAGAATGCCTTGAAAGGGAAATAAAATATTTGAAAGGTACCTCTATCACCTTATTACTATTGAGTAAAAAGTATTATTAACTACTAATAACTAATCCCGGTCAAGTGGAATGATTTTTAACCTATAAAATCGTTGCATTGTAATGCACATTTAGCGGATGACTCCGTTAAAAGTTACTGTCGCGGCATCTCCCGCAGTTTGTTGAAATTTATTTTAAACTATATTTCTGAAAAAAAGTATCTGTGCTACCCGCGCAGAAAAAATTGTCTTCACCTCGACCCTCACCATCACCTCAATTCAATCTAAATATCCTTGCATTTCTTGAAAATTTAAACAAACATAAATCACAATTTTTATAGCAATAGCTAACCAAATGAAAATATTTGCGACTGTTTTTTTAAATGGTGAAAGCTAATGAAAGGCTAGATATTTTGCGCGTTTGAAAACCTAAAAATCTGTTTTTATTGCCACACCTAACACCACCCAGATCTCCTTCTTAGGAAAACAGTTTTCACGAAAAGTCAACATTTTCCTTTGACACTATAATTTAACTTATTCCTATTGGAGAAATTCTCACGAAATGAACTTTTAATGCTGTGAAATAATACTTTTCAAATCGAAAATCACGAACACTTTAAGGACTCGACGCTTACCGAGCACAATGAGGTTCATTTGGCACAATTTAAAAAAAAATTATTTGGCGCATGCTAAGGTCACAGTTGAGTTGAATGTCACGGTGTTTGACATTTTGTTAATGAGTGAAAAAATTTCCAGCCAGGAAATGACAACCACGTTTATCGAAATGAGTGAGAGAAAAAACTGGAAATGTTCGGAATGTATTAAAACATTCGCTTGGCAATTAAGAACCCCACGAAATTATGCGTTGTCGCGGTCGATAGGGCACAGCAAATAAATGAATAGTTAGGCGTCATTAACGTCCCTCTCTGCGACATAATGGGCATTTAAAACGGTAATTTCTTCAATTACTTCTGTGCATTCCTTCGTGAGGCTTCTCCTACAAAGGCACGGAGATAAGTAAGCACTTGTCATATGTTTTCAATAGACCCGCAAAAAGTTCTTGATTTTTCTAAATCAATATTTTAACGCAGTCGTAGACTAATACTTATAGTGATTGCGCTTTCTTAACCGCTTTTACTACTTCCTTTTTGTGTTAAAAACGTAATACCGTAAAAACAAAATATGTATTTCGTAGAAACTATAATTTCTCTTTCATTTTCTGTCTGTGAATGTTATGAGTCAAATTTTACGCATTCATTTTATAATTAATAATAAAAAGAATGTTTTCAAATAATAATATGCATAATTATATAAAAATAATAAAATGGGGCCAAACATCTTCATTACATTTAATATACATGTGCCCGCTGTGTTGTACATTAGAATAAATGACGCGCAGTCAATTCCCGCACTTTGTTCACTCCTGAAACAAAATCTCCTTCTCGGTCGATGCTTTCTTCTCTTCTATCTCTTTGTTTTAACCGGCCTCTTGGTAGAACTCCGTCTTCTCTACCCATAAAAAAATGACTCGCGGAATCCTATTGCCCACATTAGTGCTTGACCACGCATCCGAGTCTAAGCGCACCGGAAGAGATACGGCTGCCTACCGTGTCAAAGCCCTTTCGCCCCACCGGCGACCATGAAGGAATCCTCCCATGCACCTCAAAGATGAGCATAAAAGTTACCGGCAGCATTCACAATAAATTCTAATGCGTGTTGACGAATTTTCCGAGTTGAGAAATTGTCTCGCACTGAGTAACGAGCGACTGAATAAGGTGTGCCGGTTGACTTTTGTTCATTGCGTCGATAATAGAAAGTACTAACGATTAGAAATAGCGGTTTTCTTAACTTTCCGGCCCAAATGTGACTCTCGGAATTCTGGTTCCATTAAAAAATCAGTCATTAACAACCATAAAGTTGTATGCTATCTCTTTTGCTTGGCGGTTACGGTGTCTGAATTGGATGCGACAAGGCATGCAAACCAACAGAGAAACCGGCGTAAATCAACAGGAAATTTACCTCTTTGTAAAAATTTCGTTTAACATATATCTTCAGTTGGTCAGAAATAAATTCGATGACTTGGTTTCAGTAAATGAATAGCCATTAGTAAAATAAATGCGTTCTTTAAACTTGCTCGTACGAATAAGCAATCGGATATATTCTGCTTACTTTTGGATAGGAAAAGATAATAGTTCTGTAGGCATGCAAGTTACGTCATTTTACCGTAAATAACTTACATGAGCCAATGCCTAATTTTAAATATAGTCACCAGTTGCTGAGAATATGGTGAAAATTCAAAGAGAAAGGGTTCATTCTGTTACTAAGTGCTCCTGAGTTGAGGATTTTGCGGCTAATAGTGCCTTCGTGAAACCACTCAAACTTGTGTTCTTCGGTCGAATCATCGTTTCAGGCTTTGAAAAGGGAAATAAGCCTAACATTTGAATTAACGAATTTCTCTCAAAGAAAGCAAGAACCGAAATTTGTTAGATCTTTGAATCCACCAATTAAGCCTGCAAACCAATTAGGACAGGGGAAGACAAGATTATAAGTAAAATATTCCCATCATTACAATTATAACCATCATTATACGATAAAACACCAATATATGAATATAGAAAGTAGCAACTGTAATTATTAAAGTCAATGAAAGAAAAATGTTTAGTATGCAATCATAAAAGATATTTTTACCGTGACAAGAAAACTATTTTGCCTTTCTATGTTATTTTGTCACCAAATAAGTCGTTTAAAGTTGATCAAAATTGTCTTCAAATCTTGTAGTTTAAAGAGGAAATTATTTGGAAAAAGTCATCTACGCTGATTTTTAGGAATTTTGTTAATCGAATTAATACCCGTAACAACGTGATTATTTCTTTCCAAAATTACTCATTAGACAACATTTGAAAGCGAATAAAACAGCTAAGCAACAAAAAAATAATGAAGCCTAGTTTTCCTGGTCCTACAACTTCATTTATAGATAGAAGAATGATTTCAAGAAAAATCAAGAGCTTGCTTGCTTGGGAGAGCTTATTTTAAAAAATATAACTATGAACGTTTCCCTCAAGAAAAGCGTAGTTTTACTATTCGTCCAATATTAATTAGACAGTCAAATTATAAAAGAGTCAAGCCGAGTTTTTAAGGAAAGGATTGTATGGTTTCCCTTGGGTATCTGTTTAAATATCTTAGTATTCTAAAATTTCGTTAAAGCCTTTCTATAAAGCTTGATTTTTTAATATCAGGCTGAAATTCATGAATGAGATTCGAAGAATAAAAATCGATCTCTACATATGAACAATGAGATATTCTAACACAAGGATTTATTATCCAACAAATAGGAAGTAAATACAAATGTTTCTTGATTGCAATTATTGGGATGGTGGTTTTATCAAAATCGCGAAATTTTTCAGGGCAAAATATCATCTATCAGGGGTGGAGTACATTTTCTCACTTTTCTCACAGTCTGTGTCGAAATACCGAGGGATATTAAAATTCCTTGGCATAACAAATCAGATCAAATCCATGTTCTTAATGAATAAAAAAAAGAACGTATGATCGAGAGTGAATTTAATTTTACCATGAAATTGTAATATTTAATTTGGTGGAAATTTTTTCCTATTTTTTTAGTATTTATTTACGTTTCCATTCCCCAGAATCAAGAATGAATATTGTAGACTGAGTATTTCTAAAAATCTTAACCTCGCTGTCTGTCTTCGTACCGGAAGGGACATCAATCTCGGTATACGTAGGCAGTTCAATAAGTAATCGCGTAGTAAACAAGCAAAAAGAACAGGTAATCACCTATCCCGTTATCCCAACCATTCAATAGATTATCCGTAGCATATTAGCAATATTAAAACTCATTAAAGCAATTTTACTAACAGATATTTTAATTTTTTCAGAGAATACTTTCTTGATAAGAATAACGCCATGGGGAGCATCGAAGTTGGAAATAATTCCTCGCGAGTGGTGATACCCTTATCCTTCCTCGAGAGATGCAGAGAGACCGGTTACACAAACACTTTGCACGGGCAATCATCCGGCGGCGGAGCGGAGGTACCCTTCGTTGCGGTGATTAGTCCTGCCTCCGCTCACGCGTCCCCGCCTAGCGTCGGGTGCTTCCAAGCCATTAATTTTCACGGGTGGGCGTAACATATTTACGGTATATAAAAGGTTTCGGCGGTGCCGCTGGCGTCTTTGATATCCCTGGGCGGCGGGCGAGCGAGCGAGGCGAGGCCCACCGCCTCCCCGGCCGTGGTTGCGGCCGCCGACTCGGAGCGCCGAGATTTCCAAGGCGACGCCTGGGAGGTGCGTGGGTGGGTTGCCGTGGGCTCCCCCGCCCTCGTCTATAGAATGCGATACGCGATACGTTCGCACCCGATATCCCGCACGCACCCATACAAATTCGAGGGGGTGAATGGTGGGCGGTCTGCCCGCATGTGTGTAACGAAGAGGAGTGCATGAGCGGGGCGGTGAGTAGCCCGGCGAGCGGGTGAGGACGACGGCGTTGGGTGGCTTGCGGGTAGCCACTCTCGCTGTAATTCAGAACATTGATATCGCCGGCTCGGTAAATAACCACCCATCACCTTCAAAATGCTCTACACCCTCCCCAAATATTTTCGCCCTCCTCCTGGGACACACGTAAGTGGGTATTTATTTTTGGTACAGGCAATCCTGCAAAATGTACTGCATTAACTCTTGTGCATATGATGACCATTTTGAGGATAATGTTCTGCGTACTCAATTTCTAATTTTTTTCTTGTCCAAAAAAATTCATACAAAGCATTATCAATGTGCCATCAGTTAGAATGAATGCGTAAGACACATTTGAGTATATAGGTGCATATGTCATCAGCATGATAAATGAAAGTTCTACTGTGTGTCAGTTTCGTTGGCTCAATACGTTGCAGAAACAACTCGATATATTTTCCAAAAGAGACTCGCTCGTATCCTTAGCTTCTAAACTATTTGCGGTAGCATAAATTTTAGCCCTGGATCAAGACGAATATGTGCCTTTCCTCGTGAAATTGAGTCCCGATTCAGCCAAAGTCTTTGCATATTTATACTTCATTGTGCCATCCCATCTTCTAAAAGCTTACCAAAATAATGGAAAGGAAACGTATTAGTTTAAAACTGCCTATCCATTCATTTTTTATAGAGTAAACTGAACCTGCGAAGCATGCTCGACACATTGACACCTTGGAAAAGGGGTACTTATGAACTCGAAGCCTGAGCTATTAACTAATCGCATTTACTTCCAGTAGCAACGTGACGTTAGACATCTAGTATTTATTCTGACGCTTGCTTCATTATAATGACGCTCCCGAATTTAATAACCACCTTCATTCCACGCAGACGCCACTATAAGTATATACGTTGCAAGATCTACATGAAAACAGTAAATGTAATCGACTTTATAGTGTTATGGATGAATTTTTAGCATAAGTCTTCAGAGAGGTAATTTATAATGAAATAATTCGTATTAATAAAACTAGTTCTCATTCGGTTCAACGTGTTTCAAAAGGCACGCTGCTTTGCTGAGCCAATTCGGTACCTCGTATGCTGAGAGTGGGAATGAGGGCGTTGGCAGGTGGTTTAATAATACTAGCCATTTGTCAAATTTTATTTTCATCAATGAAATTAATCAATCAAATCCTAATTATAATGGATATTTGTAGCAAACCTAATGATTCCCTCATCTATGACCGCCCAACATATTAGCGTTATACTGAAGTTTGGTTAAACGTGTACATAACTTGTAATAATGAATGCATTTTAATTTTCTTTCACTCACCAATGTTTAATAGTTTAGTCAAATAAAGCGTTCTGATTTCAATCGCGTGGGTTTTATCATTGATTTGTTTGTTTGACACTTTTATCAACTCTGCCTCTCTCTTATGACCTTCATACTCGTACATTGAGAAGTCCATTGCGTTACGAAATTTCTTTTCCGTGAACGTGAAACAAACACTAACATAAACAGGGACGGACAATGCTAATGAAACAATATAAATGAAACTTTAAATATATTAAATAAAACGAAAAAATTAGTAATGGCTTTGAAATGACGCAGTCTTGAAAATATTGCGAACTGCACTCAAATTTAAATGCAACTTGAAAGACTTATACAAAGTAATCGGACGTTGCTCATTCACCACTATACCTCTCGCAATATATAACACTTAAATAAAATTATTTTTGGAATTGGAATGGGTTTCTTCTAAGAATTAAAATGATATTATGGCACACCTTTGAAGTCGAAAATATTGGATTTTCCACTTAAAAAAGATAGGCAGATTTCTTGCATATATATACTCTTTGAGCTGTCGAAAAACGAAGGCCAAATTTGCTTGGACTACAGCTATTAAATTAGATAGTTGCCAACTGTTGATCAGCAAATATATCTTTATTTATACGTAAAAGCGAAAGTCGGCATGAAATAGCCATTAGCCATAGTATTTTAATACATGACAAACCTACAACTATTTTGCGATCACTCGTCATGCTCTCGACATTACAAGTTACTTGTAAATTGAAAAAAACTCAATTGGTGTTAAGTTGAAATCAAAAATCTTTCTTCTCCCCTTTCGACTTCTGTTGATTTCCTTTTAGTCTTAGTTTACGGAAAAGAGAGCTGCTTTAAACTGTGAACGTAACTGATAATCCTTTGAGCCCCAGGTTACAATGCTCTGTAGCAAAATACTATACTTGCTTAGAATGGGAAACAATTAGTCTTTCGGAAAATATGAATGCGACATAGATTCTAGGCGCCGTCCTCGCTGGCGTAGCGGTCCGGTTTTTCGAGGGCTTCTCCGGCTAACCTACCTCCAACAGCTGTCCCGGAAAGCCCCCGCTCAGCCACCTAGAAGCAGCCGCCGTGTGCCGCCGCGGGCGACCGCCCGTGATAATTCTTTCTCACATCGTTCTTATCATCCAGTTGACGCGGCCTGCAAACGCCTTTTAAGACAGCAATCCCGAATTCTATAACACTGTCATCCTATAAAGCTTTTATTAACAGCTTCGATCGTTTTCATTCCAGTAAACCTGCACAAAAATTTGCGAGTGGTCCTAGATCGGTTCAAAAGTTTTGCAATGCATTTTCAACTTTCTATCTGATGACAAGTATACTAGTGTTTCCTTAATGCAGTTAGTACGTTAAATGACTTACCTGCGTAGGTAATACTTTGTTTATTATATTTTTTCTGTACACACTACATTTCACATAGCGTGGAAATTAAATGCATGGCGCGTAATAAATTTTAATCTAAAAATAGACTTGAGGGTGAAACCAAAATTTGTCATTCCGCATATCTAAGGAATCAACTTTCTCTTAACATGTTTATTTCTTCTGCCAAGCGGGGATGGATCTCCAAAGTTATGAAACCAGAGTCCTAACATGTTAAGCCGCTATCAGAATCAAGTGCCTTTAGTAGTTTACGCTGGTCTTTACATGGTCTATAAGTATTTTTTTACATACTTTTTAATGATTTAACGGTAGTTTGCATTACCGATCATTTTGCGGTTATCCCAGAACCTTAGTTTTTTTAAATATCACTATTTAAAACAAACATGAAATACACGTTGAAGAACTATCTTTGATTAGTTATTACTTATCGATTTGCGACCATAAGTAGGATTGAATAATGGTCGAAGAGAATTATGTTGGAAGACTAAGTTATAGCAAGTAAGCCATTGAAGTTTTTTCAGCGAAGTTAATTCATTTATCGACTCACATGATGACGCCTATAATTCATCTTTCAATTTTCTAATTTATTTTTAATTTGTAGAAAGAATAAAATAAATGACATGTAAAGCAATCAAGGTATTTGAATAAATATCCAGCATACGGATGTATTAAATGCTCGTGATAGGAATCAAGTGAGATAATTACTTTGCGCTATAAACTTACTTAAATTGTAGAATTGATCTTTGAGTGAAATGTTTTAGGATTACGTCGCATTTTTGAGTGACAATATAATTGATTAATCATCCTAAGAGGTTGATCGTTGGTCACATTGAAAAATACGGTTGAATATAATCTCATTAAATATTGGTCAACTATTTTAGATTTGCAATCTTGGTACAGATACTCTGCTGATATTTTGGAACTTATTCAGGGTCTGTTCTTAAACTACTTTATATGATTGAAAATACTAGTCCTGAATGATAAATATCTGCTACTCTTATTACTACTTCATACGAAAACATTATCGAAAACGATTGAGCTAATCTCATAAACACGAGTCGAATCGAATGAAAAGACAAGCATAGACGATAATATTAGGTAAAATATCACTAGTAATTTTATTTCCAAACAGACAGTATGTACTGGCGAAAATTGATGGCTATAAGTATGTAGATTTGTATTCTACCAGAGATGAGCCGGTGTCGAGACTTAAGTGTTTGATAGGAAAATCCCCGAAAGGACATACGATGTTTGCGAATGATCGGATTTTAACCATCATGGATAGGCAATGCAAGTAAAAATTACACGATAGTGTTACTAGCAGTACACATTTAAAAATTCTAAGAATTACAGATCAGTAAATATTTGAAGTAGGACAAATATACTATTACTGGCAAACTCTTTGTAAACAGAAAACGATAGTAAGTTAGTGCACAAAAAATCTAAGAAATAACAATGCATCCATTATGTTTTGGAAAGTTATACATAGCATATTCTAAACATTGCATAACTATTTTTTAAGCGCAAAATGACAAACTGTGCTGTATTTTTGGATTAATGAACTGTGGCTGTCACTGTGAAATAGCAATTCAAAACTATATTCCTCCTGGTCAATAGAGGGTGGTAGAATCGTGCGACGATAAAATGATTCAGTAAATAAAAATGTTTGGGATGAAGACTACTAAAATTTTGAACTTTTTTACGCGTATTTCTTCATTTTTCATCGCTTTTACATCCTTCAGACATCGGTAAATGTCTGCATCTATGTGTTTTTTCTTATGAAAAAACAGAAAATGTAATTCACAATTCTTGCCATAGTAAGATTTGTGAATACAGACTCTTAAATTAAATATCAATTTTTATATTAAGCATTTAAAATTAAAGGCAAAATAGCACAATCGACTGAAATTAGAAGGGCGGGTTTAAACAGCAATAAAATACACGCAAGCTTGAACAAGTTAAGGTGACATGTCATTACGAATATCAACAGTCAAAACATCGTTAATCCTACCGCAGATAATTCTGCATCCAAGAGATACATTTGATATTGCAGCGGAAATAAAAATAATAAGTGCACCGAGAGTGCTTTTTCGCTGACATAAAGGGGGCCCGACGACGGTCGTTGAAATCACCGCCGTCAACGTGAGGGGAGTCGCCGCCATCACCGATAGGTCATGAATGAGAAGAGAGTTGCCATCACGTGCGACACACTCACCTGGGACACGGTGAAGTTGAGGGTCGGCAGCGCGAAGAGGGGCGTAGGCATGCCGAGGCCTCCGGGGCCCGCCCCACCCCCGAGCAGACCCCCGGCCATCCCCACGGCCCCCAGCGGGGAGTGGTGCGGCGGGTGGTGATGAGGGTGGTGGTGCGGTGGCGGGGGTAGGGCCGGCGGGGGTGGCGGCGGTGGTGGCGGCGGCGGGGGGGGCGGGGGCGGAGGCGGCGGGGGTGGCTGCCCGGCCGGCGGGGGCGTCAGAGGGGCGGAGGAGGAGGTGGTGGATGAGGCGGACGAAGACGAGGACGACGAGGAGGTGCTCAGACCCAGGGCCATCGCGCCCGCCTTGGCGGCAGAGGCGCCCGGCGATTCCCTTCCCGCGGGGCCCCAAGTGCCTTCCGGGATCGTCACGAGGGCCGCGCCTCCGCTCTCCCCGGTGAGGAGATGTGGCCGGAGAGCTCCCGGGCCCTCTCCGGCATCCCACTCCCGCCACAGCACAACCACCACCAGGCCAAACGCAACACGAGGGAAGGAAAACGAGCACTCGCCCTGGGTCCGCTGGGTCTCCCCTTCGCTCCTAGCGCTACCTCCTCCACTCGCCGGTCGCAGGGGGGACCAACCGACGGAGAGAACTTGCTCTTCGGTAGATCGGGATGTTTCTCCTCGTGTATCTTCCTAGTCTGAGGTTCCCACCAGGAAACACTCGCTTCTCAACATCCGCCAGCACAAGGATCACTTTTTCATCTTCCGCAGCACCGTGGTGTAGGATTGGGTGCGCTACTAATGTGTGGTCACACCGCTGATTTCCCCTCGACAGACACGTGAATTGTTACAGAGCACCAACTTTACGAATGGTGAGCCCACTCGCCGGTGTCGTCGAAGCTGTTCGGAAAATAGTAGAGTCCGGAGAGACGGACAGCTCACATACAGCCCTTGAGACTCCGAGTGATGGAACCCAACTGCATTATCTCTCTCGCGTTGAGTCCAGGAGTGGAAATCCTCCACGTCTCGCACAGCGCGGGCCCGCGGGGAGGTGTTGACGAAGCAGCTTCCTGACGAGGTGTATCGCTGACAGAATAACTCCTTTCCTCGGGAGGAGAAGAAAGGCCTCGGTGGCTGGCAATGGGGGGAGGGAGAGGCGGATAGAGGAGTTGGGCGGGGTGGGTCGATTGCAAGGAGGCGGGTGATGGATGTGTGTAGTGGTGGTGGGAGGAGGTCGAGGGAGTGTGCATGTGTATATATGTATAAAGTATGTGTGGAAGGAGAACTGAAGAGAAGAGTTACGCGAGAAGCCTCTCCGGGGACCACGAGAAGACTGCCTTCCCACACCTTTCCCGCCCTCCCCACTGCCTCCGGAGGCCCTCTCTCCACCCCTCTCTCTTTTCTCCTCCCCGGTCCCTTCCTTCCCTCCCCCCTCCCCCCGCAGTCGGAGCCGCAGGGGTTGGTAATGCCTCGGCCAATACCCGCCCATGATACTATCCCGCCTCCCTTCCCTCCGACCCCTGCCGGGCCCCGGCGGAGCCCTTCCCGCCGTCCGCTCCGGAGCTCGCCCACTCCCCCACCCTCCCCCTCGAGCGTCTAATAAAAACATCACCGCCCACCCCCTCCCAATTCTCCCTCCTCCCCTCTCCGGAGGAGCCTACACGAGGATCCTTACCACACATACACACACGTCCCTCTCTCACTCCGTCCCCCACCCACGTTTCATCTCCCTCTCGCCTCCTCCCCCTTCACTCTTGCCATATCTTGGATTCTCCTTCCCGATACCCTGGCGGTCCCTCCCCCCCTTTGGGCGCGAGCCTTTCTCTCCCATCCCCAAACCCACTTCCCTCCTCCCCCTACCGACCCCCGGATCCATCCCTCGGCATTAGCAAGGGTAGGCCTACATACATACGCAGGGTTGCCTCCTCACGCGCCATCCTTCCCTCCTCAAAACGAACGGCTCCGAAAAAGGAGGCACGTTGGCCGCCCTCAGTGTTTCCTCAGTTTCCCGATAGATGTCACGTTGCCACGTCCTTCCCTCCCCCCTTTCCCCCACTCATCATTCCCCGTCCCCACTTCGGGGAAGTGGCAGCCGAGCTTTTATCCCATTGGTCGATTCTCCCCAGAAGGCCACGCCCAAGCGGCTCCCTTCCCGGCCAATGAGACGACGGGAATTCCTCACACCACTGCCGCGTCAGCTTACATCTGTTTCTCCCTCTACCTCACTTTCCCGTATTTTTCTGGCCCCACTGTCGTCCTCGTAGTCATGGCGACCGGGTTACTCGCCCTCCCCCCGAGGGGTATCCCCAATCAAATAACCGCGAGTGGATGTATACAGGATGAAGAAAAGGGTCCCCTCTTTTGCCTTACCCTTCGCGTTTCCACCCACCCTCCACGACATTGCACGCGTTGCACACCCCTTTCGTTATTTTCCCCCCTGCTGTGCGTGAGGGGGAGGAAAAAAACAGGGTTTCATTGGTCTCCGGGACACGCGTGCTCTCATGCTTCTTCGTGCGTGCGGGAATGGAACCAGCGTATCCGCTTTCCGGAAACCTCTTTTTTACGTTTGGGAGTAGCCGATTGTTTGCACCCCCGAGCTCCTAAGGTTCATCTTGCTTGGGGGAAGATAAAGTTATGCATAATCTAGTGAACTGCCAAGGTCGAATTCTTTTTTCTTCTGAAATTCGATTCTTAAATTCCGTCCCTTTTTGTAATGCGATATTACCCCGTATAAACCGTGTTCTTTGATTTTTTTAATTACCTATTTGGGATATTTGCTCCAGTTTTCATGGCTTTAAGAAATTACTTTCGTCACCGTAAACTCGAAATTTAATGTTTTAAATGAACTTCAAATATTCAATCCGAAAGTTTATTCCATCGCTTGAATAATATTTTTTTTTCCTTTACCTGTCCGAATTAAACCTACCACCTAAGTGAAAACATATCGACGAAAAAATATTATAATGATCTATCTGAACTCTAAATAATCTTTTTATTTAGAATCACGGAGTTGCAACCTATTTCATTCGACTATTAAATTTGCTCTTATGCCATGAACTCTCAATTCAAAAGTGACGATGGCTAAAATGAGGTTGTATGGTCAAGTTCCAATGATGCATAGGTGATGGTACTTTCGGCACCGAGGGCATTATAATGAAAACAAATCATATTACTGCATTCGACCACAGAGATAAAACAAGAGGGATACAACGTCATAGGCAGATTCAATTCGAACTCCCCAACACGCAGTTATAACAAAATCGAACCTAATCATCCAAATATATCTACCTAAAAAACAAACTTTTAATGATTATGTCAATTGTTTTATGATTCATGGAGGCATATATGTATGAATGCGAGTGTATTTGTGTATGACTAAATTTATATCCGAGAGTCTATATGAACTAATAGATGTGCATGTAGGAACTGGTACCCTGTCATCCCCTGCCACACGTCCCTAAGTTGGTTACCAGCATGGGCGGGTATGGCACCATACCTGCAAAACTATTACTTCATACGTTTGATAAAGGTTGGTATTTATTCAGATCCTGAGAAGGTTTATATTAGTTATACTATATAACAACAAAGTTCTTAACGCTGGAAGGCTTTAAACAACTACAACATTATGCTCAAAATAAATTAATCTAATGGCTCTTCAGGATAAAGTTCGCATCACAATGAAATTTGAAGGCACGAACGACAGTTTGGGAACCCACTTAGGTAGCTTCGCATCTAACCCATAAAATCCATCATTGATGAATTTCGTAAGTTCTGACTGTAAATCCAACCCCTGCTATTATAATCTTATTCTAAAAATACTCGATAGGCATCATAAAGATATTTAGATAGCAAATTGAACTTAGCGCTAAAATATTAAGGCAAATAAGTTTATGAATCGACCTGTCTCGCAGGGCATAGTTAATTAATAATTCAATTACTAAGGGGGAGGCCCTTTGGGTTAACACATATTCCCCTCGACAACACACGGAGTACGCTCATGCAAAAATCAGAGAGGGCATACAATACGTATCAGTTGTGTCATGGAAGCGCATTGAATTTCGGTTCCAATCGCAGTCGCATGCGCAAGAAAATTTCAAGCATGAAATTCGTTCCATTATTCTACATCGTTCTTTTTGTCACACCTACGGTAGGGGCATAATTATGGAGGCATTAAGATACGGGGCGGGTCGGAATAAATGGGTACTGAGGGGGGGGTGCTGTAGAGAGGAGCCGAGGGGCGTGATATCGGGGAACCGGCGTGGGAGCGTCCTCGGCGGTGGCGAAGTGTGAGTGGCAGGTGACGAGAAAGCCCCCGTGGCTCCCTCCACCCCCTCACCCGTCGTCGTCGACCGCGCACCGAAAATCGACCGAGTGTCAATCCGAGTCCTCCGCGCGTACGTCCTCCGCTTTAAACCCTGCCGCCGGCTCCCCTCCACGCCCCTCCTCTCCCGCCGCCCATCGTGGGACAGGGGTGGATCAAGGGGTGAAATCCGGGTGCAGGGGGAGAACATTTTCCAAGGTGTGCATCTTCCGTGCGAGCCCGCGTGCTAATGTAAACATAATATCCAATCACATTTCATCAACTGATTAGTACCCATGCTGTCAGTGGAGAAGCGAGAGGGGGGGGACTCGGTGACCGTCCGAGGCGTATCCAGGGGGAATATCTCCCCCCCCCCCACCCAGAGTACTTTACACTTTCCCTGAGATGTGAACTCTCATCCCGTTACGGTTAATGCTCCTTGGTTGCCCTACAGCTGAACTAATACAAATAGGTGATCTACTTATGTAGATTCATATATATTTCTATTTAGCAAATTTCTTCATACGATTAATAGTTACAGGGAAATTACATTTGAAAAGAAGGCCAAAAAAGAGGAAAAAAAGTCCAAGCATTAGAAGTTAAAGCCTGGATATCCTCTTGTCGTACAAACGGACTCCCAAGAACATGCACATTTGCCTCGGGATGATGCGGTGGCTAGTGCACTGGCCTCCGAGGACCCGGGTTCGAATCCTGGAGGCGGCAGATATTTTTCAGTGGTATACCTGCCCCTACTTGAGGTGCTTCTAGAGAACACTTTAAGCCGTCCGTCTAATGGGGCATTAAACTGTTAACCGCTTGGCAATTTTCGTGAAGAACTGGCTAATGCCGACGCCGGGTTTCTCTCCTCCCTTCCTCCATTTCAAAAACGTCCTCTAATGTCAAGTTACCCACCTGTCACCTAAGGGCGTGAATAACATCAGCTGTCAGTCTCCTCTCCTCATTACGACTGCAGCAACGAATATGAATGAACATTTGTGCTCTACTCACTCACTCACATAGCTGAGCGGGTGGTTCCTTAACACATCCTGAAATATCCAATGGGAGAGCGTTGATTCCACTAACTGGTGGAAAATCTAAACCCATGTTCTCCTAGTGCAAAGTTTCCCTATTAAATCTAGTTTACCAATGTTTTTACCCAATTTAAAAATTCATTTTGAAGGGAAATCTCTCTTAAATTACCAATTCAGAAGCACTAAGGTCATTTATATGAAACAAACGGGAGTTTTGCTAGTTTTGGAAATCGTTTAACAACTTGTTCAGCGATCTCTTCGGGAAGGAAATTACCCACCGCCACTGCTGTGGCGTGAGAAAGAGAGAGAGGGATGAACTCTCGGGTTCAACGCCTCCGACGACTAAATCATGTAATTACACCCGGGAGCAGCTCCTGGCGTTGATCGGCGAAACCAGCCGGGGAGAGGGAGAGAGAGAGAGAGATAGGGAGGATGGGAGCGGTTTGAGGGGGGGAGGGAAGATTCGGGGATAGAGAGGAAGAAGGAGGTGGATGGGCGGTGCGCGGTGTGATCAATTCGACCCCACGGAAAATATTCCGCGCATGGCGAAGCGAATTTGGGGAAGATGAGACGTCTCCACTCCGTTCGATTCGCGCATTGTGTCTGGGGAAGGTAAGGCTGATTAAAATACTCGTGTAAGTAACATGGGGGCGACAATGGTGTTAATAACGCTTCCATTCACACGGCATTTTCTGCATAAAAAAATAATTCACATAATTCCCAACCCTCCAAAAGTATGCAACTGGGAACATAAGTAATTCTTGGAAGAGCGTCAAATGGTAGTTTGGAGTTTCTTTAACAGATGCTGGAGTAGATGGCGCCATTAGACGCCCGAGAGTCTATGTGAGACAGGAAATGGAAAGGGCGCGGATTGGTTGTCATACTGAATCACTTCGTCTAGGCGAACACTTCGCCTCCTTCTCAACTCGGGCCGACACATGTCAAGGAGAGTGTATTCTGAAGAGTACTTTCAGTTGGACGAGTCTGATTTCACACACGCTTGAGACCGCATGACTGCCGTGCTAGTGCACATATGCACGAAAACCACCTGGTAAATTATTTGTGAGTAATGCCTTAAAGATCATGTGAATATATCTCTAAATATATTTATGTAATCTATTAATAATCTTACCCACTTCCACCAACGTACTGATATAAGGAAACTCTGGCACGGAAATTTAATTTCCAATCATCAAGGAAACAATATGTTGGGTGAATGTCTGAAAAGTCGTAAAAAAGTCCGTTTTATAGCTATTATTAATGTTGCATTTCTTGGCACATGAAATTTTAATTCTTGCGGGCGCATGAGTAAAAAAATAACGTTCCGCAATTCATTTTTATTTTTATATTTCCGGTTGTGGTTTAATGGCGCTTATGGCATTTTCCCTTTCTTTAATTTTTAATTAAATTTCAATATTTTTACAATTTTTTATTACCTTCAAATGATCCCATTTATTTTTTTTCAGGATGAATTATCTACATTATAGGAACGTAAATTTCACCCCGTGTCCCAGCCGCCTTACATCAATCTCCGAGCCTTGATCCATAAATATATACGGGTAAGTTGATATTTCCCTTGTACCTATTGTATATTGAATAGTATCAAATAATCCTTAACAGTCCCATTACCATACTAATAATACACGTTCGTGTGATAAGAGGTCCGCATATAAACATGCATTCACAGCTCCTAGTGGTGCAACTTTAGTAATGTTAATTTTCGTAAATTCCTAAATATTATAGATTATGAAATGCCTTCATTATTCCTTCGAGCGCATTTCAACCCATGACAATACGTTGACCTTGTCTAATCATACCTACCAAAGGACGCATTTGAGTCTTGGTAAAGGAATCCGTCGTGACGCTTTTGACACCTTATAATGAAGAATTAGTTTTTACGAAAAAATATTATTCTTTAGAATTCTTCAGGCTTCTTTCGCCTGACCGTTCACGGTTTTTCAACATGTGCATCTACGCTTTCGAATGTCGACCTTTAATTTACATAGTTACACAATATCTCATTGCTTTGTCGTCCGTGGAAAATAGATAAGGAATAATAAGAGAGAAAAAAATAAATAAGGTAATTTATTAATTGTAATTTTTGGTTCAGTAGATTTCGTAGTACATTTGTGTAATTTATTAGCATTTTGAAATCCCATTGTTTTTCAGTCGCGTGAAAAAATTCGAAGGATTCCACGGATATCTAGATATGTGTATGTATTTGGGTATCTACAGAGAAGGAGTGAATCGATTGTACTCATTGACCTAGGCACACAGACAAAACAGTCACATCCACTTTGTTAACGGTAACATATCATATTTATAAGTTATGCCTCCATGAGATTAAGGCTCGAGGTTAAAGGTTCGGTTTTCGAAGGAGTGCATGTTGTGGGTCATTAAAAGCTCGTTGCAAGCTGACCCTCAAGTCTCTCTCGACACGAGGTAACTCTACAACTTAAAATAAGCAATTTCGCAAGTAATCTATTAAACTTCTTCATGATATTTCTTGACAATCTCTTGGAGAGCAGTAACATTTGATCCCTTCGCTTTTACTGGATAGCTTGACGTAATGAGCCATTACGTCATGCACTCGCGGAAGTGAGGTTTCTGTTAAGTGCGAAAGTACACTGCTCGAATTAGAATAAACTCCCCACTTTGTGATTAACTCGGAAACTTGAATGACACGAGTGGGGTGTTATTCAATCCTGCTACTTGACAACAAATGCCACTCATTGGATGTTATTCAATCTACCTGTTTAGCCAGGAATCGTGTTTCTTCTGACCATACGCCCGAAGGTTATAGTCTTTGGCCATTGCAAGTGCTTCTAACTGCTTAACCGACGTTTGTAACATCCTTGGATTTGACGATAATCGTAAACTACTTGAAAATAGATTTCGCCGCTTCAAAAGTATTGTGATAATCGGACATCATCCAAAAGGAATCCAGCAGATCATGAAAGACGATGAGTATGGAATTACGCGGTTGATCGTTAGCGGCAAAAAAAGAGAGCTAAGTATGTACTGTGAGTTGGGTGGGAGTGGGCGGCGGGGTGAGGCATTAAGAGGGAGAATAATTCGATCCCTCATTCACTTCCTCAAAATGTGCCTTATCACTTGTATTTTAAAAACCATCCACATAACAGAAACGTACAGCAATGTACTGAAAGCGACAATTATTGTTTCAATATCAGCGCTCGTGACACAACTCAGTTTACTTGACGGGTTTGAATGGAATTTTATGTCTATCTCTTTGTCAAAAATATGTGTAGACATTTCAAAGTGGATAAAAAATAGCGAATTTGAGTAAATCTTGGGATTAAACGCACAACTTTTGTAATGTTTTTAGATTTGATGTAGCATAAAAAGTAATGGCGGTCCTAGGCATAGTGAGTTAAACGTTGGATAACTGCTCGCTTCATTCGGGGCTTCGGAAATTAGGAGTAATGCCTTTTGAGTACTCCATCTATGCATTCAAATAATATTATTTTTCTGGATACTATCGTAATATTTCATGGAAAGCTGCTGGTGGCACTGAAAAGAAACTTGACCCCAACATTGAAAGTGTGCATTTCAGAGGGATTACGAGTTAATTTCGGGATGAGTTCCACCCTTTAATTATTTGATCTTCTCCCTGGTCCTCCTATGTTAACATCCTGGTTAATTATTGTGGTAGATGCAGGATTAATGCTTACCTTATGGTAAATAATTTTGTCAAATTGGGTGTGCTGGCTCTTATTTTAGTAGCAATTAGATCCCGGTGAAGTTAGATCCTGGCAGCGTTCCTATTATGGCGTGGACCTCGTTTTTCAGATCGGCCTACTCCTCACAATTACTATTCTCACCACCTCTTCATTTCGTGTCAAACTAATAGGTACTTTCGATGCATATTTTAGTCTCCTGCAAGCCACCGCTAGTGTGTGTGGCAGGGGATGATTAAACACCAGATACTTTTTACCCGAATATGACCCTACCACGGTCGACCAATGTTATTATGATTCCCCATCGTTCATGGAAAAAAGGACGTCTTAAATCTATTTGTTCTACACTTAATATCTCTTATTTTATTCGCGTGATCTGTCATACCGCAGTACGATGGTGGTAATAATACATTTTTAACATCACTGCTAAAGGGACTTCCTTCCAATTTATGCAAGAGATTTAATCTGTAATTTAACCTTCGCTAGGTGAGTGATTCACAGCCTAGCTGCTCTAATATTTTGAATAAGCTACTAAGTTTATCATAACAGCGTTTAACAAATCTAACTCCACTACGTTTCTTTGGCAGTGATTTACAATGCAGTCCTGGGGATGAAGTACTTTAAGCAGATGGCTAAAGCGCAAAATAATGTTGGTGCGACACACATAAATTAGAATTACACTTAAACTTTTAATGATGATTTTTCGAATAGGTATATTTCCCTCCCGATTCCCTAATTCTCACAAATATTCGGTTTCCGCTCCTCGCCGTCTCCATATAATAATTTTGGAGAGGAATATACTCGTAAGGGGAGGGTTTAAGTTGAAAGGAGGAGTTGTATTAGGAAATGCACACGTCACTCACTCACACATCCACTGCACGCGATCTAATTCGGCAATTGATCCAACTTCGTGATGATCCCGTATACTAGCAGCATATATTCTAAATTAGGCCTAATCAGCGAAAGATAATATTTCATATTATTATAAAGTATTTCATTGAGTCTACATATTCCATTTCGGTGTTCTCAATACAGTAGGCGTTCGGGTGGGAATTGCTCTTTTTCCAAAAAATTATGATTACGCAATTTTTTACGTTTAACTCTAATTGTCAGTGTCGCGCCAGCGTTGTATAGCATTAAGGTCGTCCGATAAAGCTGCTGTGTCCTCAGGATTATGTATATCGCGGTAATTTACCGCATCGTCGAGAAATAGACGTATAGTGACTATGGAGTAACTAATCAAGTTATGCGATATCGGAAATTCTGTGCTTTCCTGTTCATTCTCCCAAATTAGAATGTCTTCATCGGAGGGGATGCGTGGGTCTCAACTGATGACCTGCCTTCGTAACACGTTGAGTTTTCATTAGTGGGTGTACGGCCGAAATTAGAGAGCGAAGGTAGTGCGGAAAGAAACTCAGCGTCTGTGTTCAGTGAATGCTTAATTATTCACGGAAATGCGACTGACTTCTCTATCCTTTTACACCAATCGAAATTAACTCCTAAAACCACTAAAATTGTAAAAATTAAACCACGGGGCGGTCTCCTTTCCCCTTTAGGAGCCAATGTGTTAACCCTAACGACACCAGAGGCACAATCGTGAATCTTTGTGGTGCGTTATTGCGACAGCTACTCATCAGAAACTTTTGTTGGCATCACTATTTACGATGACGGTTCACGCGTCACAGCTCCGATGATTCGTGGCAGCGTCATTTCTTAGACGTAGTGTCGGATTTCGTGTAACTGGTAGTTTTTGTATAATTTTAATGGAGAGCAGTTGAACGGTGAGTGGAGTTTGAACAAGGGCAACACGCATAGGCAACGAAAATCCCCGACGGCGCCCTAGGACCCGTAAGTTGCCACTCAGCCATCTAGATATTATTTTCCCGATGAAAAAAAATACCACCTTTAAAGGAAATATCGGATATCGAGATGAAGAATGTTATACTTCTTTCCTCAGATGGAGCCGATATTTTTAAATATTAGTTGGCATTTCGTTCCGAAAATGAACACATCTGCCAATTTATAAAAAATATTAAAATTAAAATTTTTCCACAGATATTTATGTAGTGTCTATAAATGTATATGCGCCAACTTCAGGTCCAACGCCAGTTTAAAAGTACAGAATTTGATAATAAATATTAAAAAATAAATTTTTATTATTTGGTGTAGATAATGTTTAATCATCACAATTTAGTGCCTCCCACTGTTGAGATACAAACTTGTTATTAGATTCCTCCGTACAGCGTTTATTATCTTGTTTGCAATGTAACTCTGAATGGATCATGTCTATGGTTGAGTATTTTTTCATGAGTTATATAAAGAGTGGTAAAATTCCGATCGTAGGTTCTTTTATTACAGGCTTATTCATGTTTTTTTTCAAAAATCTCTTTTCTATTTTCTTTCGAATTGTACCTTCAATTATAATTAAATTGTGGACGAAATAGAATGAGCATCAAAAGTGTAAAAACAACCACGAGCGTGATTCATTTAAGCCTCCTTCCTTTTTTGTTTTTTTGAAGTGAATTTGTTAACCCCCCTGTATCATTTTCCTTTAGATCACCACACAAAATGCTTTCTTTTCCCTTGGTGGATTTAATTTCAACGATGCGATGGACTTGATTCAACATCTACGTCTGTTGAACAAAAAATGGTGAAGTCGCAAATATCGCACGATGGAAAAGTTAGGGATTGAAAACATGTTAGGGAGCGTGACATGTGAAGATTGGGCGTTTCAAATTTTTTCCCAGAAACTTCCCGTGATTGCTGGGCTCTCCCTTCCATCTAAAGGTGATGATTTAAGTAATAATGCCAACCAACTCGTTACCACGTTCCATATCCTCTAGTAACAAACCCACCATACTGCGTTGGGGGAGATATGTACAACATCATTCCCTTCTATTTGATATACCCGAGAACCTCTGTCGTTGGTATAATTAACGCTTATTTAACAAAGTTTTTCCGCTAAAATATATACACCTTGAAAAATATGCACTGTCATGCATGTCTTTCCTAGGATTTTAGATTGAAGTTGTGTCCCTTTTCCTAGCCCATTAAATACCCTTTCTCTCCTTTATCCTTGACCCTTCCACCTGATTGGTGCTTGCAACCCCCGCCACACACCTTGTTGGTGGATCGCAGGATATTTCCATAGATGTAGGATGGAAAAGAGGGAGGTGCTGCTTGTATTTCTCCTTGATTTCTTTTCGAGACATACAGTTCCGTTGACAATGCATTCAAGTAATAATTGCGTTTTGTTTAATCTCACGGTACATTAATTAAAATTGGCAATTTTCCACAAAAAATAGAAATTTATTGATACGACCGGTTTCGATGCAACTACATCATCATCTGGTAACAGTCATATTCTCGTTGTCTGCTATATATGCTGGAACACAAGGGGGGGTAGTAGAAAAAGAGGGGAAAAAGAGAGGGAAGGGAGAAGGAAAGTGGGCAACGTGGGTGTCAATGGGGGTGGAGAAAGGTTTCTGGTGAGGAGAAAGGGTGAAAAATTAGCCCCGTCCGGGAGTATCAATAAATTTCTATTTTTTGTGGAAAATTGCCAATTTTATTTAATCATGTTATTCCACCATATCACGCCTGAAACGTCTCTTTTTACTCACGGTACATGTCTCACAGTTTCATTCGCGAACTTATTTTTTCTCACTTCGTTCCATTAATTACGAAATTCATTTCCTAACTTAATATTGAGCACCATTCTCGAAATTATCGCGTTGGTAGATGTGCACAAATAGTTAGCTTTGCCGTTCTCCATTGCAGTGGAGAATTGTTCCCGTGAATACTAATCTAGAGGTCGTGGGTTCGATCCCTGTCTATGTAGGTTTTTCTTTACGTAGAGAATTGTGTTTACGTTCGTCTCCAATTTTGTTTCTGCATATAAATCCAACGTATGCGTCGAAATTTGCTGTTTCGTTGGAAATTCACTAAAAAAATACAAATATATTTGGTTTTGAAAATCGTAGTATAATCTTATCGAGAACGGTATGCCCTGTTCATTCCCATTGAATGCTTTATTCTCGGCATATATCCTCCGCGTCATATCGTCATTTGTTTTCTTCGATCGCTTGTTTGATGCACGTGAAAGGAACTGTACTTAGATTTCGCTTTTTTTTTAAATAAATAAACTTTCTTTGTATCCCCTTCATCTGGGTTGAACTCATTAGACAAATATGTCCCTTCCTATCAGGATATCTGCGGAATGAAATGAGTTGCTCTCCTCTTGGACGCCATGGACCGCGGTTGGCACATCTCCTTTAAGGGGAGATCTTTCCGGGAACATCGTCTCTTTCCTCCATCCCTTCCCTCCCCTCTCTCTATCACTCCAATCCTCTCCCTACTCCTCCCCCTTCCTCACTGTATCTCCTCGCTATCGACTCTGGCCGCAAAGCAAACCCATTCCTCAACCAACCTCATCGTAAGACTCTCTCTCTCTATCCCTCGTTTCCCCTTGATCGCGGAAAGCCTTCCTCGCTCTCACGATGTCTCTACCCCGCCACCTTTTCGAAGCTGTTTCGAAACTGGTGGCGACATCTATGGACGGCTCTCTGTAGGACGTATCGAGGCAGGAGCGCATGATTATCAGAATACCATTCGCGCGGGAAACGCTCGCTCGCCATTCGAGACCTACGTGTTTAGGTAGAGGTGGCTAGGGAGAACTGCTTTCTGATTATTTCATGACCTATCTTCAGTTAACCGTTGCCGAAGTTCCTTCTTTAGCGAAACTGCTCGTATTCCATTGATTAATTCGTTACTATTTCAATAGAAATGTGGCTAGAGTGCTGGAAGTGTTTAGACTCAATAAAGCCCAATTGTGGAACGTGGAAGAACACCTCCGTTACTTAGATAGTTAATGAATTCATTCCCAATTAAGGCCATCTAACTCAATAATCCACATGCTCTCCAGAAAATCCAATCGATGCGATCATCCCCTTTTTCCGTCGAGTTCCTAAATAGGTATCAGCTGTGAATGGCATTAACATAGTCGATGATTACTCAGTGGCTGTTTTCACGCTTATTCATTTAATATTAAATATCATTTTCCCTTATTGAATTCATGTTTATATCGTTTTCCCTGTGCAAGTATGATGATCTTCGTGGGTATTGTTTCTCACTTTATCATGAATTAAACATTTGGAGTGTATTTCTTTAACCATCTCTTGTCGATAAACTATGCCAAAGCAAGTAAATCAATTAGTCTACATTAACTGTGTTTTTCAACTTGAAGCTCAATTCTTCAAATTAATTACCTTTTAAGTACAATGGAGTGAGTTTAATATGATGAAGGTACAATCAGTGCCATGAAATGTACCTGTAAATTTAAATATAAGTCATTATCGATATTATTAAAAAAAACAAGTCATTAGCAAACAGCGGATATTCCGATTCAGCGAAAGCCATAGATTATTGCATATTTATTACAACTATTTTACAAGCGAACCATTCAACTAACCAACATTGCAAGAGATATTAACGCATGGTAACTTTTGTCGTTGATATCTAATACACAATTTTCCTCTTTAGTATTATGAGTTATTTATCATAGCAGCATATCCCAGAGAAAATAAGGCTAGTTAACTGAAGGAATAACTATTAGTAGCAAAGGGCATTATGATGCACAAAAAATATTATTCATAAAGACTAATTAGTGGCGTTTAATTTTTACTATGAAACATGGACATTTTCTGCTCCAGAAAAAAAGTATCGGTAAGGATATAAATGTGGTGCAACCCAAAAATGAAGAAAGTCAGGCTTTTATGTCAAATATCTTGTTAGAAATACTTCGGACTAAGAGTGAGTGAAGTAGATGAGGTCAACGACAAGAAAAAAATAAACACTAATTTTAAATATTCTGAATAATAACAGTTTTTCAAATTTGGAAGAACTCATACAGAACGTGAGATCAATAATGAATTAAGACACGTATGAGAGTAGGTTAGCTCCAGGAGCTATGACGAAAAAACAGCTTTGCACATGACAATTGGCAGCAAGACAGTCGTTGCTACATGAAGGTTATTGGTACAAGGTAACAGGATAACACATAACTGATTACATATGACGATGCAACCGAAGCAGAAAATGATCTTGACGAAGCCGTCATTAACGTAAAGGGTAGATCTATGGGAGGAAAAATGACAAACTAGATGGGTTGGTGTGCATATATTATTAGGTAATCTACCGGTTAAGGTAGGTTTTTGGATGGACAAAAACTATCAAATAAACATTTTGTGACTCCCCACCTAGCAAACTAATCTACATCAGGTCCCTCTTCATCTCGGTGTACTTCTTTCCTCCCTTCATCCCGTCCAACATCCCTATCCTGTTCCTACCCTTACCTCGCTTGCCCAACATTCTCCCCTCTATTACCCTCTTCAACATTCCACTACCGCTCAATACGCCTTTCATCCATTTTTCCTGCCTCCATAGGATTTCTCTCAACAAACCCCTCTCCTCCCCCACCATTTCTAGTACTTCCTCATTTGTTTTCCTTTCGGTCCATTTCACCTTCTCCATTCTTCTCCACACCCACATTTCCAAAGCCTCCAATCTACGTCTATCCTCCTGCTCCAGTGACCACGTTTCCGCGCCGTACATAGCTACGCTCCATATCAGAGTTTTTACGAGTCTTGTCTTAACATCCCTACTCAACGTCCCCGTCATCAACTCCCTCCTCCTTGAGAAAGCCTCCTTGCCTAACGCAATTCTTCTCCTTACGTCCCTACCACTTTGACCGTGTTGGTCCAAAACACTTCCGAGATATGTAAACTGTTCTACCTGCTCTATTTTTTCCCCGCCTATTTTAATATTTAGCTTAGCCTTTTTCTTTCTGGAAAATCGCATAACCTTTGTTTTATTAATATTTATTCTCATCCCATATTTATCGCACTGAACCTCCAATTCACTCAACAATGCTTGCAACCCCTTGGCTGACTGAGCAACTAATGCTTGGTCATCAGCAAACCTAACCGATTTTACGAATTCCCCCCCGACTTTCATTCCTACCTCCAGTTCTTCCCATGCCTCTTTAATCATTTCCTCTACATATACGTTGAACAGTACCGGTGACAATGGGCAACCCTGCCTTACACCTCTTCCTAACACTGCCCATCCGGACTCTCCGTTCCCCACTCGCACCTGAGCAGTCTGAGACATGTACAGGTTGCGGATCAGTCTCCTGTCCCTCCAATCCATTCCTATTTTCTGCAATACACGCATTAATTTTTCCCAATTCACTCTATCAAACGCTTTTTCGAAATCTACAAAACAGGCAAAAACGTCCTGATTGTATTCTATATTCCTCTCGACTAGTGACCTCATTACTGCAATGGCTTCACGCGTACCTCTTCCTTTCCTGAACCCAAACTGATCATCCCCTAAGTAATCATTTGCCTTACTCTCTATCCTTTTGTTGATGATCCTGAGAATAACTTTAGCTGCGTGGGATATCAAACTTATTGTTCTGTAATC
Organism: Hetaerina titia; assembly: GCA_037158775.1. NCBI lineage: Eukaryota > Metazoa > Arthropoda > Insecta > Odonata > Calopterygidae > Hetaerina > Hetaerina titia. The sequence continues at coordinate 102,763,642 of CM073773.1, read as the reverse complement.
CTCACATGACGAAGCCTTTGCCTTTTTTGGAATAGGAACTAACACCGATCTCACAAAATCTTCCGGCCAGATTCCTTCCTCATAGATACTACGAATCAGTCCATATATGGCCTTCTTCCCACCTTTCCCTATACCAAGGTAGTTTCGATGGTTCATTCTTCCCACTCTTCTCCTTATCCGGTGTCGTGGACGGAACTGCTTGTGTTCTTCAAGTTCGGTCGAACACCGGCAGATGACAGAGGCGCGGCTAGACAGTACCTTCGTAAATATGTGTGAACCTGTTCATTTGCGTGGCAAAGAACAGGAATGTCATTCCTATTCTGAGTATTGACCTTTCGAATTTAAAATTAGACTTTAAGGAGGTAAATCTACACAATTACCATATTTTTCCCTTGTAAACTAGACATATTTTCAAAGAAAATTTCGGTTTTATTACTCATTAACATGAACTTTTATAATTATTTAAAACTATCTGAGTATTTATAAAAATTTGTAATATGTGGAAAAGAATCCAATTTTCACCATCTGCTCATTTCCCGTGGGTAAACACACAAATGAAGCTCACACGTCTTGACCGGGATTCGAACCCGGATCCCTCGATATCCGGCCGAGTGCTTTAACCACTTAAGCTACCGAGACGTCCTCTTACACTCTGGTAAGAGGACGTCTCGGTAGCTTAAGTGATTAAAGCACTCGGCCGGATATCGAGGGATCCGGGTTCGAATCCCGGTCAAGGCGAATGATTTTTACTCTCTGAAATGGTTGCATTATAATGCACACATAGCGGGTGACTCCGTTAAAGTTACTGTTAAAGTTTCTTGAAGCTCACACGTATTTCAAATTTTCGGTGGCCATACCACCTTTCTCAAATGAGAGAAGGAGCTGAACTTCATGTACACATGTACATTTTTTTTCCCAAACACACACATAATCACTCCCATGGACTGCAACCTTGACGTGGTGGAACGGCCTTTGCATTCCTGTGACCCAAAGAGCTGTGTTGGCGGGATCAATTGCTATGGTAGGGGAACTTAGTACGTTAGAAAATTCTTGAGGACAAAAAAATTAAGGAATATAAAGCGAGGGGTGGAGACCGGAAATATTCATATTTTAGGCCTATGCAATGGGAGATGGAAGGAGAGCGGGGACCACTCGAGTAATAGTTATAGAGTAATATACAGTGGAGGGGACGAGAGCCAGTGATGATTGCAAATAATAATGATTATTGTTACTGGTAATCTTCCGAATGAGGCAGGTTTTGGGGGGACATAACTACCAAATATTTCTCTTGTCTCTCATGACAAAACACAACAAAGTCGCTCTTCACTTACATACACTTCTTTCCTCCCTGCATTCGGTCTCACATCTTTATCATCTTTATGCCTCTTCCTCGTTTTCCTAAAATTCATCCCTCTATAACTGTCTTCAACATACCATTGCCAATCAATATGGTTCGCATCCATATTTCCTCTCTCCTTATAATTTCTCCCAACAGTCCCCTTCCCTCCCCCACCATTCCCAGGCACTTCCTCATGTCTTTTCCTTTTGGACAATTTCACCTTCTCCTTACTTCTCCACATCACATTTAAAAAGACTCCAATCTACACCTATCATTCTGCTTCAATGATCATATTGCCGCGCTTTACATAAGCACGCTACTTGTCAAATATTTGAAATGCCTTTTTGAACATCCATATTCCTCCTTGTGTAAGTTTTTGTACCTAACAAAATTCTTCTCTTAATGTCCCTTCTACTTTGACAATTTTGGTACGAAAAATTCTGAGATAAGTAAACTCTTCCACCCACTTTAGTTTTTGCCCTACTCTTTTATCGTTTAACTTAGCCTTTCCTTTTCTGTAAAACCGCATAACCTTTGTTTTATTTATATTTATTCTCATCCTACTTGGATATCTATTGCATTGAATTTTTAATTCACTCAGCAATGCCTGCAATCCCTTAGCTGACTAACAAATTAATTCTTGATCATTAAAAAACCTAACTGGTTTTATGAATTCTCCTCCAACTTTAATTTCTATCTCCAGTTCTTTCCATATGTCTTTTATCATTTTCTCCACGTATACGTTGAACAGCACAGGTGATAATGGACAACATTACCTTACTCCTCTTCCTATCATTGCTAATCTAGACTCTCCGTCACCGACTCGCACCTGAGCAGTCTTAGACATGTATAGGTTGCGAATTATCATTCTGTCCCCTCCAAATTACAATTTTCTGCTGTACATTCAATAGTTTCTCCCAATTTAGTCTTCCAAACGCCTTTTCAAAGTCTGCAAAATAGGAACCATTAAAGCAAAAACACAGTAATCAATCCGATGGTCGATTTTGGTCGGTGATGGTAGAGTTATCCAGTACAATTTGGCAGCAGCAGTACAGAAAAAGTAACTGGTCCCCCTACCCTGATGTGTGAATTTCGCACGCCCGACGGCGTGCGAAATTCACACATCAGGGTAGGGGGACCAGTTCCTTTTTCTGTACTCAGATACACATGGACAATGCCAGGTGACTCAGGGTCACCTGGCATTGCCCATGTGGACAGGGTCACCTGGCAGGGTCACCATGCATATCTGAGTTTTTTGTGGTGTCTAAACCAAGTGCTGGTGATGGTTAACCCGGGTATCCTACAGAACTAAGTTGTTTTCTCCCCGCGGTCATTCCTCGTGCCCAACCCATAGTCCCCCACCTCATCACCATCTCTTCTTTCGCTTACCTTTGCCTACCAATCCCCCGTCCATATCAAATGATTCCGTGCAGGTACAATCCCTACTGTATCCTCTAAACTGATCGTCTACCCCATCGATATATTTCTCCTAATGATTGCTTGGTCACATGTACACCAGAACAATTACCAAGTATATCGATTCTGTCTAAACTTTTACTAGTAATATTCTATCCGTTGCTTCCTCTCCATTAATTACGCTTCTTCCTACCTCTTTCGTCAATATTATTTGTAACTCCTCGCTGGCTCTCGTCCCGTCCGCTGTATATTAGCGCAGCTCTAGGGGTCATCCTAACACAAGCCCTTCCGCCACAAGTTTGTAGTCCATGGGGGGGGGGAGCACGCAATGATTCTACCAAATTTACTTTCAAACACCTCGATATCTACGGAAAAAACAAATTGATCCGGATTGTATTCAGAATTTCTATCCATTAATTACCTCCCTACTCCTATGGTACCACGTCTCCCTCTCCCATTTCTAAAAACAAAAATTGATCGTTTTCCAAGTTATCATGTACTCTATTCTCCACTCTCATATTGTTGATCCTGAGTTAAACTTGAGCTGCTTGCGGCATCAAACTTATAGCTCTCACATAAGCCTGCCTTCCTGTTATTTGTGTACAAACTTAGAGTGAACCGACGAAATCTTCTGGCCCAATCCCATATTCATGAATGCTTCGTATCCAAAATATCCTCCCAAGTGTTCGTAAACCCTTAAGTAGTTCCGCGGATATGTTGTCTACCTCCGTGACATTATTTGATCTCATTCCCACGATGCTCTTTCTATACCGCCATTAAGTATACTGGGACTTATGCTATGTAATTCACGATAATCTTAAGATTTGTTTGCATTTAACTGGGTGTTAAAATGTGACTCCAGGTTTTGGTGTTTGTTGTGAAAAAAGAAAATCATGTTAGTTTCAAATATATATGGAGGAAATGATTTAGGAGGCTTGGGAAGAGCTGGAGGTGGGGGTAAAAGTCGCGAGGGGAGTTCGGAAAATCAGTTAGGTTTGCTGTTGACCAGGCTTTGGTTAGTCAGTCGGCCAAGGGGTTGCAAGCATTGCTGAGTGAATTGTAAATTCAGTGCAATAGGCATGGGATCAGAATCATTATTAATAAAACAAAGGTTATGCAAATTTCGAGAAATAAAAAGGCTCAGCGAAATATTAAAATAGGCGGGGACAAAATAGAGCAGATGGAACAGTTCACGTATCTTGGAAGTGTTTCGGACTAACTTGGTCAAAGTAATAGGCACATAAGGAGAAGAATTGCACTAGGCAAGGAGGCTTTCTCAAGGAGAAGGGAGTTGATGACGGGGAAGTTGAGTAGGGAGGTTAAGACAAGACTCGTAAAAATTCTGATATGGAGCGTAGCTATGTACGGCGCGGAAACGTGGTCGCTGAAGAAGGAGGATAGACGTAGATTGGAGGCTTTTGAAATGTGGGTGTGGAGAAGAATGGAAAAGGTGAAATGGACCGAAAGGAAAACAAATGAGGAAGTACTAGAAATGGTGGGGGAGGAGAGAGGTTTGTTGAGAGAAATCCTATGGAGGCAGGAAAAATGGATGACAGGCGTATTGAGCGGTAGTGCAATGTTGAAGAAGGTAATAGAGGGGAGGATGTTGGGCAAGCGAGGAAAGGGCAGGAACAGGATAGGGATGTTGGGCGGGATGAAGAGAGGAAGGAAGTACACCGAGATGAAGAGGAACCTGATGTAGATTAGGTTGCTGGATTGGGTTTCGTTTGGAGTCTCAAGATATTTATTTGATAGTTGTTTCCATCCAATAACCGACCTTAACCGGTTGATTACCTTATAATAATTAGTTTAAAGGGATGTTTTCAATTTTAGGTACTTTTGGACACATATTAATGATTTTACATAAGTGCGTAATGTTATCCCAAACCTTGTGGGACTTTATGTCGTTGAATAAAAGAAAAAAGCATATTATAGTTCCTGCGAATAGCTTTAATTATTATCGATCTGAGTTTCTATGACTCAATTATCTTGAAGGTCGGAATGGGGGTGACTCGCGGATCCATATGCGAATCACGGTGGATGGAATTTTCATGAATCAGGAGAAAGGTTAAATTTTACTTGGAGCCGGAATCAGGAGAACGTCGAAGCTGAATATCTTGTGATGTCGGAAGGCTACTTGATTTTGATCAGGAATTTAATGCTCCACGTCATAAGTACCAGCAATATCGTTTTTTATAAATATACCTGGATAATTAATTAGGGCAATAATTTAGCTATTGGTAAACACCACTCTCTTCCTTTAATTTCAAATTTATATTGGATTAATAGAACTTTTTAGGAGTTTTTCCTGAATAGAACGAATTTAATCTTATGCTTAGGGAAAGTGCCCAAAAAATCTGATTCACTGCAATTAGGAATAAGTTGTTTAACATCCCACTTCCTGTTTCTGTTCATTGCCCTTTGTTGATAATTATTATCAAACTTGGATGTACCGGTTACCCAACTTTACTTTTCCGGGGATGATGTCAACGTAATATCTTATTCGTCGTAGAGAGTAAACCTGCATATCATTCGCAATGTGCATAATTGGAAGTTCTCTTTCCAAATCGTTCTCTTCGCGCCGAAAGAGAAGATGGAGCGCCCGAATGGAGCATTACTTCCTTCGAAATTAGGAAGTATTTAGGCCCTCAAAGGTAATCATTTCGTTAATTAGAGAGCACTCGAAGCTACTAGGCAGTGCACCCGTACTATTCCCCTAAAAACTAGCGTCTTTAATAAAATGCAACATTTGGAAAAGGTTTAACAGGTGTAGAACAGGCTAAACCACATATCTTAAATGTTAGACCGCCGGTATATATTTTTGCCGCCATAAAATGATATATTAACAAGGACTAAGGTGTAAATAAGATTTCTCAGGTAACTGAGGAATCGTGGGGTGGAATACGCTCAAGGTCCGTATCACACTCGCTCATGTTTCAGGTTCAAGTCCACGGTTAGCGATAATGATGGCTCAAATGATAGCTTTTAAATGCTTCCGTGACTTGATAATTTCGAGACAGCGGAAACAACGGGAATTTCCAGACATTTAAACGTTCCATTCTTTGAAAGCTTGCCACATACAATTCGATCGCTAGGCATTATCGTGGCATTAAAAAGGGACTCTTGCGTCACAAATGACTCAGTCTGTCACGACAAAGTTTTACAAATCTAGCTCCTCTACGCTGCATGCGATCAAATTCAGAAATCAATCTTCAACTTCATGAGGATCCCATATACTAGCAGTGTATTCTAAATGAGGTCAAACGAAGAAAGCATACTTTTTAGTAGTGTAAAATTAATTAATAAAAATTAATGAATATTAATTGATAAAAAATAATGCTCAATATTTTCATTATAAGGAGCTATAATGATTTATATAGGAGATATAATTTATTTAAAAAGATTTATATATAGGAGATATAATAATTTTATACAAGGAGCTATAATGACGGGTCGGTACTGAGGCCGTCCTTAGATTAGTATGCAGGCACATTTTCTATTTAATCACTGAACCCCTTTGTAAGCTTCTAAGATTCTGAAAAGATATTAATCCACATTTTCCGCAACTACTGCATTTTTCTAAGAATTGATAAAAGCGCATTTAGGTTTGCCAACAGCGTTTTTCATTACGATCGTCAACTGATCACTTCAATTATGTCAGTATTGGAAAAAGGTTAATACTGCGAATGATTTGTTTTTTTAATTTTATTGTCATATGAATACAAACAGTTAATTTAATACACCTTTGAAACTCTTTTAGCAGGTTGATGATTGCTTAAATAATTTTGAAGTGAGAGTTTCATTATTAAGTAAGTTTTTATTGGCGTATTATACACCACAGGAGCAGATACAATTTAATGGCACTTTGTTGATTAAGGAAAATTAAAATCCTTCCTTTGTGAACAATAATTGAAATAATGCAGTAAAAAAATAGTGATATATCCATAATGAATCTCCTTTACCTGCCTTTCCAGTAATAAAACATAAACGGCACGCCCACTCGAAAGTCTCACGTAATTTGAGATTAGTTTCCAAATGAAATGATTGCTTGTCTCTGATGGATGCTGATATTTGTTATACCTTTGAACGTGAATAATATGATACGTGGGCTCAAGGGAAAAGGAATGGCACTCGTTGCACCCGCACACTCCCATACGATGCCCTAAAACTTCCGAATCTGCACTTTGCCCTGCAATTCGTCAGGGTAGGTACTCAGGCGTGAAATCAAGAAAATTTTGGGTAATCGCTCAATTTCTTCAAAAATCAGAGAAAAATAGGAAGAGGGGATCGATTGAAAACAATCTGAGATTCAATTACGATTACGTTCCTCTTCCATTATTTGTCGAGTTAGTTTGGTAGATACCATCACGCTTTTGCAAGTCCTTTGAAAAACGGAGTGGTATCAACTACAGGGAAAACAGTGGCACGAGCAGAGATTACTATTTGGTAGTCTACCGTTTGAAGTAGATTTTCAATGGACCAAACTTATCCCCTCTACGTTCCTTATATTCGACCAACATAAAACGTAGTCATTGCTCTTCAATTTTGCGTGCATTTTACCTCCCTTAATTAGGTCCAACACACCTATCCTTTTCCTATCCCTGTCTTGCTTGCGTCCTCCGTTCTATCACAGTCTTTAGCAACCCATCGCCAATTAAATTGGTCTGCGTCCATATTTCCTTCCTTCTTTGGGTGACTCTAAGAAATCGCCTCTCTTCTCCCTCAATGACCCTTATTTGCTTTCCTTTTCGTCCAATTCACCAGTTACATCGATCCCCACACCCAAATATCAAAAGCCTGCAATCTACGCCTACCATCTTGCCTCGACGGCTAAGTTCCCGAGCAGTATACGCATCACATTGAAATGTTCACTAATATTTTCTCCGCATCCTTATTCAGCGTCCTGATCATCAGCCCTTGTGAAAGCTTGTCTTAGTGAAAGCTTCCTTGAAATCCTTGTGTAAGCTTCTTTGCATAACACAATTCTTGCCCTTATATCCCTACTACTTTGACCATTTTGGTCCAAAACACTTCCAAGATAGGTAAACTGTTCCACTTGCTCTAGTTTTTGCTCTCCTATTTTAACATTCAGCTTAGTTTTTTATTTTTCGAAAACCACATAACCTTTGTTTTATATACTATACATTTATTCTCACCCAAATCCATCCCATTGATCTTTCAATGCACTCAACAGAGTTTGCAACCCCTTGGCTGGCTGACAAACTAAAGCTTGATCATCCGCAAACCTGAGTGATTTTATGCATTCCCCTCCGACTTTTATTACTATCACCAGTTCTCCAACGCCTCTTTAAACATTTCATTCACATATACGTTGAATAGCACTGGTGATAATCGGCACCACTGTCTTGATCCTCTTCTTAACACTGCATGCATGTAGTTTTAGGAACCATGCATGCATCCGGATTCTTCATGGGCCACTAGTGATTCTCCTAGCCCTCCACTCGACTCCTATTTTCTGCAATACATTCATTAGTTCTACACAATTTACTCCAACAAACGATTTTTCGAAATTTACGAAACAGACATACGCATTGTGATTATATTTTATTTTTCTCTTTAAAGAAATGACGTTTGCGGTCAAGTGGCAGCTGATCATTTGACCACGGATAGTACTTTGTTGCTGTTGTCCTTCTCGTTGCCAAATTCATACTTCCGTTGTTGGTCACCTAGTTGACCAAAATATTGGTATAGAGTTCTTAAAAATCAATATTGGCTCTAGGGTTGACACCTTGAAAACTCTAGGTCAATAGTTCATACCCTCTTTGGCCATTATAGTGTTTAATCCAAGTGTTTGCTTTGATAAAAGCATTTCTTCGGTAGAACTCTTTTTTTCGTAATAACTCCTCATTCCTAAAGATCTGAATAATGACCAAGATAGTTGGTCATTGTCATTGGTCATTAGTCCCCCGCTGTATGATGTTGGTCCCAGAAGTATCCGACCCAACAAATAAAACACAAATATTTTGGAAAAAATTTATTTATTTTTCAACAAAACCTCCTTTCGGCTCTATACACTTTTCCCAGCATTGTTCAATTTGTTCGATATCCTTTTTTATAATAAGAACTGTCTTGCTCCTCAAAATAGCCATTAGCTACCGACATCACTTTTTCACGGCTGTAAAATCTTTGACCACCTAGCCATTTTTCAAGTTTGCGAGCCGAAAATAATCCGAGGGGGCTAAATCTGGAGAATAGGGTGCATGAGGTAGCAGTTCAAACTTTAATTCATGAATTTTAGCCTTCATAATAACGGAGTTGTGAGATGGTGTATTGTCTTCCTGAAACAACACTTTCTTCTTAGCAAAATGCAGCCGCTTTTGCTTTGTGTCTTCGCTCAAGCGTTGCAATTAGTTCGCATAATTCTCGCGGTTGATCATTTTTCCTTTTTCAAGATAGTCAATAAAAATTATTCTACTTAATCAATGAAAAATATCCCAAAAAACCGATGCCATACCCTTTCCTGCAGATGAAACGGTCTTTGCCACCTTTGGAGTTGCCTCTCGTTCGCCCCTTGCATTTCATTGCTTTTTTGTCTTGGGTGAGAAGTGATGGACCCATATTTCATCCACGGTTATGAAACAGCGCAAACATTTTGCGTTGTTGCTGTAAAACTTTGCTAAACACTCAATTGAAACATCTTCACGACACTGGTTTTGCTCGAGTGTGAGCAAACGCGGCACCCGTCTTGCTCACAGCTTTCTCATGTCTAAACTTTTAGTAAATATGTAGCGCACTTTTTAAAATGCCTGCTATGTCTGCTAGCTCGAGGACTTTCAATCAACGATCATCCAGTATCACTTTGTGGATTTTCATCACCATTTCTGGAGTCGTCACCTGAATTGGTCGACGAATGAGATGCTTGTCTTGACAGCTCGTACGGCCTCGTTTAAACTCTGCTACATTATATTTACTGTTGTACCCGAAGGAGCAGATTCGCCCAGAGTAGAATTCAGTTCAGCTTTTATATTGGTTGGGCTGAGGCCTTTCAAATAAAAGTATTGTGTCATATAACGATGACCAATTTTCTCCATTTTCACAAATTCACTGAAAAAGTTCACTATTTATGGCTGCCAAACAGACACTAAATGACGTAGCGTCTTCAAACTTGAAACATATTCTTTATAGATTGCGTAATTTTTAATACAGTGATATTTCCCAAACAACTACTGCCATCTCTAGGTTAGGCCAGGTACTTATGGGACTCGTATATTACTCTTTAGCTATCTCTCTTGTCATTCGCTATTCTTCATAACTCACCTTGTAGAGCTCTAAAATACCCGTACCTCTCTCGTTCTCTCGTTTTATATTTTTTAATTTCCCTGCCCTTAAAATAGTCCTAACGTTCTAGGTCTCCATTCTTACTTGTTCGCCCTTCTTCTCCGACTTATTTGCTGCTGCTATTATCGATTTCACTTTTCGATGAATGAACAAAACAAATCAGATTTCAAATCCTGGGGAATTATTGGGAATAAGAGGTAATGTTCCTCGGGAATAAACAATTAGGAAAAGAATGTCCACTCTATGTATAAAAATATTCGGAGTGAAGTGCGCGATTTCCAAGAATTAATCAATTTCAATCACCTTAAAAGATTCAAGTTATTTAGACATGCTCTATGAAGAAGTATATTTAGTAGGGAAGTCGGTTTGAGTTGTAAAATTGTGCTGAAATTATAGATGGTCTTATGACATGGGATCGCCCCTATAATTGTATCTCCACGAGGATCGTATGAAGTGCATAAAAGAAATTGTTTTCATTTTACGGGATCATGTGTAATTAGTTGATTTGAATTTAGCGTGTGGCTTTTCAAGCACGAGTGTAGGTTTAATTTACTTACCTTTGAAGCTATCTGAAGAAAAATCAGTATTCCTATTTTTGCTTCTATTATCCATGACTACGCTAACGATCGGTAATAAACCTTTGTTTTTATTTATTTATTTTTTGTTTCAAAGGCATGAGAACTCTTCATAATCAGGATTCGCAATTAACTTTCTAGAACTAATACCATATTTTTTGGGTTAAACAATGACAACTTGGAACGCACAATAACATGTGTTAAGAGAATAACTGGCTATTTCAAGTGCACTAAACTAGTAATACTTAACATGGTTTTTTTATTTGGGCGTAAGAGTGACGCTCTTTAGCAAGCAATCACCCTTAGAAGATAAATAGCTTATATTTTAAAATATCTGCACTGATTTGAAGAATAATATTTTCTTGCAATAGTTAGTGGAAAAGTTACTTTTAACTGCTGTTTTGATTTTGTCGTCGTATTTTTTCCAGCATATATTTTATCCACTTCCTTTCATAGCGCAAATTAATGTTTATTTGTTAAATCGAAGGTAGAAGCTTTTGTTTTGTGGAAGGACGTCATATTTAGAAAGAAATAAGCACTTTGTGACTTCCACACTTTTAATATAAAACGACCGGTTTCGGCTTTTATGCCATCATCAGGTACAAGATTATTTCCAAAAATGCCAGTATATATAGTCACACACTGTGGGGGGGAAGGAGAGGGAGGAGGGTGGTAGGGGTGGGGTGGCAAAGTCACGAGCAGTAACGGGGATTGGTTGCAGAAGGTGATGCCGTTGAGCAAGACATTAGAATCCCTGGCCAGTCCAATTGCACGCTGCTCCCAGGCGTCCAACTTCCGTCCTTTCTGGTGGCAGTAAATGACCTCGGGATGGAGTCACTCTTGTGGCCCAACTCCAAGAGGTGTCGGGCAAAAGCCGATGAATCGTCTCTGTTCCTAAGGCAGGCCCTATGCTCCTTGGCTCTAATATTAAAATTTCGTCCCGTTTGACCAATATAGAACCCCTCACAGTCATTACAACGGAGTTTATAGACTCCGCATTTAAGGTTTGGTTCAATTACATCTTTCGAATTGAAAAGAAGTCGTCCCAACGTTTTGGTATTGTAAAAACAGATTTTGTATTTATCTCTAGGACTGACGTTAGACACACTGTATGAAATGGAGCCTATGAAGGGTAATTTGAACCATTTTGTTTTTTGGCTGGTTGGACAGGTAGCAGGGAGCAAGATTGTGAGGCAGCTAGACTTTTCAACTTGCTATATAAGATTTTATCAATTACTTGGCAATCATACTCGTTATTAAGGGTAATTTGTTTAATGGTACTTAGTTCCAGGTTAAAACCAGTTTGGTCTAAGGGAATATTTATTAGTCGATGGATCATGGAATGGAACGAAGCGTGTTTATGGGAATGCAGATGGCACGAATCACTAGGTATTATTGCATCCGCAAATGTAGGTTTCCTGTAAATAGAAAACGTGTGCTTATTTCCTTGTAAGGAGATAGTTAAATCCAAAATATTTATTGATGATCCACCGATTTCTGCAGTTAGTTTTATATTTTGGTTGAGGTTATTTAAAAAGGATAGGGAACAATCTAGCTGTCGTCTGCTACCCGTCCATAAACATACAATATCATCCACATATCGGTACCAGTAAAAAACGTTTTTAAGTAGAGCATTGTTAGAATTTAAAAGGCGTCTCTCCCAGTCGTCCATGAATATGTCCGCTAAAACGGGTGAAAGAGGGCAACCCATCGCTAATCCCTCGTTCTGGCGGTATACATTGTGCTCAAATGAGAAATAGTTTTGGCTGGTCGTATTAAATTAAAAAGTTCGATGGCAGCGTCTGAATTATCTAAAAACTTTTCTGCTGCTTTGATGGCTTGGTCAACAGGTACATTAGTGAAAAGGTTGGACACATCAAAAGAGACCAGAGTGGACTTGGGAGGAAGTGAAAGGGGCTCTAGGGTTCGTGAAAGCTCAATGGAGTTCTTGATTCCAAATCTGGGGGAAAAAGTTGACATAGTGCGGAAGAGAGTATTTAACTATGTATACTGGCATTTTCGGAAATAATCTTGTACCTGATGATGGCATAACCGCCGAAACCGGTCGTTTTATATTAAAAGTGTGGAAGTCACAAAGTGCTTATTTCTTTCTAAATAATGTTTATTTGAATAATTTTATATTTATTTTTTCAAAATATTTATTTTTCTTGGCATAAATTATGCATTTAAATTATTACAGCACACACGTCATCTTAGACACATGGGAATGATTTGTGGGGAAGTAGATTTATGCAAAATTGAAGTATCAGAGAGTTCGCTCATTGTAATCCAAGAGTTTTTTCGCTGAATCCTAGTTATAACTGGTTGTTGGAAGGGGTACACGTGTTATTTACGAGGGTCATCCGGAAAGTAGTACCCGTTCGTGAAATAAAGACACAAAAGTAAATATTAACAAACATAAAAAATTTTATTTGAAAGAGGATACTTTAAACTACTTCTCAACATAATCTCCAAGCAAATTAAGGCATTTGTCATAACGTGTGACAAGTTTCTGTATTCCTGCTGCATAGTCCTTCGCCGCCAGCTCATTGAGATACAGGGTCACTCCTTCTTTAAGTTCTTCATCGCTGTCAAATCTTTTTCCTGCCAAAAAGTCTTTAAGCTTTGTAAAGAGATGAAAATCTGAAGGGGCCAAGTCCGGGCTATACGGTGGATGGTCGAAAGTTTCCCATTTGAATTGCTGCAAAAGTTTTTGTGTTATCCCAGCTGCATGAGGCCTGGCATTGTCATGAACGAGAATGACACCAGTAGACAATAGACCTCGCCGCCGATTTTGTATTGCCCGCCGTAATTTCTTTAATGTTTCACAATACGCATTGGCATTAATAGTGTCTCCACGGGCCATAAAATCAATAAGCAATACACCTCGTCGATCCCAGAAAATGGTTGCCATGAGTTTCCTGGTGGACAGAACTGTCTTGAATTTTTTTGGTTTGTTTGGTGAATGAGCATGATGCCACTCCATTGACTGTCGTTTACTCTCAGGTGATGCATAACAAACCCATGTTTCGTCACCAGTAATTATGCGAGTCAAGAAAGAGTCTCCTTCATCAGAATAACGTCCCAAAAACGTCAGTGCTGCAGCCATACGCTTGGTTTTGTGCTCATCTGTAAGCATGCGAGGGACCCATCTTGCACAGATTTTTGCATAATGCAGATGGTGTTTAACAATTTCATGAACAATTGTTCGAGAAACATTGGGAAAATGCTCACAGATGTCATCAATTGTGACGCGCCGATCGTTCCTCACGAATTCGTCAACTGAGCTCACCAGTTGGTCTGTAATGACAGACGGTCTCCCCGAACGCTCATCGTCGTGTGTGTTCCCCCTCCCCATGTTGAAGTTGCGACACCACCGCCGAACAGACGACTCGTCCATTACATTGTCTCCATACACCTCCTTTAATTGGCGATGAATATCACATGGGCGAACGTTTCTTGCATTGAGGAATTTAATCACTGCCCTCACTTCACAACTGGCGGCGTTCTCAATTTTTTTAAACATTGTAAACAATCACAGAAACAACACAGGCAATGCTAGCGTCACGCAACTTGGCTCAGAGAAGGCAGACAAGCCACTGAAGCTATCTGACCTCGTCCAGCGGCTACTCGCGTGGTCAGCACTTCATGCGGCACGAACGGGTACTACTTTCCGGATGACCCTCGTACAATTTTAGGGTTTAACGGAACTAATTTTGGGAACAATCCTACTGGCCTCCTCTAGTTGGTCTCCTGTAGTTCCTATCTCCAGGAAAAAAATACTGAGAACAAATATTAAAGCACGATAATAATCCCCAGATCTTACCATTTTCATGAATATTCCCCACTATATATTTAGTATTAGTTTTAAATTGAGTAGGCGATTAAGAGTTGGGATAATTTGCGCCATTAAAGGTGAGTGGATAATTTGGTAAAGGGAGAACTTTTAGGGAATCGAGAAAGGATGGAGAGAAATCCGGTGCAGGAATTAACATACTCTTAACGAAAGACGCCAAAGGATTTCCTTGATAATGTGCTCTCTGGCGTACGCTGTACTTCACTTAAAATTTTCTTCACATAGAACCTAAATAGGGATCAGGATATTCGTGAACAATTCTTGCCACTTTCGAAAATGGTTACTTTCTCTAGTTTCTAGAAGGTAACCTGATCTAGTAAAAATACACATTGTATTGATAGAAAATGGTTCATGTAAGCATTTATTACAAAAAATATATATATGTGCATATTAAAAATATATTTGCAATATTATATAGCATGTTATTATATTATAAGCATACTTACAATCCTCTTCGAATTTCATTTCTCCCCTATTACTCAAAATTGCAACCGTTAACGACTCGTGTATCAATCATAGTTTAAAGAATATTTTTTATAACTTGTAAAGGAAAAGAACGGATATTGCTGATGGATAAAATACTATAAATAAAAAACATTGCTCACATACGTACATGTAGTGGAAAAATGGTTTAATCAACCCGGCAACTGCTTCCACTGCTCCTCTGAAACCGTATAATGAGCGACGTAACTATTTATATATGTATATATATATATATATAAATTATATCCTTAACCGGTACAGGGAGAGGCACGGGCCTCTCTCTACCCTGATTTGCGATTTTTATACGCCGTTAGCCTTAGTACTGGGTGAATTCTATCATTATCAACCAAACTGAACATAGGGTTAATTACTGTGTTTATGGTTTATTATTTATATTATCATTTTTACACCAATGTACTATATATATATTATTATTTTAAGGTAATCTACCGGTTAAGATAGGTTCTGGATGGTCACAATTACCAAATAAATATTTTGTGATTCCTAGCAAAACACAATCCAGCAACCTATTCCACATTTATTTTTCTCTTCATCTCTTTGTACTTCCTTCCTCCTTTCATCCCACCCAACATCCCAATCCTGTTCTTGCCATTTCCTCGTTTGCCTAAAATTCTCCCCTCTATTACAATTTTCAATATCCCATTGCCAATCAGTACACTTTACATACATTTTTCACTCTCCTTACGATCGCCGACACCGGTGGTGGCGGGGTAACGTGGCCGATGTGATTTTTCTTCCGTCTTGGGCTTGGGTGTATATAATTGTAATATTGATACATCATTGTTTTAAGTCCAAAGTAAAGAACGAAGTGGTGTTGTCAGACTAATGCAAAATAAAAATAAATATATTTTTCCCAACAATCCCCTCTCCTCCCCCACCATTCCCAGCACTTCCTCATGTCTTTTTCTTTTGGACCACTTCACCTTCTCCTTATTTCTCCACACCACATTTAAAGAGACTCCAATTTACACCTATCATTCTGCTTCAATGATCATATTGCCGCGCTTTGCATAAGCACGCTACTTGTCAAATATTTGAAATGCCTCTTTGAACATCCAGATTCCTCCTTGTGAAAGGATTTTTACCTAACACAATTCTTCTCATAATGTCCCTTCTACTTTGACAATTTTGGCCCATAAAACTTCTGAGATAAGTAAACTCTTCCACCTACTTTAGTTTTTACCCTACTCTTTTATCGTTTAATTTAGCTTTTCCTTTTCTGTGAAACCGCACAATATATGTTTTATTAATATTGATTCTCATCCCATATCTATCGCACTGAACCTCCAATTCACTCAGCAATGCCTGTAATCCCTTGGCTGACTAATAATTTAAAGCTTGATCATTAACAAACCTAACTGGTTTTATGAACTCCCCTCCAACTTTCATTTCTATCTCCAGTACTTTCCATATCTCTTTTATCATTTTCTCCCCGTACACGTTGAACAGCACAGGTGATAATGGACAACCTTACCTTACTCCTCTTCCTAACATTGCTAATCTAGACTCTCCGTCACCGACTCGCGCCTGAGCAGGCAATATGTAAAGGTTGCAAATTAGCCTCCTTTCCCTCCAATCTATTTCCATTTTCGTCAGTATATTCATTAGTTTTTCCCAATTTACTCTTCCAAACGCCCTATCGAAATCTACGAAATAGGAACCATTAAACCATAAACACAGGAATCAATCTGAAGGTCTGTTTAGGTAGGTGATGGTAGAGTTGCCTAAGCACAAGCCCGACGGCGTGTGAAATTCACAAATAAGGGTAAGGGCAACAGTTCCTTTTCCTGTGCCGACTCCTTCCAGGGTCTCTCCCGGACCCTGGAAGATCTGGTACCGGAAAAATTATATAGCTTACCTTACTCACCTTCCTTACACTGTCCATCCGGACTCTCCGTCACCCAATCACACCGGGATGGTCTAAGAGATGTAAAGATTGCGATTTAGCCTCTTGCCTCTCCAATCTATTCCTATTTTCCGCAATATAGGTATTCACTAGTTTTTAAAAATTTACTCTATTAAAGGCCTTTTCGAAATCTATGAAACAGGAAAATAAGTCCTGATCGATCTCCTTACCACAATAGCACCGCGCGTGCCTCTCCCCCTCCTGAACCCATCCTGATCAGATCCCCTAAGTAATCATTTGGCCTACTCTCCATCCGTTTGATGATAATCCTAAGAACCATTTTAGCTATGAGGGAAATGAAACTTATTATTCCTTTTGCATACCTACATATTTGTATTCGTATCAGCTAGAATTTAATAATTTACCATCCTAATTTCGGTAAATCGAACCGAAAATGTGATTTCGATAATGACGAATTGATTCAGTCTGATCGAATGCGTCATTTTTTTTAAAACGGGTGTCGTATTAATTCAGCCGATTTTCGGTCGAATTTAACCTAATTCCCCTTTTTACGAGACTGCTACGGTGCACAATCCACAAGGTCGGTCTACCCTCTTAATAAACTCCATCCTCTTTCCGGTTTTTGTCTGTTTATCACTAACTATTCAGAAATTCAGGTGCCATGCATGTGCAACCTCTTCCTTAACCACACATGTGCATCAATGCCTCCTCCCCCCACCCATGCAAGAAGAAAAGAGATATTTCAAAGCGTCGTCTGCGCCAACATCAGATTCGTACTTCATTCTAACTTCTATGTTGGCATGGGGAGTGTATTATAAATATTTCGGAACTGTAGCTTTACATATTATAAATCTGATGTGAACTTGGCGAGTATAGTCAGGAAATTTGGATAGAAATTACCATTTTTCCAGTATTTTCCACGCATAATTTGTCCCAAATAATTGTCGGTAGATAAACGTCTTCAGCAGCAGCTAGTATAATGTAGCGGTCCTTGAAGAAGAGTTTGAAATTTGATCTTTTCTTATTTGATATCAAATTTTTGAGAGAGTATTTATGTTGGAGTCAGATGGTCTGTAGAATGAAAATGAAAAAAACTTCTTTATAATCCTTTATGTGACACCAAATACCTGCTAAAATAATGAGTCGCATTAGGAATGAGAACTACTGAGTTATGAGTTTACTAATATACACACCTTTATACTCCTCCCTGTAGTGCAACAGTTGTTATTTCTGTAGGTGATGAAGCCTTTCGGATTAACCTCGCCGTCTGAAATATTTTCTCTAAACCAATTTACAGCTATTTTGACAATATCTGTATCTTTATCTTGAAATAGTTTATATAGACCCATTCTTTTATTTTTTATGCTTTATAAATTTTATGTGAACATATTTATTCTGTCTAGCAGTTGATGTTTGTTGGCACCATATATATGAAGAAGAATATATGCAAAATAATATTTGTTCGCCGTATGGCGGGATTTTCGAGTTTGAATATGTGTTTGGCCAATGTGGCTCGTCTCTTCTTCTGGCTATGCGTGCCATGAAACGCACCGTTCCTATCCTTTATGATGTTGTATGCTTGCTAATGTACTGTCCATTCTCCTCTTGTGTTTGTCAATTTCTCCTTTGGTGGGTGAAACAGCTCCATAACGCCATCTCTCGGGCAACATCTATCGGAGAACTTTGGCGCTTTATAAGATCACAGATCTCAATGTAAATCAGGTTTCCTTATTAGCTCAACTGGTAGAGCATCCGCCCGGAAAGTGGAAGGTCCGTGGTTCAACTCTCGAATAAGGAGATATTTTTACATTTGTGATCTGCTCATAACCGCCTTCCCCACCTTTCCTGTGTTGGTTTTTTATGTGTTTTCCTATTCCCTTTCCTTATATGTCTATTTCTATGTGCGAAAATAATATTTGTTCGCCGTATGGTTTACGCCGTATGATTTTCGAGTTTGAATATGTTTGTATATTGCAGAAAATAGAAATGGATTGTAGGGACAGGAGACTGATCCGCAACCTGTACACGTCTCAGACTGCTCGGGTGCGAGTGGGGAACGGAGAGTCCGGATGGGCAGGGTTAGGAAGATGTGTAAGGCAGGGTTGCCTATTGTCACGGGTGCTCTTTAATGTATAGGTGGACTGAAGAAGCATGGGAAGAACTGGAGGTAGGAATGAAAGTCGGAGGGGAATCCGTAAAATCGGTTAGGTTTGCTGATGACCAAGCATTAGTTGCTCAGTCAGCCAAGGGCAGGAACAGGATAGGGGTATTGGACGGGATTAAGGAAGGAAAGAATTACACAGAGATGAAGAGAGACCTGATGTAGAGTAGGTTGCTGGATTGGGTTTTGTTTAGTTTGGAGTCACAAATTGTTTATTTGATAGTTTTGTCCATCCAAAAACCTACCTTAAGCGGTAAATTACCTAATAATAATATAATGTGTTTATATAATTTAGGAAAACTTCCTTAATATTTATTATACGATTATTATTTGTATTCGTATATTGATATTCTCAGAGAAAGACCTGCGTCCTGGACTACCAATCATGCTAATCTCTAGCCATTTGTTGTCTATCCTACGTACTGTCTATTGCGGTGTCTCGATTCGTATAATTCACAAATATAGTGGCTTTCTACATGATAAAAGAACGGGTCGCAGGTCCATAAAACATATACAAGTAGAATAAGTACTGCATATGCAAGAGCTTCAAAACAAAATTACATTAAAATGGATCGCATAATACCTATGTTATTTTATGATTAAAATAAAGTCTCCCTTAGAGAAATTCAGGTATTTAATAGATATTGATGTAATAGTGTACCAGTTGTTCATAAATTCCTATATTATACATTTTTATGCTTTTAGGCACGTACGGAAAATATATAATTCCCCCATGTAAATGATCTTGTATATAAATAATACTTGCATTTAATTTATTCAAGCCCTTTGGTTGCCGTAGACGATTCCATATCTATTTTGGATAGATACGTGCATACATATGCCAGTATCATACATTTTATCTTGAAAAGCAGGAAGTTATTTACCTACTGTTCTAGCCAAATCTTTCAAAGGTCGCACTTCACCCTCCTGTTTTCTGAAACAAAAAAGATGCTGTTTACGATTGTCTTTTCAGATCAAGATATTGTGGAAGAATTAAAATGTTCTTTCCTTTGGTAGCAACGAACTCAGGGCTACCCTGAAGATGGCAGGAAACCGTAAACCACGATAGACATGAAAATATAATGCAGTGCAATAATTTTGGAGTGTAATAATCATTCGCCTCGGCTAGCATTCGAACCCGAATCCCTTGGTGTCCAGCCAAGCGCTTTTGCCAGTTACGCCACCTAAACCGACGGTCATCGTCTTTCAGTTGCTGTCTGAGATCATCCACGTATCATCACGGTATAAAGGACAGATAATGATAAGTATCAGAATTTGAGTCGACGGCTCAGTCGACAATCTACCCTATAATATAACCCCTAGTCACTAAAAGTCATTTACAAGCTTGAAATGCAAATACGGATAAGTGTGAAATGGGAATAGATGTATTAGTTTCTTGCAAAATAAAATGAGCTGGAGCAGATGACTTCTGGAGCGACGAATACAGATTATTATACTCAGGAGATGAATGGAAGGAATAGAGGAGAGAAATGCAATTGTGTTGACAGGACAGGGAGAGGATTCTGAAGATTAAAGGGATAAGCCCCGGACATAGTGATGGTGGAGGATTCCATTCAGCCGTGTAGAATAGGAAAGAAAAGAAGAAAATAAACAACTGGAAGGAGTCCTCGGTGGAGCAGAAGGGAAGGAGAACTTAATCGCAATGAACGACTGAAGCAAGGTGGTCGGAGGGAACAAAGAGGGCAATACTGCAGGAGAAAGACTAGTGAAGTTCTGCAATGAGAAGAGAATGGCAGTGAATACGTTGAGAAGTGGATTCGACCACGCCGTAAGAGTTCCGAAGAAAGAGAAAACACCTGGAAAAATTCAGCGAAGACATTATTTAGGCATGTGGTGACAAGACAACGGACACACTGTTTAGAATTATCGAGAAAATCTCCAAAATTGAAAGACTGCAGAAAACTTCGTGAAGTGTTCAATGGTTGCAACTCCAAAGAAACCAAGACCAGAAATATGGGGAGGACCAAATTCTGAGCCCCATGTCATACTCATCCAAATTAATGACAAGAATTATTAACCTAAACCAACTTTTCGAGATACTAATGCGGGTTCAGGAAAAACAGAGGAGCAAGAGGGACAATACTCAGCCAAAGAGTAATGGTTGGAAAAAAATGATACAATACGTATTACCTTTTCAAGGTTGTAGGATATTTAAACAATGTCACAGAAGAAGCACTTACTCCGAACTGCTATTTATGCTGCCAAAATCTCGTCCGATTTTTGATGGAATCAAATAATCAGCAAACGCAGCAAAAAAAGTCAGTGATCTTCGACGTAATGGCGTCCATTGTGAAAAAAGCTTGTTTTCTAATAATCGGATTCCCCAAACCTCCCCCCACCGGTTTCTCTTTTCAATGGTTATCTGTTTGAGATTCACCCCAGCTTTTCATTGAAAGCTCTGTTAGCCAAACCGACCACTACATATCCTTGCGAATCGCTCCTCTTGAATGAATGATATGGACTTAGTCACACCGACTTTTGGTGTGCTGAAAGTGACTTCCAGCATTCAGTGTAGTGAGAGTTAAAAAAGTGAATTACTTGTTCGTACATCTTGAATTAGATCATATTAGTGAAATATGACAATATGGGTGAAGATTTCAAATTACATGCGAATATGGGGAGAGAGTTTGTAAAAAATCTAAAAAATGTTTTGTTTAAGGCTTCATAAATGGCAATGTAGAGTACCGTATAAATATATACTGCAATTTATAAAAAGATTAGCACCTATGTTGAATGAATACTTTTGGTATGAGGTACGGAAGAAGAGTTTGCAAAGTAAAGTAGTGGTAGGGTGAGGAATTTGTAATTTATAAAAAATGCGGATTGGAGACACCGGTCAAGGTCCAGTGGGTGACACAAACGTATGTGTGCTTTGTAGTTTTAATCCAGACGAGATAAGGGACGAGGGTCATATTACGAAATGCGTACTTGGGAGGAAAAGGTGGACCGAGAAATTCATAAATGAATGTAGTAGTAGTTGCTGTAGGCTGGTAGTAGTTGAAGTTTCAGAAACAATAGACCATGCATGAAACAATGTTCAAATGTCGCAGAGGTAATCTTAAGTATTCAAGGGCAGAAAAACGTGCACCAATTTAATCACACAGAGTTAAAATTATCAGACGTGATTTTTTGGGAAACGTTCTTATGAAAACAAAGCCGAGACCGTAAACTTGATCTTCAACTTGAACTTCGACTTGAACTTCAAGTTTACGGTCTCGGCTATCTTGTTTTCATTGATTCACGACCGTGGCTACGCTCAGTGTACATTTACATTTTCTTAAATCATAGTTAAAAAGACTGCATGGATTTCAATCCTTTTCTTTCCTCAATCTAACCATATTTTCTCTATATCCAATGAAACCGGATGGGCACTAGTTGACATGACAATAAACACAAGAACTGGCTGCGTAAGAGAAAGAAATAAACCAGAGAATTCAGCTCAAGTTGTTTCCAAAATCTCACAAATTTTTGGGGAAAAATTTCCTAAACTTTTTGGCAAAAATATTAGCTTCACCTCTTCAAAAACTTCTTTACTTTCTTCAGAGACGTTGGTTATTGAAACCAATGTTCCGTTATCACCGAAACCCTAATGATGAAATTGCTAATCGACCTTATTGAGGAGCATTTATATTTTCATAGATGTAAATTCCTATTCCGTGATTTTCTATTAAAACAGCAGTGTTATCTTTAGTTGAAATTCGATGAGGGAAATAGCGGTAAAGGACATTTGCGACAACTTTTATGTAATTTTTCGGTTTTCATCATCAATTGAATGCATGATAACTCTCAGAGGTGACTTTTAATTTACATATCTACAGCTTAAAACATTTGACAAAATATACCATGGCATGCAGGTAATGTTTGTTGCAAAATCAACGACTTGGGCACATTCAACCTGCCAGCTTAATTTGTATGTTATATCCGCATTAAGGTTTTGACATTTTGAGACTAATTAATATCAGAAGAAGGTACGCCAAAACCTCTATTTTAATTTCTCATGAAAAACAGTAGAGATATTACAAAAATAGAATAGTCAGGAGTATTCTTTAAAATGAGATCCATGAATTAGTATTCCTTCATAGTTTCCCGCTTCTAAGTATTCTCCATAAATTACGATTGAAATCAAAAAACTTTTTTTGAAATTTGTTCCAAAATGAATGTAGTGACCCCAAGTGACTTAGACTGCGACTTAGCATAGTTTATTCTTTATCGTTTGTAAAAGTATGTCTCTTAATTTCTACATGACGATCTCTTTATGAATCAATCTTACCGAATATTTGAACTATCTACAACGTCCATGATTAAACTATTGAGCATTACTACCGTTTGAAGACCCATTTTTGTTTTGCTTTTGAACAAAGATATTGTCTGACATAAGGTCAAATGACGATTGAAATTAAAATTAATGCCCTTTTATGCGTCAAATTAACAAACGAAACCATTTCCCAAATGTATGAAGATACTCGTACACAAGTGCAAACATGAATAGATTTTTTTGTCTCTGCGTACAATTTTCTGTTATTCTAGGCTATATTATACCTCTTGGAGTTAAAAAAATTAATTAATTTCATAGTTCGGGGTTCAAAGGTCTTTCGATCGGACAGAGTTGTTTCGAAATGGTGATTTCCTGCCTCTTACAGGAAGGTGTAACAAATTCAAACGTCGTCTAAAGATAGCGACGCGCCCGTGTAATAGACGTAGGTACCTCACGTGCTCGCCATATCACTCTCACGAAAAGGACAGGTTTCCTTGCCGGATATGAGATAATAAGCAAATGAATTCGACGCGACGGCTCACCAAAACCGCACGCGGACGTCATCACTTACCCAAATTACACCCAAGGTTGTTAAACCCATTTTCGAATACTTTGTCTCACTTAACTTTTCTCGCTTCCTCCTCGGTTGTGCCGATGTCGAGTGTACATGATTTGTGCTAAAACATTTTTTGAATGATTTTTTCCGCCGACATAAACGACTGGAGTGGGGCGATTTATGACGGGATAGGTGGTGGGAAAGCAATGCGACCCACGTTAGTTGTCTGTGGGCCGTTACAATGTACTGATCACTATAAAACCGGACCCCTGTTCGAGGGTCGCGTCGCGAATTCATGATGCCACATCCCATGGAGCAACGTTACGCGGTAAAATTGTGTTATAAGCTCGGAAAATTGGGTTAGATAGATATAGCAATATCCTGAGGAATGTTTTCCTTTGGCACAAGGTATCCCGGGAGGGTAGGGAGAAATTTGATTATGAGGAATACCCTGGAAATTCATCAACGACACAGTGTGATGAAAATGTGCAAAAATTGAGACATACTATATGCTCAATTCTGATTGACCCCCAAGTATCAGGATGTTTGCAAAAGAATGCAATATTCAGAAAACCAAAGTGCATTTTAGGTTCCTGTTGATGCGTCAATGGAAGCATACCACAACTGGCAGAGGCACTGGCATTGGTGTGTCGATACATAAGGGTGCTCTTATGAAGAATTTTAGCAATTTGTACTTTGATCTGTAATAAACATTTTCCCCCAGATTTATTCTACTTATTTTCCAGACAATTGTCGTATGCGTTGACACAGCTTACACGTAACATCGAAGGCAGGCCAACCCTCCAACGCATGGATGTAAAAGAGGCGAGAGGTGGGCAAATTATTTGAGAGGTGGAAGGAACATATATATTTTGTTTAAAAGCTAATTGTTTGCACCCTTGGAAAATTTATTTCACCTCATGGATGAACAGGGGTAGAATCCCTTGACGTAGGGGGTAAATAGGTATGGTTAGATACTGTGTTCTATCACGGACCTGAGAACACACGGTTAAAAATCCCGGTAGTGAGAAAAATATTTTCTCCTCTGACCAATAGTGAATCCCATTTTTGTTCTGCCATGACAACATAGAGAGAGACTGCAGTGT
Organism: Hetaerina titia; assembly: GCA_037158775.1. NCBI lineage: Eukaryota > Metazoa > Arthropoda > Insecta > Odonata > Calopterygidae > Hetaerina > Hetaerina titia. Next base: position 102,738,687 of record CM073773.1, on the reverse strand, counting down.
CACCAAAGTCCCAGATTAAGAAGATTGGTTCCGTGGCAAATGTCGTGGCTTGCCTTGCTATAGGCAAAGAAATGGTGGCATGGCAGATCACGACCGAGAAGAATTGCTGACATCCTAGCAGGGATTGAATATAGTAATTTAAGGATAATAAATGCAAAAGTTTGTGTTAAAAACTTAACTCACTATATTGTTAAGAAAACATTGACATGATAATGGGTAGATAATGTGATAAATTGTGGCCGTGAAAATAGCATAGTGGATGCAATCAGCTAAGTGAATATTCTCAATAAATGTCTGCAATTAAACATCGGTACTCCCTTTCTAGTCCAAGATGCTATAACAGCCTTGCGACAAAACTCTTTTTTTAAAAAAGAACTGAAATTTATATGGCTTTTTCACTCTTCTTAAAAGTTTATTTCATGACAACGATATTCTATTCTACCCTGAAGTTCTGCAGGGTAATAAAAAGCACTTAAACCCTTTGATTTAGAACTGCAGTCTCAGAAAATATTGACTTTCATGAAGGATGCAGAGATTCATTTCCCGATTAAGTCGTTTTCACGGATATAAAACAAGCAGGTAATCATGCTATCGATTGCCATTGGATTTAAAAACTTAACTTCGATTAGTTTTTTTTAATGGTTTCCTTCCAGTTTATTGTACAAAACGCCTTATCGCTTCCCGAGATCATTGAAATCAAAGGTTGTTTGGGACGAATAAAACAGCATAACTTCGTGATCAAGGTTTTTCTGGGCTTGTTTTCCTGTGGAGACCAGCTCGAGATTGAAACTGAGGAAAACATAAACTAAAAACAAAAACATAAATTGATATCAAAGAACATGTTCCCGAAGTGCAAGTTCAAGCGTCTCATGAATAATACAATTTTTTATGGTTCAATTTTGAATTTTTAAAACACATTATAGAGTGGTAACCTGCAATATACTTTAGAGTAGTCATTATTTTTTTCACCAATACTTTTCATGGTTTTTGTCTCCTCATTTTATCCGTTATGATTGTAGATACTAGATTATTTTCGAGAAAACTTCTCTGAGTCAAAAATCCTAATGCAGAATAAATCGAATGCTACGTTTGGGGATCTTGTGGCTTTTCTTTACCCCTGTGACAAATTAGATTATCCATTACTTCGTACGAATAGAGCTCGGGTGGAAACGAATTTTAAGGCTACAGGATGCAGCGCGAAATTTAATAGGTACACAACTTGTACCTATAAAAGGTAGCTCTGACATCTATTATTATACAATATACTGCTCATTGCGTGAACTTCCTACGTATTGTTCGTCCTAAATCATCTTATTTTCCATTTTTAAACGCATTTTACCTTCATGCCACCCAAAAGACCTGTTTTCTTCCTTTCCTTACCCGTATTATCATAAATTTTCTCATCTATTGTGGTCTTTAGCAATGTAATACATGTCCAGATTTCTTCCACCCACTTTTTCTAACTTCTTCAAACATTATCTGGCAAATTTCTCTATTCCATGGCTTGGTCTTCCTCATAATTAGGATTCATCTTGAAGTAAGATCTGGTGCTTTCCCGGCGTATTTGCTGGATGAAGTTTTCTCGGGTTTTCTCGGTTTCATCTTATTTTCTCAATTTTTCGCCATTCCCACATCGCGACGCCACATGATTTTGCCTTAGGTCTGGCTATGGCTCCATAGTGTGCTATGCTCCTCATAACAAGGTCTGTCCCAAATAAAATTACAATAAATCGGAGGAAAAAAATCATTGCAGATCAAAGTAAATACGTATGCTAAAATTCTTCATAAAGGCACCCTAGACACACCAATGCCAGTGTCTCCGCCAGTTGTGGTATGCTTCCTGTCAGACATTAACAGGACCCTCGTTCAGGCACCCCGTTATGGCCTCTTTGACATAATCCAGTGGTCCAAAATGGTACTCAAAGGGGTTATTCTTAAAAATTCGGGTCACTTTCACTGTCTCTTGGTCCAAGAGGTCCAAGGCAAGGTTGTAACACAAGCAGTCTTCTAACAACACTTTGGGGACGATCTTGGCACAACTTTCTCATGGTAAAATCTTCTGTATAAATGCAATGTTTTCTGAATATTACACTCTTCTGCTAACATCCTGACACTTGGGGATCAATCAGAATTGAGAAAATGTCTCAATATTTGCATATTTTCATCACACTGTGTTATTGATGTATGTCCAGGGCATTCTCACTGTCCACATCCTCGCTACCCTTCCAGAACGTCCTGCGCAAACAGGAAACCATCACTTAGTACATCTCTCCATCATCAAATTTGTATCGGGGACCATGGTCATGTCATTGCTCTAGGAAAAGTGGCATCGTGAATTTCTTATGTGACCGTCGTACAGGGGTCCAGTGTAGCAGAGATCCGCACACTGTAAATGCCCACAGTTAACTGACGTGGGTCGCGTTGCATTCCCAAGGTCTCCCATTATCTCTACCACCACAAATTACCCCACTCTAGCCATCTGCATCGGTGGCAAAAAATGATTCTACTTATTTTTGGAATAGACGCTCTAAGTTTTATTAATTAATTGAAATTGGCAAATGTCCACAAAATAAAATATTTTATTAATACGACCGGTTTCGATGTAACTACATCATCTTCTAGTAACAGTCATAACTCAGTGTCTAGTATGTATGCTGAAAAGCAAGTAAGGGGAAGGTAGTGGGCACAATGGGGGAAGAGGAAGGGGAGGTGGAAAGCCGCCAGAGTGACATATGAGTGGGGAAGGAGACAAGTTGCGGGGGAGGAAAAAGGGGTGGGGAAGACAAAATAGTCCGGAGAAAACCTCGCGGCTGGGTGGAGGGTTGTCTCGTTGAGGGTGATCCCTCGGTGCGGCGCCACGCTCCTACGGCCGTGGAGAAAGGGGATGAGATCTGGGTTTACCCCGGTCGTTGACAGGACGCAAGAAACGTCTCCTTTTTGGGCCCTCTAAGATCTGTATCTTTTATTTACGTCTTTAATTCGAAAACAAAACATAAATTCCGATTTTATTGAAAATGCGTCTTTGCCATAGCGTAGGAGAAGCAAGATAGTTTGAAGAATTTTGACTTATCCTAATACTTGTACTGCAACTTCCATTTCACTCCAAAACACCGCTCAAACGTACGAACTGCTCCACCTGCACTTTTAATGCCTTCTACGACAGCATTGACCCTATCTTTCCTGCTTTTTGAGTATTTCACTACTTTCATTTTCTTGTGGTCAATATTAACCAGTTTCTCCTCGTAATTCTCCTGAAAAGCATTCACGTAATCTCTTGATGCTTGACTGTCTACCTGCTGCTTGATTATGTGGAAATGTTTCTCTTCTTCAACCACTTTTAGTCCTAGCCTAAGCTTTTCACATGACACGATTACAAATTCCTGAGGGCATAAGTTTAAAAGCAACGGTGATAACGGACAATACGGACTTAATCCCCTGCCTATCACGGCTCATTCAGATTCTTCCTTTGCCACCGACAGACCTTGTAAGTACATTATCCTGCACCAAAAGATAAACTTAGCTATTTAATAAGAAATTGGTGAAAATTTTAAGAGAACGAGTTGTAAAAAATAATAAGGATATTTTGGTCATATTTTAAAATATGAAAATTATCAAAAATATTTACTGCAAATAGACTGACATTTACTCACCATAAATCAGACCAAGTTTTCATGATATTTCTTGCTATTTGCTAACTTAGTAGTCCACTTTAACCAATGGAGAAGCTACTTACCAAACCTTAGTTTATAGAGTATTTACCATTTTTGATAATCTTCAAAAGCTCTTGTTACATCACGCTTGACCGAAACCTTTGGACAGCAAGTTATACCCAAGAAAAAAGCTGTGAAAATATATGGTCAAACAAATTATTTTTTCCAAAATAACTTACATATTTTTTGCCAATTCTGAGACTAGTGCACAGATTTATGCTGGATTTTTGTTTTATATTTAACGAACGTACCTTTGTAATGATATAATTAATTTATAATTCAAAGTTCAAATTGTTTATGCAAAATTAAATATGCATGGCATTAACACTTTGTAAAGAGAGCTTCCATAATAATATTCTTATCATTTTCCACCAAAACCCTGGGAACTGGATTCTAGCACAGGACGCAGAGGATAAGCAGCATTCTTCTGGATTGAACCAGCAAGTTTTCATTCTCATTACAGTTGCAAGTAAAAGTAGAAATGGTTATTTAAACTTTTTTTATTGACAAGAATCGTCTCCAAGAATTGATATCACAGTTCATGCAAGCTATAGCCCTTTTTTAATTGTTCATTTTTGGTCAACTAAACGATATTCTTCATTGATGAAAAAACCAGCGAAAAGCTGTTTAGATGAATCGCAGTATGCTATGAAATAGAGGTGAAGCACCCCAAATGAATGCTCTTATCATGAAACTATCGAGAGCTAACTTCACTCTTTAGTGCACTCATGGGAATAGCTGATTAGAGGAGGGTAATGACACATTGCAGGGCCCTGAAGAGGTATGCTCGGCCATAGCATTCACAGAACTTAAACAATCTCGGCTGTCTCCCATCGTTTTCTGAGACCAGGAGCGGTAGAACTTGAAACTTCTGGCTCATTTTGCCCCTTCACTTGGGAGAGACAGTTAATTTCGAAAGGTTCAATCATATATCACCTTTTTTTTCTTGTGAAGTCTACAAAAATATAGGCTAGTTTTTCTTCCTCAGAAGAAATAGTTCAGTCACACACGTGCTAATTTCTCTACCAAAGCGTAATGAATTCAAATTCGTGTAGGAGTTCCCAGAAGAAAATGCACAATCGATCCCAGAAGTCGATATTGAGGACTCGTCTAAAGTGACGGGACCACGGGAATGGATCGATAATTACCGTTATGCCAGCCAGGATCCATTTCACCTTCCTTTTCAGTGACTTGGAGTGGGAGCGGCAGAAATATTTCCGTGGCTTAGGAGGTAGCATTGGGTAATATGCCTCATTTGATGATCTGTCATATGACTCGCTCGATGTTCTGTCATGCGAATCCCTTGGTGAGCTGTTATGCGACTCCATCGATGTACTTTCATGTGTTTCGCTCGATGATGATGCGTCATGAGGCTCGTCAGATGACTTATCGTGATACTCGTAGGATGATTCATGATGCGATTCGTACGTTGATTCATGATGCGACTCGTACGTTGATCCATGATTCGACTCGTACGTTGAATCATGATGCGACTCGCTCGAACTTTGTGGTGACGACTGGTGCGACGATGAATAATCCTCGTACTCTGAAGATTCGTGAGAAGATGAATGGAACTGATCGTATGGCACATTGCTGAAGGAAAATCTTGCATTCAAGTCCCCCGAGTCGTCCTGCAGCACGTTCGAGTTATTTTTACCCGTCTGACCACTCTTTAGCAAGCTGGGGATCATATTCGGGCGCAATGTTCCCAGCAAACTCTTTTGTGTGTCTTCGTTCATCACGAACGTGTTCCCTCCGATGGTTGAGTCAGCTGGAAAGGAGATACACAACGGATCAGATTAATGAATTAAGAGATATTCGGATTTTCGTGAATGTATCAATTTACATGATTGTGATGTGAGATTGGTTATACCGATTGCCGGTCAAGGGGATGTGAACAGTTTTTACATTCAAAACATGCTCTATCGATAGGGATTTGAGATTGGGTCTAGGGTTCTAACGGTTTAAATTGGATTCTAAGAAAAGTAGTCCATTCTTTCTGACACCAAGAGACTCCTAAGTAAAGCACACCAACAGATTGCATTCGCTATTGATGTCATGTCGAATGCAAACTGTTGTAAAAAAAGTGTTTCTGCCTGCTGAACCATTTAACGTTTCTTTTAGGAAGTGGCATTTTTGCGCCAATGAATTTTGTTGTTGTATGCTTGTCGGGTAATCATCTCCTTCCACACACACCATAACGACGACATGCAGGTTGAGACATGGCACAACTTAGGAAGATTGAGAAACCCAAGTGGACTTTTCGGAATGAGTTACGGAAAACAGAATACTTCGCTGAGATAACAGAGAGAGAAAAGTTATCTAAATAGGGCCCGTGTTAAGAGGAAATGGTTGTAAAAGAACTTAAGGAAAACGTACTTAGACAAGAGAAAATGAATCAAGATGATGGACGACTTGAGGAAAAGAATTCATTACACTATGAATTGAAGAGAGTGATAGAGGGAAGGCGGTAGTTGAGAAGAAAGTGATCATATGATACCGAACCTCATATGCATGTCAACGACGACGCTTGGAGGCATCATTAGGGACTCGGAAATGATTTTTTATGGAAATCTACCGGTTAAGGTAGATTTTTGGCTGGGCAACAACTACCAAAAAAATATTTTGCGACTACTAAAAAAACACAATTCAGGAACCTACTCTACAACAGGTCCCTCTTCATCTCTGTGTCGAAAATGACTGTCACCTAAATTTTAATTCTAGTCGGAAACGCAACTTGTGTTTCGTGGCAATGACGTAAAGGGTACCTGCAAGTAAGACCAGCAAGTTGGTCATGCTTTGCTCCTGGCATTACGTGGGTTCACGCCGAGTGTACATGTAGGGAGGCTATAGTCTTTACACCAGGCGGGGGATGAGGAGGATGAGTGGCAGTATGTCAAATATCAGTAAGTCAAATGTCAGTATGACAAATGGAATTGAATTCGTTCATTGAGTTTCTATTCGTAAGGTGCACGTGGTGAATGGGAGTGGGGTTATCCGATGACACAATCACCGCCCAGTCGAGGTGCAGAGACTAAACAGATGGATAAGATTAGCAGTATACTACCGAATTAGAGGAGACCTCTGGGTGAACCTTGATATTACACAGTTTTGTAATACTTTGGAACTAACTCTATTAGCTACTATGAGATACATATCTGTAAATCCCTCACATATTATTAAAATAACTCATTCATTACCTCTGCATACTTTATACCCTCCTTAACTCTACTCAAAATTCCTATTATTTTCCTCCCTCTACCTCGCATTCTCAGGTTTAGATCAATTTGAATATGAATATCTAATATGAAGAACGATCACAGGAGAGGTGGGGAAGGCGGAATCGAGCAGATCACAAACGCAAAAATATTTCCTTGACCGGGACTTGCATACCGGAGGGGAAACGTAATTGACACTGAGATCTGCGGGTCTTTTAAGCAACCCAGTGCTCCGATTCTTTGGCCAAGAAATAGCGTTGGGGAGCTGTTTTACCCACCAAAGGAGAAATAGACAACACGCAAGAATAAAGGACAGTATGGTAGCAATCATACAACATCAGAAAGGATAGCAACAGTGCGTTTCGTGGCACGCATAGCCAGAAGAAAGAGAGGAGCCAAATTGACCAAATACACATTCAAACATATTGTATTACATATATTCATACATAATATATGTATATGTTTATATATTCAGTTTCATTTTTAAAATGTAGACATCTTAAATTTTAGGACGTGTTTGAGACTTCAGAGATTGTTCGTCCAAACTCCTGTAATAGATTTTTTCTGGCCTCCTTTTACGTCCCTTTGTCACACTCTACTCTATACTTAGTTTTATGACTATTTAATCCCCGCATCATCATATTGTTAAATATTTTTGTGCAAATAGATCACCAGTTTGTACCTTTAAACATATGTTCTTATAATGTGCAAATGGCTATGGCTAATGTTCTAATTTTTGCCTCAGCTCCGTGACAAGTGGAATGCAGAAATTTCATAACATGAAACATTTCAGGATATCTTGCAGGAAGAGTAATTTGAAATAGATGAAATGTAACTTGAAGTGGGTTTCCTACGTCTTAAGTCCCTATGTAATGTCCAAGGGCGCTTGGAGTTTCTGAAAGGTTTTCTCCATCAAAAACATGGAATAGTTTAACGAGGGCCAAGAGTCTCTCATAGCTTAGTGATTACTGTGAATAGGAGCCTTAAATCAACCCAGTTCCCCTCTTAAGTGAACTCTCACATTCATTGATTCCTACATATTACTAAATTAAATAAATACAATGAAGATGATAATGTCTTGAATTTATTGAACCATGTTTCTCAGTCGCTGGAACACCTCAAAAATGTGTAGGCTATGTGGTTCTATCTGCAACAAAGATAATGTAGTTGGATATATTCTTCCTAACATCGCTCAAAAAGGCAGAAGTGCTAAGGATATGTTTGCCTAGGCTCACTAGCCTGCTGCACCTGTGATTCTAGTCCTCGGAAAATAGACTAGACGGTACTCATTCGGTAGGACGCATGCGCGTGAACGATTAATTGGATGGAAAATGGATGAGATTAAGTAAGGGAGGCCGATTCCTTCCATCAATAGGAACTTCGTGCTCTACGTCTGCTTACACGTGTCCACAAAATGTACTTCTCTTTGATTCACAGCATTACAAAGTTGAACTCCGGTGAACCAAAATCAGTCACTGCATATTGCATCCATTTTAGTGCTAAACTAATTTTTCTTCGCGATTGAAGTCATCAGTCAGTTAACACGAATGGTCTCTGTACTACAGTCATTCATTGGAAAGGCTTAATCGATGTTACAATGCTTCAAATTATATTTTTTTTTCAATCTGTGTCAGTCCCTACTAATGACCGTTATTTTTTGTAGCAGGGGGAGATTCCACACAGCGTAGCATAGCATACGAGGTTAGTTGGAAAGATTCACGGAATCACCACCAGATGTCAGCGCTAGCACAACGAGTTTCTCGCGTAGTAATAGGTAATCCTTTATAAGTAATCATGTAAGCGTCCGCGCTCTGGGAATAAATCTGTGGTGCGGACGCCACTCTGTTGTTGTTCGCTCTTAGAGAGTTAAAAAGTAACACCGTCTCGGGTCTACAGAAATAATGTGATCAAAATGGCATGATCCGTAGGCTTATGGAATAACTTTACCTGTTTTATTTTTAAGTTTCCCGTCAATCAATTTGTGAAATGAATTGCCTCAAATTGTTTTCGGAGCGAATTCTAATTACGTGTACGAAATATGATTTCACGATATTTTTTGCGCATCTGTTTCCTTTTGCAGGTGTCCAGCAATACCCCCCCCTTATCTTAACCCCGAATGGAGTTTGCACCTCGACTTTATATTGCTTTTCTCCAAAATTCTTATTGACAGTTGGCAATTAATTTCTAGCAGAATTAAAGGATTTATTTATTATTTAATCACTTGCTTTTTTCGTGATCCGAGCGGGTCTAGGAGTTAACTTTCACTCTTTTCAATTAGCTAGTCGAAAAATTTTAGCAATATATTTGCGCAAAAACAAGTTGAAGGAAACCAACAAATTTTTGTGGAGCGATGACTCTAATCTAGAAAAAGGAGCATGAACTGGCCTAAAAATTAAGACTTCCCCATGTCTTTACAGGTTTGGATTAAATTATATAAGAATGTATATTTATACTTTGTAATATTCCGCAGTTAATGTATTTAAACCGTCTGACCTCGACTTGGAACATAATTTCAAGGTAAAAACAGTAAAATATGACTTGTGAACCCCTTGATAACTAGTATTTTAAAAATTTGATGCATATATATATATATATATATATATATATATATATATATATATGATGCATCAAATTTTTACAATAGCCAAGATCATTCAATGCTCATAGTTTTTCAAAATCAGAATCGATAAATATTGATCCGATTAAAATTTAGTCGGCTTGGTTTCCATTTTTCCTTGCACATTTGAGAAATATAAAGGCTAAATTACGTTTCCTACATAATTTCTCAGTGTAATTTTAAATATATATCTTTACGGCAACTAATGGATTGAGTACGATGAAATCCAAAATTAATTAAACGTTTACAACTACTACTAAATAAAAGTAAATACCATTTTAAAAAAACTAAATTAGGTAACGACTTATCGCAATATTTGATAAATTCCCAATCCTTTAGGAATGACCTTAACTAATATAATAGGTATACTGAGTGCATTCTTAGTTGTATTTTGGAAGAGAGCGAAGTAGAAGAAGGAATCGGGATGGTGTGGTGGCTTTCCACCCCGGGGGTCCGTGTTCTAATTCTGATGACGGATCCGAAGGTCTTTTTCGGTGGTGTCTCGATCCCCACTTGGGATTATTTGTGGATGGCACTTTGAGTGAGTATGTCGTCCGTCGGGTGGGATGTTTAGCTGCGGACCCCTTGACGCCTTTCATTAAGAGTAGCCTAATGCCGACGCCGGGTTTCTGTTCTCCTTTCTACTTTCCCATCCACCCCTAATTAGTACAAATGACCTTGGCTCTCAGCCGCCTCCCTTAAAACTCCTACAAATACTGCGAAGTGGAAGACGTATTTAGGAAGTGGGAGACGGGAGATAAATGAAATCAGATTTGATGTTGCTATGGTGGTATTAAGCGACGAAACTGAACTGTTTCAGAGAATTTTCACTACATTATGAGAGAAAATGAAGCAGAATTGAATAAAAATAAATTTTTAAAAATAGTTTGCTGAAAAAAACAATAGAGAAAATCATGTCTGATGGAGGAAGAATACAATAGAGCAAATAAAAAGGTCTGTTAAACATAACATATGAGAGGCACATTAACGTAAATTGAAGTAAGGATTAAATTAGGTAAGTTACGGAGAAGAAAGATTTGAATATTACGGACCGCTCGTTGTGCAGTAACCTTGAAATTGAGTTGAGGAAGGGACTGATCAAATGTATGGAATCTTCTGGTGTACCGTTGTAGAATATGAAGGGAGAAGGACAGAAATCGACTCTTTGAAATGTTTGTATCGTATGTTGAGGGGATATTTGATTAAAAGAGGTTGTAATGCAACAATTTCAAAGAGTAAAAATCATTCGCCTTGACCGGGATTCGAACCCGGATCCCTCGATATCCGGCCGAGTTCCTGTTCCTTTAAAGCCCCCAAAATTTCAGAGTGTAAGAAGACGTCTCGGTAGCTTAAGTGGTTAAAGCACTCGGCCGGATATCGAGGGATCCGGGTTCGAATCCCGGTCAAGGCGAATGATTTTTACTCTTTGAATGTGTTGCATTATAATGCACACATAGCGGGTGACTCCGTACAGTTTCTTGAAATTTTAAAAGAGGTTGGACGCAGAAATAAATGAAGTACTTATGGGAGTGAGGAATAATGGAACAATATTGAACATTGCCCAGAAAATAATGTAAAACTGAATCCACGTTGTGTTAAGAAGGCGATGGATTTTAGCAGTGGGAATGAGGGCCTCGTAGAAGAGGAAGTGAGATGAGAGAGAAGAAAAATAATAAGACTACACTGAGAAAATAGGATTTAAGAGATTGAGTCAGACTTGGCAAATGGGTGATGGAGAAGGAATGATACGCATTCGGAAATATATTAATCACGACAAAAACTTGCCATTTAACTTGAATTAACTCTAATTGCAACTTAATGCTATAACTAACCCTGAGGTGCTTCCGAATTGTAGTCTGCATAACTCACGCTGTTCAATTCGAAATCACTCGGCGAGTTGTCACTGATTGTGAATTCGGTATCGTTCGCCAAATCGGAATCGACCGAGACTGCCAATGTCACGCACAAGCATAGTCCCAGGCAGACGAGGAATGTGTTGAATCTGCTCTTGGAGGATCTCATTTTCTGTTGGAGAAACAAGCATTTGATAATGTAATTTGAGTATGCCGTACCTAATATCCAACGGGACGACGTTTTAAATTATAGCAATAGAGGTAACTAGATATCACCTCAGCACTTACTCCATGTGTCATTCTTGCATTTACCGGCCCTTATTTCTTCAAATGAGCGTTGAAGCCGAAAGCGACCCGACACCTGTGCAGTCTTGATTGTATTGGCTGTTATTTCTGGGGAGTTTCACTTTCGAATGAAGGTGGGCTACGTATCAGGGAAGCAATATATACGCCCGTAACGACGATACTGGTTTATGAGCAGACAGCGGGGCAAGAATATATTCCGAAAGATTATCTAGGGAACCGGTCGAACCAAGCCATGGATCACCTAATCTGACAACTTCCTCAAGGATAACTTACGACATTAATACGTACACCAAATAAGAGGTATATTCTGGAGAGTCAAATATTTTTTGTACAACGTAATGAATATAGAGTTATCAGTGGGGTAACTATTTTTAAAAAAATAAATCTGCATTTAATTAAAATCGCCTCAGGTTTTCTCGGGACATTGAATGTAAAAAAAGAGTAATCATGTTTCGCCGTATATTTGCATAATTATATCTAATTGTTTGAATCTGCAGACGTCGATAAGTGGGTGCCTTTGCAACGTTGTTAGCTTACTAAACTACTCCGTATTACATGTGATTGAACTTTCATAAATTGACCAGTTTCCGGCTATTTACTTTGATGTATTTCTTTGGCACTACATAAAAATTCCTAAACCATTACAGAGCCTATAATTTAAGCGTGAATTCAGAAGTGCCTGCGCTGAATATATAGCATTTGAAAGAAATGATTTCTCCCAAATCACATTCAAGGTTTCATTCTCTAATTAAAACACTTCACGGAAACCTGCGCTCCTTCTCCACCGCTACCCCAAAGTTATGTTTGGTTGATTTTCCAGAAAAATAATAACCTTGAATAAAGAAATTTTCGATCTCCAAGCGAATTTCTAGGATATCACTGAAATCGTACAAAGTTGCAATTAAGATTCATTCAGTACTAACGCGAACAAATCTAAAAAGAGAAATGTTTAAATGTTTTCCGTCAAATATGATACTTTTAATGGGTACATTCATATGGATGAAGAGTATGATGAAGGTTACGTTACACTTTAGGTGCTGAAGCATGGTTTCTTAATTTACTTTGTGATTCCTAGAATCAACATGTATAAGAGCCGGCTAGCGATGTTTTAACATGAGGTAAGAATTTAACTGTATGTCATTAGCCGATAGATAGTATAAGTCTTATAATATTTTAGAGAGTCGTTTGCTAGTTAAACTGTTCAGTGGTTCTTTCACCAGAAACGGTTCACGAAATTCAGTTCCGGCGCCGAGAAATTCTTTTCAGAACATACGAGTACTTCCTTTGTATCATTTCATGTGACTGAAAGTTGTACAGTTTTATCATTTTGTCATTAATTGCAGTACTAATTCACATAAATGTAGGGAAAACTCCATACTGGTGACCATATTCCTCTTTGAGTAGGTTCTAGGCTTATCAGCTTGGTGGTGGGAAACCTAATAGCACGTGGTGTTCTGAGGGTGACTTTCCTAAAGATGTTTTAACCGGCACATTTCACCGACCAACACCATGGCTCAACGTAAATTTGTTTCTTCTTCCTTTGTCACTGTTGTTCTCACTTATTCGTGACGAATTTACTTTTTTAGATTCTGGTATGCTCTGTACTCTTGGTATGCTTTCCAAATTATAATAATCACACAACAACAAATGAAAGGGTTTTGTGTGAGACACATATACACCACTTAAATAAATATTCATTCTTAATTAATTCCTTATGGAATTTCAATGCAACAATTACAGTGTAAAAATGATTTGCCTTGACCGGTATTTTTACACTGAAATTGTTGTATTGAAATGCATATTAGCAGATGACTCCGTAAAAAGTTACTGTTGCAATACTTCTCGCAGTTTCTTGGAATTCCTAATGAAATGCATAGAAAGGATGTTATTAGCAAAAGTGGTATTACTAAATTTTCTGAAGTCATGAATTAATTGTTATGTTTAATCCAATGCGTTTTATAACATTTTTTCGTGCATTACCCTGTAAATGTCAAAGGTAAGTAAAATTATCGGTTTGTATTATCGTAAAGCAGTCTTAAATACATTTTAAATAAGTTATCATCTTACTCATAGCTGCAAAATTCAGTTTCATTAGCAACAGAAGCTAACGAATCTTCATTTTTATCTCCATGTTCAACAGAAATCCTTTGAATATAAGAAATATTTTCCATCATCCCAAGAGTATAGCCATCTCCTTGTCATTTACGGTAGAATGTCATTTTAAAGTAACATTAGCTGGATACGTGTCATAATGTAATGGCAGCAAGAAAACTCTTACGTTAGATTTAAAAAGTCTGATGTAGATGTGAAGATTGACATGTCATAAAAGCCTCGTAAATTGCACAATGGCGGCTAATAGTTACTTCTAACGGACCTCTTCATGCATACAAAAATGGAAATTCTAACTCACTCATTGAGTCACATTAATACTCAACCAGCTTAAGACTGTAATCAACTAGTTCATTTGAAAGTAAAAGAAACTTTCATGAGTTTGACGTTAGAGACAATTTACTTAATCCGCACGAATGCATGGTAAAATATGGAAATGTCCTTCCATTCCCTTTAATTCGGACTAAAAAGTAAAACATTTAGAATTATTGAATTTCATGCGAGGTATATGCGCTAAACTATTCTTAAGTTATTCGAAATTTTTTTTCATATTATCGTTTTTAATATTTATATTGGATTTTAAATGTGTGTTGAAACACGTATAATTACGTTTTCACGTCCTTTATTTAACAGCATTGGAGGGGGTTTGTCTTATTCGGCAGTGAACGATTCTGGTTATTAAATGCCTGATGTTATTGATAACATACGTTTAAAATAACACAGTGAGTTTATGGATCTTTATGCCCATAACTACCTAATATCAATAAAAGTTTTAACGAGTGTACGAAAAAATTGGTATGTGTGAACGAATATCAACCGTCAAGCGGAGAAAAATGATTGAAATCAAACAAAGCAATCCATTCACGCGTACTATTTGCGCATATCAATGGTCTTTATCAACGTCGTTGCAATGAAGGTGGTGCTAGCCATTTCTGAAAGCTTAACATCGTGGGATACTGCTACGGAAACCATTTCTGATCTACAAGATCTCATCTCACATCTTGTTAGATGTGTGAGAACGGATAGGTGTGTGAGAACGCATTTTGTTGGCGTAGTTAGCAAGTATTGTGCTGAAGGGAATAATTTTATTTTCCTTCCCTTTACAGTCTCAACCTGGAATTTTAAAGTGCCTTCAGCTAATTTTCACTGTCACTTGGTATTTTTTTGATATTTCAATTGCGAATGGCTGCCTCAGATACAAATTCAAAAAATGCATTTTAAGATTTTTAGTTGGTAGTTAGTAACCTTGAAAGAAGACAAGGACAAGTTTTCCTCGATGCCAAAAAGCTCTCTTATCAAAAGTTCTCAATTGTCTGTCCTTACGGTTCAATAATCCATGTGATTAATTGCTAAACATCAGTGAATAAATGTACCCTTATTTTACACGAAGATTGGTTAGCACTGATGTGGTTTTATTGTCGTTATGATATTGTGAGCGGTGCTGGAATGTAATGCTCGAATTTCTGTTGATCCTCCATTGATTTGCTTGGAGGGTAGTTTTTAGTGCTTTCTCACAAAAAGAAGGTATCCAGAGGTTTTTCATAAAATACCTTTAAAAGAAAATGTTTGGGAACTCCTAAAAACGCCGTATAGAGCGAAAATTTGAATTTTTATGCAATTTATGTTGTAAATATTGCTGAATTTAAATGCATATTTAACATAGTTTCTGTTAATTGAATGTGAGGCAGAAAGCTAATGCACCGAGAAAAAGTCCTTTCAAGCGCTCGACCATAATTTCGTGCAAAACGAAGTAAGTATATAGGATCCCAAGTCTCTCACCGGGGAAGAAATTGCGATAAGTTCATGGTCATACTGGAGGGAACGGAAAAAGCTTTTTGAATATAAATATAATTCCGATAAAGTTATCGTCACGTATTCAGAGTTAGTCGTTAAGGAAAACGCATATCACTAATAAATAATAATATTTTCTCTCAATTTCAGAACCCTTAACCTTGAGAAACTCCGAAATAAAATCTGATTATGGATTTTCAAAAAGAAAATATTACAGAAAGTTGGCTAAATTAAAGCTTTTAAATGGAAAGCCCTTAAAGTATTCACTTTTTATTGCTTTCACCAGTGATAACAGTATCTTCCGTGAAAATATGTTTGTAAAACTCTGACAAATGACTATTTATGAATTATAAAGTCATTCTTAAAGCGGTTATACGTTTTGTGAAACAACGTATATAAGCCGTAATTTTTGTAACACATTCCCTTGAGCAGAACTAACACATGTCGTTCAAAGTCCGCTGCAGTTGTCTGTCTGAGCGTTCCAAACACACAAACCATCGTGATACGAATATATTTTGAATTACTTAAAGTGTTTATTTGCGATATTTGGTTGTGCGAGACAACATTCCTTTTTTATGGGTCTCCGAGAAACCAAGATGGCTTTCAAGGAGGTATTGCAGTAATGGCGCAATTACGTCTACGGAAGCTGTGTCCGTTACGAAACTGAAATTCTTTCATTTGACCTTGATCCAGTTAAGTATGCTTATACAGAGAGATTTCTTGACATTGTTGACGTTATTGTGCACTGAAAACTGGATATTACTTCCATTGCTTTTATCGTGTGGTGTGATTATTGTGTGAAATACTAATTATTCTCTCCGGGTCACAAGTCGCGAGAACGTCACCAATCTACTAGTCAGTCCCGCTCACTACCCAAAATGCAATCCTGGTCTGTCTTGTCTACGCCTCACCTACTAAT
Organism: Hetaerina titia; assembly: GCA_037158775.1. Classification (NCBI taxonomy): domain Eukaryota; kingdom Metazoa; phylum Arthropoda; class Insecta; order Odonata; family Calopterygidae; genus Hetaerina; species Hetaerina titia. The sequence goes on along the minus strand of CM073773.1, from coordinate 102,722,164 downwards.
CACTACTTAAAAATTTTCTCCGAGCTTTACCTCATTCCTTGATGGATGGACCTACTATAAAAAGTACATTAAAACCATAAATATTGATTTTTTAATAAATACTAGTATTTTTAACGGTACGCAAGGCATAAACTATTCCATTGTCTTACTTGAATTACATCGTTTATCTACCACTCTTAAAAAGGGCCCCACGAGTTTTGTCGCATTGGAACGTGAACAAACCGTCAAAGGAGAATTCAGTCCTTGAACTAACTCTAGTATCTTGATATTTGATAGCTACTCTCGATAATGCTGAATTACTTGTGATATCTGACTACTGCAATCGACCCGAAAGTTAGTTTGATTGATGAGTGTAGAGCTCACTTAATAATCACCCATGCCCGTATAAAATTCACATATCGAAGTGGTATGATGGCAGTTCACTTTACTCTACATGTATATTCTGTGATTTTTCAGGAACTAGTGCAATCCTATACTAAAAAAATCACATAGCTTTAGAGAATGAGAGGGTGACGGAAATCAAACCCGGTCCCTCCGTTCAGTGGCTAAGCTCATATTTATTACTCATTTGTAAGGACATGATACAGATGACGCATTTAAAGTTTTTCCATGAAAGTCCTAAGCAGAAAGCTGAAGCATTTCCTTTTGGAAACATTATCCCGTTGAGAGTTGATGAATATAAAAATATGCATTCTAGTCTCTTTTAAAGAAATTTTTGGAAAGTATTCATAATTTTTTAGAACTTTATCCCCAAGTAAGATGATTCTTAGGCCAAGTTCATTCAGGATTTACTTGACCTTTTTTTCGTAATATCTACGATAATCGTAAGTGGAAATGGCGTTTCTTTTAGCCTCCCCATATCACATTCCTGCCGTCTCTGAAGCAGGTTGAGATACGCCATTAATTGAATGGTGAAAAAGTAGTCCTACTCGTTTCGCTTGTTAATAATTCATTTATCGCCATTTTATACTGAAAGTTAAAAGTATTCTTTAATTTGGATATAGGCCAAGAGGAAGGAATCCAAGATTACATTCCCGACTGTCAACTTCTATAATCTATTAGTACCTTATTACTAGTTTTCGCACCCATGAGGTACCACATTCAGTGGAACGCAGTGTCAAAGTGGCTTTACTTGGTTTATCAGGGCATTTAATTACCTTGATAGTTTGATACTTGATATTTTAGTACCCTGCGAGCAACCTCTAGGGTGTGTGGCAGGGGGTGAATACACACAAGACTAATTTTGACTGTATATGACCCTACCGCGGTCAGACGATGTTATTATGATCCCCAATCGTTCTTGGAAAAAATGACATCTTAAATCTATCTCTTCTACACTTAATCTCTCTAATTTAAATGACATAATCTTGACTGCCGAAGTACGATGGGGGTAATACAGGTGATAATAGTTCTAATACATTTTCAACGTCACCGCCAAAGAGACGTCCTTCCAATTTATGCAAGAGCTTCAATCTGTAATTTAACCTTCGCTCCGTGTGTGATTTCTAGCCAAGCTGCTCTAATATTTTGGATACGCTACTAAGTTAGTCATAACAACGTTTTACGCATCTAGCTCCTCCACGCTGCACGCGATCCGATTCGGCAATCAATCCAACTTCGTGAGGATCACATATATTTGCAGTATATAGTATTCTAAATGAGGCCAAACCAGCGAAAGATAACATTCCTCTTTTTTTCATCACATTTACCCAGTACTCCTCTAATAAATCCTAATTTTTTAAATATTAGCTTGTCCGCATATTCCCCGTATGTGTTTATCCTGAAGAGGTCGTGAGTGAAGGTAACGCCTAAGAATTTAACTAGATATACACATTCCATTTGGGTGTTCCCAAGGCAGGATACGTTCTGGAAGGCATTGCTCTTTTTCCAAAGAGTAATTTTGCCTTAATATAATGACAATGTTAAGGCCGTGGCCATTCTCTCCTAGCTATTGGAAACGACTTAAAACGGAGGTCATTAAGATCAGGCTACAAAGCAATAATTTCAATAGTGATTCCGGTTACAAACTCAGTAACGCGTGGAAACATATGGTGAAATTAATCCAGAATAATATGAGAACAAATACAAAGCCAATTAGGAGGTAAAAAAGCGATGAACCTCCTGTGGGCCAATCAACTGACACCTGATCCATGGAGAGAAGGTATACATTTATATAGTCGTCATTTTTCGTAGAATCACTGTTTTTTCCACCGGTCCCGAAGTGGAACTTATTCTTAAAACGGGGATTTCGGATCGTGGTTTTTGTTATGTAGTTTTTTGCACTTGTTTCAGCATCGCGCAATAAAAAAAACCTTTAAACTTGAACTTGAATGGAGACCGGCCTTGTATATTCCACCTTCGCTCTACTCTGCGTATGAAACTATTTTTTTCCCCGACGGCGCTGATAAAAAAACTTTTTCCAAAAACTGGGATATATTATAGTTGTTTTTATACAGTCTAAATCATTGCTATTATATTCTTGTGTACATACGATCGCGGAATAAATACCTTTCAACTTGAACTTGATGGTTCAACAAAACCGGAGCCTAGGGAAACCTATCAAAACAATTCTTATTTTAAGTTAAGAATTCAACAAAGTGTTATTTTGGAGGAGGGAGAGGTAGGTAAGATATAAGGAAGTGAAATTACTCTGAAGACGATGATGAAACTTTGGTGGAAATGTTGGACGCAACCCGGTTACGGCTTGCTAAGTCAGAATTAAATTCTCGGCGTAAATAGGTAAGGCGTACTAATAATTGTTAGGCGTAAAACCTATTTAGACATCAGTGATTTCTCCGTTCAAGTAAGTAGAGCCGTGCTTCATTCATTGGAGCACGTGCCATTGTTCTTTTGGAATGTATTTCATCAGAGCCAGTTATTCCGTAAACTCGAAGCAATAGATAGGATCGGAATCGGATCATAATCAAGAATATAGTAGCGTTTCTTGTCGTCCTTCAGTCTTTGACTTGGCACTTTGACTTAAACGTAAAGTGATAGCCCAAAACAAGAAAAGGTAGGAAGCAAGAAGAATTGGCTTTTCTCGAAGAAGATAAAAAATATCAAAAGTGAACTCGAAAGGGATTAGATAAAAATTCACAGCATTTGAAAGGGAAAGCGTGGGTTTGCGATTCGACAATAGAATGTATGATAATACTCGCGACCTTACCGATCGATGCATCCCTGCACGCAGATTGATGTGAATCGAGTCGAAATCTATTCGGTATTTTTATTTGCTCTCATTGATTGTGCTTAGATGTTTAGCGTGGGTATTCCTCTAAGCAGGTCTCTAAAACGTTTCAGCCCGAGGGCCGCATTAACTTTTATGAAACAGCAGTTTGGGGACCGACTACACTCGAGGTCCAAATGAAAGAGAATCAAAATACGGATGCTGTTTTTAATTATTTATTTAATATTATTTTATTCAGTTATTATTTTTAAACACATTTAAACACTAAACATGAACACCTGTATTAGTGGGAATGGTAAAATTGTAGTCTGGAGGCCAAAATAGCAAACATTTCTGGCTTTAAATTTGATGTCCCCAACATCAACAGCGGTCGGAGATTATCATCAGGCAGGTTTGTTCTCAAATTGCTCTTCGTGTATTTCATTCTTGAAAATATTTGTCCCCACAAGTATGCCGTTCCAAAGATTATAAAGCACCTTTGTGCAAAAGTTTTGACATAAGGAAAGTCTTTCTCTGGCAAAAAATGGTAAAAACCCGCCACTCCTTTGAATTTGTTCCTTTGGCCATTTCCCTTAGGTGGAGAGATTATTGCTTTTTTTCTTTCCTCCCCAGAATATTCGGAAATTTCTCGTTAAACTAACGACATTTCAAGTACTTTTTACACACTAGTAAGTAATTACGTGAAGGAAATTATCCCAAAATATAATAGAAGCCAACACGTTTCGATTATTAAGGATAAATAGACGCTAACTGACACCAACACCTCCTCATCGCAGCAGTCAACCGCTACTGACAAGCTTTGATCAAAATAATCAAGTCTTGAACAAGCAGTAAACCATTTAAAAACTCTGCTATTAGATGGCGTTGTATTATCTCGTCGACTGTGATTAGTAGTAGAAAAAGTAAGAAGCGAATAATGTTTTTCAATGTGGTATTCGGTTGGAAAACATTACGCAATATTTTAATTCTGTAAAAACGGAACGTCCACCTAAGCGGCTGCTGATCTTGGCAGGATTCACGTAAATTTCCGTACTTTTTTCTGTAGATATAATGGTCTGCACGGGCCGGACGAGAGGGCCTCGTGGGCCGCATCTGGCCTGCGGGCCGAAGTTTCGACACCCCTGCTCCAGAGCGATGGCGTACAGAGAAATGAATTACAATCACTATCTCCTTCACGACCGTGACCATATGATTGCGAATAATTGATGTCCCACGGATGCGTGAGTAATTTTTTGCTTGCATTAAACTATAATATTTAATTTCATATCCTAGTAATAAGAAGTTATTAATGAAAAATCAGCACGATTCCCGAAAGTTAGATCCTGCGATAAACAACTTGCTCTTTTTGTTCATCATATTCTTACTTTTATTTCGGGAATGAGCTATGTTTGGTGGACGCTTGAGTTTTTCCAGATTTTAAGAAAGTCTTCGACTAAGTACCTCATAGTACACCACTCGCAAAGCTAGATCCATATGGCATACATAAAATATTCGGGGTTGCATTAAATAATTTTTGAATGGCCGGGTACATGGAGTAGTGACAGAGGAAATTATCTCAAATTCAGTAGAAGTTACTTCAGGTGTTCCCCAGGGATTGTTATCCGACCTCTTTTATTCCTAATTGTGTTTACGACTTTGGCTCCGTAGTCACTAGTAAGATATGTTTATTTGCCAACGATGTAGTGGTCTACCGTAATATCCTTGATCCTGAGGATGAAGCAGATTTAGAAGATGACCTAAATACCAGACAACGCTGGTGTTACTCATGGCAATTTGAATTAAACTTGAAAAAGTACGTAGTGATGAACATTTTGGAAGGGAGCAATTCCCTTCCAAACGCCTACTGCATTAGGAATGCTGAAATTCAAGTAGAAATAATAGTAGAATGTGTAGACAAGATTAAGTACTTAGGCGTTGCTCTCACTCATGATATCTTTTAGGTGAAACATGTAAAACGTTGTTATGATGAACTGAGTAGCGTATCAAAATTATCAGAGGAACTAAAGTGGGTTAAATTGCAGAGTAAATCTCTTGTATATATTTGAAAGGATGTCTCTGTACCAATGATGTTGAAAATTCATTATTGACCGTTCCTACTACGGTAGACAAGTTCTCTTCAAAAAAATTAGAAGGGTTAGTTGAAGAACAGGTAGATTTAAGGTATTATATCTTCCACAAACAATAAGGGATCGGAATAACGTCCGACTGCGCAAGGGGGAAAAATATTCGATTCAAATTAGTCTTGTGTGTTTTCATCCCCCGCCACACCTCCTAGTGATGGCTTTCAGGGTACAAAAAAAATCAAAATATTTAAAAATACAAAACTTTCCTAATGACGACGCAATAGCTCCTGAGATACACCAATATTAATGACTGTTTGCCATCATGGCAGCTTATTTTCCCCCAGAGAAATCACATCTTTGTCATTTTTGTCAGTATTCAGGGTGTTCACGAATAGATTGTATGAACAACTATATCTATATATGTACAGTATAGAATACATAGTTGATGATGAACCTGACTCGAAAATTAGCCACCAATTTTTCCAAGCAGTTTGAAGGGTACTAACAAAAAGGGACAGGTTCATAGGACAAATCAAGGAGGACGTGAAACATTGAAGTTATAAGGGGGCGAGGGAATGAACGCTGAGTTGAGAAAAATAGAGGACTGAGGTAGACCGGTCTTAGGATTGAAATACTTACGATTAAGATGATAATGATCACCATTGACATACTTTGTCATTCCGAAGATTGATTTGCAGCAGTCTATAATCCCTAATTTAACCTGTTGATCTTTCATTAAATGTTTTCTTTCGTTATTTTGTTTCATTTTTTCCCATTATGAGTCAAATTATAGAATATGAATAAAAAAAGGATTACAAACATTGTCTGTAAATATTGAGTAATTTAATTTAAGTTTCGAGGTAGTAAAAGATTGAACTCAGAGTTGTGACCGAGTTGAAAAGCAAAAAACGAAATGGTCTGCGTTTATTTGAGAGAATGGATTTCCTGTCCCGGAATGGTGAAATATTCCCGAGTGAAATACGGGGAGAAGCAACGATGGCTGGATGGAATTGGCAATGCATCGTTTTCATTCAAGAGGCGACCCAATTATAAATATATTTTCGCAAGAAATGATAAATTACTGTAATCTCTAAAAATACTGAAATGTTGATTCTTGGTCGACTCATGTGTGACGTAAATTACCTAAGAAGTGTTCGAATTTTTATTAATACCTTAAAATAAAAACAACATTGAGGAAGAGCAAGTATTTTTTATTGACTTGACATTCTTTGGAGGTCTTCTACAATGAAACACCCCTTTATCTTCTCCGATTCATTCGTCCACTTTCAAAGTTTGAATTCTGGAGAAGCTGTAACGAGCGAGAAAGGGAATTTTTGATTATTCGAAATGATCTTTAAATATTCAAATTAGTTCCACAAATTGAAAAATAGTCCGCGCAGGTTATTCTCGCTAAACAATTTCCTATTAAATTAATGTCGATCAATGGTGACTATAGGAGTCATAAATTTCATAACAGCTTCGCAAAGCTGACCCCAATGGTCTTGGCCATCTGTGGTTGGAGCTGTGTAAAAACTCTCCGGCAGGAAGTTTTGTAGCCAAAGGTGTCCCCAGATTCCATTTGGTTTCGAGGCGAATAGATTGAGACGTAGCTGGCATAAATTTTTCAGTAAAATGTATTTTTGGGAGCGTTTTGCATATTTTGGTCTATGCTTGTGCTTTTGTCCATGAGGAGAAGGATGTCTGTGGTGGGAATGGGGTCTTTTGCCGTGGGGTCTTTTGGAATGATCTTTTTTGCCATGTGTTTTGCTGGGCACTTTGTACGGATGTGTTTGTTCTTCCGTTTTGTATTCTTCCTCAGGCTCGCTTCTGGTCCCTCTGCCTCCAGAGTGATCGTCATATCCAGAATTAGTATTTGAGTCACCAGCTGATCTCTTGCTTTTCTCATTTACATCCCCGTTGAAGTTTGATCTATCTGGAAAGAAAAGAAAATAATAACTGTTACTTTTTGAACGGAGGTTATTTGTATCTTTGTTGGTTAACAAAGGGGATGTGGTAGTCCACTGGGTACTACTAATTTTTTAATAATCCACTACTAACTTTTTTTAGTATCCTGCTAGCCAACACTAGGATATGTGGTAGGGAGTGAATACACAACAGACTGAATTTGATCCGAAAATGTATAATCCCTACAGCGATTGAACAGTTATTCTGATCACTTACCGTTCGCGGAAAAAATACATCTTAAATCTACCTGTTCCACACTTGATATCTCTCATTTTATTGACATGATCTCTCCTACCGTAATACGATGGGGGCAATAATACATTTTCAATATCATTACTAAAGATGAAATTGATCCTGGTCAAGGGGAATTATTTTTACACTCTGAAATCCTGGCATTATATTGCTGAAGAGTCATACTTCCAATTTATGCGAGAGATTTAATCTTTGATTTAACCTTCCCCCCGTGGAACTGATCGGTAGGGTCGGGTTCGATTCCTGGGGACCCCTCTGGACACCTTCAGATTTACCAAATATTTGCTGTTTTTCGGGTATCAGATCTTCCTGGGAAAGCATAGGCGGGACACGGAAAGGATCTGACCCCCAACGACGTGTGATTTTCACGTGCCGTTGGCCTTAGTATTGGGTGAGATATACCCTAACCAATCAAACCGATCTTCGGTGTGAAAATGGTGGTTGGTTGATATTGATGGCTTCAAAAGCTTCTCAATCGTTATGAGGTGGGATTTCTGTACAAACTTTCGCGTCGATTGCAAGATTCATCATGAGCAGCACTGGGATATGAGGAAACTTGAACAAAAATGTCCCTATTGACGACGAAGTAGCTCATGAAAGCTACCATTATCAATTACTGTTAGCCATTATGGCGGAACACGAGTTAAGCACTGATATTTGTTGTGCTGAGGCCTTTAAAATAAAAGTATTGTATCACGTAACGATCACCAACTTTCTCCATTTTCACAAATTCACTGAAAACCTTTACTATTGATGGTTGTCAAACAAATACTAAACAACGTGGGGTCTTCAAACTTGGAACATATGCTTTATAGATTGCGTAATTTCTAATACTGTAATATTCTTCAAACTACTACCGTCATATCTAGGACAGGTCGGGTACTTATGGGACCTCTCTCGTATTTTCCCCTAGAGGAATCAACTCAGTATTTGTCAGTATTATTAAGTGTGTTTGCGAACCTATGTGTATTTCACGCAGGAGATATCGTGAGTGAGGGTAACGCCAAAGTTAAATTGCGTCTACACATTCCATTTGGGTGTTCCCAATGCAGTAGACGCTCGGGGGGGAATTGCTCTTTTTCCAAATATTTATGACTACACACTTTTTCAAGTTTAATTCTAATTGCCAAGTGTCGCACTAGCGTTGTATAGCATTAAGGTCATCTGACAAAGCTGCTGTGTCCTCCGGATCACGGATGTCGTTGGCAAATCAACTTATCTTATTAATATCTACGGAGTCAATATCGTTAACGTAAAGTAGGAATAAAAGAGGGCTGTTAACACTTCCCTGGAGAACATCTCAAATAATTTCTATTGGATTTGAGCTAACTCCATCTATCACTATTCATTGTACCCAACCATTCAAAAAGTCCTTAATCCAACCCGGATATTTTTATCTATGCAATATGCTTCTAGCTTTGCAAGTAGTTTCTTATAAGGTACTTCGTCGAAGGCTTTCTTAAAATCTACGATAATCACGTCCCCTGGAACATAGCTCTCACTCGAAGTAAGAATATCATGAACAAAAAGCGCAAGTTGTTTATCGCAGGATCTACCTTTTCGAAAACCGTACTGTTTTTCATTAATAATTTCTGATTATCGAGATGTCTCACGATCGAGCTAGCAACTACATGTTCCAAAAACTTGCACGAAATGGATGTGAGGGAAATAGGTCCGTAATTGCTTGATTCCTCATTTTCTCCGTTTTTAAATATTGGTTTTAAGTTAGCCGTTTTCCAATCTTTTGGAACCTTGTGATCTACCAGCGACTTCTTAAATATTATTTTTAGATACGGCGCAGTTTCCGAAGCTAGATCCTTAAACATACGAGCGGGTATTTCATCGGGTCTGGAGGATTTATTGGGCTTAATATTTTTCGTTCTATTCCAATACATGAAATTTTAATTTTGGGCATCGGTTGACCCGTGCAATTTGATAAGCTGTCGGAGGCATTCGATGAGACATTGTTGAAGACGCTAAGAAAGAAGGAATTTAAAGAGCTAGCCTTTTCCAAACTACTGGTTACTCTTTCGCCTTTATCAATTTTCAGTGAATGAACAGTTGAATTATTTCCCTGAACCCCTCTGATGTACGACCAAAATACTTTCTGATTCTTTTTAAAAATTTCCGCAAATCTTTTCCTTTTGAATTCGCTTAACACTTTCCGAAATTCATACTTGGCTTTCGCTCTAGATATCTTGTAATCAAAAGTGATAATTCTTTCGTCGCTAGAGATATCATGACAAATATTTTTCATCTTGGTGTGACATAGCCTTACGTCACAATGCTTTTCTGACATCCGTATTGTACCATCTAGTTTCTGTGCTATCTTTGATAAATTTACTGGGGATGAACTTGTTGACTGCTGTGCTCGAGATCTCAAGGAAGTGATTCCCAGTATTCTCAGTATTTCGGTGATTACTATCTTTCTTAAAGCTTACAAATGGACTCCGTAGGAGGCACTTTAGGACATTGTAGTTCCGTTCTTTAAACAAGTAAAGTTTCCTTTGAGGCTTCTTATTTCGGACCCCATGTAGCGAAAACTTAGCATTTACTGCCCTATGGTCACTAATTCCTATTACTGTTTTTATAGTGATGACTTTTTCGGGAATATTCATAGCCAACAAATCAAGAATATTATCGCTCCTTGCTGGTGAAGTGGCAAGTTGATTCAATGAGTTCAACGTAAAAGAGTTCAATAGCGATTCGCAGATATCTTTGTACTTACCGCCCGTTTTAAAACTATATGTGTTCCAGGCAATATATGGGACATTGAAATCTCCACCGATTATAACGTCGCGATCATTGAGTTGGTTTGAATAACCTTTGATTTGCTGATCTAATTCTAGTATTGTCAACTGACGGTCTGTAAAACGCGCATACATAAATTCTTTTGGCTTGAGGACTGTTGATTGAGCACGCTTTCCAAACCATTACCCGGAATCACATCAGCCCTGCTGACGCATGAATTTTTAACTGCAATAAAGACACCACCCCCGATTCTATATGTCGTGTCATTTCTGTCATTTTCCGGGCAGTACAAAACCCCGCTTCAAATCAAAGTTAATGAGTGTTATTCTTGTCGCCTACCCTCCAACCCTCTCCTATAATCTGCTGTACATTCATTAATTCTACCCGATCTACTCAATCGAACGACTTCTCGAAATATAAAACAAACAAATACTTCATTCTGATTGTGTTCAATATTTATTTGTGACCTCACTGCTGTCATGACATTTGATGTGCCTCTCTTCTTTCCAACCCCACGCTGATTATCCCCGACGTAATCATTTTCCCTCCTTACCTTTCTTTAATTGGCGATCCTAAGTACTACTTTAGTTGCTAGCGAAATAAAACTTATTCTTCTCTGGTCTTAGTTTTTCATTTTTCGAAATGGGACGAAACCGATCTGACAAAATTTTCCCCCAAATTATGCAGGCAAAAAATATATTGCTCGGGATAAACAGTTTAAAGCAAACATTTTTATCGAATTGCTCTGGTTAGTGAGAATGTAGATAAAATTACTGAACGTTAAATGAAAATAGCCTTGATTTTAAAAAAATGCATTCTTATCACCAAATATAAAAAAAATTGACAATTTTTTGGGAATTTTTTAATTGGCTATGGAATCTACTACTCAATCGCAGAAACTATATGGCATTTGTTTTGAATAGAAGATTAACCTGATATCTTAGTGTATAAAATATTTTTAACGTAAGTTGAATAAGTGAGATACATTATGAACAGAAGATGAGCATATTCGTTGCTGTTTAACGTCAATGAAAACGTATATTTACGATGGATATTTCTGACTACCGTTCATTACTACGTAAATTTGTGAATCCGTGGGATTTTGTATAAATCACTTACTTTGATTGGGAATAACTTAGTGTTGATTTAAATGAAATGTGTTAGCCTTATTTCTCGAGCGAATGACATTGAGTGACTCATCGCACAATGAATTTTAACAGGTTGTAAAATCACCGCCGGCACGACCGGTTAACTTTTTACAGGAAGATAGAGATGGTTTTATCATCAATTTTGGTAGTATTAAGTCATAAAATCGAAGGATGATGATAACGAATTTAGAAAAACCTTTTTTTTGTTATTATTACCAATCGGAAAAAAATGTTCGAACGCCTTTAGAGTGAAGGAAGCAATGATCTACAGAATGTCAAATTAAGACAGCATTCATCACAGAAACGACCAACGCTGTAAAAAAAAACCCTCAATACAAACTAGTGTTTTATGTCGACGGTGTTATCTTTGGCCATCAGTTTTAATGTTTTTTGAAAACACATTAGAGTGAATGGAGGTATTTCATGATGTGCATGGTCGACTTAGCGTGCCTCATAGCTTTATGTGGTATTTATCACTAACATGGCATGCTCAGGTAGTATATCATGGAATTTCCAGCGGCCGATGGAATACTCTCTACGAAAGCATAATTTGCTCATTGACAAAATTATGCTGAATTTTTCTTGTTGTTAATGAGTAAATTATTATTAAATGCATTAGCAAATGGAGCAATTTAGTGATAGGAAAAAAATATTTGCTCATATATTGATCGCATTTCAGTTATTAATATTTGAAATTTTAGTACTCCGCAAGGCACCACTAGGATACATACCCTACAAGCCACGGCCAGGGTGTGTGGCAGGGGGTGAATACACACCAGACTAATTTTGTTCCAAGTATGTTCCTACCGCGGTCGGATACTGTTATTCTGATCCGTTATCGTTCATGGAAAAAACGAAATCTTAAATGTTTCTTTTCTACACTTGATCTCTCTAATTTTTTTGACATGATCACTCCTACCGTAGTAAGATGGGGGTAGTAATAGATTTTCAACATCACTGCTAAAGAGACATCCTTCCAATGTATGTAAGAGATTTAATCGGTAATTTAATTTATTATTTATCATACGTCATGAAAGAAATGATTTGCAAAGAGCGTAAGTTCTAAGTTTAATGGAAGAGGTAAAATAATAAACACAGCTAGGGTGTAATTATAACGCTGCCAATTGGGAATGATAATTCAAGAAATGGATGATTGCTTTAGGTTTTCTTTAACTTATAACGTCAAGCGGACATAAATAATATCTAAATGTAATGCGTAGATGATTTTCATGTCTAGATCACAAAATCCATTTTTATGTTTCTTAATCCATTCCATAGTTCATGTTTTTCCTCAATGGGCAAAAAATCTACATGAACATTCTCTATCTAACATGTCAATGGTACAAACATTTAGGAAACTTTTAAACTCCAGTCCTCATCAGGAGAAAGTTTTGAGAAGAAGGGTACAATTGCGAAATCGCTCCGTCAGCTTAAATAATTGTATTATTTTGCACAACGCATACAATTTAGCAATCACCATACCTTAAAAATTACCCGATTATGCCTTCCCTGGGTGCACCTTATCTAAATTTGGACGTTATCCAATTCTTGGGAATTCTAACGGCATCGGTAATATACACGTTGCGATATGCGGCGTACTGATTAATAAACAAAGTCAGTCAATATAAGCCACGTAGATACAATTGCACACGTTGAAATAATTCTTTTATGGCGGCCCGATTTTTTTCAGATTCGTAATAATATAAAACTGCATGTATCATTTTTAGCTCTTTTGCAACTTCTTTTGCAAATCTTTTTAGCTTCAAGTCCCACCAAAGTTCTATTCGGAATATGTATATCTCAAAAAGCGTTGCCTCTATTACTAAGTATTTTTCCTGAAGAAAGTTTGATTGAAAACTTCCTTAAAATATTTGAGCTAATCATACACGTCATCCATTTTGAATGTTAAATATCAACTATATGGCTATGCCGCAAATATCAATTGTGAAATGCATGACGTTTGATGACATATTATCTGCATCTTGTCTTCAACTCGGTGGTGTAGTTAGTCGTTGACAGTGTTTACTCATCGACTCGACCAAGACAACGTCTGAATTATGTTATAAAAATACTCTCCGGGTGTTTTATTACTTAATAAAACATTATTCTTTTTAAAATGTGTAGTCTTCGGTGTAACTTTATGGAATTCGCATAGCATATTGAAATGAAATTAACTGATGATGACGTTCAACGTCGAAGCCTGAGTCGTGTTTTCTAAATGAAGTGTGTGGAATTACAGAGTCAATAATCTCATTTCATTTCAATAACATTCTTATTAGTAAATATTTTAAAATTTTACTGACCTGTAGCAATTTCTACACTATTACTGGTAAAATCCGACTCGTTTGCGTTTGACAATGCAAAATAACAGGATATCCCCATGCATAGGAATAATAACTTGGCTGCACAACTCGGAGAACTCATTACCTGTTTAAACAATTGTAATTGGTTATCATGGCATATTAAAATGCAACGTACAAGATTTCTGCGCAACTTTTTTGCTAAACACATTTGAAACGTATTATTAAGTATATAATTTTGCTTACTAGGCTGCAGAATTTGGTCCTAAGGTCCAAGGGAATCGACGCCGTAAACACGCACCACTGCTGTGGACAGAATGTGCTGCGGCTTCTCGAAGGCTATTCGATGGAATAAATGGAAACTCTTAAACATTTGCTATATATCTCTTTGCTTAAAAAAATAAACCGAAGTGATCCGTGATGCAGTTGACAAAATTGGCTGTGGTTTTTAGGAGATTTAGTATGCAATTAGCTGACTGGAGGCTCTTAGGCATAATCTAGCGACACCCTGTAATTTAAAAGAGGTGGATAAGTAGCAGAAGGGGCGATGCATTAGCGTTTTTCCGAAAGTAGTTCAAGCAGTAGGTCAACCCAAAGTCAAAACTCATGTACTTTGCTTTACTTAATAACGAGTTATCATCATATACCCGCAGCCACTGCTTTGGGAGATCGTTAAAAGAACGATAAACTACCAATTAAATAGATGCCATGATGTTTTCTTTAATAATTTCGCCCAGCGTAAATTCCTCTAGCGTAGGAATTTTAAATGAAATATAGGGAAATAGCAATAAACATTACGTAAAATCATGTGTATGACTGATTTAGTTGTCTCTGGGCATTCCATTCAGGCAAGTCTTAAATCTTGCCCCTATCAGGAAGAAGTGAGGCAGATAAAAAGAGACCATGAGTAATAGATGAAGCGATTGGCTTCGCACATGACCATATTTAGTTCTTGTTAATGTCTTTAGTTTTCTAAATTCCAAGTGGCAAGTGAATTTAATTCCACTAAATTTAACACACAATTCGGCTATAAACCCAACTTCATGATGACCCCATATTCTTGCAGAATATTCTAAATGAGGCCTAACCAATGACAGATAACATTTCTCTTTGACCTTTTCATCACATTTACCCTGATTCTAATAAATCCTAATTTTTTGTTAGCTTGTCCACATATTCCCCGTCTGTGTTTTACCCAGGAGAAATCGTGAGTGACAGGAACGTCTAGGTATTTAATCGAGTCTACACGTTCCATTTTGGTGTTCCCGATGCAGTAGGTGTTCTGGAGGAAATTGCTCTTTTTCCAAAAATTCATCACTATGCACTTTTTTACGTTTAATTCTAATTGCCACCTGTTTCCCCAGTTTTGTACAGCAGAGAATTGTTAAAATAATAACACGAGTGTGACAGAATTTTAGGGAATTAGGCTGGGAGTCACTTGAAATGAGAAGAGAACAAGTGAGACTGAAAATTTTAGAAAAGTTGAGAACAAACGCGTTTCACCTGTGAAACTATTTCGGTCCCACACTATACTTGTGGTGGAATGTGGTGTATTATGTAGATGTAGAATAAAAAAGTTTGTTTTGAAAACTAAATTATGCATCGTATGCGCGAAGTATCCCATATTATTTGTTTCCGTTCACAACTGATTACGATATATTTTTTCAAGTTCCCTATTTATTTTTTAATAAACCCGATAAATATGGCATACGAAGTATGTCCAATAAATACGCGAACTGAGGTCATAAAAACATTATTTTGCGAAAGTTAGTCTAAATTGATTTTTTCCCCTTCAAAGTACTCTCCATTCGTTGCTATGCACTTATTTCATCACCTTTTTCACTGTTTAAGCACCCTTTGAAGTCCTCGGCAATTAGACTTTTTAGTTTTCTCGTCGTTTCTTGCTTTCTTTTGTCCTCATCTTCCCAGTAATGTCCCCTCAACACGTTTTTGCATTTTGGGAATAGGAAAAAGTCGCTGGGGGAAAGATCTGGTGAATAAGGAGGATGATCAAGGATGGTGATTGAATTTTTTGCCAGAAACTGGCGAACAATCAATACTAAATGTGCAGATGCATTGTCATGGTGAAGTATCCATCCATTATGATCGGTTAACATAGTGTGCACTGTTGATTTTTCTAGATTCAGTTCATTGGCTATCATTCGGACAGTTTTTCTTCGATCCGTAAGGACAAGGGACCGCACACGATCAATGCTGTCGTCAACACAGGTTGCTGAAGGTCGTCCCGGCCATGCATCATACGTGGCGTCTTGTTGACCATCTTTAAAACGCCTAATCCACTTGAAAACGGATGTTTTCTTCCGAGCATCATCATCGTAAACAGCTGTCAACATATCAGTAACTTCTTGATAACTTTTACTGCACTTCACCAAAAACTTGATATTGATTCATTACTCAGTGATTTCGTCAATTCCTATTTTCGACAAACAGTAAAAACAAGGACAACAGAAACTAACATAACTGGCACCATACGCACAGCTCGACGATCCGCCAAGCACAGACGGTTCATTGGGTCTCAGGCACCATCCATATAGTCCGCGTCATGGCCGCCAGATGCACCAATTCGCGTATTTATTGGCCAGACTACGTATATTCGGTCCATTGATATAATTTCAATGGAAATAATCTGATTTAAAATACTTTTTTTCTTAAATTCGGCCAAGTCAAGACTAGACGAGACAAGCTTCCCAATTATTCTGTATAATATCTATTAAGGAAGCGTACATTCCATTTTCTACACAATATACCTCCAATAATTTTGAGGTTTCAAGAGAAGTATTAGGAGAAAGATAGCTTTGCCGAAAACAGGCACACCTTTCTAGTCGAATTTCAATTGTTTCACATATTTTTTTCCGATTATCAATGATACTTCCCCCAGAGCTAAACAGATGAAGGGTGGCATCTGATTAGTTCTGGCGAGAAAAGAAGTTTTTATGGGAAATGGACTTTATAAAATTAAACAATGCAGTTCGAGCTTCATGCTCATTTTTTCATTCTCAGATAATTTGGCCTTCTTAATCAATATTGAAAGTATTTTGTTCGTCCTATTCCTTTTATTTGCAGGTTGCATGAAATTAAATCGTTACACCTATTATTCATGAAACTGTTTATGATACTTTGACATCTGAGTAAATAATTTTTTCTTCTAAAATTAACAATCCCCTTTTCTCGTAATCCAGAGGAGCAAAGGCTGAGTTTCTCTCTCTCAGAATATATAAGGACTTGGAATAAGTATAGAGCCCATTCGAAGCGACAGGAGTGCGCTAAACTCAATAATTAAACACTAATTTCACAATACGATAACCTGCATAGTAACCAGTCTCTGGTAATAAATAACACTAAGGTTGATAAGGTAGACTCCATGCTGCAGATATAGAATTGGAGTAGCTAATTTCTTAATTTTTCTCCGCTAATTGCGGCTGGCTCGAAAATTATATAAGCAGGTCAAGTGACTTAAAATAATTGGCTTTAAATAGAGTTTCAATTACCTAAAATAAAATGTCGAATTTGGAAGTATCAGGAGGTACGCTAATGGCCTTAGCGGTTAAATTACATTTTGGTCCACCGTCATCTGTCGTCAAGTTTAAAGTTTTATCTCCTTATGAATATTTACATAATTGAAAAATATCAACATAAAATACTACCCACCTTTAAGACACGATTTTTCCTGAAATAAACAAAACAATTAGGTGTTTACAAATATAATGGCACCTTGTTTTTAACATTAACCTACATATAATCTGAAAATTATTAAAACAGTTTCCGGCGTGACTTGGTGTAAAATCTTCATATTGAAATTGAAAATGAAACAACTTGGCTTTTCCATAAAGAAATTATTGTTTTAACGAACGAAAGGAAAACATAACGAAACCTAAAAATGTTCCATGTGGAAAAGTCAAGTTGTTTAATTTTCAATTTCACTTCACAAAAATCATGAATTAACCAAAGTAATTTAAGAATGTGACATTCGGATGAATGGTGACGCATCAAGAATGTCATTCCGTATGAAAATATTTTTCTGACAGGAAAACTATATTGGTTTAGTATCGATGATAATTTAAACTCCCCGAAAACGTAAAGCAAAAAGTCGCATCCGCATATTACATTCAAAATTACGATTGCAATGCACTCCACGCACTTCATCTTTCTTTGAGAGGTAATTCGTAAAAAGTTAAAAGAACTTAATAGAATGGAGAATTGATAGCTCGCAAAATATTTGAGGAATCATTTAAGTAGAGAATTAATAATTTCAAGAAATGCAGTAAAGTGAAAATTAAGAATTCCCTTTGGCCTACTCAGAAAAATCCTTTAAGCCCCTCTATGGATGTGGATTCATTATTCTTTATTTTGGGATAATGTTTCTTTAAAATTTGACGGATTTTGTGAGTGTCAGGGAAGGAGGTTGTTATAAAGGCTTTGATTCAAGGAACGTGGAGGGTTTGTTCCAAAAATAAGTAGAATTTTTCCTTTGTCTTTTTCGACACAAAAGGCGATATCCACAGAGTGTGTGCCTCAGGGACAGAGAGTGAGCATTAACTTTCACGCAAAAGTTCTCGGAAGATAGCAGAAAAGAGTGCAACGCGTCAGGGAGAAGATAATTGCCAAAGGGAGGCTACACCACGATAACGCGCCGTCCTAAACCACCTTCCTCGTGACCCCGAGTGCCTGGCCAAGCACAAGGTCGCACGCTGCCCCAGCCACCCTACAACCCCGATGTGGCACCGCCGTATTTCATATGGAACTTATTTTGGAACGCTGGTCCAAGGGACCGTGAAGAAGTGTTTGAACATGGTTCCCCATCGATGCCGTCCAGAAAGCGTACCGCGACTGACAGAGGCTCTGGCCTCGGTATGTCGATGCAAAAGGGTGCTATTTTGAATAATTTTAGTAATTTGTTGGTTGATCAACAAAACGGCTTTCCCGGATTTATTCTACTTATTTTTGGGACAGATCCTGTACCTGGTAGCGCGGGGTAGGATTTTATTACTATTAAGGAATTTATCGAGGCTATTTAACCGTATGCTAAGAGATTGATGGAGGCCTTCTTCACATTGCCCTGGCAGGAAGTGTTGTTGCATAAGCGGTGGGCGAGAATGGAGTGGGGAAATGGCATGGAGAGACTTTGTTGACGACTGTGGAAATTAGGGTGTTGTTCATAATTTGTCGGTAAGTGGACAGGAGTAGTCAATGGATTTGTTAAAGGAGGATGTCAATGAGATTGAAGAGATGGAAGAATGTAAAATATATCGAGAAAGAAAAACTTATATTTTCAATACACTAGGTAGACTTCCATGAACTCAGGGGGGAATGAGGAACGTATCGTCCGTGAAATGGTGACCAGAAGAGAGAGAGATTTGAGATTTTACTTTTGGAGGAAAGTATTTCCGAGGTGACCATTGAAGAGGTTGGCATAAGAAAGCACCATACGGTTACCCATTAGTAAAAAGCAGTGCCTTTTATTTTATGGAAAAATTTATCATTTAAAGTGAAGAGTTTATTTTTTAATACGAGGGTAATCCCAAAAATAAGTCTTACAATTTTTTTATGATAGAATGAAACATTTATTTACGTTGTTTACGAAGACTGCTCCAACTCCCAACAAAAATGCGTCGACTATAAATGAGAAAACTATTTAGGGAAATAGAGAAATGCCTAAGCTTTAAAATGGTGTATTATCTGTTGAAAACTGACGTTTCTTTTATTTCTAAAAACATTGAGACTTAATTTTGAGAACACCCTCGTACCAATTCCGCCGGAATGATTAGTAAGTCCGTTGAGAGTGTGTATGGAGTGGATCGTTGATGGAGGCAATATCGAAGATTTACGGGCTGCACCTATGGCCTAGGAATGGAGGTTGAGATGAAAGAGGCTGAGAAAGTGTTTGCTATTTTTAATGGAGTGGTGATACGTAACAATTGGTCGCCGGTGATGAACCCCCTCTCATCTACATTCCGAGAACATCATTCTTCTTCGTTCCACGAAGACGGTATGACCGTCGAAACGTAAAAATATATGAATGAGTGTCCTTTTTAATTGTGTTTACGTTTCATTGGGAATTTTAAAATGTACTATGAGTGTTATCTTTACCCAAACGAATACAAAACATTCTAATTCCCACTTTAAAAGCGGAGTGAAATTATGTAATGATGAAACGCGTTCTGAATTATCATCAAAAGCTGTGAATCGGAGAATTTCTTGGAGAAGTTGTAATAGCGATTTCAATAAGATCCACATAAATTCATAAAAGATATCGTCGGCCGAAATAGGGATATGTCACATTTCCGTTCTGTCCACGCATTCAGGTAGAGGAAATTGATGATGGACGTCTAAACTAGAGTTTTAAAGAATGTATTATTGAATGAAGTAAATTAAGGGCGAAGTTTTTATGGGGCGAGAACGTGGTCATTGGGGCAAAAAATAAGGATATATAAAAATCATGAGAAAATGACTATATTAACACGTAAAAGAAGGCAATAATATGAATTTTCGAATGAAATATAATGGAAACAATATTTAAAGTATATAATAAATATCAAATTAAGCAAACTAAGTTTTATTTCACTGGTTTTTTCAGGGAAATGCTAAGAAAAAGCAAAAGAGAGATTCCCCTTCGCTTAATTAGGCCACAATTTGAATATCTATATTAATAAATATAAACAAATATTCCAATGCTCATTATGGCAGGAGAACTGAGAATACTGTTGGGAAAATATTTTTGGTAGGCACAAGTGAATTCAAGGGATACTGAGAGGTAATGGAATGATGATGAACAGTAGCATTGCTGAGTGAATTGGAGGTTCAGTGCGATAAATATGGGATGAGAATCAATATTAATAAAACAAAGGTTATGCGATTTTCCAGAAAGAAAAAGGCTAAGCTAAATATTAAAATAGGCGGGGAAAAAATAGAGCAGGTAGAACAGTTTACATATCTCGGAAGTGTTTTGGACCAATACGGTCAAAGTGGTAGGGACGTAAGGAGAAGAATTGCGCTAGGCAAGGAGGCTTTCTCAAGGAGGAGGGAGTTGATGACGGGAACATTGAGTAGAGATGTTAAGACAAGACTCATAAAAACTCTGATATGGAGCGCAGCTATGTACGGTGCGGAAACGTGGTCGCTGAAGCAGGAGGATAGACGTAGATTGGAGGCTTTTGAAATGTGGGTGTGGAGAAGAATGGAGAAGGTGAAATGGACCGAAAGGAAAACAAATGAGGAAGTACTAGAGATGGTGGGGGAGGAGAGGGGTTTGTTGAGAGAAATCCTATGGAGGCAGGAAAAATGGATGAAAGGCGTATTGAGCGGTAGTGGAATGTTGAAGAAGGTAACAGAGGGGAGAATGTTGGGCAAGCGAGGAAAGGGTAGGAACAGGATAGGGATATTGGATGGAATGAAGGGAGGAAAGAAGTACACAGAGATGAAGAGGGACCTGATGTAGCTTAGGTTGCTGGATTGGGTTTTGTTTGGAGTTACAAAATATTTATTTGATAGTTGTGTCCATCCAAAAACCTACCTTAACCGGTAGATTACCTAATAATAATATAGTATGGGTTTTAAGAGTGTACTTTGTCGTGTTATAGAGGATTCATAAGTATAACACTTTGTCTGGGTCCATCTCAGACCTACTAGAACTCAGTTAACTACAACTGAAAATAATCCTCTTCACAAAAGAGCCCTTATACTTGAAAAGGACAGAATTGGGTGCTGAATTAGGACAGTTCGTGCGCCTGTGTACTTTTCTTACCTCGCGAATACAGGATTTGCCTCAAAAATAGGTAAAATGATTTTTTTCCCGTCAACGCGAACGACTAGAGCCGACTAGAGACTTAACAAAGCAATGCGACCCGCATAAGATGTTTGCGGGCTGCTACACTACGGATGGCTTCTACACTGGACCCCTGTCTGAGGGTCGTGTCCTGCGTTAACGACACCACGTTCCATGGAGCAAAGAAACGCGATAACATTTTGTGTCTAGCTTGGAAAATCAGACTCGAAGACCATGGTTAAGCAATGTCAAACCGTGACCATGGTTAAAAAGATGTCCCAAGGAATAGTTCTTTGCTGACACAAGATGTTCCGGGAGAGTAGAGAGGAGATTGACAACAAGGAACGCACTGGACGCCCGACAATGCGACAAATATGTCAAAAAAGTAAGAGACATGCTCAATTCCTATCGACGTCTGAGTGTCAGAATGTTATCGGAAGAGTTCCAAATTTCGAAAACCAGAATGCATTGCATTATTGAAGAAGATCGCCGCAAGGAGGAGATCTCTATTAACTGGAGATTGAACCACGGAAATGCGCCGTCCAACACCGCCTTCCTCGTGACCCTGAGTACCTGGCCAAGTACAATGCGGCCACGCTGCCCCAGCCACACAGCAGCCGTACTTCTTTTCGTCTACATGAATGATGAAAAGGAGCTTGAAAGGCAAGCATTTTGGAATGATGCATAAAGTCAGAGACCGTGGCGAGGTGCCTGAACGAAATCTTCGTCGACGCCTTCCAGGAAGCGTACCGCGACTGGCAGAAGGGCTGACGTCGGAGTGTCGATTCACAAGGGTGCTATTTTGAAGAATTTAAGTATTTGTGCTTTGATCTGTAGTACATGTTTACTTGGAATTATTCTACTCTTTTGGAACAGGCCATATAGCACAGAGATCCAGTTCCCACAGCCTTAAAATTACCAGTTCACTTATTTCAGTTTGTACAAATGAATATAATACTGAGAAATTAAAAATTTGAGAATATTGATAAAATCCCGACTGTAATTTAAAATGTATTATCTAAAAGTTAGCAAAAAAGATTTTTAAGGGTGTTTTAAAAAGTGTCTGAGACGCTGGAATTTGAATGTAGTTATAAACTTTTGAAGGACCAATAATAAATAAATCAAGTGGCATTCTGTATATATTATAGTATGTTATGTTAAGTTACGTTATGACATATCATGTCATGTTATGTTATTATATCATATCATACCATGTCATATCATATCATGTTATATTATATTACATTACATTATATTATGCTCTTGTATATTCAGCTATTCCTGGAATTTTATTACGATACCCTTATTTATAAATGACATTTCTCTTCGCTTGAGATACTCTCCATGGAAGTGGCCAGAGTCGAGTTTTTTTAGTTAATAGGTCATTATTCAAGTCATTTTAAGTATATTTCTGACTCTGTACTGCCCGAGTCTCTTGATTATACCAGAAAATGCACCTCTTTATCGCCACTTCTCCTTTTATCAACAAACATTAAATACCAGGTTGAAATGACCAAGATTTTTTCATTATGTTCAAGAAAACCTGCGAAAAGTCAAAGTCAATTCAGTCGGCAACAGCAGCATATGCTTTTGTCATCGTCTCCACTGAATCTTGGAACAGAAATTTTACTGTCTAATAAGAGCGATTTTGTTACTGATAAATAAACTTTATTATATCACTTCAATATTTACAGCGCCTTTAAAATTTACATCGTATATCATTCATACTAATCTTTATGACGACTTCTTTCCACAGATTCTATTCCTCCTTTGGGCTGAGCATTTTATGGTATCCTCTTCTGCATGGAAATACGAGTATGTTCTTACATTCCGCTGTAAACGGCAAACTTTGGACTTGGACATAAATCCTTTCTATGTGGAATAAGGTTTGTAATAGTGTTAAGAACCCTCCATTTGCATATTGAATAAAGAGACGACAGGCCCAATTTTTTCAATGTCCCTGCTTCTAACGAGCATTTAAAAATACAATCCGATAGAAAAATTGGATCTAAAATCATAATACAATTAAAATTAAATACTCAATTATTAAATTTAGAGAGTGATGTATTTTTTGAAGGATTATCTTCACCTCTCTAATTTCAAGCCATATAAGATCTAGAATATTACACTGAATCACCATGTCAAATAAAATTTAGCTATTAAAATGTATCCTGTGATCCCAGAGAAAAAGGATGGAATCTTTGGTTGTGAAAGAGTATTAGAATTCGTTCGGCGTTAAAGGCGTCGGTATTTGCTAGGGGGCAATGCAAACTACAGCAATAACAACTGGTTTTTTTAAAGAGTTGCATCTATGTATGCTCTCAATCTCTGCGTTAGTATTAAATTTAGAAATATTTGCGTAAGTATGTATATCCTGATGGTTTGATTAATAGCCCGGAGCCGACATGGCAACCCTTATTGAAGTTCGTAATAAAAACGGACTTTAGTCTGGGGTTGGCCGAAAGAAAGGTATGCGACAGGTAGAATGAGGGTTTTGTTTTAAATGTAGTAGTTCACCAATAATTTTTTCCTATGCTCTTTGTCTCAAAATAGTCTACCGTTCAAAGTGATTTTTTTATAGGCACCAGATCTAAGCGTTACAGTATTCCTATTCAGTTCTAATTCATTTCATCTCAGTTCCTTATTCAGATCTAAACCATTGTAAGTATGATTTACCATTTTTAACTTTCAACACTCTCTACTTCATTCCATCTGGCATGCCTAATCTCTTCCTTACTCTCCTCCTCTTGCTCAACATCATCCAGGCTTTTAATCTACGCCTGTTTCATGACACAACGACCAGGTTTCCGAGCTATAAAAAACTTCGCACCGTCCCAGGTCCATTGCAAAAGCTTCGTAATCTAACACCATTCTTTTTGCGATATCTTCGCTAAGTAGCCCATTTTCAACTGAAAACCTTCCCAATATTTTAACGTTCAAGCTTTAATGTTTAATCTGTCCTCGTTTCTCGTGCATCTCACTATTTTCGTTTTCTTATGTTTTATGCCCTTCCAAAATATCAACGGTGACTGCAATCCCTTGATTAATTCGTTAGCTAAATATTGATTCCTCAGCGTTGAGTTTCCCATCTAACTTCATTCTTATTTCGCCTCTATCCTGTCATTTACACAAAAACCTTGATGGTTCTAATATTTATGCTAATCCTTGCACATTTAAGCTTTTCAATACACTAAAACGGGGAGGATCACCATTTAATAACACTTTCATTTTTGCTGTAATAGAAAAAGTTCAGTTTTTAATATATTCCATCATTTCCACCCGGAATTTGCACAGGTTTTTATCATCTCATCTGTTGGACCAACATTCTGCAAATATTATGAGAATATATACAATAGCATCCATTTGTTCGATTATTCTGTCTTTTGCACTCATTCGCCCCATTCACCTTGTCAAACGCCATTGCTTTCGTCATTGACATATTAACCCTCAATTTCATTCTTTATTACCTCAATGAATGTTTTCAGTTCTCCCTATTAACCTTGAGGGCTCTTAGGTAGCATTACTCATAAGCCATTGGCGTATATAATGCCGGATTAATCCGTTTAAAATTTATAATTTTTAGTAACTGGTTACTACATATCCGATTGCTAAAACTGCATCAATTCAATACCCATTTATTCATATTGACTTTTACCGAGAAGTTATTAATTTTTATAGCTCTATAGATGAAGTTCCCTCGTGTTTCCAGCCGGTAAGGTCATTAGTCTCACTCGAAGCCCTGAGGACGATGGCAGAGTTAACCGACGAAACGTTCCATGCTGATTACCTCACCTGGCTGTAAAGCCGAGCGAGCGTGTTCATATCCATTCGCCGGGAACACACCAGATCTTCCATCTATAGTTCTAATATCTCAAAAAGTAGAAGATCTAATATTATCCTAAATCCCTCTGGTTTATATGCTGAGTCTTGCCAGTCATGAAATATTTTGCCAATAAAATGAGTAAATGAGACCGATATTGACATTGTAGTGGAAGATTGATGCACTTCTGCACAGAATCCATTTGAATAATCTAGTGAATGAATGGTTTGCCAATAAAATAAAATATTCCCCCTTCACAATTTTAACATTTCTAAGAACAATATCATATTTTAAATTTAATGCAAACAGTTTAACAAAAGAAACTTCCCATTTTTATTTGCCATTACTCTTATTTTAACCAATAAAACCTTAAAATAAAGATTAGGATTTCACGAAATTCATTCCGTAACGAATTTGGAGACTATGGCTGAGCTACGGGTGGTGGATGTAGAGTCGATTAGGCAGCGTTAAAAAGAGGATCAAGGGAGGGGTGTTCTTTATTACCTGTGCTGTTATACGCTTAGCTATATGCTACAAAGAAATACTTAGAGGCTTGGGAAGAACTGCAGGTAGGGGTGAACGTTGGTGGAGAACTCGTAAAATCAGTAAGGATTGCCAAGTATTGGTTTGTCTGTCCGCCAAGGATATGCAAGTTCGTATTGCTGAGTGCACTGGGAACCCAATACGACAGGTATGGCATGAAAATATACATAAACAAAACGACGGCCATGCCTTTATTCAGATAGGGAAAGGCTAAGTTAAATATCAAAATAGGAGTTCATAAATTTGATTAGGTGGAAGAGTTTGCCTATTTTGGGAGATTTTTGTATAAGATAGTCAAAGTATTAAAGACAAAAGACGAAAAATTGCGTTAGGCAAGAAATCTTTCACAAAGAGTGGGGAACTGATAACAGGGACATTGAGTATGGATGTTAAGAAAAGATTCGTCAAAACTTTGGTACGGAGCATGGTTGTATGCGGTGCAGAAACATGGTCATTGAAGCAGGGTGATAGGAGTATATTGGAGGTATTAGAAATGTGGGTGAGGAGAAGAGTTGTGAAGGTGAAAGGGACCGAAAGGAAAACAAATGAGGAAGTGCGACGTTTGTTGGTGGATACGAGCGATTTTTGGGATAAATCAAAATGATGCTTGAAATATGGAAGCGGAGCGTTTTGATTGGCAATGGGGTGTTGAAGACTGTGAAAGAAGGGAGAATGTTAGGCAAACGAAGAGTTATGAATAGGGCAGGCATGTTGGATGGAATGGGCGGAGAGAGAAAATACAGGGTGCGTTCCAAAATTAATGCAATTAAATATCCCACGCCGGTCCTATAGGTTGTAGTCGAACGAAACGGCTTGGATTAGGTGAGGGGAGACCATAAGCTTTAACACCAAGCCGGTCTTAGTACTCTCCAAGCTGTAGGAGTGGCAGAACGTTAGTTATTGTAAACTCTGCGCGCCGACCGTTTACGAAAGACCTACAGAGCGGAAATTCCCAGTGAACATTTGCAAGGCATTGAAAGATAACCTGATTATTTGGACAGTGTCATCACTGGTGATGAAACCTGGGTATTTGAATACGACCCAGAAAGAAAACGCCAAAGCTCTGAGTGGCACACCAACCAGTCCTCTAAGCTCAAAAAGACAAGAATGAGCAAATCAAAAGTGAAAACAATGCTCATTCTGTTTTTTGGCAGTAAAGGAATGGTCCATAAGGAGTTTGTTCCTTAAGGACAGACAGTTAACACTGCTTATTACGTGGATGTACTGGAAAGACTCCGAAAAAGCGTCATTAGGATGAGAAAAGACATTTCCGCTCCTCGTACCTCCATCAAGACAACGTGCTACGAGTCCGCGAGTTCCTGGCCAAACACTAGGTGCCACCGCTGCCCCAACCCCCCTATAGTCCTAACGTCGCCCCACCAGACTTCTTTTTGTTTCCTCGGATTAAAGCAGCCCTGAAAGTAACCCGTTTTTTCGTCCATTGAAAAGATTGAATCAGCCGTGACGAAGACCTTGCAAGAGGTCCCCAAAGACGCCTTCCAGGGTGCGAATCGGACATGGCAGATAGAAAGGGCATTGAGGGAGATGAAATCAAAAAAGTCAGTGAGGGTAGACAAGATTCCTGCGGAACTACCGAAGTGTTTAGGAAAATGTAGGCAGATGACTCTATATGGACTGATTCGTAGTATCTATGAGGATGAAATATGGCCGGGAGACTTCGTTAGAACAGTGTTAGTTCCCATTCCGAAAAAGGTAAAGGCTACATTATGTGAGGATTACAGAACAATAAGTTTGATATCCAACGCAGCTAAAGTTGTTCTCAGGATCATCAACAAAAGAATAGAGAGTAAGGCAAATGATTACTTAGGAAATGATCAGTTTGGGTTTAGAAAGGGGAGAGGTACGCAAGAGGAATATACAGGATGATCCCTGTAGAATGCAATCAGGACTTATTTGCCTGTTTCGTAGATTTCGAAAAAGCGTTTGATAGAGTGAATTAGGGAAAACTAATGTGTATTCTGCATAAAATAGGAATGGATTGGATGGACAGGAGACTGATCCGCAACCTGTACATGTCTCAGACTGCTCAGGTGCGAGTGGGGAACGGAGAGTCCGGATGGGCAGTGTTAGGAAGAGGTGTAAGGCAAGGTTGCCTATTGTCACGGGTGCTCTTCAACGTATAGGTGGAGGAAATGACTGAAGAGGCATGGGAAGAACTGGAGGTAGGAATGAAAGTCGGAGGGAAATTCGTAAATTCAGTTAGATTTGCTGATGACCAAGCTTTAGTTTGTCGGTCAGCCAAGGGGTTGCAAACATTGCTGAGTGAATTGAAATTCAGTGCAATAGGATAAGATCAATTTCAAGAAAGCAAAGGCTATACAATTTTCCAGGAAAAAAAGGCTAAGCCAAATTTTAATTAGGAGGGCGAAAACTGGGGCAGGTGGAACAGTATGCGTATCTTGGAAGTGTTTTGGACCAATACGGTCAAAGTAGTAGGGACGTGAGGAGAAGAATTTTGATAGGCAAAGAGGCTTTCACAAGGAGGGAGTTGATTACGGGGACGTTGAGTAAGGTTGATAAGAAAAGGCTTAAACATTTGATATGGAGCGGATATGTACGGCGCGGAAACATGGTCATTGAATCAGGAGGATAGACGTAGATTGGAGGCTTTTGAAATGTGGTTGTGAAATGAAAGGTAATTAAAACATGAATGTTTTCACATTGGTATTGGTTTTTTTTACAGGTCACTAATACTGTCTGTTTTCGGCTACGTTTAAATATGAATTGGCACTTTTGACTCTCTATGAGGATATTATTACTCTTTATCAACTCCCCGTAAACATCGTTTAATGTTCATTTTAAATCCTTTTGAATACTTACCTTTTGAACGTAATATTTTAAGTGTTCTAATGAGGGACAATTTTAGCAGAATTTCCTCCCCTGTAATACGTTATAAGTATATTGGAATGTTCTACGATTAATTAGTTAAGCTTCTGTGTATACAGGATCGTATCCAAAAGTGGTAGGACTGATTTTTATACAAGAATTTTATTGACGATATACTTACATCGACTTAATAATCTTCAAAGTATGCTCCTTGAGCTGCTACACACTTAGTATAACTTTACTCCCATTCCCCGTACGCCCGCTGGAAATTTTATTTGGGGATGCCGTTGATGACCCTCGTCAAAGCCTCTTGAACGGCCTTTATCGAGTCAAAACGTCGTCCCTTGAGGTGTCTTTTCATCAGGGGGAAGAAGTCCGGTGGTGCCAGATCGGGAGAATAGGGCGGGTGCGGCAACGTGGCAACCCCGTATTTGGCCAGGAGCTGTGTGACGACGAGCGCGCCATGGCACGGCACGTTGTCATGATGAAGCACCCAATAATTTGCGATCGCCGGTCGGACGTTTTCACGCGTTCTCGGAGGCGGGTGAGCATCTGTATGTAAAAGCTTGTATTCACAGTTTCCCATGGTGGGACATACTCCTTGTGAACCTCTCGATGACGGTCGACAAACACAATCAACATCGTTTTGATTTTTGATTTGCTCATGCGAGCCTTTTTTGGACGTGGGGACGCCAAATACTGTGGAACGGCTTAAGACAGTGTCCCCATAAGCCTGCTTGATCATATCGAGGGTCTCAGTTGCCGTCTTCCCAAGTTTTACACAAAACTTCACGGAATAACGTTGCTATAAATTCAGATTCATTTTGTTTTTCGACGCGGACAAAAAACTTGCTTCACTAAAAACGATGTCCTCACTCAATGAAAGCCCGCACGCGACTGAGGTTGGTGTCTCTCTGTTGCTAAGAGCCCCCTCCATCTTACCCTGCCAGGTAGACTCCCCTCCACCGCTCCGTACGGGCCAGAGAAAATCAGTCCTACCACTTTTGGTTGCGCCCCTTTTAAAAAATATATATATATATACATTACACTTAATAATAATGCGACATATTTTCAGGAACAGGAGCTACAGGCTTTGCTACAGGTGCTATTGGCATTGTAGTAACCATGAATTTACTTAGTGTGTCTCCTGAGCGAATATCTTCATAGTTGTTTATTTATCAAGGGAAAATATTTCCCTACTACAACTTTCAATACGACTTAATCAAAATAATAAGTTATAAAGTTAATAATTAGTAACAAAGGTATTTTTAATTACGTACAAAAAAAGAAAAAATATAGCAGTGAAAAAAGTATGGAAGTATAACAATGGCAATATAACTCCCATTGCACTTTTATATGCAAGGTAGTTTAAATAACACATTAAATAAAGCAAGGTACATAAATACAGAACATCGTGCTAAATAGGATCAGTTACATGAATCAGAGTGAATGGCGTTCTAGAATTAAAAGTCAAACTTTTGGGTCAATAAGAAATATTGAATGTATTAGTATTTTTGCTGCTCTTAGGTGTGTAAAAAATTCTAGCTTTTCCGGAATTTAGGGCAGTAAATTTGGTTATGTAGCTTACGATATGTATAAATTTGTCCAATAACCTTCTTTCGGTTAGCTAGTAATCGTGAATCAATTTGAGTTACCCCACAAATTTCTTACTAAATGAATCATATGTGCCAAATGGAATTGAAATCCTTGTCTTCACCTAGATTCCAATTTTTTTATATTGAACATAGAGGACTAATAAAATATACCTCCAGTAAATGAGGAAAATAGGTCATATAGATGGATTTAGATAATAAGTTGTAAACGTAAGTCTTTAAATAATATCAGTAGCGGAATAAGCTAATATATGTTAAAATATATGTATATATATATATATGTTGGTAATAAGTGTTAAAATGTCAATTTCTGTCAGTATATATTAAAATTTACCTGTTTATGAAAGCTTTTCATGGAATCAGTCGTGTCAAATTCATCTTTCTTCCCTAATATATCCGATTTGTAAAACCAGGGCACAAGAACTATTAAAATGATATGTATAGTATATAATTGATTCTAAAGAGCAAAAATAAAATAAATTGAAATAAACATATAAGATCTTAGTCTTCCGGAATTTACTCCGCGTTGGTCCATATCTCTGGGACAACAGTTTCGCGAGCGTTGAGGTCAGCGTCTTCAGGTCAGAAGTGATAGATCCGCGGAAGACTTAGATCTTCAATAGCCGCGGAAGCCTTCACAAAGAATAAAAAAATATCTTTTGAAAAATAAGCATTTTATAATAATATTTTCATTTTTTCTTATACTTTTTTGTTTCAAAAGTGTCACTGAATTAGGTAATGATATCAATGTCGCCAAATTCATCTTTAAAGCTTCCCATTAAGGACTCAGTCTCTTTCATCATCTCAAAGTCTTGGAATAAATATTTCCATACAGGGAAAATCCTGTATCCATCTACAGGATTGAACTTATTTTGATGATTTTTATTTTATTTATAGAGCCTCTCTAATAGACCCTGTGAAACATTTTACCAGCGGGTTTTTCTTCCCAAAAGCAATATTATGGCTTAAACCGAAGTTGCTACGTTCAGTGTTGGCTGAATTTCTTTAATGTCAATTCTCTCTTGTTCTTTCGTGTTCCTGTCAACGATAAGTGGTGAAACGTTTCACCTGTCCTGCATACACTTAACCAAACCAGTAAGCAATCCAACACTCTTCTTCCATTATGAAAGGATGCATCCTCTGCTGTTGGTTGGATTTCTTTACCTTTTTCCTTCCATTTCGATTTCTCTATTAGTTGAATTCCGGAACTCCAGTCCAATACTCCTGTGTTGAAAGGAAAATTTGAATAACCGGTGGGTTTTAATGGCTATTAGGTTTTCTTATTTTTAAAATATGACATATATCTGAGGGCCAGCAATCATTAATGTATAAAAATATTGTTTTTTCTCAGGTGTTTCTTCAGAGACCATTTCAGCGCGGTGATATAAATTTTTGATGACTGAACTTGTTTACATTGGAAAATCGTGTGCAACCACATGCATGTGTTTATCAGTTTGGCTGTCCGTTGAAAACGATAACATGCTTAAACCTTAATGCAATGTCAATGTCGAAATAAAAAAAAAAGTTTAAGGGTGTATATCAAGTATGCACGATAAATTTTAAAACGCGATTACTTCCGCTGCCCGTCGGCGGTTGAGCTAGTGGCGTGAACCTCAGTATTAGGATGTCAGTGCTCAATTTATTTTTCGTAATTGTATCTTTATGTTCCATACATTTGTTCCCTGTGAAGCTTCTCCCCTAAAAGGGAGTCCCTAAGCAAGGGATAGTGCTGCTCCCGATCGCTGAATCAATCCTACGTACTTCTGAACGACCTGAGAACATACAAATAATTCCATTCAAGGGGAGGGACGGTTTTGACGACCATCTATGAGTACCTAGGGGGATAAGTCCTTTAAGGTGAGATTTTTATGATTTTGTTAGTTTTTTATTGTCCTTTGCCTTCATTTAAAGAAATTTTTGTCTCTGATTGAACTCTTCATCCACTGATTGAAAAGGTTCGTTTCTTCAACAGTAAAAACTCAAAAGTGAAAATATGGAATATTTTATACGCATCCAGCCTAATTATGACCCACATACGTAATCAATATTTTATGCCATGATATGGCGCCCATGTGGTGGTTCAAATGCCATTGGGATTCCAAAAATGCTCCCCTTTGTCATATGGTTAAGCGTATGTACTTGCATGCTTGTGGAGTGAAGGGAGGTTGATGTGTATTTGCATGCGTGTAAAATGATAGGATGTTTCTATGAATGTATGCACTACTGTGGATTTTGGTTTGCATGTATGTGTTAGTTTTGAATGCGGTTTTTCTTTATTCCTTTTTTTTGGGTGGTGACCTAACACCCCCCGCCACACGCCCTTACGGCGGCTTGCGGGGTATTGTAGATGTAGATGATTTTCGAGGGGCCGAACCACCAGAGTTGACATCACAACTCACGTGAAAGTCTATCCTACGGCTTATAAGTAAATAGGCCGATGCGTTACCCACTTGAATAACCCTGTCACCCAATGACACATGTAGAAGATATAAAAACAGTAGAAAAATATGATCCCTAAAGTACAATTAGTGTGGGTAATTATAAACAGTTCACTTCATATTCGTGAAATCTAACAACGCACATCCTGGAGAGCGTTTGAGAAATCACAAGAATAGACCTCACATAGAGTATTCGGCGAGCGTACGGGATCTATTACAAAAAACAGTAATTACAGAATTGAATAGAGTTCAGAGAAAGGCCGCTAGGCTCGCGAAAAATTCGTACGAAAGCATCACACACTTAATATAGCATCTGGAATGGGAACCTTTAAAATAGGCGAAGACTGAGGGCTAGATTGAACTTATTACAAAGTTATAAGGCGTGTGTTTTCGCATCGGAAGGTAAAATTAAGCCCCCTGATCATTGCCACAAAATTATAGAGACCGTCAAACGGATGGATTCAAGTATTCGTGTTTCCCGCGCACTATTTGTGACAACAATAAAAGGGGGAGCACCTAAGAAAGTAATAGGAACCCGCTGTCGAAAATAGGAGTGTGTAAAATTGAATTCCCTCAAAACACTCTCAACAAGTCTGTCGTCCTAACGCCCCCCGCCTTGCACCCTTGTGCAGGATGGGATGTAGGTGAATGCGTCTGCGTAAGTATATTGTATTTGAGTATTGTTCATCCGGAATGCGAAGAATACTAACCGGTAATAAATGTCTGAATTTGCAAGTGTCTCTGCCTTCTTTTAATGTATCTTCTTCTCTTATCTCCTATCTCCTATAGGCTGAGGAATAGCTGCTAACCACGTAATACTCCTAATTGATATAGGCAAGTTGCACGATTAGTTTTCGGTCGCCCCCTCTGGGTGGATCGCGGGGTGCCAGGTGCATGAGGAAGCAGAGGAAATACACGTAGAATGGCTGGTGACCTACCACCCCCTGCCACATGTCATTGCCTCGGCTTGCATAATGCTCTGCTGCCTAGAACTTCCTCGTTTGTTTTCCTTTCTGCCCAATACAACTTTTTATTTTCCTCCACGCTCACATTTTGAAAGCTTCCAATCTACACCTGCTTCAATGATCATTTTTCCCCGCCGCATAAAACCACGCTCCATATACAAGTTTTGACGAGCCTTTTCTTAAAACCCATACCTCTACGTCCCCGTCATCCGTACCATCCTTGTCAAAGCTCTTTTCCTAACACAAGTCTTAGTATTATGTCCCTACTACTTGCATTACATTTCAATAAAACCATTTTGTTCGAGGGAATATAATGTATTCTAATCCCATATCTATCCCACTACTTTTGCAATTCAATCAGAAATGCTTACAAATCTTTGACTGATTGACAAAATGCAGTTTAAATATCTGCAAATTTAGCCAATTTTATGCCACTGTTATATAAGCTAAGTCTTTTGCATTTATAAATACACATTTATTTGAAGACATGATGAGGTAATTTCTTGGTAATAATTCGTAATTGGGGTGGAAAGAATAATTAACCCTTTTATTTTGGCCTAATTTAAGAAGAAATTATGGTACCATAGTATTGACACCAATGTCAATGCTTTTAAGCCTTTACATGTGAATATTGAGCCCAAAATATTTACCCAGTTACCCCAGAGAAATATCCATTAAAAAAGGAGGCCTAATTCCTTCAAAAATATTTAGCATATAGTAGCTCTTTTCACATTTTAGGGATTGATATTGAATTATTTATTGCGAATGTTTAAAATTAACATCCCAACAAAAAATGTTATACGGATAGACTATAATTT
This sequence comes from Hetaerina titia, assembly GCA_037158775.1. Classification (NCBI taxonomy): domain Eukaryota; kingdom Metazoa; phylum Arthropoda; class Insecta; order Odonata; family Calopterygidae; genus Hetaerina; species Hetaerina titia. The sequence goes on along the minus strand of CM073773.1, from coordinate 102,687,671 downwards.
TTAGACTTGACCTGTGTTCGTTCCAATGTTCCAAAGTTTTGGAGTACTAATAAGTTGCGTTTCACGAATTAATCTGTACATAATACCCCGCAAGGGCGTGTGGCGGGGGGTGCTAGGTCACCACCCGTAAAATATTTACATCTATATCCGATATATAACTTAGAGATACGAGTTGATTAAATCCATAGTTTCAGCCTCAACTTTGTGGAAGTTCATTTTAATAAATGACAAAGAAAACTTTGTTTCAATCCACCACTTCACCACCTAACACTACTCGTCACTTCACCACTAACATCAACTCGTATCCACCACTTAAAGTGGTGGCTACGAGTTGATGTTAGGAGTGAATGTTTTAACACCCTAACCGGTATATTTTCGGGACCTGGGGATTTTTTGGGTATAATCTGTTTGAGCAATTTGCCAATCCCTTAAAAAAGCCACGGTTTCCTCAACCCCAATTACTTCCCTAGCGTGTTACCCGAACGCTTTAGGGTCTTTGTTCAAATGCTCGCGTATTACTTCATGTTTAAAGTCTAGTAAGACTCTGCATAATTGTATTTTGGTTTCAATTTTAGAAGATTTATACCTTTCCAATAAATATTTATTCACCGAGGAAGATAAAGTCACGCCTGTTTTCTTTACCCTAAAGTTACCATTCTCTGTCTTCGTAGTATTTTTTAATATCCTTATTGTACCACCTGGGATCGCGATTTGTTTTCACGTATTTTATAGGGATGAAGTTTATGATGCCTCTTTGTATTCTGTATCGATGACTTCTTTAGTAAATGAATTAATTGATTCTAATTTGTATTTGAAAGTGTATTTAGCAGTTAAAGTGTATAACAGACGCCACGAGGCCGCAATGACGTTAAGTTTTGATTGTTTGTAGTGAATATATGGTTCCTATCCTCATTCTGTCCTCAATTAAGAAAATTCAGAGATGGAAGTATTCAAATATCGAGAGCCTTTGGAGACTGTTAGTAAGGCGGAGCTCAAAAATCTGGAAATCGATCTCAACTTTACTGTACCAAATAAGGGAATCTTAAAACTATTACTAACCTTTAGAAATTGTGGAACCATCGCTGGCAAAATCCAAAGTTTTTCCATTGTCGATGCGATGCGAAAAATTTAATTCCACAAATATATAAGTAACCACTCGATGACTCCATAATCGCCACCATTACTGAAAGGAATGAACAAATATACCATGTGAAATTCTATCATTCTATTGCCTGTCGATACGTTTTATACATAGCCACTGTAGATATTTTGCAGTGTGCCGTTGCTTTTAGAGTTGAAAGTTTCTCTCCAAAGATTCAGTGGAACTGAAGCGAAAGCGTACACCTCTTCCGTTGATTGATTTAACTGTGACTAATAAAAGTTCTGAGAGAAAATAAAACTCTTGATTGTATCTCATTTATGACGATAGTAAAATACCGGTTATATAAATGAAAACACGGATGACAAAGTGTACGATATACATATAGTACACGGGTGATAAGCATGTTTCCTCAGATAATCGAGGTAGCTGAAATTTACAAATTGATCCACTCTGAATTTTTCAACCAATATCCGATTATAATATTCCAACAAAGTCATGGACATGTTGAATCACTTATCAAAGCGAACGAATGATATTCATTGCTAAGCCATGTACGTTTGCCCAACGTAACACTACGAAGCGCTTCCACAATTAGTGCAAAAGAGTAATGTTGTCACTTCAAAACTAACTGTTTGTAATGAAAACGTAATCATGAAACTTTGTTTGTTATGGTAATATATTCAATTCCTTTTATTCCACCATAATTATTACTTCTATAACAAAACAGTTGAAAACTTAAGTACCCACCCTTAATTTCATCTAAGTATGCGTGAAGTGTCAATATTTCTCATCACAATTCCATGAGTATGGAGATTTATGATTCCATGTACTCGAATATCTTTTGCTCTACTTTTTAAACTTTGAAAATAAATAATATGTTACCCATGTTATCAATTTCAAAAGCACAACTAAATCAGCGATTGTTAAAAGTATTGAAAACGTGAGGTTTATACTATCACATATATCTAATGAACATTATCCTTTGATAACATTTTGAGTTTTCATTGAAATTTTCGTTATTTGTAGGTAAAATGTCTAATAGCCTAAACAAACAGTCCCCCACAGTTAAAAATCCAGATATGTTTGAAAATAGAGAATGTAAATTCTATATTTTTTTCGCCTTCAAGCAAACGAGACTTTAATATTTATCTATGAATGAGAATTTTATTTTTCCACTCAATAGTATATATGCAAAAAAAACCATAAACACAGTAATCAACCTGAAGGTCGGTTTGGTAGAATTCACCCAGTACTATGCCCGACGGCGTGTGAAATGCACACATCAGGGTAGAGGGGCCAGTTCCTTTCCCTCAGCCGGTTACGGTTTCCCAGGAAGATCTCGAACCCGATAAATCACATAGCTTGGGTGAAGCTGCAGATGCCCAGTGAAGCTTGCCTGGGACCCTCCGGTACTACCTAACCTGGACTACCGTAACCCGCAGTATTTATGTACGATAGCTAATTTTTTTATAGAAAAACATTATTTAAACGATTAATGGCGTTGTCCTAGCCTTTGTATAAATTAAGCTAAAAAAACACTCTCCATAATTCCATTCTAAATCCTCGAGCTACTACTCCCCGTCTCGCAATCATCTGCGAGGCGTCATGCGCAGAACGTTGTCATTTTGGTCACGGGTCCGACTTCCCTTTCGCTAGTAGTACCATGCCCCCATCAACATCTCGAACTAATTGCGTCACACTTTAAGCGCATCATTGGATATATGCGTATATGCTCGTAGCAGCAACTAAGTTCGTAGTAACAGTAAATAATAGGGATCACAAAACTACCAGAATCAATAAAACAGTTTCTGGCGTAACTTGGTGGAAAATCTTCATACTGACTTTTAATAATCAAACCACTTTACTGTTCCACATAAACTTTTTAATTTTTACAACCCAGGTTTCGTTATAGCATAATATCATCAGGTGATGATGAGCATAAGAGCATTACGTAATCACCTGATGATGTTATTCTATAACGAAACCTGGGTTGTAAAAATTAAAAAGTTTATGTGGAAAAATAAAATGGTTTGATTATTAAAAATACCAGAATCAAGTTTCCATTGCTTCAAATGAGTGTATATTTCTTGATTTAATTCTGTCTTTAGTCATGGAAATGCAGATTTGCGAATAAATGCTTATACAAATATGGTCCCTATGGTGTATGTTAAAATCGAATAGTTTAACAATCTAGGGATCATTCTCCAATTTATTGTTCTAATTAAGGGAATCCTAAAACTATCGCTTACCTCTTAGAGTTTTTAAACCACCGCCGACCAAATACTAAGTATTTGCAATTCTCTGCACGAACCAGAAGTGTGATTTCATTGATATACGTAAATGAAATATAAAATACACCACCGTAAACTCTGTCAACTGTAGAAAAAATTACAGTCACATCTGGAATTAAATGGAAATGGTAATATGATGTAAATACTTAGCAATCCTTTGACTGGCAAAAAAATATGTGGTGTCGATGAAGAAGGAAAATATCACACCAAGGAATTTTTGGAAGGAATCCATCACGCTAGGTTTGAGATAAAGTTCAGCAACTCCCCGCCATCCCGTTTTTATGCCGTCTCCTCAAAGAAAGGAGCAACTGGCGTTATTAGATTCAAGGGTGACACCTTCCCATGTTCACCAAAATGGACTTGACGACCAGGAGTGGAATAGCGTTGAATTTTATGAATGTTCATGTGCTTTTATTTTAGACATTAGAGAGAGATTTAATTCCGTCTAGGGAAATAACTGAAGAAGAAAATTGTTTTCAAGCCGTGCAAAACCGAGAACAGCAAAACTAGAATATTTGGTTTCGTTTTTCTCTTTCGAGGAAAAATTTTACCGAAATAATCTGCACGAAGGACAATTTCCCGGAACGTTCTTCGTTACCTCAACTTTACCCCCGAAACTGCATTTTCTTAAAGATACCTTTACCAACTTACACCAAAAGGAATTATCGTATGATGGCAGCCAATTTATTCGTCTCTCGCCTTTTTACGCTATAATGCACACATGCTTGTAGAACGCGAGCAAAAACAAATGGCAAGATCGGGAAAAAAGTACACTTAAGTAACAATTCTTAAGTTTCAAAATCATATATTTATTTTTCAATATAGTCACCGTTAAGGCTAACACATTATTCCAAAAGTTTAAGAAGTTTTTTCATAAATAAAACAGTTTCCAGCGTAACTTGGTGGAAAATCTTCATATTGAAATTTGAAAATTAAACAACTTGACTTTTCCACTTCAAATTTTAAGGGTAAAAGCCAAGTTGGTAAATCATTCCTTCACAGAAAAACTCTTCTGACTTTTCTGGAATCCAGGACTTAGACAGCTGCCTTCACCTCATCGTCCGAGGTGTAACGATTACCCTTGAGGTGTCTCTTGAGTTGAGGAAAAGATTAAAAATCGCAAGGTGCAAGATCGGGGGAATAAGGAGGGTGTGGAATCGGTTCAAATTTCAGGTTTTGCACAGCCTCTCCGTCAATCAAAATGAAATACACTATGTTATCCCACATGAGCTTTATTGTACCTATACAAGTACAATCTATACGAGTACAATAAAGCTCTTATGTGGGATAACATAGTGTATTTCATTTTGATATGAAGCAATTCCACAAAGTTACTATGGATACAATTAACCAACACAGCCTCTCCGGTTGCGCGCGAAGTGTGTGGACGAGCGTTGTTATGTTGCAAGATTATTGGCGCCAGGCTGCCGTTAACACGACAAACTTTACATTGGAGTTGTTTTAGAGTCTGCGTATATTAAGAAGAATAAACCGTTGTCCCTCGTTCCAGAAAATCGGTTACATAAACTCGGTGAGCATCCCAAAACACTGTCAAAAGTTTTTTGCGGATGGCTGTCTTTTGAACTTTTTCTCGCTCACAACTCCGAAATTTTAATACTCATCGATTTACAGTAGACCTATCAACAGTATTGCCACCATAAACAACCATTAAACGACGATAAATATCTGTAGAAGTCACTTAGTAGTTCAAAATTCGACAAGGGCACGCTGTTTAACTTGCGTTGACATAGCACTAGAACACGTCTCCATACTTCCGGCTTCTCAAAATACACTGGGTGAATTCCACGATCTGAAACCTGCACATGAAATTGAGGGGGAATGTTACTTCCACATGTCTCCAGGCATGCTTTTGAAGGTAATTTCTTTCGCGCTCTACAAGTGTATGCGCATTTGTTTTCAGCCTACTCTCGTATTTACAACTCTCACTGTTTCGAGGTAATAACTGTAGTCTACGATGACCTAACCCAAGACGAGTTAGGATAGGTGTTGAATCTCGTTTCTTTTGGTTCCACGAAATCACGTATAGTCACAGACAGCAAGAACTTTATTGACATTGACCAAATTATATTACATCAGATCATGTCTATAAGACCTCAATGTATTTTCAGTGTCGGACTTCCAAAGTTGTTATAATAATATAAAAAAACAATATTACACTTGTGTTTGCATCACCTATGGAGAGAGTAAATGTTTTCACCTATGCCACACGAGGATATATAAGCAGAGTTTCAAAATCGTTAACAATTATAAACCGTTTCATATGTAATTCTATGAAAGAAAATTTTATTAAAAAACCGTTCTTTTTCATCGTATTTAATATATGCGAAAGTTTCGCTATTCATTGGTTTCTTCTGGCAAGATAATATTGCTAGAAGAAAACTAATTCTTCCAGATGACTAGTGATACTGGAAAATGCCTCATGTAGTAGAAACTGGTCACATTTATAAATAATGTGCAAAAGCACCATGCCCGTTAATTATTTGAATATCAACAACTTTAATTGAAAGGACCAGAACTTCACTTCCGCCTTCATTTAATTTTGGGTAGTAATTCGCTTACAACCAGAAGAAATAGAATGTTTTTTAATATGTATCCAAGAATGGAATGACATTTTTATTTTATCAATTTTACTAACTATATCCACACGATCTGTATATCACGATCACACTGGTAGAGCATTAATAAAAACGTACACGTAAACGTCACTGAAGCAGGAGGATAGACGTAGATTGGAGGCTTTTGAAATGTGGGTGTGGAGAAGAATGGAGAAGGTGAAATGGACCAAAAGGAAAACAAATGAGGAAGTACTAGAGATGGTGGGTGAGGAGAGGGGTTTGTTGAGAGAAATCTTATGGAGGCAGGAAAAATGGATGAAAGGTATTGAGCGGTAGTGGAATGTTGAAGAAGGTATTAGAGGGGAGATTGTTGGGCAAGCAAGGTAAAGGCAGGAACAGGATAGGGATGTTGGACGGGATGAAGGGAGGAAAGAAGTACACCGAGATGAAGAGGGACCTGATATAGATTAGTTTGCTAGGTGGGGAGCCACAAAATGTTTATTTGATAGTTGTGTCCATCCAAAAACCTACCTTAAACGGTAGATTACCTAATAATAATAATTTGTTGCAGATGTGGTGGCCTCTGAAAGAAAGAGAATATGGGATTAACTGTTAAGTGTGAAGAGGATGTTGTAATGAAGATACAATTGCTCATTTGTGGTTTTGACATCCACTTAGGTATGGAATTTACTTTAGTGAGGAGGGAGATTTGGACATTTAAAAATGTGATTTAGGTGGAGGAAATAGTGGAAGTTAAGAAAACCAACAACATTGTTTTGAGAGAAGAGGTAAAAGTTATTTTCTCTTGTCTCTTTACAACAGTGCACAAGACTAGAAGGTAGAGCATTATGGCCTGCAGGGTAAGAAAATATCTAAAATATATAACAAATAAGAAGGAAATATATGCATGGAATTAAAGAGGGCTTTAAGCTAGTGTTGAAGGTCAAATTATATTTACTGAGACAGGTAAGGGAATTATCATTGTATTGGCCAGTACATTAACTGGACGATTACCAAAAATAACAATAATAATATCTGTACAAACATCTTTATTAATGAACAAATTTAGGACAGTTTTTGTTATCACCAAGCTGGAGAACAGAAAACTATAAAACTAAATTGAGAAAATTTTCTTCTATAAACTGAATTAAATTGTTTATGAACTATAGTTGTATGTCTTTATAAAATATAAATTCAAAAAAAGAATGAAATAATTTCCCATTTTTAGGGTATTGAAATACTCTGTTATATGACATCTTTGTACGAATACGTTAAGCATTACAACTTTTGTATTAGTTCCATTGTTACACGCTCACATAATATTTCTCTTAATAGAAAAAAAATGTCCATACATCTGGAGAAAGATCTATCTGTTATTCCATTTCCAAATGTTGTACATAAAGTGGAAAAAATATCCCTTTCTGGAGTCCATTTTAGAATGTGTGTCATTGTATAGGATAATCCTATGTACGTGGAACAGATACACATTCATGTTATGAATGCTAATAGCCAGAATTTGACAATGAATTGTCATTGTAAGATGTGTATTCGTATGTTAGGTGATTATGAGGTGGGTATTTATGATGTGGGTATTCATGGGGTGGATATTCGTAATCTGGGTATTCATTGGGTGGATATTCGTAATCTGGGTATTCATAAGATGGGTATTCATAAGCTGGGTATTCGTAATCTGGGTATTCGTATGCTGGGTATTCATAAGACAAGGATTCGTCAAGCTCAGATTCATGCGATGAGGACTCATAAGACAATGGAGGTGATTTAGTAGTTTGCTGGGGTTGACTTGTTGTCGTTGTACTATAAGTAGGAGTTTTTGAATTACAGGGAGCTGTAGAAGGAGAATTAGTGGTGGTGCTGGTACTATGTGTGGTAGTAGTTCCATCAGTTTTTGTAGTGGAATCAGGTGAAGAAGTAGAAGTTGAACTAGTAGTTGTGGGTGTGGGATGAGTAGTAGTCGTGTGAAAATGTGTACTTGAAGAAGTGGAGGTGGTACTCCCAGGTGTAGTAGTAGTTCCACATATGTGTGTGGTAGTCTCGGGTGAAGATGTAGAAGTAGAAGTAGAAGTGGATGTTGAGGTAGACGTTGAAGTAGAGCTTGAAGTAGAGCTTGAAGTAGAGCTTGAAGTAGATGTTGAAGTGGATGTTGAAGAGGTAGTATGAGTTGGGTGAGAGGGTGTTGTATTATTTGGTGTATTTGAAGAATTGGAATTAGTGGAGTTATTATTCCCAACATTAGTGGTCGTTCCTTCGGTACTTGAAGTGGTTTCTGGTGAAGTTGTTGAAGAGGTAGTATGAGTTGGGTGAGAGGGTGTTGTATTATTTGGTGTATTTGAAGAATTGGAATTAGTGGAGTTATTATTCCCAACATCAGTGGTCGTTCCTTCGGTACTTGGAGTGGTTTCTGGTGAAGTTGTTGAAGAGGTAGTATGAGTTGGGTGAGAGGGTGTTGTATTATTTGGTGTATTTGAAGAATTGGAATTAGTGGAGTTATTATTCCCAACATCAGTGGTCGTTCCTTCAGTACTTGGAGTGGTTTCTGGTGAAGTTGTTGAAGAGGTAGTATGAGTTGGGTGAGAGGGTGTTGTATTATTTGGTGTATTTGAAGAATTGGAATTAGTGGAGTTGTTATTCCCAACATTAGTGGTTGTTCCATCGTTACTTGGAGTGGTTTCTGGTGAAGTTGTTGAAGAGGTAGCATCTTGTGTTGAGTGAGAGGGTGTTGTATTATTTGGTGTATTTGAAGAATTGGAATTAGTGGAGTTATTACTCCCAGGTGTACCATTAGTTCCATTGGAGTCTGTAGCATTATTGGACGGACTATTGGAATTGGAAGAAGGTTCATTTGGAGAATCATTATTTTCTAATCGTCCCAACTCCCCCACAGGTTGAGGTTGCCCAGAATCTAGCCTATTCTTTCTTTTTTTAGTTCGATGACGTCTCTTGCTGGTAGTCTTCCCTCCGAGAGGTTCATTAGTGACTGGTTCATTGTCCTCTGGAGTTATTAGTTCTTCATGTAAAGTGAGGTCATTCCAATCTTTTCTTTCTGAAGACACTTCAATGTCATCATCTTATGGTGTTTGACATCCAGTAACATGTGAAAAAAGAGAAACATGTGATTTTTAGCAAATTGTTATGTATTTAATGCATATTTTTATTTAACTACAGGATCTGATGTTTGGATCTGATTCATTTGTATTGTCCATAGTTTTGGTGGTCGTAAGTAAGTGGAATGCATAAAAAAATTTTCGAACATGCAGTTCATTGGCATGCAGCAATCCTTTAGAATAGCATCAATTGATTGTTCAACAGAATTTCTCACGATTTGTTATAATCTTTCATGACAATGTCAATGACCCAACTCAAAAATTATTTATTTTCGTTTATGTAACTCAACCTCTTTAATTATCTTATTCTTAACTTGAATAGGGAAATATGGCCAGTTTTTAATAACTATTACCTTCAGTTATCCACAGGGGAAAGAATCAGAAGCTGTGAAATCAGGAAGAGATCAGATAAGAGAAGAGACCAAGGGCCAGATAAATACTATCTCAAGGTTTTTGAGTTTTAGCACTCTGTCTGAAGGGAAGACAATGACTAGCACCCTAAAAGAATTCTTAAAGGAAACGCTAGGAGGGAGGCATGCTCAGAAACTGATAGAGAGACTGATACAGAAGAAAGGTTGTATAATAATTGATACAGATATTGTGGGGTGTGTTGTATTTCCCAATGTAGAGGCAGGAACCGAATTTGCCATTTATTTTGTTGGTTATTTATGCCGGATGTGCATGAGAGAGTACCATGGAATGGTAGAGAATTTTGTAAGTTGAGAGGGGAGGTAATGAGTGGTGAAGATGAGACTTGTCATACAGTTTGTTTTGTTTGCAGGGTACTGGTGGGGATTTGTGGATGGCTGAGTATGATGGTAGACTGAAAATATTTAGACCTAACATATAAACGAGGCAAGTTCTCTTCAAATTTATTTTTATTTTTCAATATAGTCTCCTTTCAAGTCAATACGCTTTTTCCGGTGATGCACTAACTTTTTTACCCTTCCAAATAGTTATTTACGACTTTCTCCGCAAAATAAGAGTCTATATATGTGATAATCTTCGTCCGTCAAATATCCTTTTCGTCGTATAAATACCCAGTATTCAATCTTTGTCGCATGACCTGCTTTTCCTGAGCCCGTACTGATTAAAATATTATTTTCCTCCTGTCAAGAATGGACTTTAATCGGCAAAATCTTAGAACATTCTAATAATTTATTAGTATATTCTGAGATTTTGCAGGGTACATTATGATATAAATTTGTAATAACCTATGGCCGCATTTTCAGAAGGAACTAATGTCAGCCAGCTTTCAGTCACGAGATAACATCACGTTTCTTCACGGGAAGTTTCTGCAGTTTTCTTTGAGGGTTTTCTCTGAATCTGGGCTTCATATGTTCTTATATATCGGTCCTGTTTTTTGTGTTCCTTCCTGGCACAAAAATAGGTCGCTCATGTTTTCTTCTGAGCTTAAAGTGGGAGAAGGAATTCGTTTCGTGCTCGTGTATCTTTGATGCAGACCTTATAAAAAAATTCTTTAGGATGCTGGCCTTGTTTACACTGTCTGTAACAATTTTGGCTTTCTCTCTCACTAAATAACGTGTGGCTAAATTTTTTTGGGCAAATATTATCCCTGACGTGTTACCGAAATGATTCAGAGTTATCCTCTAAGGTTCCGCACAAAGATTTTGTTTATAAGGTACGCAAGGCTTTGTTTTCTTTCTATTTTTTTCGCGACAATTTATGAGTTTCTTTCGTAAAAGGTTCCGTAGTTTTTCAAAAATTTTCTCTTAAATATATTTTAAAAGTCTGAGTGACGCCATCTTGGTGTCCTTAACGCAATTCTGACGAATCTGTTTTTTCATCTCTGTTCCTTAATATCACGTAAACACTACTGCTTCATTATTTTCATTGCTGTAGTGATGGGAAGTAGTAGTATTAGACAAAATATTTGACAACAAATAGTAGAAACATAGAGCTAGTTAGCATTAAAATATTAGCAGCAGTATGAGCTGGTCGAACAAGCTCGATTCTAATATAGGTCTACATGCCGAAAAGTAAGCATAGGGAGGAGGAAATAGAGTATTCGATTAAGTAGAGCAAATATGTAATTTCGGATTTTGCGAAGAGGAAACGTGAGAGGGGATTGAAACGTTATGGAAGGCGAATAAGGTAGGGGACTGCGATTCTGGAAAAAAAGGTATGACTGCTGGAAAAAGTAATAGAGTTCTTCAAAAAACATAGTTCAATAACACAAATACTCAGTAATCAACTGGCACAGTTTCTCGGGAGGGGATGCGGATTTAGATAGTAAGATAATGCAAATGAAATATAAAGTCGAAGCCAAGAGGGCGAAAAAAGGAAGAGAATGAGAAGGAAATGAAATATAATGGCACCATCAAGGAACGAGAGGGAGTATCAGGAGGCAGAGGACAAATTTCGGATTAAGGGCTAGGAGCGGGTAGTATAAAGAAAGAGAAAGTACCTCAAAGAAGGGATTCTGGAGGCCGCCAAGGAAATATTTAGAGGGCATTGAAAAACATGTAGAACGTCATGAATTATTGAACAGATGATTAGCAAGATAGGCGAGGCATGTATGGAAGAACAGAGATCTAGAAGAAACTACAAAAAAGTAAACGATGCAAGCAAACGAGAAATACTAAAGCGAAAAAGGGTGGACCGTCCATTGCGCGGATGTGAAATCTACTAGGAAATGGTGAAATGGATGAACTTTAAAGAAAATAACAGTACTGTTAGATAGTAAGGAAATAAAATCTGGAAAAATTATCAAGGCAACGATCGGAAATTCATAAATTGATGCACAAAATATTTGGGAAAGATGGAAGGAATTCATAGAGGAGTTTTGTGGCATTGATGTCAGCCAGCAAGTGCATTTTAGCGACTGTGTTGTCACAAGAATGGACACTAACACTTTTTAGTGGCTACCATCTATCTACGTGATGACGATTAGAATTATGAATGCCCCAGTTATTAAGCCACAGTCGCTTCTTGGGTTGAGTAGTAGTGAATAACCTGCTAAGTGAAGCGATCAATCGCTACTGGTGTGGTAATAGTTTGAGATAGATCGTAAGAGACGTGAACGAAGGTAAATGAAGTCTTTCAACAAATATGGAATCGGCCGTCAAATATATCACAGTAAAAATGCTGAAATCGGCAAAAGACTACACAAAATGAAGTCAAGGAACAATAGTATAGGTGTTTATCAAAGCTAAGGTGAAGAGAATTAGAAAATACAAGAATCGGACACTCAAGTACTCAATACAGGGTGTTAATGTGTGGAAACTTAAAAATGTTACTTACCATCAGTAATTTTCAAGGCATTATTAGAAAAAGCCAACGGTTTCGCATTTGACAATGCCAAATAAGTGCATATTATGGCGTAGAGGAGGACAATTTTCATTTCACAACTCGAAGAACACATGACCTGTTGAAAAGAATTAATGTTGGTGACCACGGAAAATCCAACGTAATTATCACTAAGCGATCAATTAGGCCAAACCTTTTTGGATTCCTTTTTCTTTTGTTATTATTTGTGATTACTGGACCTCGAAGATTCGTCGCTACAATTGAAGTGGAGAAGATGTTCCAAACTTACAACTCTGCTGGTCACTGAGTTGAATGTGACTTCTCGTTAGCAACACAATGGAATAAATGGCAACTCTTATATATGTTCTATTTATGTCTTCAAATGATTACCGGTTACATTGTTAATGAGAAAGAATGACGTCACCAAAGATTATATCTTAAGATCTGTTGGAGCTCAAATTGTAAATATTATGTCAATTCTTTTGAAGGAATTGGAATTGGCTTACGAAAGGTTATGCAATTAACTGGATAAACTTAAGAATAATCTAGCAGAAACCTATAATTTAAAGCAACAGAATGTGGCCAAAAGAACGATACAGTAGTTCTTTTCTAAAGGTTAATCTAGAAGCAGGTTAGCCCTAACTCAAAACTCATGTACAGCATTTTAGCTAATTTTCTTTTTATCATCTCACGATTTTGACATCTTCTTTCCTGAAGCTCAAATTATGATAAATAGCAATTAAATATGTTTAGTTCAAATTTGAGTTATATCAATCTGGACATTCGCTAGATTTTGTGGATAAACGAAATATGTTTAAGAGTTACTGAAATTTGCTATATTTTTCGACAAATTTTTGCTAAGTTTAGTTTAATGGAAAAGAAAGAAAATAGAAAAACCATATTTTAATAAAATATTTAGGAAAATGCGGGAGCAAGACTATATGGACTGATTAGTAGTATCTATGAGGAAGGAATATGGCCGGAGGATTTTGTGAGATCGATGTTAGTTCCTATTCCATAACAAGGTAAGGGCTACATCATGTGAGGATTACAGAACTATAAGTTTGATATCCCACGCACATAAGTTATTCTCAGGGTCATCAATAAAAGGATAGAGAGTAAGGCAAACGGATTACTTGGGAGATGATCAGTTTGGGTTTAGGAAGGGAAGAGGTACGCGAGATGCCACTCCAGTAATGAGATCACTAATCGAGAGGAATACAGAATACAATCAGGATTTATTTGCCTCTTTCGTAGATTTCGAAAAGGCGTTTGATAGAATGAATTTTTAAACACTAATGCGTGTATTGCAGGAAAAAGGAATGGATTTGAGGGTAAGGAGACTGATTCGCAACCTGTACATGTCTCAGACTGCTCAGGTTTGGAGTGGGGAACGGAGAGTCAGGATAGGCAGTGTTAGGAAGAGGTGTAAGGCATGGTTGCCCATTATCACCGGTGCTGTTCAACATATACGTGGAAGAAATAGTTAAAGAAGCATGAAAAGAACTGGAGGTAGGAATGAAAGTCGGCGGGGAATTCGTAAAATCAGTTAAGTTTGCTGATGACCAAGCTTTGGTTTGTCAGTCAGCCAAGGGGTTGCAAATATTGCTGAGTGAATTGGAAAATCATTACAATGGATATGGGGAGAGAATCAATATTATTGGAAGACAGGAAGAAAAAGATTAAGCTAAACATTAAAATAGAAGGGGAAAGAATAGAGCAGGCAGAACAGTTTACGTATCTCGGAAGTGTTTTCCACCAACGCGGTCAAAGTAGTAGGGACGTAAGGAGAAGAATTGCGCTAGGCGAGGAGGCTTTCTCAAGGAGATGGGAGTTGATGACGGGGACTTTGAGTAGGGAGGTTAAGAGAAGACTCGTCAAAACTTTGATATGGAGCGTAGCTACGTGAGGCGCGGAAACGTGGTCACTGAAGCAGGAGGATGGACGTAGATTGGACGCTTTTGAAATGTGGGTGTGGAGAAGAATGGAGAAGGTGAAATGGACCGAAAGGTAAACAAATGAGGAAGTACTGGAGATGGTGGGTGAGGAGAGGGGTTTGTTGAGAGAAATCCTATGGAGGCAGTAAAAATGGATGAAGGGCATGTTGAACGGCAGTGAAATGTTGAAGAGGGTAATAGAGGGGAGAATGTTAGGCAAACGAGAAAAGGGCAGGAACAGGATAGGAATGTTGGACGGGATGGAGGGAGGAAGGGAGCACACAGAAATGAAGAGAGAACGGATGCAGAGTAGGTTGCCGGATTGGGTTTTGTTTGGAATTAGAAAATATTTATATATATATATACATATATGTATATATATATATAATATTATATATATATATATATATATATATATATATATATATAATATTATATATATATATATATATATATATATATATATATATATATGCATGTATGTATATGTATTTATTTATTTATTCAATCATTCGAAGTATGCACCATTTTTGAAAACGGATTACAATGGCTGATTGCATTCTCACCTTCTAGTTCCACTTGACATACCTGTATATGCCACTTCTCCATGGTAACAGTCACCGCACAATTGAAATAAAATGTTATGAATTCGTAAAAACATTGCATGAGTTTAAATATACAATGGATGATCTATGTAAGTAAATGTAAGTAGACTTGAACTATATACTTGACATGGGCTTAACCTTAAATCTAGATTATGGCGAGAGAATATTATGATCTATAGTACACTTGATCATGCCACCACTCTATTAATATAAGATGAAAAATCCCATAACCGTACACCATAGTGGGCCATTATGACCGTGTTCGTTTTTATGGACGGAATGGTAATTTTTGCATAACATCAGCATGACTAACTAGGACCCATGAACTTAACTGATCAAGTATTTCATTTATGCAATTATTAAAACAGGGACATAAAATAAATCCTGTAAAAAGAAACCCTCCCGGATGTTGGAAACAGTTTCACTACGACTCTTTATTACGGCACATTTATGGTGTCACTGCGCACACGAAAAATTATACTCTCATTTAAATATTAGCTTTGCTTATTTAAGTATTATCAGAGGCAATTATGAAGGACTTGGTTTCTTGGTTCTTGCTTTGTGCATGGCTAACTCCATGGATTATGACCTTGACGTGGGGGAAGGGAATTAGTGTTTATGATCTCTGGAGAGAGGAATTTGAGAGGTATATTTCGTCAGATTAGGTTTGGTTCTTATTAAAAAAAAGGGAACTGCACTTATACGAGGACTGTAGAACAATTAGTTTGAACTCAGACGAAGCTATATTCAATCTCAGTAGATTCAATAGGAGAGTTGAGAGAAGGGCAAATATTTTTTTTTTATTTTTATGACCAGCACGTGATCGTCATATTTTAACACCAGTTTTCTTTTCAGAAAGGGGAAGGTACGCGTTATACGATTACCGTAATGAGTCATTAGTATGGAAGATCATGGAATACCATCAGGGTGTATTTATTTGTTCGTAGATTTGGAGAAACGCTCTGTTAAAGTGAAGTGAGCACAATCAACGAACGTATTCTGGAAAATTGAAGTAGATCTATACGGATAGGAGGTTTATCCGCATAGAGTAAATGCAAATTTTGAGATATAATTTTATTTGGCATGTTTTTAATTTTGAGAGCTTCCATTAATCAACGCCCGTGGTTTCGTGACTTAAATAGGTTATTATTTCAATTATTGTGCGTGAAATTTTGAATTAGGCCAGCCCGACTTCCTTGATAAGCTTTGGAAACGTTAAGTTTCTAACCTTTATATGAGTTTATTTTTCTTCAGATATCAATTGCATGATCAGTCCAGGATGTTTCATTAATGGTCATGCCTAAACTATTTACTGCCCTTAGGTATGGTATGAAAGATCCTTGCAATTTTAGTGGTTGAAGTTGATCAATACTTATTTTAGAATGCTGTTTACGGTATCCTATTATGATGGATTGACTTTTGATAGGGTTTGTTTTCAGTAAATTTTTTATACTCCATAGTGACGAAGCAGCAAGATCTGAATTAATTTCGTTCATAGTGCCAGGTAGTTCGTGAAGGTAGGAAAGGAGATATATTTGTAAATCATCGGCGTAAAAGTGAAGATTGTCATTAGAAATACCTTAGGTAATACAATATCATTTATATGCAGGGGAAAAAGCAAGAGAACAAGAATGGATGGAGCTATTGAGTGATGGTGCCACGTTAAACACTCTTGAGGAAAGCAACGGGAACACCTCAATTATCATTCCCAAGAATATAATGATAGGCGATATAGGCAATATGAGTCCCTTCGAAAGCAGCGGGAGAGGCAAGGCTTCAGGACGACAACCTTGCAAAGTATAAGAAAAATTGGCAGCACATGGACCAAAGACGCAAAAGAAGAAGATGTAGACAAAAGTAGTTTGACGAGGAACTTGGAATGTTAGGACAATGATGAGGACAGGAAAATTAGAGAATATAAAGCGAGAGATAGAAAGAAGAAATATAAATATTTTAGGTTTATGCGAAGTGAGATGGAAGGATATCGGGGATTACTGGAGTGATAATTGTAGAATAATATACAGCGGCGGGGACGAGAGCCAACGAGGGGATGCAATAATATTGGATAAAGAGGCAGGAAGAAGCGTAGTCAACATAGAGCAAGCAACGGTTAGGATAGTAAAAGTAGAGATTAAAGCAGAACCGACGATCTTGGTCATTGTTCAGGTATCCATGCCACCGAGCAACCATAAGGAGGAAGAAGTCGATAGGATGTACAATGAGTTGGAAGATATAATCGCGTGTGTTCCTGCAGGGAAACATTTGATAGTGATGGGGGATTGGAATGCGACGGTAAGCGAAGGAAGAGATGGTGATGAGGTGGGGACTACGGTTTAAGCACGAGGAATAACCGAGGGGAGAAAGCATTTGAGTTCTGTAAGAGATAGGCGTTAGCCATCATCGATGCTTGGTTTAGACACCGCAAAAGGCGTATGTATATATGGAAAATGCCAGGTGACTCAGAAAGGTATCCGATAAATCATATTATGTTTAGGCACAGGTTTAGCAATTGTGATCAATTCACACAGCTTCTCGGGAGCGGATGCAGACTCTTATCACAATTTAGTTGTAAAGAAGTGTAGCTTCCTTTTCAAAAAGGCATGGGCTGCGTGTTAGGAAATGGAATATGAAAGTATTAACTAGATTGACAAGAAAGGAGTATCGGAATTCTGCAGAGAAAAGTATGAGTGAGGAAAAGAGCCGTGTACCATCAAGAAAAAATGGAAATTAATCAAAAACTGGGTATCGAAGGCCTCAAAAGATGCTGTAGGAACCATAAATGGGAATTTGCCTTCGTATCTCGAAAAGGCGTTTGATTCGGTGAATTTGGAACAACTAATGTATCTCAGAAAATAGGAATATATTGGACGGATAGAAGGCTAATTCGCAATCTGTACATGTTTCATACTGCTGAGGTGCGAGTGGGGGATGAAGAATCCGGATGGGCCATGTTAGGAAGAGGAGTAAGACAGTGTTGTCTATTATAACCTCGGCTTTTCAACGCACATGTGGAGGAAATAATTAAAGTGGAATTGGAAGAACTGGAGATAGGAATAAAAATCGGCAGGAAATTCGTAAAATCATGTGATTTGCTGATGACCAAGCTTTAGTTTGCCGGTCAGCCAAGGGTTTGCATGCTATGCTGAGTGAATTGAAATTTTACTGCGAGAGATATGGGATGAGAATAAATGCAAATAAAAAATTATTATGCGGTTTCCAGTAAGAGAAAGGATAAGTGTAGTGTTAAAATAGGAGGGCGAAAACTAGGGTAGGTGGAACAGTTTGCATATCTCGGAAGTATTTTGGAACAAAATAGTCAAAATATTAGGAACATTAGGAGAGATCCTTTAACTACGTTCCCGAGGAGGAGGGAATTTTTGACAGGTGTGTGAAGTAATTATGTTAAGAAAATGCTCCTTAAAACTGGAATGGAGGGTATTTATATATGGCGCGGAAGCATGGTCGTCGGAGCAGCATAATAGGGGTATATTGGATACGTTTGAAATGTGGTTGTGGAGAAGGAAGGAGTACACTGAACAGAAAGGAAAACAAATGAGGAAGTGCTGAGTATGTTAGAGGAGAGGAGATTGCTGGGAGGAATCATAAGGAGGTAGGAAAAATGAATGCAAAGCTTATTTATTTAAAATGGACGGAATGAAAGCAGGAAGGAAGGCTATGGAGATGAAGAGGAACTTGTTTCAGAGTTAGATGTTGGATTGTGTTTTTTTAGTAGAGGCAAGATAGTTTTTTTGTATTTGTATCCATCAAAATCTGGGCGTACCTATCTAAATAGGGTCAAGAGTATTCAGTTAGTTTTAGACAAAACCTTCCATAACTAAAACCCAATTCAGTATTAGAGAGAGATGCATGCTTTTGGCTCCTTGTTTTTCTCTTGATCATTAAGTTCAACGTCCGCAACCTAAGGCTTATTAGAGAAATCTTTTAATTGCGATGGAAATATATTTTTATCACCGACGATGGAATAAAACTCGATTTTAAATTAAACATCAATACTTTTCCAGCAGCTTCAATCAGTTTTTCGAGTTCTATTTATTCTTCGTCTATATAAGTTCATGCTTTTAGATTGCGTTGTTATTGTCCACCCGCGTCGTTTTCTTATCTGCATGTAAACACATCTAAGAGCGTAGACCTTTTGATAACATTGTATGTAAAATCGTTGTAAGTTATCGATTCTCCTCAGTGAGTTCGAAGGAAATACAAACCACCAATTACTAAGGAGTTGTGTACGGGTCGTAGCTTCCTCCAGACTGTCTCATCATTGAAAGGTTTACACAGAATATAACAATTTTCAGGATGAAAAAATAAAAAGTAGATCAATGCCGAATGAATGTTTTACACATGTTTTACAAATGTAAGCTTTTGTAACGCTAGATAGAGTACAAAACGAGAACAAAAAGTAAAATGCAAGTATTTATTTATATACCCTCTACATCCACCAATGGGATGTGTGGCAGGGGGTGAATACACACCAGAATAATTTCACCCGAATATGACCTTATCGCGGTCGATTAATGTTATTATGATTTCCTATCGTTCGCGGAAAAAATTACATCTTAAATCTATCTGGTCCATATTTAATCTTTCCGATTTTTTGACATGATCTCTCCTACCGTAGTACGATGGGAGTAATAATACATTTTCAACATCACTGCTAAAGAGAATTCCTTCCAATTTATGCAAGAGCTTCAATCTGTAATTAAACCTTCTCTCCATGAGTGATTCCCAGCCTAGCTGCTCTAATATTTTGGATACGCTACCAAGTTTATCAAAACAATATTTTGCAATTCTAGTTCCTCTACGCTGCACGCGAATCAATTGCATATTATGTAGCAAAGTTAAAAGTATAACCGATTTTTAATTTATTTATTTCTTCATACCTTAACACAACACAGAATTTGGTGATCTTTTGTTCTCTGTCTGTTTCCATATGCCTTCCATATACGAGTATCTCGTATTTCTGCATACGCTTAATTATGTTTTCCAACTCTTGGAATGAAATTAGTTAGTGTAAGGAAGAAGGCCGTGGTTTCCTCTTTTGTTTAAATAGAAAAGGACAACTCTCCCTTCCCCGGAAATGGCATCAATTAATGGCACTATAATTGGTAGGCGGGAGCCGTGCACCAACTCAGAACACGAAAGTATTAGAGTAGCATGATCTTTCCCAAAAAGTAGTAAAATAAATCTAGGGAGAGGATTTATTTCAGATCAAAGTACAAATTGCTCAAGTTCTTCCGATTGGCATCTAATGAATCGACACACCGATGCCAGCCGCTTTTGTTGGCCGCGGTACGCTTTCTGGAATGTGTAGACGAGGATTTCGTTCAGGCACCTCATCACGGGCTTTTTGACTTTATGCATCATTCCAAAATGTTTGTCTTTCAAGCTCCTTTCCATCATTCATGGGGACAAAAAGAAGTACGGCTATTGTGTGGCTGGGGCAGCGTTGGCGCACTGTGCTCGGCCAGGTACTCTGGGTCACGAGGAAGGCGGTGTGGGACGGCTTGTTGTCGTGGTGCAGCCTCCCGTTGGCAAACATCTCCTCCCGGACGCATTGCACTCTTTTCCGTGCTTACTCTCCATTCCTATGTCCCTGAGGCACAAACTGTTTTTGGATAACGCCTTTCGAGTCGGAAAAGACGACGAGAAAGAGACATGTTTTTGGAACAGGCCCTGTAACGTTACACCAGAAAAACTCTAAACAGTCTGATAAAAATATTCCCATGCTTGTCTCGCAAAATGCAAATTTTGTCACGTAC
This sequence comes from Hetaerina titia, assembly GCA_037158775.1. Taxonomy (NCBI): domain Eukaryota; kingdom Metazoa; phylum Arthropoda; class Insecta; order Odonata; family Calopterygidae; genus Hetaerina; species Hetaerina titia. The sequence continues at coordinate 102,666,991 of CM073773.1, read as the reverse complement.
CTTTTAAAAACGTATCATTTTTACACTGGATGAGAAGAAATGTTCGATAAGTTTGACAGTTATCGTTCAAATGCATGGCTTTCAATTCATTTCCTGTACTGAGTTTCCTTTTCCATTTTCTGAACGCAGTTTCTTTAAAAAAAATTAGAGACGGGAAATTTTCCGAAAACGTGTGTTTCATGTGACTAAGAACTTTGGTGCAATTTGATTTTTTTGGATCAGTTATTGACACTACTGTTTTGCTAATTTTCTAAAATTTCTTTGTATTTTCTAAAACAAACAGGCCCTTGCGGAATCCAAGTAATGCGTTCCGATGGCGGAGTTATTATCATAATGATTTCTTCGCTCGAGTTACTTCGCTGATTCTTATTTTCGCATGTTCGGAAGGGCTTATTTTCGGCCAAAATTCGATAAACACATTAATTAAAATATTAGTAGGGAAATGATTATGTTTGAAAGCATAATTTGGCACGGTAGAAATTACTGTCCTCGATAAGCCGTCCGCACGTCACGTTACCTCGTCTCTTCAAGTTTCGGGCGAGAGATTTTCTCGGCACGCTTTTGTGGCATTTTCATATGCTACATCATCAGTTTCCTCAGTCCCATACCCACGTCCATGGAAATACTGAGGGAGGAATACTCAACTCTTCTAACTTCTCTACAAATATCACACATTTTTCATTTTAAAAAGTTTTTTTTAGGATTAGAAAATTAGAATAAAAACTTCGCGGAAACTTGAAAATTTTCGGAAGCGACCACTTTGAAGTATTTAAAGATGGTTGTTACGATAGGACATGATATTCTAATAAAAATATTTATTTTCTGAAAAAACGACGGGGGAAAATAACTGCGACAGTTTCGAACCGGGCTCACGAGCTTAATCGCTACGGAAAAACAATACACAGCCGTAAAGAACGACATCGAGATAGCGAAAATCATCAAAATGTACTTTTGAATGAAATACTTTTCAAAATTTATAAAGTATGAAACTTCATGCGAGCGGCTTTTCACCTCTTTTCTCGATTACTTGATAATTTTATTTCAGTGCACTTCCTTCTCCGCCGAGTCCTACTCCGTTCTCTTCCACCTGCTGTTTCCACCGATGGTGCTTCGCTTCCTATTTATCAAGCTTATCTAAATTTCTAATCAGTAGTACATAAAAAAAGAGAAATAACCGGAAATGGGCATTTACTTGTTTTCACACTGATGTGGTTGCTGGTTTTTTTTTAGCTGCAGTCTACCTGGTTATGACTTTTGTCGGTCCCTGGTACTGCACATTACTCTGCTCCTAAGCCCTATCATGTCACAAAATATCCTTTCACTTATAATTACATATTGAAATAATTCATTTTGCTGGGATTTCCAAAAACGGAAAAATAGTGAATGCCCTTTCCCCGTTGTGCTTTTATCACGCCCTTCTAAAGTGGTGGACTCACCAACTTCACACTCCGGGGGATATTTCATCGCGTGCGTTTTCACTGTCCTTCTTCGTCACTCATTTCGCGCAATTTTAACGATCAAATCTGCTTACGATTATGAATCTGGTGCTCCCAGAATATTCATAAATGAGACCATAATGTCCCGACAAAGATTAATAATAGAACGGATATATTTAAAATGGCGTTTTTCCTCGTACAATAAGAGATCAAAATATGTGTGACAACCGGCCCAAAGGAGACAACTAGTAATGGAAGTGTATATATTTTGTCGATGCATTATTTGCATTTTAAATACACCCATCTTTCGAGGAGCTCAAAATAGACATAACAGCTATCGTGTAGGAGATAATTGGAATTGGTAGTGTATATATTTGTCGATATCCTTCATGTTATTCTTTTTTATTAAATAGACCCATATTAAAGAAAGAAAGAAAACACGGCAATTCCACATTTACACTGTGTAAATGTGGAATTGCCGTGTTTTCTTTCTTTCTTTACGATGGAAAAATTCCACATAGTAACGGATAAAACAGTTTATTATAGACCCATATTGTTAACAGTTCTACAGCATGATTTGAATATGCGTATCCTGTTATTGAATTTAGTTGCATGCAAGTACTTTCTTTCGTATGATTGAGATTTATCGAGTGCATGATCAAACTAATATTTGTGTAGTGGTGGCTTGACTTGGTTTAGCATGTGGTTGTATTCTATTTTACGGTTGGTGACTTAAAACCCCCGCCATACACCCCTGGGGCGGCTTGCGGGGTATTGTCTACATATCCATGTAGATATAACTTTAAAGTGCATGTTTGTGAGGTATTATAATGGTGAGATTCTTCATGGCTTCAACTGGCAATAGTTCTTCGCTTATTTATGGCCATATTGACGTATGTAGGTATACAGGTGTATGCACCTAAAGATTAGTATAGTCTCCTTGGGTTTAGGAATCGTCGATTTTAGTGAAAAACCATAAACACAGTAATCGACCCGAAGGTCAGTTAGGTAGGTGATGATAGAGTTCACCCAGTACTAAGCCCTGTACGACGTGTGAAATTCACACATCGGACAGTAGGGGGGCCAGTTCCTTTCCCTGTTGTGGTTTCCCAGGAAGATCTGGTCTCATAAATCATAAAACACGGGCTATTTATGCACGGTCTCATTAATCATAAAAAAGAAAAATCATAGAACACGGGTGGAGCTGAGGGTGCCCAGAGAGGCTTTCTCGGGAATCGAACCCGGACCCTCCGGCCAGTAGTCCAACGCTCTTCCCTCTTGACTACCACGAACCCGTGATTTTAATTGTCACATTGTAAAATCAAAAAGTATCCATTTTAGCAAGCACAAACTGGTAAAATCAGCTATCATTCAAATATGAACCAACCTACAGTGACTACAACAATTTCCTACACTGCCCATGGAAGTCATGTTTTTGGTACTTATCTCTTCCGAACTTTTAAATCGGGCACCTTCTAAAGAACTAAATCAGTCCAAATGGTAATGAAGTGGTCTTGAATTTTGACTCCAAAATGGACGATATAATTCATTTCCGTCGTTTATTCTTTTGGTTTCTCAAGGGTAATGTTTATAGTTTGCTCGCGATGGACTATTTGATTTTGCATATAGCAAATATTAAATAATCATGAATTAATATTTACGCACTTAATTCAAGAATGAAACTGGCTCATCACAGAAATCACGTCAGAGGACGGTTCAACCCAGTTCAGTGCACCATTATTAGGTTCTTTATGGTTGATCACCTCTTGTTATATCTAATAGCTTCTAAGAAATGTTTCCTCACTCAGTTGGTCATTAACAGATGGTGATTTTTTTTACTGCATACTATTCTTAGCAATATTGCTACCCAGAGGATTCAATGCCTGTCCCAAAAGTATTAGGACTGAGTCGATTAAAAAAATGTATTGCCACAATTGATAAATTCACCCATTAGTCTTCGAAATAGCACCCTTGTGCGTCCACACACTACTGCCAGTGGGTTTTTCACGCCTCGTACGCCTTTTGGAAAGTGGCGCTCGGAATGCTGCTAAGCCCCCTCACCACGATCTGTTGTAACGCTTCCACCGAGCCGTGGTGACGGCCTTTCAGCACGGATTTGATGCGAAGGAAGAAGTCTGGTGGAGTATTTTCTGAAAAACATTTCTGAAAAATCCGCGCGCGAGATTATTTTTGTTCCTCCGAGAGCACTCGCGGCACCAACTTCGCGTACATCTTTCTCGTGCTCATGTTTTGGATCACAATTCGCTGCAAATCACTTTTGGGGATGCCAAGTTCATCAGAAACCATGCGAAAATTTAATCTGCGATCCCTGTCCAACAAATCCTCCACTCTTGTAAGATTTTCGTCACTTTTTGAGATCAAAGGGCGTCTTCAACATCTTCTCTACCCTCCCGAAACAACTCATGTCACTCAAAAACACCCGATTTACCCATGGCGTTATCACCATAAGCTGCCTTGAGCATGTCATAAGCGTCTTTCACGATTTTGCCCAATTTCACGCAAAAATTGATGGCATGGCGCTATTTCAATAACCGGTTGGTGACGGAGCGTAACGAGGTCACGTTCTAGAGGTTTCCAAAACGAACGATCCGCACTCCGCAAAGGCTGGGATAAAACTGCCACTGACATCCAGCCTTTACTGAGACTCCCCTCTCTCGAACCCTGCCAGAGAAACCGCCGCCCGCCCGTCCGTCCGTCAATCGGGGAAAAAAATAAGTCTACTGCCTTTGAAACAGACGTACATAACAAAATTCACATGCAAGTAACAACATATCAGGTAAATTTTATAAACATTTGATTTAATTTTAAGAAAAGTTGTCAAATAAATCAATCAATTGTTTTTGTGTTATATTTTTGGTGCAATTTGTTAAAATTTATATTTTTACTCGACCGATACTTTAGACAAGAATGATGATGAAGTAATCGTCTACTTCATCAAGAAAGTAACAGTTAGAACCAATATTTCTTAGGGAAAAGTATTGCACAGCCATTTATTCGGATTCGGAGAGAGAGTAAGGAAAAATTGCTCTAATAAGAAGCTATAAACACATGCAGTGATTCAATGCAGAAGTATCGTCATAATACTTTATGTTCATAGCAAAGCAAGTAATTGGTACTTGGAAAGCCACAGTCATGATGATGAAAATTTCATAGTCCTAACGAAATATTTACTATACAACCCTTCCTTCGAGTTGGTTACTGCTGAATGCGTGAGATATTCGCGAAAAACTCATGCTTATATGCTTTTCATGAAATTTCATCTACAATTTTGGAACGCAGTAAGGCACTTCCCCACACATGTTAAAATACACTTCATTGAGGTACTAATAATTTCCCTTATAGAATACGATCGCAATATATAATACTTATACGATCGTAATTGGGGCTTGAATAGCTAAATCTAAACTATCTTAACAAAAATATAATATTTTTCCGGGGGAGCTGACGGCCAAATTAAACGTAATCACTTTGGAAAAATGGAGAATTCTTCGCACTTCGCGAATGAAGTAAGTGAAATGTCCGAGGCACTTTTTCAAAAGAATTAAAATGCCCTCATTCAAGGTCGATGTGTTGTTCAACCATTAAACAGGTAAAGAATTAGTAAAATTTCAGTAATCAGGTATACCTCTAAAATTGCATAAATTTCCTCTGGCTTGTAACATTCTCAAAAATCCATATAATCAATGTTGATAGCTAAATGGAACTTTGAACTTGAAGACATGGCACTTAGAAGTGGCCAGGTGTTTAAACTGAGGGAAGTCATTGGCTACAGAACTCACTCGGGAATCCCTTTCAAAGGGTGAAATCACTCATGATAAAGTCAAAAGGAATAGGGAACCATTATAACAGGAGTGCGTGAAGTCATATAGTTGATTGATATGACATTCAACGGAATAGAATAACCACTGAACATAAAAGCACGACTCTGCCGTCGTTTTAATCCCTAGGAATACCCTGGCACACTTTTCTGGGTAGTGATCTCCTGAGTCATCCGCTCACTCCTTCACTCACTCTTCTCCTTCACTCTCTCAGCTTCTTCATAAATTAACATACATATGAAAAGTGTAGTATATTTTCAATAGATCTCGAGGAGTAAATACTCGCTGGGATTTTTTTATCAAAATATATATAAAACCATAAACACAGTAATCAACCCGAAGGTCGGTTTAGTAGGTGACGGTAGAGCTCACCAAGCCCGACGGTGTGTGGATATTCACACATCAGGGTAGGTGGGCCAGTTCCTTTCCCTGTGCCGGTTATGGTTTCCCAGGAAGATCTGGTACCCGAAAAATCAAATAGCTTGGGTGGAGCTGCAGGTGCCCAAAGTGCCTTGCCCGGGAATCGAACCCGGGACCCTCTGGTCATCAGTCCAACGATCTACGCTAACGCTAGACCACCGCGACCCGCGCCAAAATATATAATATATATATATATATATATATATATATATATATATATATACCCTTTCAATTCACCGCCAGGGGGTGTGGCAGGGGGTGAATACAAACCAGAATAATTTTACCCGAACATGACCCTACTGCGGTCGAACAATGTTATTATGATCCCTTATTGTTCGTGGAAAAAATGGCACCTTAAATATATATGTTCCACCCTTAATCTCTCTGATTTTATTGACATGACCTGTCCTACCGTAGTACGATGGAGGTAATAGTGCATTTTATACATCACTGATAAAGAGTCTTCCTTCCAATTCATATGCAAGAGCTTCAATCTGTAATTTAACCTTCGCTCCGTGAGTGATTCGGTAACTCCTAAGTATTTAATTGAGCCAACGCATTCCTTTTCGGTGTTCCCAATGCAGTAGAAGTTCGGATGGGAATTACTCTTTTTCCAAAAATTCATGATCAGGCACTTTTTTAAGTTTCGTACCAGCGTTGCATGGTATTAAAATCATCTGGCAAAGCTGCTGTGTCCTCAGGATTACGGATATCACGGTAAACCACTGCATCGTCGGCAAAAGAACCCAGACTGAGATCTTCGAAGGGTATCTACAATAGCTGTAGCCTAAACATAACAGTTTCAGGTTTAATTTTGTGAAATTCCTTAATGATGAGGGTAAAAAAAGAAACTTTACACTTCCATGATAAATTTGTGAAAGTTTCAAGTTCTTTATTATGGAAGTGTAAAGTAAACCTTTGGCTGTAACGTAGTAATCATTCCATCTCATTCTCTTCCCGCACGGTTTCAACAGTTTTTTATAGGAAAATTTAAACTACAGAAGACTTTGATAAATACTATATTGAGAAAGATTTGATACATCTTAAAATGAAACTAAATTACACAATGTTATGTTAAATGAAGAGCACAATGCATTTTTCCGAACAGCGGAAAAGTACATTGTTCTTAATTTAATGAACATGAACTTCCTCCAAGTTGAGCCAGAAACCATCGAATAAACACAATGTTAGGTTTCGAAGTCATTCACATACTGACTGTTTTATTCCCAGGGTTAATACAACCAACACCACAGAGCACTCAGTACCGCCAATTTTCGAAAATTTAGTTCACCAATTTCATCATGAAGTTTCACTAAGTTGAGCCAAGTACCATACTATTCTCTTTGACTGTATTTTGAAATAAGTTTCATGTGATTACAACTGTTTAGTCCTTTGACTGTCCAACGACTTACTGCTGACTTATTATCTCCCCGGTGAACCTGATTATTGCTACCGGTTGATTTTTTTGCAATCCGGTTTCTTGAATGTAAACATCAGGAGTGAGTATTTGCAAACCTTGAATTATGGGAATCGACTCTTCGACAATCCGTTCCTAATCGTATGACCCTAATTTTCCTCAAGTAACCCTGTTGTTAGGAAGCCTGTCTTACAGACTAGCAAAGAGTCATGAATTCAGATATTCAGGCCAATTTTGTCGACAAATACATATTTTTAGCATACATTCCTTAATTACTTCACCAGCAACAGCAAACTTGCAGTAATTGGCCCTATTTTTTATTATAAGGTAATCTACCGGTTAAGGTAGGTTTATGGATGGACACAACTATCAAATAAATAAACATTTTGTAACTCCAAACAAAACCCAATCCAGCAACCTACTCTATATCAGATCCCCCTTCATCTCTGTGTACTTCTTTCCTCCCTTCATCCCGTCCAGCATTCCTATCCTTTTCCTACCTTTCTTCGTTTGCCTAACATTCTCCCCTCTATTACCTTCTTCAACATTCCACAACCGCTCAATACGCCTTTCATCCATTTTTCCTGCCTCCATACGATTTCTCTCAATAAACCCCTCTCCTCACCCACCATCTCTAGTACTTCCTCGTTTGTTTTCCTTTCGGTCCATTTCACCTTCTCCATTCTTCTCCACACCCACATTTCAAAAGCCTCCAATCTACGTCTATCCTCCTGCTTCAGCGACCACGTTTCCGCGCCGTACATAGCTACGCTCCATATCAGAGTTTTTACGAGTCTTTTCTTAACCTCCCTACTCAACGTCCCCGACATCAACTCCCTCCTCCTTGAGAAAGCATCCTAACCTAGCGCAATTCTTCTCCTTGCGTCCCTACTACTTTGACCGTATTGGTCCAGAACACTTCCGAGATATGTAAACTGTTCTACCTGCTCTATTTTTTCCCCTCCTATTTTAATGTTTAGCTTAGCCTTTTTCTTTAACTCCTAATTCACCTTGGTCCTATTGTGTCATACTTAGAGCCTGATTCTGAACCTAAGGCCCAAAATCTTGTTTGAATTGTTTAAATTTAGACATCCCAATAAACGGCGGACGTGAGACAACCTTTTCTGACGGTTCATCTGATATTGGTCGTGCTCTGAAATCGAGTTCATTTCAAAACCTTTTGTTTCCACGTGTAGGTATGAGTCTCGGGATTGGAGAACAAACCTAAAAGAAGAATAGTTACAACGATATACCTATGTCGAATATGTACGTATGTCGTAGAGTGAACAAACAAATAAAAAACAGTCCGAAAATAAAAGAGATAAAGATTATACACGCGCCAACTTCTGCCAATCTAAATATGGATTAATAACAGAATTAACTCTCAAGTAATTTTTGTTTGAATAAACATTCTCTCGCATATCTGCAAGGTCTCAACATTATTTCACTCTCTATTGGTTAACATAATTTCTAGTGAGATATTTGACAATCTTTTCCTACCTAATATCCTCTCATCATAGCTCCGCATTCTTTAGGATCTACTCGCGACTTTGGCCTGTTATGTGACGTCGTTGGAAATAATGATTAAAACAAATCTGGTCCATTAAAAGAGACGTTTCAGGCGTGATATGGTGGAATATCACGATTAATAAAAATAGGCAATTTTCCACAAAATAAAATTTGTAATACGGCCGGTTTCGATGTAACTACATCATCTTCTGGTGACAGTCATAACTCAGTGTCTAGTATGTATGCTGAATAGCTAGTAAGGGGGGGGTTGGTGTGTAGGGGACAACTCCCACCCTACAACGCCCCGCCCTCTCGTGACGTTGCAAGTGTACCCATACTCCACCACTCCCTAAACCCTCGCTACGGCTTTCCCACCGTTCCCCCCCCCTTGGAACCATTATAGACAGTGATCCCAAATCTTTACCTCTTTGTGCTTCGATATTTTGCGCCCAGTCAACGACCGGGGGAAAACCCATATCTCATCCCCTTTCTCCACGGCCCTAGGACTATGGCACAGCTCAGAGATGCTGCTGAGACACCCACTCCATCCAGCCACGAGGTTTTCTCCGGACTTGTTTGTGTTCCCCACCCCTTTCTCCTCCCCCGCCCCACACCTCGTCACCCAAGCGTCCTTCCACCTCCCCTCCCTCTATCCTCCATTTTCTACTACACACCAATCCCCCCCCCTTACTTAAGTTAAGCTACCCTGGACTGGCCCTGGACTACCGCGACTCATATCGTATCGTTTCCTCGATAGCTCAAGTGGTTAAAGCATTGGCCCGACAAGACGAAGGGTCCGGTGTTTCCGAAAGTCCCGGTCAAGGAAATATTTCTCCGCTTGTGATCTGCTCGATTCCTCCATCCCCACCACTCCTTTGTTCGTCCTTTTTTATGTTTTCTTATCCCTTTTCCTAATATTTATTTTCATGTGAATGAATATTTGTTCGCCATATGGCGGGATTTCGTGTTTGAATGTTTGTATGTGTATCTGGAGCGTTGGACTACTGACCAGAGGGCCGCGGTTCGATTCCCGGGCAAGCATCTCTGGAGACCTGCAGCTCCACCCAAGTTATGCGATTTATCGGGTATCAGATCTTCCTGGAAACCATAACCGGCACAGGGAAAGTATGCGTAAACCCCCCCTACCCTGATGCGTGAATTTCACACGCCATTCGGCTTAGTACTGGGGTGAGCTCTATCTTCACCTACAAAACCGACCTTAGGGTTGATTACTGTGTTTTTGGTTATATATATATAACCAAAAACACAGTAATCAACCCTAAGGTCGGTTTTGTAGGTGAAGATATATATATATATATATATATATATATATATATATATATACATACATGTAGAAGAAGATAGCTTGGGTCCAGGCATACTCGACGATGAAATAGAAAGGGCATTAAAGGAGATGAAAGCAAATAAGGCTGTGGGGGTGGACAATATTCCTGTAGAAATGTTGAAATGGTTAGGGAAAGGTGGGAAGAAGGCCATATATGGACTGATTCGTAGTATCTATGAGGAAGGAATCTGGCCGGAAGATTTTGTGAGATCGGTGTTAGTTCCTATTCCAAAAAAGGCAAAGGCTTCGTCATGTGAGGATTACAGAACAATAAGTTTGATATCCCACGCAGCTAAAGTTATTCTCAGGATCATCAACAAAAGGATAGAGAGTAAGGCAAATGATTACTTAGGGGATGATCAGTTTGGGTTCAGGAAAGGAAGAGGTACGCGTGATGCCATTGCAGTAATGAGATCACTAGTCGAGAGGAATATAGAATACAATCAGGACGTTTTTGCCTGTTTTGTAGATTTCGAAAAAGCGTTTGATAGAGTGAATTGGGAAAAATTAATGCGTGTACTGCAGAAAATAGGAATGGATTGGAGGGACAGGAGACTGATCCGCAACCTGTACATGTCTCAGACTGCTCAGGTGCGAGTGGGGAACGGAGAGTCTGGATGGGCAGTGTTAGGAAGAGGTGTAAGGCAGGGTTGCCCATTGTCACCGGTACTGTTCAACGTATATGTAGAGGAAATGATTAAAAAGGCATGGGAAGAACTGGAGGTAGGAATGAAAGTCGGAGGGGAATTGGTAAAATCGGTTAGGTTTGCTGATGACCAAGCATTAGTTGCTCAGTCAGCCAAGGGGTTGCAAGCACTGCTGAGTGAATTGGAGGTTCAGTGCGATAAATATGGGATGAGAATCAATATTAATAAAACAAAGGTTATGCGATTTTCCAGAAAGAAAAAGGCTAAGCTAAATATTAAAATAGGCGGGGAAAGAATAGAGCAGGTAGAGCAGTTTACATATCTCGGAAGTGTTTTGGACCAATACGGTCAAAGTGGTAGGGACGTAAGGAGAAGAATTGCGCTAGGCAAGGAGGCTTTCTCAAGGAGGAGGGAGTTGATGACGGGGACGTTGAGTAGGGATGTTAAGACAAGACTCGTAAAAACTCTGATATGGAGCGTAGCTATGTACGGCGCGGAAACGTGGTCGCTGAAGCAGGAGGATAGACGTAGATTGGAGGCTTTTGAAATGTGGGTGTGGAGAAGAATGGAGAAGGTGAAATGGACCGAAAGGAAAACAAATGAGGAAGTACTGGAAATGGTGGGTGAGGAGAGGGGTTTGTTGAGAGAAATCCTATGGAGGCAGGAAAAATGGATGAAAGGCGTATTGAGCGGTAGTGGAATGTTGAAGAGGGTAATAGAGGGGAGAATGTTGGGCAAGCGAGGTAAGGGTAGGAACAGGATAGGGATGTTGGACGGGATGAAGGGAGGAAAGAAGTACACCGAGATGAAGAGGGACCTGATATAGATTAGTTTGCTAGGTGGGGAGTCACAAAATGTTTATTTGATAGTTGTGTCCATCCAAAAAAAAACCTACCTTAACCGGTAGATTACCTAATAATAATAATACATACATACATACATGCAGAAATATTTCCACACATAACATACAGGGTGCGTTCCGAAAGAAGTGCAATTGAATTTCGGGTATTTTTAAACATACAAGGGAAAGATTAGTAGCGATGTCCACTCTCAAGAGATTTTCATCGTTAGAATAAAAATTAGAAAGGAAGATTTTAAGAGTATTTTTTACAAAGTTTTCATCCGCTGCGGCTTGGGTCACCTTAGGCGTTCGTTTACTCACAGGTGCTGATAGCTATACACTTCTTTATCAAGTTTGGTTATCAAGGGGGTGGACAGGATATATTTTTATCAATTAGCCGGAAGACGGTGAATAGTGCAATAAAACCGTTGTAAATAGCATTTGTACTGTTTTGATCGGCCATGAAACGCCCAACGCGAACAGTTGTCAGCTGCGGTTTAATGTGATCACTCGACTGCTATCCGTGCGCCTGAAATACAATTCTTCCATTCAGAAATAACATACATACAATTATGACAAACTGTGTTATTCCCGTTTATAAATAGTCAAGGAAGAGAACTGAAAAATCTTCCATTTTAATACATTTAAATGATAACTTAAATAACAGGGCAATATGGCCCGTATAGTATCGCTAAGTAATGACTTGTTTGTGTACTTTTCCAATTAATAATACATATACATTATAATTCGTAACTTATACAAACTATGATTTGAAATAATGACCACTTGAGTGTTCTTCATCCATCATCCTCAATCTCGAATTCCTTTGGCGATCGGTCCACGAAACAATAAATACACATTTATTATTAGGTAATCATCCGGTTAAGGTAGGTTTTTGGATGGACACAACCACCAAATAAATATTTTGTGACTCCTAACAAAATACAATCCAGCAACCTACCCGTACATTAAGTTTTCTCTTCACTTCATCTCTGTGTACTTCCTTCCTCTCTTCATCCCATCCAACATCCCTATTCTTTTCCTCGTTTACCTAACATGCTCCCATCTTTCACAGTCTTCAACATCTAGCTGCCAATCAATATGCTTTGAGTCTATTTTTCCTTGCATCTGTGTCTCCTTACTCACTCTCCCAACTCTGTTCTCTTCTCCCCAACCATACCCAGCAATTCCTCATTTGTTTGCCTTCCGGTTCACTTCACCGTCTCCATATCACATTTAAAAATCCTCCTATCTACATTTATCATCCTGCTTCAATGACCATATTGCTGCGCCGTACATAACCAAGCAGCATGTCAAAGTTTTATAAAGCCTTTTCTGAACAGCCATGCTCATCGTCCCTATCATTAACTCCCTCCTCCTTGTGAAAGCCTCTTTTCCTAGTGCAATTCTTCTCCTTACCTTACCTCCTTCTTCTATTGCTTTCACCAAGTTGGTCCCAAACACTTCCAAGATACGTAAAATGTTCCATCTGCTCTAGTTTTTGCCCTCCTATTTTGATGTTAACCTCCTTCTTTCTGGCAAACCGCATTGCCTTTGTTTTATTTACATTTATTCTCATCCCATACCTATCGCACTAAAATTTCAATTCACTCAGCAATGTTTGCAACACCTTGGCTGACTGACAAACTAAAGCTTGGTCATCAGCAAACCTAACTGATTTTACGCATTCCCCTCCGACTTTCATTCCTACCTCCAGTTCTTCCCATGCCTCTTTAATCATTTCCTCCACATAGTATATAGTACGTTGAACAGCACCGGTGATAATGGGCAACCCTGCCTTACACCTCTTCCTAACACTGCCCATCCGGACTCTCCGTTCCCAACTCCAAACCTGAGCAGTCTGAGACATGTACAGGTTGCGGATCAGTCTCCTGTCCCTCAAATCCATTCCTATTTCCTGCAATTGAGTTCTGCAGTAGACAGGGGTTAGTCATCACCAACATATGGTTTAGACACCACAAAAGGCGTAGGTATACATTTACAATGGCAGGTGGCTCAGTATATTGTTTAGGCGCAGGTTTAGGAACAGTGTGATCACTTCACATAGCTTCACGGGAGCAGATGCGGACTCTGATTACAATTTAGTTGTTATGAAGGATAGCGTCCGCTTACAAAAGATAAGGCATGGGCTGCGGGTTAGGAAATGGAATGTGGAAGCATTAACTGGATTGACACGGAAGGAGCAACGGCAGTCTGCGGAGAAAATAATGAGCGAGGAAAAGAGCTGAATACCATCGAGGAAAAAGGGAAATTTATCAAGAAAGGGGTATCGAAGGCCTCAAAAGAAACTATCGGAACTGCTAACGGGAAAAAGACAAGGAAACCATGGATCACCGACATGATGATTAGAAAGATAGATGAGAGAAGGAAATGAAAGAATGGAAATACAGAGTCAGATAGAACAGTAGTACAGATAGTACAGAGTTAGATAGTACAGTAGTACAGAGATTTAAGTATTAAATTGAGACAGGTAAGAAATAGAGCAAAATAAACGCGATGGAAGACGCAGTGCGAAGATGTGGGAAGTATGTAGAAGAAGGATAAAATTGGTGCGCTCTAAAGCAAGGTTAAAACAATATTAGTAAGTAAGAATGGAAAATATGGGCTTTCATTTAGAGATAAGTGGGGTAAGATAATAGTTGACACAGAAAAGATCCAAGAGAGATGGGAGAAATATATAGAAACTCTGTATGGTAGAGAACTTAGGCCGACAAGCTCATAGAAAAGGAACATGACGTAGAAGAAGATAGCTTAGGTCCAGGCATACTCGACAATGAAAATGAAAGGGCATTAAAGGAGATGAAAGCAAATAAGGCCGTGGGGGTGGACAACATACCTGTAGAACTGTAGAAATGTTTAGGAAAATGCGGGAAGAAGGCCCTATTTCGACTGATTCGTAGTATCTATGAGGAAGGAACTTGCCCGGAAGATTTTGTGAGATTAGTGGTAGTTCCTATTCCGAAAAAAGTAAAGGCTACATCATGTGAGGATTACAGAATAATAAGGTTGATAACCCACGCAGCTAAAGTTATTCTCAGGATTATCAACAAAAGGATAGAGAGTAGGGCAAATGATTACTTAGGGGATGATAAGTTTGGGTTTGCGTGATGCCACTCCAGTAATGAGACCAGTAATTGAGAGGAATACAATCAGGATTCATTTGCCTGTTTCGTAGATTTCGAAAAGGCGTTCGATAGAGTGAATTGTTGTTTTGATATTCCAAGTTCCTTTTTTAACTAATTCGTTCTTCTTCTGCATCTTCTGTGCAGCTACTGTGCTGCTGCCGTCGGTTTTGCTATGCAAGGGTTTCGTGAGATAACGACTGTGGAAGCCTTGCCTGTTCCACTGTAGGGCACGACACACGGCCGATCGGGCCGAGTCCCATAGGAGTCATGATTGATTCTCTACTGTCCATCATAGAAGTCTTGGAAATAATAATTGTGGTGGTTTCCCGTTGCATTTCACAATAGTGTTTTTAACGTGACACCCATGGGTGTCACGTTAAAAACACCACTCCACCCCAGGAGCAATAATTATTGCTCCCGCCATTTCTAGGAGTCATCGGAATGCACAAGCCTTCCACCAAGTCAGGTTGTAGTCCATGGGAGAGGTAAATCAATCTACATATATTTAATATGGGTGTGTGTGTGCGTGCAATTATGAAAACGTAATATACCGGTTAAGTTTGGTTTTTGATGAACACAAGCTACCAAACGGTGTAGCAACAATTTTTTTGCTTCTAACAAAACAAAAAACATTCCACACTACAATATACCCCCTTCACTTCTGTATACATATTTCTTCACTTCTTTACATCCAACATCCCTATCCTATTCCTGCCCCTTTCTCTCTTGCCTAGCATACTCCGCTTTAACACTGTCTTCAACATCCCAGGGCCTCCAACAAAACTCTCTCCTACCTCACCATTCCCAGCACTTTCCGTTCATTTTCCTTACAATCCAATACACATTTTCCATCCCTCTCCACATCAACATTTCAAAGTCCTCCAAATGATGTCTGTCACACTGCTTCAGTGACCATGTTCCCGTTCTATACAACATTACGCTCAGTGTCAAATTTTTTATGAAATGTTTTCTCAGAATAGTTACTAAACGTCCCATTTATCACTAGCCTCTTCCTCTTGAAATTTCATGTAGAAATTGAATTTTGGGATTCAGAAAAAATTCACTCGTTTATGTTTACTTTGATAGTGCAGGAGGGAGCAAGGATGGTCTGTCGCCCCCACAGACTCCAAAATCTGGCACAACGAATATTGCTGTGTTCCCCGACATTCAGCATGAATTTCAAGGGGCCTGAGATGGCTGCAATGTTTCCTTAATGTAAATGTTTTATGCAGACCATCAGCCACCCAGATAGGGAGACTGTTCCATCTCTGTAATTTATGGCCTCCTATTTAAACGTTACCTTCCTCATCCTCGAAAGCCACAGAACCTTTGTTTTATTTACATTTATTATCATCCCACACCCACCACACCGATTTTCAAATTGGCTCATTAATGATTGCAATCCCTTGGTTGACTGGGCAACCAAGGCTTGATCATCTGCATATTTAACTGATTTTATGAACTTTAAACAGACTTTTATACGTATCTCCAGTTCTTCCCATGTCTCTTAAACCATTTCCCCCATATACATCTTGAACAGCAGGGGTGATAATTGACACCACTGCCTTACTTGGATTTTGGTCAACAAGTTCATTCAGTCTTGTGCCATTGAGTATTGGTTTAAATAATAATTACTGGAAAGCAAAAACTTTTTCAGAATGTGTCCAAGAAGAATAAATGCTTCCCTTCTGCCTTATTACCAAGCCATTTGGAACTCTATAGCTATTCTCATTCAGATTATTTTTATTTTGCTTTATGAATATCTGTGGTTATCAGTCTGTACCCGGGATCCCAAAGTTCTTGGCAACGGCAGTCCAAATTGGACTAAAATCCTTATCCTGCGAATGGATTTAAACAGATGACTTTTAGGTTGATAGGTGTAAGTTACCCTCCTTAGCTGGTCAGCTAAAGTTGGTAAAACATTCTTTAGTCTTTCTTAATCCTCGATCATGGTACCTTACTCATTCAGTGTGAATTCTGAGACTAACAAAAAGAATTCCATAACTTTTTCCAGGCCTTTCCAGATTCATATTGTCAATGGGTCAATGGTCAATTTACTGGTCCCCTTCATCATATTTTTCTCTCCTCAAATGTACCTCCTCATTTAAAAAATCATCCACAATTTCTGCATACCTACCTCTATTTAGGCGGCTCAGAGAACAAGGGTCATTATTGAATACAGATTCATATTACCATTTCTCATTACATAAAAGCACTACCAGTTGAAAATTAAAAACATACTTAAACTGTGGGGATACATTTTTCAAGAGCTATATGTGAAACTATTGGTCAAAATGAAATAATAGATCAATAACAGAAGACTCATTCAAGAACAAGCATACAGTCGTGAGAGATATCACACACAGTTTAAGAACTATTAGAATAAACAGAACTAGATAAATAGAATAAACAAAACTATTAGAATAAACAGAATCTCTTTCACTTAACTGCTTTCTGGTTTTTCAATATTTTTCCATCATTCAGCCTATGTAGTACGGATCAAGATCGCTTACACTTAAGATGGCAGCTAATGGCCATTAACTGACATTTTTAATAACTGATTAATTTTTCCATAAAATAGGTAAAGCAGGAATGAAAAAGTGACAGGGCAGCATACATTCAATAGATTCAACCAAAATTCTTTCCTCATCAAGAAAAATTTATTTACATATTTTTACATTTATGCTCACTTGGTAATTACTTTTTACTTCTTTGAACAGGATCTTCCGGACTCCATTCGAAAACTTAAACAATGAAAATAAACATGTTCCCCAATAATTCGATGGAATGGAGACAATCCAAGTGAATCAAAACAATGATTTCTAGAAGTCACTTTGAAAAATTGGAGTCTCAACCATTTAAATGGCCATGTATTTGCCTCTAAACAATATCCAAAATGCCACACAATACAAACACATGCTGCAGTTGGTATCAAAAACACTAGCCCATGAAAAGCCTGTGGTGAGGCTATAGAAACAATCAGTCCTCTTCACCTCTTTATAGTCTTTCAATCTCCTCGGGAGTCTCACTTGTGTAGAAATATACGGTGAAAATGATGACACTTAAATGAAGCCACTTGGCCATGGGAAGCACCAAAAGAAATAACACTGGCACTTTGCAGGCCTGCTTAGACGGGGCTCCTTTGACGTAATCGATGATTTTCAAGTTCCAGTTAGCACAGCTATGGTTTTCCCATTCCCATTAGATTACTTAATCCTCCTGTTCCTTGTTGGAGCTGCCTCATCATATTCTGCAAACCAGTCACACCACCTGTGGACAAAAAGAATGTGCAAATCTTTACAATTGTCAGAGCCAGTACAGACATCTAGAGGCATGACAATGCACTAAAACATGTCAACCACCCTGAGGTTACCAACCTATGGCCTGCCTTGTCCACCTTGCCCTTTGGATCGAGTCCAAAGGGGAAAATAATGTTCACTTATAAAAGTCTAACTATCATAAATAGAATATTTAAAAAATAATTATGATACAATAAACCATATCGAAAGCTATTTTAAGAGATGGTTCATTTTACCACTGGAAGTCTGCTTACTCTATTGAGTCTCCAGTACCCAATTCAATCCATTAAATCAAATCCCAGCATCAAGGGAAAATCATTACATATTTTATACTAAAGTGGCTGAATCTGTCTTAGTGACTGAAGAGAATGGCAGTCGAGGAAATGGAACCAATAGTGACTAATTCCCAGCAATGCCATTTTCCGCTTAAGTATAAAATATTTCATGATTCTCCCTTTATTAAACTGCAACAGAATTCCGTGATTTTTTTCAATTTATAGCACCCATGCCAGATAGGTCGAAGGTTAGGAGCCAAACGAAAGGTAGTCCACGCAGCGTCTGTTCCTCAGTGAGGCGGCTGCAAAGGCGCCTGACCCCAGTGGGGCGGCCATTAAGTGATGGTGTCACGTTAAAAACACTATTGAGGAAGGCAACGGAAAACCACTTCAATTATTATTCCTAAGAATTTTATTATAGACAGTATAGAGAAATTGAGTCCTGGTAACTGTGGGACTTGGCCCAAGGGGGCAAGGGGGCCCAAGGTGGTGCTCGGCAGCGGGGGAGGAATGCCTTCCACGGTCATCATCCCACAAAACTCTTGCAGGGGAAATCTGACAGCAGCAGGACAGGAGACAGATTAAGACGAAATAAGTCGGAATAGGAACATAGAATGTCCAGACAAAGTTGCGAGCACGAAAATTAGAAAATATTAAGTGAGAAATTAAAAGAGGTAATATGGATATTTTAGGTCTTTGGGAGGTGAGATGGAAGGATAGCGGGGATTACTGGAGTGACAATTATAGAGTGATATATAGAGTGATATACAGCGGCGGGGACGAGAGCCAACGAGGGGTTGCCGTAATTTTAAATAAAGGGGTAGGAAGAAGCATAGTCAACATAGAGCAAGAACTGATAGAATTTTACTCGTAGAGATTAAAGCTGAACCAAGGAACTTGGTCATTGTTCAGGTATACATGCCACCAAGCAACCACAAGGAGGAAGAAGTCGATAGGATGTACGATGAGTTAGAGGATATAATCACGTGTGTTCCTGCAGGGAAACATTTGATAGTGATGGGGGATTGGAATGTGACGGTAGGCGAAGGAAGAGATGGTGATGAGTTGGGGGATTACAGTTTAGGCACAAGAAATAACCGGGGGGAGAAAGCAATTGAGTTCTGCAGGAGAAGACAGGGGTTAGTCATCACCGACACATGGTTTAGACACGACAAAAGGCATAGGTATACATGAAAAATGCCAGGTGACTCCGAAATCTATCAGGTAGTGTATATTATGGTTAAGCACGGGATTAGGAACAGTGTGATAAATTCACGCAGTTTCCCAGGAGCGGATGCAGACTCTGACCACAATTTAGTAGTTATGAAATGTAGCGCCCGCTTCAAAAAATATAAGGCAGGGGCGACAGGTTACGAAATGGAATATGGATGCATTATATGGATTAACAAGGAAGGAGTATCAGCAGGCTATAGAGAAAATCATGGAATACGGTAAAGAGCTGAGTACTATCGAAGAAAAATGGGAATGTATCAAGCAAGGGATATCGAAAGCCGCAAAAGACACTAGGAACCGTTAACAGGAAAAGGATAAGGAAACCATGGGTAACGGATGAGATGATTGCAAAGATGGATGAGAGTATGGGTGGGATGGAAGTGGAGCAGAGGGTGAGATGGAAGAATGTAAACACAGAGTTAGGCAAAATGAAGTAAAAAGAGTTAAACAATAAATTGAGAAGGGCCATAAATAAAGCGAAAGAAGAATGGTGGAAAACACAATGCGAGGAAATGGAAAGTTTGCAGAGGAAGTGTGAAATTGGTGCTCTATACAGCAAGGTTAAGTGATTATCGGGAAGTAAGAAGGCAAGATCTGTGCTAACAGTTAAAGATAAGTGGGATAAGATAATAATTGAACCAGATAAAATCCAAGAGAGATGGAAGGAATATATATAAACACTGTACGGCAGAGAACTTAGGCCGACAAAGTTAGACATAGAAAAGAACATGACCTTGATAAAGATAGCTTAGGTCCAGGCATACTCGACTACGAGATAGAAAGGGCATTAAAGGAGAAGAAACCAAATACGGCCGTGGGGTAGACAACATTCCTGAGAAAATGTTGAAATGTTTAGGAAAATGTGGGAAATATGGACTGATTTGTAGATGGATGTCTATATGGATTGATTCCTTGAGGAAGGAATCTGGCCGGCAGATTTTGTGAGATCAGTGTTACTTCTTATTCCGAAAAAGGTAAAGGCTATATCATGTGAGGATTACAGAATAATAAGTTTGATATCCCATGCAGCTAAAGTTATATTCTCAGGATCATCAACAAAAGGATAGAGAGTAAGGCAAATGATTACTTAGGGGATGATTAGTTTGGGTTTATGAAAGGAAGAGGTACGCGTGATGCCTTTGCAGTAATGATATCACTAATCGAGAGGAATATAGAATACCATCAGGATGTATTTGCCCGTTTTGTAGATTTCGAAAAAACGTTTGATAGAGTGAATTGGGAAACATTAATGCGTGTATTGCAGAAAACAGGAATGGATTGGAGGGACAGGAGACTGATCCGCAACCTGTACATGTCTCAGATTGCTCAGGTGCGAGTGGGAAACGGAGAGTCCGGATGGGCAGTGTTAGGAAGAGGTGTATGGCAGGGTTGCCCATTGTCACCGGTGCTGTTCAACGTATATGCGGAAGAAATGATTAAAGAGGCATGGGGAGAACTGGAGGTAGGAATGAAAGTTGGAGGGAAATTGGTTAAATCAGTTAGGTTTGCTGATGACCAAGCATTAGTTGCTCAGTCAGCCAAGGGGTTGCAAGCATTGCTGAGTGAATTGGAAATCCAGTGCAATAGATGAGAATCAATGGTAATAAAACAAATGTTATGCGATTTTCCAGAAAGAAAAAGGTGAAGCTAAACATTAAAATAGGAGGTGAAAAAATAAGAGTGGGTTATTAATAGAGCAGAGTTTACAAATCTAGGAAGTGTTTTGGATCAACACAGTCAAAGTAGTAGGGACGTAAGAATTGCGCTAGGCTTTCTCAAGGAGGAGGGAGTTCATGACGGGGACGTTGAGTAGAGAGGTTAAGATAAGACTCCTCAAAACTTTGATATGGAGTGTAGCTATGCACGGCGCGGAAACGTGGTCACTGAAGCAGGAGGATAGACGTAGATTGGAGGCTTTTGAAATGTGGAGAAGAATAGAGAAGGTGAAATGGACCGAAATGAAAACAAATGAGGAAGTATTGGAGATAGTGGGTGAGGAGAGGGGTTTGCCGAGAGAAATCCTTTGGAGGCAGGAAAAATGGATGAAAGGCATATTGAGTGGTGGTGGAATATTGAAGAAGGTAATAGAGGGGAATAGTTGGGCAAACGAGGAAAGGGCAGGAACAGTATAGGGATGTTGGATGGGATGAAGGGAGGAGAGAAGTACACAGAGATGAAGAGGGACCTGATATAGATTAGTTTGCTGGATTGAGTTTGTTTGGAGTTACAAAATGTTTATTTGATAGTTGTGTCCATCCAAAAACCTACCTTAACCAGTAGATTACCTAATAATAATAATGATTTATTTGGAGTGGGGACTTCGTTCGTTATTTTTCCTTATGTCATGAGTGTAGTCAAAAGATATGGAATAAAATGATTACATTAAATTTGCTATTTTTATAAAAATAGTAATAAATTATATGCCGAGTAAACAGTATCTTAATAAACCTATAAAAACAGAAGTATGTATACGCGCTGATTCGATTCAGTAATTATACGATATATGATTAGCAGGGGAGAATGTTGGTCAAGCGAGGAAAGGGCAGGAACAGGATAGGGATGTTGGACGGGATGAAGGGAGGAAGGAAGTACACAGAGATGAAGAGGGACCAATGTAGAGCAGGTTGCTGGATTGTTTTGTAAGCACTCACAAAATATTTATTTGGTAATTGTGTCCGTCCTTAAACCTACCTTAACCGGTAGATTACCTAATAATAATAATCACTTACAAAACCGACCTGTGGGGTGGGTTGATTACTGTGATAAAATAAAATAAAAAAAAAGTTTTACTTATTTTTAAACCTTGACATCAATGGCTGAAAATTATTGTCTTTAATAAATGAAAGCCAGGATGATAAAGAAACATAGCTATTCTTGTGGTTTGGGGCCTACACATTTTATGCTATCAATTCACTAAAGATGAAGAATAAACCACCTTCATCTTCCCCATATCAACCACTATTTGGCTTTCAGGGTTGGATGGTGAGAAACTGGATATTATATTTTCAAATTAGCAAAAGATAACCACGCCACACCAAAAGGTACTCACACACATGCGACACTTTTACGTAACTGTATGAGTTGGTTGCTTCACTGAGTAAAACTCATCCACTTTTTGGGAGTTAGATTTGTACCCTCACCTCCCAAATGCTTCTTGGAAATTAATCATAGTGTTGAAATTGAAATCAAACTTGGCAGGCAATTGAGATTGAATTGAACTGAATTAGTGACATGCCTTGTGGTACTCTAGCCTGAGCCTCAACCCTATTCAGGCTATACAGCTTGTTTTTAGATCCTAATATAAATTATAGATTCAGGTGTGATTTGGTGGACCAGTTCCATAATAACAGAGATGAAGACTAGTACAATTTTAAGTGGAAATTGTAATAGTTTGTCTCTGTTATTAGATCCTAATGATCAAAATTCTACACATTACTCATGCCCAAGGAGATATTTGAACCCAGTTGCTCATTTTCTGGATTCTAATGCCGAACCTACAAATACATTTACTCTAATTCCCAACCTAAAGGTCCTAAGGAAATGAACGAATAAGCATATAACGAAGTTTCAAGAAACTGTAACAGTAACTTTAACGGAGTCACCCGCTATGTGTGCATTATAATGCAACCATTTCAGAGAGTAAAAATCATTCGCCTTGACCGGGATTCGAACCCGGATCCCTCGATATCCGGCCGAGTTCCTGTTCCTTTAAAGACCCCAAAATTTCAGAGTGTAAGAGGACGTCTCGGTAGCTTAATTGGTTAAAGCACTCGGCCGGATATCGAGGGATCCGGGTTCGAATCCCGGTCAAGGCGAATGATTTTTACTCTCTGAAATGGTTGCATTATAATGCACACATAGCGGGTGACTCCGTTAAAGTTACTGTTACAGTTTCTTGAAATTTGTCTAAGGTATGAACAGCCTAAGTGTTTGAAATTGGCTTTATTAACATCGAGGACTGTGGCGCGTCGCGCACGACTACGAATGCCTGTGACATTGTATGTACGGTATTTCGTCATAACATCTTGTTCCTTTAAAGCCCCCAAAATTTCAGAGTGTAAGAGGACGTCTCGGTAGCTTAATTGGTTAAAGCACTCGGCCGGATATCGAGGGATCCGGGTTCGAATCCCGGTCAAGGCGAATGATTTTTACTCTCTGAAATGGTTGCATTATCATATAACGAAGCATAAACATACAATAAAAAGCTTGCAAAGCATTCTGATTGGCCCATGATACAGAATTATGAATAAAACTCTACAAATATAAATTAATCTTTATAAAATTTTGATACTGAAAATTTAAACTAAATTTCTGTTCACCTATGTGCTAATGCCAATGGTCACCATGAAAACAAAAAGATGACACAGAGGCAAACTAATTATTACACAAGAAATTTAGTCTTGATTAACTGAAAAAGGCTGACATACTTTGACACATCAGGTTTTAATTTACATGTTGTGATAGTCTAGTGATAGTGTGTTGGACTACTGAGTGGAGGGCCCAGGTTCGATTCCCAGGCAAGCCACTCTGGGCACCTGCAGCCCCACCCAAGATTTGTGCTTTTTCGGGGTACCAGATCTTCCTGGGAAACCATAACCTGCACAAGGAAAGGAACTGTCCCCCCCTACCCTGATGTGTGAATTCTACCCAGTACTAAGCCCGATGGCTTAGTACTGGGTGGAACCAACCTTCAGGTTGATCACTGTGTTTTTGGTTTTGAATGATTGAAATGGGTCTCTAGAAAAGATACTTTTTTAGTAAACAACTATTTTTTTGACAACAATTAGACAGGAAAGTCTCATAGGAAGGATATATGTTAAAAGAAATTACTCCTCTTCATAAAAAACACTCAAAAAATAATCAGCATTTACTGTAACACTGGCTGTACGATGGTAAGATTGGCAGATGACTTGACAAAATTTATTTTGGAAAGCTCTCACATTGCAAATTTTGTACCTAACATATTGAATTGCGAAAAGAAGGGCAAAAACCTGAATTCTAATGAAGTTTCAGAAATTGCACCAGCCCAAAGACAAAAAGCAATATATTGTCAGTGTTATGTCCCCATCCCACTTCCCATTTAATTCCATTAACACTGGAGTAAAAAAAAAGGTGTATCTTTCTACCAAACCTTTCATTAGGTATGACTAGTTTCGCCTATTAGGTACTTAAATTAGCTACTTAAGTATGACTATATTTGACCGATGCGTTGAAGCTAGTTGTGCCTAATAAAACATGGATTTCCACAATGTTAAGATAAAAAACATTCAAGTAATTTTATTAATATAAATTCTACATGAGTCAGTCTCTTGCAGAATGCTGCCAAATTTAAACATGAAGTGGCTAAAATACTGTCTTTCCTAGTGTGCAAATAGTGTCAAAAGTAAAGCCATATGATGAAAAGTGGCATTCCTGTGATGTAAGGAGTTTTGGGTTCAGAAGATTCAAGTAGAATGGTAATGGCCTATGCAGTGAATGAAAAAACTGAAATATGCAGAAAGATAGACAGACACATATGCCCAGCTTTGACAAACATGTATGCATTTCAAGTGAATTGCTGTCATTTTTAATGGAACAAAATAAAAATGAGAGAAAGTGTGCTTACAAGCATACTTACCCATTTGATTTAATACTCTTGGATCCATCATTTTTGCCATTTGCTGGTTTAGTTTTGCCATCTGAGCTTGGTTCACATTCTTTGCCATATCCCCACCTGAGAAATAATAATGAGATAATACTTATATAATTCTACTTCCTTATATGGAACTTATAATTTACTGCCTGCATCTATATGAGAGTATTTTATAGAGTATATATATAGAGAGTATAGAGTATATATAGAGAATATTTTTTTAGGTCCTAATACATATAATATTTCACCATTAGGCCCTAATGGAGAAGTTTGAAGACTCTACAGAATATATTTACAGCACCAGATCTGTGATGACACTTCACTTCTGTGAAATACTTTTTATATTAGTCCACCAAAAATGTACTGTACTTCATTAAAAACATGAACTAATATCACAGAATAAGCTGCTAAGTCATTTGTAACCTCTTAATTGTAGCATGAATAAACTTGTACACCATGTAATAACACTGTCTCCATACCCCCAAAACATCCAAAAATACCGAAGTATTTCTTTGCTTTGCCATTATCTACATAGGAAGCAATATATGACAGAAAACAGCAACAGGGACACAATAAATTGAAATCTATATAACATCCTAATGATGAAGTACATGGTGAATTTACACTGTATATCATCAAATAAAGTTTACACGACATCTAACTAGATCCACCAAATTCATATTATGAGTTGAATATATGCTAATACATTCAGCACTAATTCTCTAAAAAGACTAAAAGTTTTTATGTGAAACATATACATGGTTCGTCCGGAAAATAATTGTACTGATTTTTTCCCACCGCTCCAGGCGCGCCTAGCACTGCTCTGACGGGCTGCGATTGGAGGGGGGTATGGTGGCAAGCGACGCTGAAAAAGGCAGTCGGCTCTGAGCTGTGGTGTAGTGAGGAGCCCTGTTAATGCGAACCTCCACGCTCGACCCACGTCACGGAACGCGATGCCGAAGTTTTTGGAGCAGCGTTATTCCATCAAATTTGCGGTAAAGCTTGGGAAATCACCTACCGAAACTGTCGGTATGATTAACCAGGCTTATGGGGAGTCAGCCATGTCCAGAAACATGATCTTTTGGTGGCACAAGATGTTCGTGGAGGGCAGAGAAGAGGTCGACGACGAACCAGGGCCTGGACCACCATCAACAACACTCACCGACGAAAATGTACGAAAAGTTCGCGATGTACTGAACTCTGATCGTCGTCTTAGTGTTCGGATGATAGCAGAGCAATGTAATGTGCCAAAAACAATAGTGCACGAGATTATTAGGGACCAATTACAGATGCGAAAAATGTGTGCAAAGTTGGTGCCGAAAGTGCTCAGTGATGATCAAAGACTCAATCGTTTGGAAATCGCGACACAACTTGCGGATCACTGCAAAAATGATCCACATTTTTTAGAGAATGTTGTTTCGGGTGACAAGACGTGGGTCTTTAGTTTGAGTTTGAAAGGAACGAGATACGGGACTTTGGACGCCGTCAAAGAGGCCGTGACAACGTGTCTTCGAGAGGCTCCCGATGATGCCTTCGCCAGAGCGTTCCAGGAATGGGAACCCTGCTGGAACAAGTGTATCGACTCACAAGGGTCCTATTTTGAGGAATATTAGCGGAATTAGAGGAATATGTAAAAGTGTAATAAATTTTTTTTCCTGAGCTCAGTACACTTATTTTCCGGACGAACCCGGTACATCTATGACATTGAATACATGAATGAATACATAAATAACTTTTTTTCTAAATTTACTATGGAATTCAGAAATTGAACGCGGGGATTGGCTTGATGTATGCCTACTCTTTCAAATTTTTGACAGAGTCATCTTGAAAGACAAAAATGATAGAAGGAACTTCATCAAACATGCATCATCGTTACCAAAGTGCAGCATGTCAAACTACATAATGAAGTTAAAGATTTAATGAATTGTCATAGGATTCACCAAATTCTGTGTAAATTTTTATGTAACTCTGTAAATAATGTAAAAATTTTTATGAAATATTTTTTTGTTGAAACAAGTTTTTTGAATGCATTAAAAACTCATGCCTCTTATGCTAAAATTGCAAAGTTAACCCTTTAATATTTAACAACTCTTAAAAATAAACATGTGATCAACTGAATCACTCACCTTTGAAAAGACCCTTAATGCCACCCATCTTTTTGACAACAGCTGCAAATTTTGTGTATTGAGAAAGAAGATCTTTGACTTCCCTCTCAGTAACACCAGCACCACGAGCCACGCGCACCACTCGCCCCCCCTGTTTGCTGAACAGTTTTGCTCCATCACGATTGTCAAGCTCTGCAATTAACACATGAAGTAATGGTTCACAAAATGAGTACGAAATTCTACATACATTAGCATTACTTAATTAACTAGTTAATTCATAATCCATACATCCACATCACCAGATCTGATCATGATGAAATGATGACTCTTTCAGCATAAGATTATTATACGAAAGAAAATATTAAAAAATATTATATGAAAGCATTACATGAAAGAAAAATTGGCGAATCATTCAACTATAGTTTATGGTTAGGGAAGGCATAAGTGTGCAAGTACAATACATGACCTTCAATTTTTCTTACATTCAGGCACTTCTCACTGATACCTCTCTCACTCTGCCTCTCAAATCTCTTTCTAAATTTTTTTTAAGGAGATAGTACCTCAGAAAACACTACTCATTATCAAGAATCATTTGAAATGACAAAGAAAAAAAATAGGATACGATTGATTCCTTAGAACTCCTGTTCGAGTACCTTCACATAACACAAGGTATGAAGCACTCTTTGAAATTAGATATCATGCACAAAACTACACTTACTTTTAGGCTTATAAGCTAGATTATGAGAGATGCCAACAGTTTTGATCATACTGATCTACTTTCTCACCTCACTTTCTCATCTCACCAGGAACCCTTAAAAAAATGTTATTAAAAATATCCAAAGAATTTTAGAATGCTATGCTAATTATTGCTATGTGGATACGTGTACATGTGAATAACTTGTTTCTGATGGCCATTGGGAAAATTTTCTTAATTGATGCCACAAGGTCTAGTTAATAACTACTACTAACATTTATCATTTTGTACTTGCCGGTAACAAACATTATATTTCTGATATTGTTTCCATTTTTTAATTTAAATATTATTTATTATTATTTTGTCTACATTAATTCACCTAACTAGGTATGCATGCGTACATGTGAAAATGATACCATCTGAAAATGTCTTTCATGCATTGTAAATAAAAATTCTTCTTTAATTTTAAATTATATTTTAATTCTCAATAACGAGTATTTAGCATATGTAATTTGTACCTGTTTGTAAATGTTTTTTATAACTGTGGAACCAATATATGTTTTTTACCTTTCTTTATATAAAAGGGTTAATCCCATTAAATAAATACATTTATCAATGGAAAAAATTTGCACTCTTATTGTCAACTGAAAATGGTATTGTAATCCACCTATGACCAAACATACACTAAAAAGTTTGATGAACTTTAAAAACAATCACATAGATCTTTCATGAACTCAGTATGAGCCAGTCAAGTTTCCTGGTGGCAGTAGTGGCAGCTTTAGGGGAGGCAACCGAGAGCCGAGGTCATTTACAACTTGTGGACAAGAACCTCATGTTGGCATTTGCCCACTTTGAACAAAAGGTACCAAGGGGTTCACAGTTGAACGTTCCATCCGACAGACAGGATACTCACTGCTCTCCACAAAAAACCTCAAGAAGGGATACCACTGAAAAAGACCTGCCACCTCCAGGATTCAAACCCAGACCCTCTGGGTGAGATTCCAGTACATTAACCACCTCACAGTCTCTATTCCCTCAAGTTTGCTTTCTTATGGGACTGAGATGAATGCTCAGTGCTTCTAGGATGGTTGATACTTTATGGAATTTAGCTTATTTATGTTGCACAAGAATTGGAGCTATCACAATTTGATCAGAGAATGAAAACCCAATGTGAGTAAACCCAGCAAACAGATAACTTCCATTTTCTTTAAAATACATGAGTTCTTACCTCCATCATTCATACTGTCCATAATTGTCATTAATCTCTTGAGGCGGGCCATTGATTCCTGTTCACTTCCCTTGGTCATGAAATCTTGGCTAAAACCTGGAATCATTCCCTGGAAATAAACAGTAACACAATCTGCATGAGATATTTTGTGCGAATCTTGAAAAATTCAATTAAAATGTGACATTTACAGATGATCTAAGAGAAAAATATTATTGGTATGAAAGACTATGCAGTAAACTACAATACAATTTGCTGCAACAAATATAGGGCAGAAAATACCAAAAAAGGTACAATATGAAGTTTACCCATATCCATGGTTGATTACATCCAACACAAATGCTCAAGATTGGAAAGAAAGAGATTTTTTACTCACATAGTCAGCCTAACACACTTTATTTGATCAATTATGCACAAGTCAGTGATATTTGAAATAGAAATGGATATGGCTGAGTGGAGTACAGTACACCAAAAATAATGAATATGATGCTCCAAGAAATAAGATGTACTGACAAATTAAGACAGCAGTAAACTGTGGAAAACTGATATTACAGAATCCTGATTTTCAAATACAGGAAGCTTAGTTTTTGACAAAATTCTCCTGCCTAATTACTACATACTGGAACACAATTTATGTATCCAAAAAGCATAGACTTATCTTCCTCAATTCACACTTGCTAAGCAAAGAAATCTCTGGATATTACATAATGAGGGCACTGGACACAATTGTACGTTATGGCAAAGTCCAATTACTGCAAAATATCATCATTTCAAAGAATATGAAAATATATTGCATGAAAAATGAATAAAATTCTTTTCCGTTTTAGGACTGTCAGCCACCTTGACGATGACGATGATGAAAAATTGAAAATGGCATAATGTATCATGAGAGAGAGAGAGAGAGAGATAAGAGTTAAATGTTAAAGATATTAATTAAATTTATTAAATGAAATTAATTAATTAAATTAATTAATTAAATTAATTAAAAAAATTAAATTAAATTAAAAGATAAGTTAAACATGAAAGTTTCAAATGATTCTAAAGTCTCTTTTCCAATAAATCCTCCAAAAAACAATACTTATATATGTACTTAATTTACACCAAACACTAACTTACCATTATTTGAGAAAATGGCCCCATCTTCATAATGTTCTGGAATTGCTCATACATGTCACGAAGGGTGAATTGACCATGACGAATTTTTTCCATAAGCTCCTCATTCTCATCTAAACGGAGCTCAGATACTCTATCTATCAAGCCTTCAATATCTCCCATTCCCAACAACTTGGACACAAATGGTTTGGTCTTGAATGGCTCTAAGTCATCTATATGCTCTCCTGTTCCAATAAAAATGATTGGACTCTGGGTGGCAGCAACCCTGAAGGACAGAAATAACAAAATTTTAATACAATAAGAATTAACAGAATGAACATTCATAAGAAAGCTCTCCATTTATCCATGGTTAGATCATGTAAGATCAAAGCACTGAACTCTGAAGTCAACTCTGTAAATGCTGCAAAAATACTAATGCAAAATACTGTATGCAATAAAACGACAGAATATTGAACATGTACATGTATACATCAGACTTTCTATCACCTACACGATGGAAAAATCCAGGTATCTGAACTAGGCATATGCTTGTAATCATGTAAGATAAAACAGGTAGATAAACATTTGATTTTGTCTGACAAGAGCAGTAGAATTTCTTGTGAAAATGGAAATCTATTCAGTTGATATTGAAACATGAATTCACCAAGAGCACAGACTGCTAGTAGTCGTCGAAAGTTCTAAACACTACTATTTGGCACATTTTTTAAGGTTTGCAAATTTGTAATTAGAGGGGGCATTAATGCGGACCATTAGGATGTTGTTGTGAGTCAACACCATCATCTGGTACTACTGGGATAATTGTAATTGGAAGCACTAATATAAACTGTTAGCATAACTCTTAAGAATTATTGACTGAATTAGATTTTCAAATTGAATTTATGTATGTGTTACAGATGATCTGATATTAGTAAATATATTTTTATATAATCATGGGCAATTTAAATTCAAATTTTCTTTCATTTCCATTAATACAATCTCATTTTGCCTATCTCATCAATAAACATTATGATATAGATATTTATTCCTTATTATTTGTTCTCCCTTGCCAATGACTTGACCCCTAGAACTATGCTTGCAGGAGCAATGACAATGGCTCCCGGTAAGGTTACCCATGCCAGTTAGGTTCAAGGGTTGGAGCCAGAAGAAAGGTTGACTGTCCAGTGTCTGCTCCTCAGTGAAGTGACAGCAAAAGGCATCTAACCCCTGTGGGGCAGCCATTTGAGTAATAGGTTTTAGTTTTGTTGGGGAGGCGACCGACAGCAAGGCCATTTGCGCCATTAGGGATGGGTGGGAAAGGAAGGGTGGAGAGAAACCTGGTGTCGGCATTAGTCTACTCTTGTCGAAAGGTGCCAAGGGATCCGCGGTTCAACGTCCCATACGACGGACGTCGTACTCACTCAAAGTGCTCTCCACAAAGCACCTCAAGTAGGGATCGAGATACCACTGAAAAATATTTGATGTCTCCAGGATTCGAACCCAGGCCTTCACGGTGGGAAACCTGTGCGTTAGCCTCTGCACCATCCCGATCCCCTTGAGTAATAGGGTCATGCTAAAAACACTGTGGAGGAAGGCAACAGGAATTCAACTCAAGTATTGACCCCATAAATTATGATGGATGCAAAAATAGAAATGAGTCCTGGCACTAAAAACTTAGCCCAAGAAGCAATGTGTTGTGCCTGGTGGTGGGAGAGGCAAGTCTTCCAAAACTATCACCTCATACAATTCTTGTAAAGCTGAATCAATAGAAGCAGCAGAGGCTCAAACACCTCAGAATAAGGACTTGGAATGTTAGAAGGGAAATTAGAAAATATAAAGCAGGAGATAGATGAAATATGGATAATTTAGGGTTGTGTGTGGTGAGATGGATGGATACTGGGGATCACTGAAGTGATAGTTATTTAGAGCAATATACGGCGGAGGGGAAGAAAGCCAGGAAGATGTGGCAATAATATTGAAAAAGGAGGTATGAGAAGTGTAGTAAACACAGAGTGAGAGAGTGATTATTATTATTGGTATTCTACTGGTTAGGGTTCGTTTTGGATGGACACTGCCTAAACAATTGTACAAAAATACATTTACTTCCCTCTCCGAACAAAAACACAACCTGAAATCGGGAACTACTGTAAGTCCTCTTCATCTCTGCATATTTCTTTCCTCCCTTCATTCCACCCAACATCCCAATCCTATTCTTTCCCCATCCTTTTTTGCCCAAAATTCTCTCCACTATCCCCAGTTTCAACACCCCATCACCATTCAAAATTCTCTGATTCCATCTTTCCTGCCTTCTTTTGATTTATTCTAAAAATCCTCTCTCTTCCCCCACCATGACTAGCACTTCCTCATTAACTTTTCTTTCAGTTCGCTTTATATTTTCCATTCGCCTCAAGTGAGAGATATTACTTTACTAATATATATATGCATTAATTGAGTAAGATAGCATGATTAATATACGTAAAAGCTAAACCAAAAACTTGGTCACTGTTCAGGTCTACCTCCCAGCAAGCAAACATAGGGAGAAAAAATTCAATACGGTATACAATCAGTTAAGAGGACATAATTACGAATTTTCCTGAATGGACACATTTGATGTTGTTTAAGGATTGCAACAATAGGCAGAGGAAGAGGTGGCAATGAGGCAGGGAACTGCGGTTTAAGAATAAGGAATGGCCGTGGAAAGAGAGACAGGGGTTAAAATACCAAAATAGGCAGAGTTACCTGGAAATATACATGGAAAATGTCCTGGGATTTGCAGATGTCCGTTAGTACTTTGGTAAGGAACATATTTAGGAGTAGCACGATTGATTTCTAGTTTCCAAGGAGAAGATGCAGATTCAGATATTAATTTAATAAACCTGAGGAATTGTGTCAGATTCAAAAAGGTAAAAGAGGTAAGACACAAGTAAATGGAATGTAGAATTTTAAATAGAAACAAAAGGGAATGTGTACCAAGTGGCAGTGGAAAAAATTATGAGTGAGGACAGGGAGATGGATGCAAAAGATGAGAGGGGTAAATGTATCAAAAGAGGGATATCTAAAGTTGCAAATTAAACTATAAGAAAAATTAATAAGAAAAGGACAGGAAAAGCCTTGGATTATAGAGAAAATTATAGAAGAATTACAGATAATAAATGTAAATGGAAGGATGTAAACACACACTTAGTTGTAGAAGCAAGCACAAAGAGATAAATAATAAACTTAGGTGAGAAACAATCAGGCTGAAGAAGAATGGTAGAAGAAGCAGTATGAGGATGTGAAGGATTTATGATAGAAGGGAGAAAAGAAATGGGTTTGCTATGCAGAAAGGTAAAAGAACCATCAGCAAGTAAGGAGAGAAAATCTATGCACACTACTGTGAGTAGGAAGATGAGATGAAATGATGGGAAGTGAAAAGAAAAGGGAGGAATTTTAAGCAGGAATGATTCAAGAGAGATGGAAAGAATGAATACAGGTATACATGGATGGGTGGGAAAGAATTCATACTGATACAGATATTAGGCTGACAAATTTACACAAGAAAATAATGTAAATGGGGATACTTCAAGTCCAAGAATACTTGATGGTAAGATAGAAAGGGTACTAGGGGAATTGAAATCAACTATGTCAGTTATGATAGATAACATTCCAGTGTAACTGCTTAAGAATTAAGGAAAATGGGGATGGAAGAGCTACGGGCTAAATCTTAGCATTTATGATGGAGGAATTTTGCCAGAAGATTTCATCATACCAATGTTAATTCCTTTCCCAAGAAAGGAAAAAGTAATATGTGAGGGCTACAGAATAAAACTAACTATTGAACAGAACTATTGTTGAATGGAACCAGCTGCCTGGAGGTTTGTTTGAGCCCTTTCCTTCCAATTGTAGGAGTTTTAAGACGAAGGGTAAAACAGCCACTGGGTGATAAACCATTGATCAGTGATTGTTATACTTTTGCAACTGTTAAAATATTGTTTGTATGTGATGCGAACAGCATTGCAAGTTGTATTTCAAAAGTGAATGATGTGCTAATGGGACGCGATTTTGAACAGTATATGAAATTCAAGAGTACGTGATTATGGACAGAGTGTGGTGATGGTGCGCAGTATACTCTCAAATGATATAAACCTAGCCCACAGGTGATGGTAAATGTAATAATGTATTTGGTAATCCTTTAAGTGTCATTGTTTTTAGAGCTTGTCTATCTGTTCTTCCTGTGATGCATGTATGTCCATGTTCTTATTATTATGTATTGTAAAATTATGTATTATATGGGTGAAGATGTAGATGTCATGAGTGACAGCTGACCAGACTTGACCGTTGCCACCAGGACAATTGCCTAATTGCAATGATAAATTCTTAAATAAATAATAAATAAAAAGTTTGATTTTGCACATAGCTAATGTGGAACTTAGAATCATCAATAAGAGGACGGAGAGCAGGTAAATGATTACTTAGGTGATGACCAGTTTGGGTTCACAGAGGGCAGAGGTATGTGTGATGCCATAGCAGTAATGGGGTCCCTTACAGAGAGGAACATAGAATACAATCAGGATGTATTTGCTTGTTTCATAGATATCAAGAAGGTATTAAATCTAGAGAAAATAATAAAAGTAGAATGAAAGAAAATGGAGATGGGAATGAAAGTAGGTGAATGAAAGTTGGAATGAAAATAGGTTTAGTTAGCCAGTCAGCCAAAGGGCTACAGTCACTGCTGAGTGCATTAAAAAATCAGCGTGCTATATCTAGGATAAGAATCAATGGAGGTAAAACAATGTTTAGGAGGTTTTTGAAAACTAGAGAAGCTAATTTTAACATTAAATTAGAGTGCAAAAACTAGAGCAGATAGAAGTTTATGTATCTTTGAAGAGTGGTCAGTGGGAAGATCAAGGTGGTCAAAGTTGCAAGAAGAACGATTGTAATAGGCAAAGATGCTTTTACAAGGAGTGAACTTATGAATTTATGTTCAATTAAATGAACATTTAATAAGGATGTCTGGAACAGATTAGTAAAAAATTCATATGAAGTGGTTTGTCTGGGTTAGAAACTTGGTCCTTGAAGCAAGATGATAAGTGTAGTTGGAATTATTTAAAATGCAGGTTTGGAGAAGATGGTAAGGGGTGAATTGAACAGAAAGGAAAATAAACTAGGAATTGCAGGTGGGGGAGGAGAGAGAGTGGTTCATTTATTTAAGCACTAAATTGGGACGAGGTTGAGACTTTAGAGCTCCTTTTTCCACCTAACCCCTAAACTTTACATTAAAGGCAATTACAAACATGGAAGTCCTAGAATTCAAAAAGAGGCAGGAAAGTTGAATGAACACCATTTTATTTGAGAATGGAATGTTGGAAACTGAGATAGAGGGGAGACCACGAAGGGAGGTAGAAAACATGCAGAATTGAAGAACATTTTATCATAGCTTGGAACATCAGGCTGCGTCTGTTTGGATGGAGCTGTTAAATGTAGTAATGAATCAGTCTGTATCCATCCAAAACCCACCTTAAACAGTAGACCACCAATAATAATTATTATTTGTTATATACTCCATCACTCACTTCTTTGGGCAAGACTGAGAAAGGTATGTCATTGGAAGATTGACCTAGGAATGAAGATTTTGCTGCATTACCATAAAGAATGGTGCAAGAGAGTTTAAAAGTAGTACTTATACTCTTAGGTGCATCTACACTTAATTCCAGATCCATAAATGTCTCAAGTTAACCACAACTCGATTTTACTTTCTTTTTAAGATAAGATGGAATTTACTGAATAGGTCAGCTTGATCAGATATCCAGTATCCTCAAAAAATTTCATATAATTTCAATGCAGCATCAGGCAAAATACCGTGGAAATCCTTCATGGTAAGAGTAAATGAACTCCATTTGCATTTTCCACATGATTTTTCATTGTTCATAACAATAGTTTGATAGCAAGGCTACCTTTTCAGGTTACCTGGGATATGAACAATAATAAAATTTAAGTTGAAGCTGCAAGGTTAGTTAGTTTAATTCTACCCTGATATAATGTCACCACTACATTTGGCACACAAAACTAATTGCTCTGTCAATTTTATACAAACTGGACAAACAACACCAACTGAATAACTTTGAATGAGGCCTCTACTATACAGAAGATAGAAAATCAAACACTATGATGGCTGTTCAAGTATAAACCATACATTGGCAGATTGTACCCAGGTACTGGGGAAAAGTTATACAAAACTACCACAGGGCCATTGCACTCACGATCACCTAAGCTAAAGATACACTTATCTCACAAAAAAACAGTAATTCTCCCATTGGGAATCCCTGAATTGTACTACAGATTCCCAACCTTTCTTAAAATTTGCCTTATTTTCCAACTTAATTATTATAAATTCTAAATCCCAATTTTTCCTGGAGTTTCCCAAATAATTGGGTATCCTCGTAATATTTATAAGGCTGTGAGGGTGATGACCATGAAAGGAAAAAACTATAGACATAGACCAGAATGGAAGATACCAAAACACAAAATGAACAAGGAAACCAGGAATTGGCAGAAAAGAAGAAACCTTGGGAGGGTACTATAAAATAATTTTTAAATTAAAAATCTATGATAATAATAATGGTTAATATATAATCAAAGGTATTCCTTCTATGGCAGAATCACTGGAAAATTTACTAAAATACACTTACGCACTGAGAGCACCTCCACCCTTAGCATGACCGTCTAATTTTGTAATAATGACTGAACCAATATCAACTTTCTCCTTAAATGCACGAGCTTGCGACTCACAAGCCTGGCCAATTGTTGCATCCATTACGAATATTGAATTATCTGGTCTCTGAAAAAAATTTTAAAGAAAATATTATAGAAGAAAATATTGTAGTGCAAAATATTTTTACTCTAAAAATTAAGAACCAGCATAATATTACTCTTCAGGCCACTAATAATCTAAAAAATGCACACTGATATTTCACAATCAGTGTATGCATCCCTACACAATACAAACAAAAGTACCTGTGGCCAATTAATGAGAATAAAGAAAATTTCCAAATCAATAGAGGGAAAAATCAATTAACATTGCATATTAAAACCGAAAGGATTAACATGTACTTCATGGCAATTCAATGATACTTGGATATATTAACTATTAGAACACTTAAAGAAGATATGAAATTGTAGCATTATAGAGCTGCCTAAACGGAGAGTGCCTTTCTGTAATTGATAAAGAAAGAGAATCTTAATGGAAGCAAAGAATAGCAGACAAAAAACAATATTGGTACACAGTGATATAGCATAATAAAGACAACTGAAAACAATTTGTTTCAGGGCCTAGTGTTTGCCTATAACATCAAACACTGAAGTGTGTGGCACATTCCTCCAAAGGTTATGCTTGTTGTGGAGCAAAACTGTGAGAAGTATCTTGCAGCAAAACCAAACCTTGATAGAGAAATTCCTGAGACTATGCAGAGGACTCCACTGTAAGAGCCTACACGGAAACACTACTCACCACCTAGATATATCTCAGAATTGGGACAAAACTACTACCCCAATCTACAGAGGAGTATACACAGGGTCTAATGCTCATCTATTACTACCAACTCAAAAATATTCTGGTCTTTTGTTAATTGCCACCATAACCATTCACGAATTCCAGATACAGTTTCTCATGAAAATGTAAAGACTGTTGGATCAAATGGCCTACTTTATTACTTAATTTCTTTTCTGAATGTTTCACGTCTCCTTTCAAACCATCTTCTGTTCACTCTCTTATGGCAAACGTTAATCATTGCCTTGTTGATCTTAGTTCATAGCTATGTCCAAAGTCCAAATCTCTGCATCCTCTGTTGCCTAATCTATATGCCTTCTAGTTGAATTGCTGCTTTTCCCTTGGCAATTTAACGAGCCAGTGGAAAATTGCAAACATTATACCAATTCATAAATCTAATCCAAAAAATGTTGCCTCTAACTACTGTTCTATCTCCTTGCTTCCCATTATTTCTACTTTTGCCACGAGAATTATTCTAAACTGTCTTTATTATATCTCCTTTTCTGTCCAACAATCAGCATGGTTTCGTGCCTGATCAACCTTGTATTTTTTTATCACTATTCTATCACTTCAAAAGCAAAAAATGCACACCTAGGCATGACTTTTGGAAAGCTTTTGCCTCTCTCAACCACAGCTTCTTCCTCCATAAACTCAGCCAACAATTTTCCCTCAACGGCAGTCTTCTTTATCAGATGTCAAGTTTCCTTACTAGGAGACCCAAGATAGTAATACTCTCTTGTGCCATATCTTCTTGGCCATCTGTAATATCTAGAGTTCCTCAGGGTGGTATCCTAGGGCTAGATCTTTTCAATCTTTTTATTGATGATCTTGTCTCCCTTATTGAACCCTCACAAGCCCATATCCTTCTTCAGGCTAACAATTGTAAAGTATTTAAGCAAATTCATAATGTTTCAGACTGTCACAATCTGCAGAATGCCTTCAACAATATTTTTGAATGATGAAAACATGGAAATGAAATATGAAACATTGAAACATATATGAAATCCAAGTTAATACAGTGTTACATATTTCATTACAAAAATCCTCTGTAAACTTCAAATATACTATTAATTCCATCCCTCTCAATTGCATCTAATCAATATCTTGTAGTTTTAATTGATTCTAAACTTAATTTCAATGGATATATTCAAACAGTAGAACATAAAGTTATTTCTATTACGCCTCCTCTACCACTTCATGGAAATAAGTGATCCACGAACATTGCACTCATATTTTTCCACAATCCTCCAACCGATCCCAACCAATTGCTCACCATCTGGTGAATATTAAGACCTAACAAACTGGCAACATTCAACAACATTACTAATTTCATCATAAAAATAGAATAACACCAGGTCTCTGATTCCATAATGCATTCAAAGATGTAACTTTTTCTTCACTTTCAACCTCTAACCTTCCCAATCAAATGGTAAAATCTGACTTAAAAGTTCTTCTATTAACTCTCTCATTGACTGGCCAGAAATTCTCTCCCTCATCAACTTCAGAATTCCTCTACAACCTACCATTACTCCACATGCTCACTCCTACATTATCACTAATTAAAAGCTCTTTTTTTCATATCTCCCCCTCTGATGAACCAATACCATTGATGCTTTTTTGTTGTCCTCAAAAAAATTTACCGACTTAGCTCTTTCCCATCTCTCCATAATTAGATATAAAAATAATTACCACCTATTGTTATTTCTGCAGTTAATTGTTAATATTTGCTGTTTTTTATATATCCATACGTTATTATGTGTTCCACTTTCAATTGGATAGATACTGCTATATGTGGTTCTATTTTCAATTAAATAAAAAATTCACTGAATAAATAAACTTGGTATTTTTTCACACAAAATATTTTATAATACTATCCGTTCTGACCCACAGGTGACATCATTAAGTATAAAATCATACATGGCCAGGACATTTATATACTCTCATTAGGAGGTTTCCGAAGATTTCTGTGACAAACTCTTCGAAAACAACCCCCTCCTCCCTCAAAAACCTCTTCGCCAGTGATTTATTTCTGAAGCATTTTGAATGTGGCCGAGAAAGTGGTAAAAAATTCAGGCGCTCATCCCCTTATTCCTATAAGATTTTGTGCCCCACTGAAGTTATGTGTAGAGCAAGATAATTAACAGTTCAATGGGGAATCTATCAGCAAACAGAAGGATTGGCAATCGGCTCACATTTATCAACTCTCCTGGCCAACCTATTTATGGATAATTTGGAAAGAAACTTTTTCAAACAGTGCTCCAACATTTCAAAATAAATTTATTGCTATTACAGGTAAGTTGGCAATGTTTTTGCAGTGTGGTCTATATTACCGGAAATTTGGCTAACGAAAATATCTTTGTAAGATGCTCACCTCTGTTGGAAGTTTTTTGTCAATCAACAAAGTGTATTCGTAAACTCAGTGTCTTCCTCCCCTGTCCATAATCATTTCCTTCCAACACATTGTCTCTTCCTCTACCCCGTCAGCCAGGTCATTATACCAACCCACGCCCCTCCCCCACACAGCCACATCCTATTTGATATTTCCCCTTCTTCCCCCTTCCCACTGCAAATTCCCTTCCATGGGAGGTGATCCCATTCTAACAAGACTATATAAATGTCTCAGCCATGCATGATTTTATACCTGATGATGTTGCCTATGCATCAAAATTGATAGTATTATTAGGTTTTCTGTATGAAAAGAAACCAAGTTAATTTCTTCAGTGATCATGAATTTTAACAAAGTAGAGCCTTAAACCATCAATTTCAAATAAAGAATACTTAAAATTCATTTTGTTACATATGGACAATTACCTATTAGCCAGATAAGAATTTACTTTAATGGAAAAAAAATTGCTGGTATGAAACAAAAATTGAAAATCATTTTTTATATTCATTCCATTAAATTAATTAATTTCATTAATATTCAATTCATTAAAAAAAACCTGGCATTCCTTCCCTGATTAATTTCATAGTGTCGCAATATTACATTTCAAATACAGTATTTTTAAATTGCCATATTCTAACCTGGACATTTGAAGTCTAGTTTATTTTGGTTCCTCCAATTTTGATAAAATGAGGCTTTCCTGTAACCCTTTGATCTAATTAATACACAAGAAAGCCAACAAAGGGCACAGACGGCATCTTATTCCAGAATTAGCTAAATCAGACTGAACAATAATATTGGTGTGACTATTTGGTAACAGTTTAACAGATTTAACTTACAATTGCATTTGAAACTTGTAACATTTCTTCAAATAAGGATTCCTCTTGTTTGTGACGACCACTTGTGTCAACAATGATGATTTCAAAACCTTCTTTCTTGAACATGTCGACACCATCTTGAGCTATAACAACTGGATCAACTTCAGTATAACTGTTGGCAAAGTTGAAAGGAAAAAATTAGAGCATGGAGAAAGGCCATTAGACACTTATACCAGTGACATAATTCCCTCTCTGTTGATGTTTATGGCAGTCACTTTATTTAAGCAACTAACTTGAGTTCTTATTTTCTTGCTTGTTCATGAGTTCTTATTTTCTTGCAGAAAGTTAATTTTGAACATAACTATTACCAATGACTTGAAATTAAAATATATATTTTACAATTCTAAATGTTTACAATTTTGGGAGAATGTATTAAATGGTTTTCAAGTTTCTTACATAATATGTTTAAGGTGATAACAATAAAAGCTGGATACTAGTTTTCCCATACTAGTCAAATGGATAACTGAGTATTCTATACCAAGTGAGAGGTTTTTATATATCTACCCAGGTTTCTACAGTCCTGTGGGGAGGGCAGGAAGCAATGCCATTCAAACCCAGTTAAAATACCAATAGGTTCAGGGTTTGGGATACTCAGATATTAAACTCAACAGCTTATTCAACAGTAACACTAGATGCCAAAGAATCATGACTATTGGTTTCTTAAAGCCTTTGTAATGAAAACTCAACAAATGAATACAGCAATTAGTACTGCATGGATTAGTTGATAGAAAAAAGAAAAAAATGTGCCATTGCCATTTCCCCATGGTTTCTTTACTAAATGAATTATTTGAGGTCAGCTGTTTTTAAGTTAAAAATCAAAATAAATTTAACGACATAAAATCAAAAAAGTTATTGTGAAGCTTGGAATATTGAAATAAATGCAAATGGTTTTGTCACAGTGATAACTAGTTTTCCACAAGAAAGAATTAATCGTTGTTGACTAGTTTTGCTACTCAGTAGCATCACCTGGACTGATTACAAGAAGTTCACACTCTTGTACGTGATATGCAACATCAATGAGTGAGTTCAGACAGTGGATGGGGGAATGAAACCAGGGTGGGTATGGATGCGAGCATAGAGAAGGCAACTGAGAGGGGAGGCGGTAGGGTTTGGTGTATGGTAGTTCCCTGAGTTCGGGGAGTAGGATAGAGTTCATTTGTGGAAACTTGAAGTCGTTGATTCTTTCTTGTGGTTAGCTAATATGATGATATCAATTCACTTCAAACATTAAATGACATGGCAAGTACACCCCTACAATAACCTGTTCAGTTAGGTAAAAATTTAATAGAAAAATCCATTAGTTAATGCCACACACTTCATTAGATTTTTTCTCTTAAAACAATGAAATTGGGATAATGAAAAGAGAAACTTTATAATTCCACATAGATTGCAATCCATGTGGAATTATAAAGTTTCTCTTTTCATTATGTTAAGTCGATTCCATGAAGTCACGCCCGAGACAACGAATTATAAATGAAATTGGGAATCATTTTAATGTGATACTGATGACTTACTCGTTGTCAAATCAAAATTTAGTGAAAAATCCACATTAGATATGAGCACACTAAATAGGTCATCATCGGAATAGCCATTGCCATAAAGGTTTACTAAAGATGTACATAAATTCCTTTCCAATAAAATTGTTTCTTTCCTCTACATCACAAATCCAATTACGTTATATGTGTACCTCTTAAATGTGCACCTGTAAATGTGTACCTGTAAATGTGTACCTCTTAAACTTTTAGCTAATCCTTCTCTCTCCTCCTGAAGGACATTCATATTTTGCATACCTACTTGTAAAGTCTGAAATTACTGAAAACAGGTAATTGAACTGATAATTTCAGAAAAGACACAAATATGGGCATTTTGCCAATGTAAATGCCATCTCTGACCTAATGGTGAATCATGACGTTTGCAAATTGATCTAAAAACCCCAATGTTGTAAAAACATACCACCCTACTTTCACTCTTTGCCTTCAAATTTTAGAATACACTCATACCTTGCCACATGTAAAACTTGGGGGGAGTGATTAATGATGTAAATGAACTGTAGGAAAGACAAGATGCATTCGAGACTTTGTTGAGATATTGAGATTTTTTCTTCAATCATAGAGAGTTAATCACAAAAGACCCAACCAACTATCTTTACAATGCATATTTAGGTAAGTCTCTAAACACATATTATAAAAGAAATTGTCCAATGAAGTAAGGGGTTGCTTGTTAAAATATATAATCATACAAAACAAATTTCACTTTAATACAAAATATCTTACCTTCCATAAAAGGGAATACGTGCTTTGGTAGCATTCTGTTTCAGTTGGTCATAGGCACCAGCACGAAATGTATCAGCACAAACAAGGCAAGCTTTCCAATTCTTCTTGAGGTAGTAGTATGCCAGTTTTGTACAAGTAGTAGTTTTACCAGATCCCTGAAGACCTACAAACATTATAACATTGGGTCTTCCCTTCACTGGCTGGTAAGCTTTTACACCTGGATCCACCAACTAATGATTATAAAAATTAAATCAACCAATTAAAACTTTTTATACATAAAAATAAAATTTAATCAGACCACACAAAAATAACTTGTTTTATATTTGACATAGACCCCATTATAGCCAAAACGTAGCTTTGATTTGATCATATCATGGGTAAAAATTTATTCTCAAAAATAAGTCTTAATTTAAAAATACAAATAGATAAACGATCACCAATATTTCGTACTAATTAATGGGATTACCTTGACAAGTTCCTTGAATACAGCACTCTGTATCATCCGCCTTTTGTTCAAACCACCAGCCATCTCATCAAAGTCAATAACAGCCCTGACATTTTCTCTAAGTTTTTTCACCAAGCGTATGTTGACATCAGCCTCAAGTAATGCCGCACATATTTCTTTTAGCATAGCATTTAGAACCTAGTAAAATGCGAAACAAATATTAACATCACAAATATCAAATTCTCCATTAATGCTCAAATTATTGGGAGGGTTACTATTTTGGAATGCCAAGTTTTATGAAACGTTCAAGACAAATTGACAAAGCCAAACGTAAAAAGTATCATAAGGATGTGAAGGCAACTGA
Source organism: Hetaerina titia (assembly GCA_037158775.1). Lineage (NCBI taxonomy): Eukaryota > Metazoa > Arthropoda > Insecta > Odonata > Calopterygidae > Hetaerina > Hetaerina titia. The sequence continues at coordinate 102,622,971 of CM073773.1, read as the reverse complement.
TTCATGGTCAATTGAGTTTGGCATTAAGTCATGAGGGTTTTAGTATCAACATTTATAATTTGCTAAGCTAACTACCGTCTTTCCTTGATGACTTGTGAACAAGTTTTATCAGTTTTTATTTGACGCATTCACAATACTTAACCATTTAATTTTAACAATAGCCTTGTACGAATTCAATAAGATACAATACAAATGTTACGTTGAAGTATGGCAATCATTTATTTTAATATGACGTTTATACTCCACAAATAAATTGGAGATATTGCATTTCAATGTCAATTCACCGACTCTTTATTGGCAATCCAATTCATACCTATAGGGAGATCTTTGGCCAAACTTCCACTTGCACATCATATTACACTTCACTTATTACTCCAATAAATTACATAATAAAATAATGAACACTTTATCATACTCTTATGGGTGCCTTGATAATCTCTAACTTTTCATTTCGACGGGCTTCAAGCAAAATATTCGAATGCGCACCATTTCATGGCAAACATCTGGTTGCATGATCCAACAACATACCTCCTCATTAATAATTGTCGCATTGCTAAGCGAACGCAAAGCATGCGTTATTTTCCTTCCTAAGTCCGCTAAAACCATTTTGCCTGATGCTTAGAACCACCAGTCAAAGAAGTCTACAACAGCAGGTTAGTTTTGGACAACTATACTTGTCACCACACGTTTCTCTTCAAAAGCTGGTATCCTGAAATAGCAGTACCTTCAATCTGGTAGGGCACCATGAATGTCAACATAGAATCAACTTTGATACTCTAAAACCTAAAGAAACCTTCATACACGGAAAAAGTGATGTCAAAATAAACCCATGCAATACCTTAACACAAACATCAGTTGCGTACGAAATTTCTGTCACCGTGGAATACGACATTCATTTGAGTAGAATTTGTTTCTTCACACCTGCTATATAGATGGCACTGTTATAGTCAAGGCGGTAACTTTTAAATAAGCCCTTTTCAGGACAGATGGTTTTGGATAAATATTATCATGCTGGGTGTAAAAATGAACAAAATTATAATTAGTTATTTTTTATTCATGAATATTAAATTGTGACATTTTTACCATTTTCAATAACAATTGGTCTCAGACGTTTTTAATTCTTCCTTAAATAATTGAAGAAAATTATTATTCATACTGAAACTGTACTTTTAATATTATATTTTTGATTAACAAGTGGAAAAATCAAATTCTGATTTATTTTCATGTCATAAATATTAAGAAAATTGGTCTTTTTGCTAAAAATCTCGCTCCATTTGACACCCATTGGTTTTGTGTTTCTAGACCTAGATGCTTTTCTTACCAGATTTCACATAGACACAACCATATAGACCAACCAGCTTCCTGATTTTGACCTCTTTCATGTCTACTTTTAGATAATGATTTGATTAGATTTTCCAAAACCAGAAACCCAAGAAAACTCAGCCTCATTTATATTTCAGTCACCAAATTTTGAATCAATAAATTCTAAATACTTAAAAATTCACTGCAGTTTACAGAAACAGCTATGTCCTTTTTAAGATTATTAAAACAAGAAATTTCAACATGCTTCTTTCTGGGGCTGGTGTGTTGGTGTCTCATATCTCACTTGTTTTTCTAGTTAAAAAATAACTCCCTACTCAGCTCATATATGCCTAAAACTTTGAAAAAAGTCCAATTATTTGAACAAAGGGTCCCAATAATGACTACATTTTAAATATAATGAACAGAAACTATGTTATCAAAGAATTCAGAACCAATCTGAATATATTCTACACTCATGAGTTCTCATTGTTACCTCATTTCCTGGTATATTTCTGAGTTTTCCCAAAAAATCATTATGACACATCAAGAAAATTGATTTAGCATCAGCTAACTCCAAAGAAAAATATTTTTTTAGGAATGTGATACAAGGGAAATCCAAGGGACAAATATATCGGCTAAGTAAAGAGGCATGTTGAAGAGTTTCTTGCAGTGCCCACTGAGAGAATGTGTTTTATTAGGAGAGGTGAAGAAATGCATTTTCCTCCTTTCTGAGTCAATCAAAACCTACCTTAAATGGTAGACTATCTAATAGTAATGTTGATACATATTATATTAGCATCTACTTTTATTTAGAATAACAAGTGAGAGATATTTAGTGAAAGAATAACTTCCTTTAATGGAAGTTTGAGAAATTTGGAGAACTCCTTGTTTAAATTTTGATTAGAAATGGGGGTACAGTCAAAGTCAATAAGTATGATTATATTTCTGCACATTAAAATGGTTTAGATTTAGATACTCTATGTATATTATTTGATTAAAGTAGGTAGACTATGTACTAAGTTTGACCTATTTAGCACTTCCTTATCTAAGAGATTGATAATAGTCTTAGTGTAATGTAGCTTAAAATTTTAGGATATAACGTGCTCCAGTCTTGCAAGTGTCTCTTATATGTAGTGGCCAAAATGCCGCGAAGAAAACTTTGAACTGAAGATGCCTCCAGGACTGGGGGTGAAACTGTTGTCCAACAAGCCAACCTATGCAACAGTAATTCCCAGAAGCAGTATGGACCCTTCATTAGAAAGACATCATGGAAGCCTTAAGATTAATTAGAATACTACATGTCTAAAATACAAATAAATATGATGTAATCTTAAATTAATTTTACAGAAATAGTTCAGAACTTGCACTGATTGGTTAGCCATTAATGTTTGCTAATGCTTGCCAATAGCTGGAAAATACGATAAGCTTCAAACGAAAGAATCTGTGTCTTTAGTTTTTTCTCTGGAATAAAAATATGTAGATAACATGCATTCAATCTCAATGCTAAAAATCTTTACACAATATGAGATTGCACAAATAGAAATCCATATTTATTGACTTAAAATCAACATAATATGTATAAACATCATCAGTATTTCAATCATAAGACTAGATTCTGCTGCCCTCTATTATTCTCTATTCAGTGTCAATTCCTTCACCCTCTGAAAGCTTCTCCGTTTTATATCTTTCATAATTTGTCCTATGTACTTATCTTTTGGTCTTCCTTACAAGATCTTCCCTTCAATTTTCCCTTCTATTTTGTTTCAAACTGATGCTTGTGCATCCATTAAACTCTTAATTTCTGTAGGTTTTTCAAAATGATCCTTTGCTCTTCTGTTATTCTATATACTTCTTGTTTTTCAATTAGTGCGCCCATTTCATTTGTATCATACTCCTCCAGCGTCATGTTCCAAAACATTTTATGCTTTGCTGATCCATTTTTCCAATGTTCCATGCCTCTCATCTGTTGAATTCATGCCTCACCAACATCACTCACAAATTCTCACAAACATTTTCATGAAGAGATTCCTTGATCACATAGCATTCACTTTGAACATAGCAGTAGCCTTTTCTTCCTGAAGGCATTCTTAGATTGAACCACTCTTCGCTTGAGTCAACTGAAATTCTTTTATCCAAACTATGCTTATTATATTGATTATTATACTGCTTCCAAGACAGATTAAAGACTCCACTTGCTCTAGTTTCACTCCTCAAATTGTGATATCTGTCTTTAGCTTCTCTTTTCCACACACAATGGTTTTAGTTTTCTTCTTGTGGATGCCCATATTATATTCTTGAAGTGCTTGATCCTTAGTATTCAGAATTCCTCGCAGGTCCTCTCAAGTTTCTGCAACTACTACAATGTCATCTGTGAACCACAGCATGTCTTCCCTATTCACCTTGACTTCTTTGATGTCCCATTCAAGTGGTTCCATTATTGCTCACTCTTTTGCATGGCTGTTAACTATATTCTTGTAGAGGTGATGAATTATTTTTCTGTCAATTTAGTTCATTCCAAGTGCTTCTAGTATCGTGAACATCTTATTCCATTCAACAGTGTCAAAGGCTTTCTCCAAGCCTATGAATTTCACACATAATTGCTCATTTTCCTGTTTCATTTTTTGGCCAATACCCTCAAGCTGAATATGGCCTCTCTTGTTCTTTGGTTTAACAAGTCCCAAATTGGTTTCACACAGGTCTTTCTTCTAGTTTTCCTCCTTCTATTCTTTGGTTAATTATCTGATTAAGTATTTTCAAGCATCAGACATGTTCTGTGTTATTTTAATATATTCATTCTTGGTTATTTTGGTATTGCATTTATCACACACTTATCAAAGTCCTCTGGTAGTTTTCCACTGTTGTAGCTTTCTTTATTTTTATTCCAAGGATCCTTTACTTTAACATAGATTGCCTGGGTTATTTCACCATGTATTTTTTTGACTCTTGGTGTCTTGTTGTTCTTCAGATCATTCACATCTCTGCAGAATAAATTTCTCAGTATCTTGATTCACTCTTCTTCTTCCATCATGATTTCTTTTTTAAGTCACTCTCAATTTGGTTGAGGCCTTGGTGGAATATTTCAATGTTTTCCCTCAATCTTTCCCCCAATCTTTATTTTCCATTAATATCTTTCCATTAGTGTCTTGGACAATGTGAGTTTTGTTTTCCCTTCCCTGAATTTTCTCATCACCAGCTTATAAGCAGTTTTGCTGTTTTCCTTCTTTGTGGTGTAATAGATCTCCCTAGGCACTCTAGTACTCTCCCATGACTTGGTACCATGACTTTTTACAAGGGGTTTCCTCAGTTCCATATCTTCAAATCTTTTATTTTCCTCTTGCCTCTCTGAGTTTTTCATTTGAGTTATTACCCATAGCTACCTATATTTTGCCGCCTTACTCATGTATGACTGATCTGCGATTTTGTTAATTTATTCTCGATTTACTTCCATAATCCTCTAATGCTAGTCTCATTTATTCCTTATTTTTCCTGTTGATGGCCATAGTGAACTTTTTTCTTGATTGCTTGCTTTTCCTCCAGTATCTTTGTTTTCCATATGGATTCCTGTGTCACTTTTTCATCTTCTTTTTCACAGCTGGCTGTCCATGACCAATGAGTTGTAATCACTATTTATGCCTGCATTGGGATGCTTCTTACATTGCTGTTTTCTAAGTTGGCTAAATTGCCTGTCATACCTCATTCTCACTAGGATATAGTGATTTTGGTGTCTTGCTCTGTCCCCCAGCATTTTTCATGTGTATCTTTTTCACCAATATTATTCAAAGAGGCTGCTTGTCACTGCCATGTTTTTCTTGTTAAAGTATTCTTTCAATCCTTATCCCAAGGTGTTTTGCTTTTCCAATCTGAACTGTCCCATACTGCTTCCATCATGGTCTTCTCTGACCACAATGTTCCAGTTTAAAATTATGATTGATTTTCTCATCCCTTTCACTGCTTCTAGAACCACTACAAGTCATTTGTATACCTCTTATTTTCCTCTTCTGACTATCTGGAAGTTATCATGTACCCCTGCATTAAAATTGTGTCCATAGGCTCTCCCTCTAATTTTATCATCAGAGTCCCGTTATTGTATTATTGACAATACAATTTATTTCTTCTTCTTATTCATTACTTCTTGTGTATGATGCTCATTCCTGCAATCTTCTTATCACATTTTTGAGTCTCTCATTTCCGAAATGGAGATTTAACCAAAGGAAATGAGCCAATTTTATTTAGCCCTATTACATAATTCTCTTTTCTTAGTCCTAAAATTGGGAGGTTTTCACTGAATCAGAGGGTTTCATTGAGTACATCTTATTTTCATTTTGAAAACTAGATAAAGCTCAAGTAAATATGATTTAATGGCTGAAACTCCTGTAGATGTTCAATGTTGCATCTTTGTTTTGTAAACTTTACTAAAACCAAAGAGTGTTTAGCTGCTCTAAAGTATTCAGATGTATTCATGAATTTTAAAAGTCTTCAAAAAGGATGGAACTTTATAATACTCTCCCGGGATTTAGTTCAAAGGGGATAAACTACATTATAATATATTTTAAATCTATAGAGAATATGCATGTTTTCTATTTTACTGCAGTAAAGGCTGATATTTTGGACTAAAATGCAGTGAAAAATAATTCACAAAACTTCACTAACACAAAATAGTGAACAAATTCACTATTTTCTGTTACCTAAGAAATAATGATTCCTGACCATTGCCTTTTCTGATTATCTATATCTTTTTACCTTTTGTAAAGTCGTCTAACTTAGGTCATAATGGAGTGCATAAAAAATATCTTTTCAGTCATTGAAATAAGATGATCTTTCTTACGGTTTTTTAAGACTGATTTTTGACCATCATCAAGAAGCCTTTTCAGCATCGTTTTGATTTAAATGTTCTGCCAGGGCAGATCATGTAATTATGACTACATTTTATTATTTCCTTGTGTGAGACTGAATACTAAACTATATTGGAACAGGTTACTACATTGCTATATTATGACATTTCCAATGACTGTAAGGCTAAGTCACTAGGTGAACAAACAGTTTACATCCTGGTGAGTGAATTTCATATGCCGTTACGCTTAGTACTGGGTGAGCTCTATCACCACCTATCAAACCAACCTCAGTATTGACAAATGTGATTTTTTATCTCTAGCATGAAACTGAATGTTTTTTGTATCTAATGAAGGGCAGGGTGGCAAAATTCTACCGTTTAATACTAATAAACAACTTGGCTAAAAAGATTGTTAGGAAAAGCTGGTGTTCCAGTCAAAATCACTTCCAGCTAAATCGAATTCTCTTGAGCTGGCTCAATCATTAGGCCAAAGAAAATTCGCAATCCTGTTTGAATAGCTTTTGCCATTTTTAATTGTGAGAAACATTCCTATCGGAAGACATTTTCAAATGAAAAAATGGGCAGAGTATAAGTTTTAACATTTATATTTTTCATATGTTTGTCCATTAAATAAGGTCAGATAAATGTATCTATGGGTATATAGTTTGTCATCAACTGAATCTGAAATTGTAACTATGATCAAAATAAAAGAATTATGGTGTTTATTAATGCCACTGAGAATCAAAGAAATTTATTTACTATTTTTCACTTTTCACTTGCGAAGAAAAAATCTACCAATTGCAATAAGTTTCAATAAATTCCTTATTACCTTAAATATTAATTTAATTTATCAATTTCTGAAAAATATACTAATATTTGGTAATAATACTTAAATATACTTAATATTTGGTAATAAACTTATATATACTTAATATTTGGTAAAAATACTTAAATATACTTAATATTTGGTGACAATATTGGGTCATCGACAGCCACTGTAAGTTGTAACATTTTCAACTCATATATGTCTCCTCCTTATGATGAAAAATGCTTTCCACCAAGGAGTTTCTGCACATTGGGAAACAGGGAAAAGCCACCTGAGACTATGGAAAGCTGAAAAACACTCTTTGCATTGACTTTTGAGAGTCAACAACAACATTGAACCACAATATTTGCTACATGTGACACCACATTACCTTGGTATAGCAAACAGCCTATTGCTTTGAAATGTGATCTTTTGAGATTGATTTTGTTTTAGAGTTTTCAGCACATCCCTTAAAAATGTTTCACTTATATTTGTGTGAGTTAGTGCGACATACTAAAACACTATTCTCTGAATATCAAAAAATAATATGACCATTATTTCTCAGCTACCACTTTGACTTTTTTTTGGTGTGGGTGATACTGAATATTTCCGTGCATAACTTTGCTGTTTGCTCTCAGGAACAAAATTGTGTAGCCAAGTTTCATCTGCAGTGATGACTATTGAAATGAAACTTCTAATATCAACATAATATTGACATAACTTCAGACATGAAATGGACGAGGTCTTGTTGTAAGGATATGAACAATCTTGGAACCTACCACACATAAACACATCTCATGTACAACTTTTTCCTTGCCAACATGGGAGTGTCAGGGAGTGAAATTTCAATAGTGTTCTTTGACAATCTCCTCTCACAATGGCATCTGTTCATTTTTGCTTCCATAAATTGAGATGGGCAACAAATAAAGTAAAAGAAGCTTCCACCCGGCAAGTGGAAAGATCCGGTGTTCAAGCCTCAGTCAAGGAAATATTCTTACACTTACAAGCCACGCGATTCATTTTGTCTAAACTCTTTCCTAAAGTGAATTACTATATAGTAATAGTGATATTGATAATCATACATTTAGCTACGCTCCATATAAAAGTTTTTACGAGCCTTTTCTTAACCTCCCTACTCAACGTACCCGTCATCAACTCCGTCTTCCTTGAGAAAGCCTCCTTGCCTAGCGCAATTCTTCTCCTTACGTCCCTACCACTTTGACCGTGTTGGTCCAAAACACTTCCGAGATATGTAAACTGTTCTACCTGCTCTATTTTTTCCCCGCCTATTTTAATATTTAGCTTAGCCTTTTTCTTTCTGGAAAATCGCAAAACCTTTGTTTTATTAATATTGATTCTCATCCCATATTTATCGCACTGAACCTCCAATTCACTCAACAATGCTTGCAACCCCTTGGCTGACTGAGCAACTAATGCTTGGTCATCAGCAAACCTAACCGATTTTAAGAATTCCCCTCCGACTTTCATTCCTACCTCCAGTTCTTCCCATGCCTCTTTAATCATTTCCTCTACATATACGTTGAACAGTACCGGTGACAATGGGCAACCCTGCCTTACACCTCTTCCTAACACTGCCCATCCGGACTCTCCGTTCCCCACTCGCACCTGAGCAGTCTGAGACATGTACAGATTGCGGATCAGTCTCCTGTCCCTCCAATCCATTCCTATTTTCTGCAATACACGCATTAATTTTTCCCAATTCACTCTATCAAACGCTTTTTCGAAATCTACAAAACAGGCAAAAACGTCCTGATTGTATTCTATATTCCTCTCGACTAGTGATCTCATTACTGCAATGGCATCACGCGTACCTCTTCCTTTCCTGAACCCAAACTGATCATCCCCTAAGTAATCATTTGCCTTACTCTCTATCCTTTTGTTGATGATCCTGAGAATAACTTTAGCTGCGTGGGATATCAAACTTATTGTTCTGTAATCCTCACATGACGAAGCCTTTGCCTTTTTTGGAATAGGAACTAACACCGATCTCACAAAATCTTCCGGCCAGATTCCTTCCTCAAAGATACTACGAATCAGTCCATATATGGCCTTCTTCCCACATATATAACATATACGAGGGTCATCCGGAAAGTAGTACCCGTTCGTGAAATAAAGACACAAAAGTAAATATTAACAAACATAAAAAATTTTTTTTGAAAGAGGATACTTTAAACTACTTCTCTACATAATCTCCAAGCAAATTAAGGCATTTGTCATAACGTGTGACAAGTTTCTGTATTCCCGCTGCATAGTCCTTCGGCGCCAGCTCATTGAGATACAGGGTCACTCCTTCTTTAAGTTCTTCATCGCTGTCAAATCTTTTTCCTGCCAAAAAGTCTTTAAGCTTTGTAAAGAGATGAAAATCTGAAGGGGCCAAGTCCGGGCTACACGGTGGATGGTCGAAAGTTTCCCATTTGAATTGCTGCAAAAGTTTTTGTGTTATCCCAGCTGCATGAGGCCTGGCATTGTCATGAACGAGAATGACACCAGTAGACAATAGACCTCGCCGCCGATTTTGTATTGCCCGCCGTAATTTCTTTAATGTTTCACAATACGCATTGGCATTAATAGTGTCTCCACGGGCCATAAAATCAATAAGCAATACACCTCGTCGATCCCAGAAAATGGTTGCCATGAGTTTCCTGGTGGACAGAACTGACTTGAATTTTTTTGGTTTGTTTGGTGAATGAGCATGATGCCACTCCATTGACTGTCGTCTACTCTCAGGTGATGCATAACAAACCCATGTTTCGTCACCAGTAATTATGCGAGTCAAGAAAGAGTCTCCTTCATCAGAATAACGTCCCAAAAACGTCAGTGCTGCAGCCATACGCTTGGTTTTGTGCTCATCTGTAAGCATGCGAGGGACCCATCTTGCACAAATTTTTGCATAATGCAGATGGTGTTTAACAATTTCATGAACAATTGTTCGAGAAACATTGGGAAAATGCTCACAGATGTCATCAATTGTGACGCGCCGATCGTTCCTCACGAATTCGTCAACTGAGCTCACCAGTTGGTCTGTAATGACAGACGGTCTCCCCGAACGCTCATCGTCGTGTGTGTTCCCCCTCCCCATGTTGAAGTTGCGACACCACCGCCGAACAGACGACTCGTCCATTACATTGTCTCCATACACCTCCTTTAATTGGCGATGAATATCACATGGGCGAACGTTTCTTGCATTGAGGAATTTAATCACTGCCCTCACTTCACAACTGGCGGCGTTCTCAATTTTTTTAAACATTGTAAACAATCACAGAAACAACACAGGCAATGCTAGCGTCACGCAACTTGGCTCAGAGAAGGCAGACAAGCCACTGAAGCTATCTGACCTCGTCCAGCGGCTACTCGGGTCGTCAGCACTTCATGCGGCACGAACGGGTACTACTTTCCGGATGACCCTCGTATATGTATATATATATGTGTGTGTGTGTGTGTGTGTGTGTGTGTGTGTGTGTGTGTGTGTGTGTGTGTGTGTGTGTGTGTGTTATGGTTAAATGCTAAGCATACGAGCAAGAAATTAAAATGTTTTATACATATACAGGGTGCGTTCCAAAAGTAATTCAATTATTTTAAAAAGTAATTTATTGAATAAATTTGCACAAACACTTAAAATTCTTCAAAGTACTGTCCTTGGGCCTCTATATATTTTTTTCAGCGATTCTATCATTTCCGATTCGCGCCCTGGAAGGCGTCGTCGGAAGTCCTCTCGCAAGGTCTTCGTCAAGGCTGATTGGATCTCTTCTATGAACAAAAAACAGGTTCCTTTCAGGGCTGCCTTAATCCGAGGGCACAAAAAGATGTCTGCTAGGGTGACGCCAGGTGGGGGCGGCGTTGGTACCTGATGTTTAGCCAGGAACTCGCGGACTCGTAGCGCGTTGTCTTGATGGAGTTTCCAGGTAGTGGACATGTTTTTTTCTTGCCCTGATGACCCTTTTTCGGAGTCTCTCCAGCACATCCACGTAGTAGGCAGCGTTAACTGTTTGTCCTTGAGGAACAAACTCCTTATGGGCCACTCCTTTACTGTCGAAAAAGACAATGAGCACTACTTTTACTTTTGGTTTGCTCATTCTTGCCTTTTTGGACTTGGAGGGCAGGTCGGTGTGCCACTCAGAGCTTTGGCGCTTTGTTCTTTGGTCACATTAAAAAACCCAGGTGTCATCATCAGTGATTACGTTGTCCAAATAATAAGGATGAGTTTCCATACGTTGCAAAATTCACTTGAAATTTCCGCACGGCTGTCTTTCGTGACACGGTGGGCGTACAGAGGTTTACAATAACTAACGTCCTGCCACTTCTACAGCCACTGAGACCGGTTTCACGGCAAAGATTAGCATCTCCCCCCCACCTACTCCAAGTAGTTCGATCCCAATTCAACTAATAGGAGCGGAGCGGGAAATTGAATTGCATTACCTTTGGATGGATTTGGATATACATAAATGTATCAAAACATATATATATATATATATATATATATATATATATATATATATATATATATATATTGCATACGTGGTCTGTTCAATGAATGCGCGAACTGGTGCAATCTTGCTGCCATGATGCGGACTATAGCCCCGCCTATTAGCGGCGCTAGTTGCCTGAGACCCAATCCCGAGGCCGTCTGTGCTTGGCGGATCGACGAGCTGTGCGTATGGTGCCAATTGTGTTAGATTTTGTTGTCCTTGCTTTTACTGTTTGTTGAAAATGGAAACTGACGAAATCACGGAGCAACGAATCAACATTTTTCAATCAAGTTTTTTTGGTGCAGTGCAGTAAAAGTTATCCAGAAATTACTGAAATATTGACAGGTGTTTACGGTAATAAATGAAAAAGAAAAACTTTGTTTCAATCCACCACTTTATTTTTTTTCACCAAGTTTTTCTTTTTCATTTATTAAAATGAACTTCCATAAAGTTGAGGCTGAAACTATGGAGGTGTTTACGGTGATGATTCTCTGAAGAAAACACCCGTTTTCAGGCTGATTAAGCGTTGTAAAGATGGCCGACAAGACGCCACGGATGATGTAAGGCCGGGAAGACCTTCAACCACCTGTGCTCACGACAACATTGATCGTGTGCGGTCTCTTGTCCTTACCGATCATCGAAAAAATGTCCGAATGGCAACTAATGAAGTGAATTTAGGAAAATCAACAGTGCACAAAACGAGTATTTTAACCGAACGTGGTGAATGGATCCTTCGCCATGACAATGCACCTGCACATTCAGCATTGATTGCTCGTCAGTTTCTGGCAAAAGACTCAATCATTCTCCTTATTCGCCAGATCTCGCCCCCTCCGACTTTTTCCTATTACCAAAAGCAAAAAAAGTGACGATGGGACATCACTGGGAAGATGTGGTAATAATAATGCAAGAAACGATGGGAAAACTAAAAAGCTCAACTGCCGTGGACGGGTGCCAAGGGTGCTTTAAACAGTGAAAATAAGGTGGAATGAGTGCATAGCAACGAATAGGGAATACTTTGAAGGGGACAAAATCAAGGTAGACTAAATTTTGCGTTAACATATTAAAGTCTGAGGTCTATTAAAGGTTAAAGTCGGAGAAACTTTTGATAAACTTCCGGCGACCAATGCCGCATAAATTTTGAAGAAATGCTCATGCAATTAAACTTATTCACAAGTTTCTCAATTTGTCAACAAAGTACCTTCAAAACCAAAGTACCTCCTAACAAATTTCATAAAATGGCTAAATTTCCTATCATAGAAAACATTAATATGCATCCTGAAATTTCTCAGAGAAGACCGAATACGCCTTTACGAAACAATAAGTAGCCGTTTCACGAGGCATCGATAGAATCAAACGTCAATGGAATGAAACACTGCTTTATTGCGGGTAATATTTATTCGATATCTGAAAGGATATGATGCTAATTAAATTTAAGTAAATTCATCACTCAATGTGAAGGGTATAATGCTATCTGATTTCAATGAACACCTTAAATGAACCTTTCAATGAGTACCTTATATACCTACTCCCGTATGTACCCCTATTGATAGAAACAAACTTATTTATGTGGCGATCCGCAAGTCCATGGAAGATAACATTGAAAAGCTGATCAGGAATTGAAACGGCACAAATACCATTCGCGAAATACCTCAATGATTCATTTGAACAGCACAATCACTTACCAGTAAAGGCACTCACAAAAGCATTAAAAAAAAGTTTTTTCGTTTACACAATGTGTGAAGCATGAGTAATTACTTGCCTCAATGCTGTCACTAATTATCGGAATTACTTGAATAACTTTGCTTTTAGAAAGAATCAAAGCGATTTCAAAATTGAATCTTCCTTCAGTACAGTGCAATCTTGGGATAAAACCGTGAAAATAGCACAGTCATCAACCCAAAGGTTTGTGTTCAAACTCAGGTTTTTCACTATTTATGAGTACGTTTAATATCAACAATTGGTTCCTTTGCGATTCGTTAAAAACCGTTTGGCAGACATCAAAATGTCTTCAAACTAATTTCTATAACTATCGCAATACTGCCCATCATCTCTTTCTGCCTTCCTCGCATTTAGCGTTCTTTCTTTTCCTTCCATTAATGCATGGTTTTGTCGTTTGCTCAATCTGTGTAACTTCCTCGAATCTTGGCTATACCCACGTATCAAAAGATTATAATCCACGCCCATCTTCCTTCTTCAGAAAAAAAATTGCCGCATCCATATACTAAAGGGAGCAACATATTAATGTCTTTACTACTCTCTCATTTACCTCTTGGTTGGAGTTCTTCCATCAGTTCCATTACCTTTGTGAATACTTCTTCTACCTCAAAAATTTCTTTTTAATATCTCTTCTATTAAGCTTATTTTCCTCCACGACACTCAAAATTCAAACCTCATTGTTTTAGTTTTCCTAAGTTTAATCTTCATTTATTCGTATCTTTGAAATTTCTCCAAATCCTAGTCATACTCTTTACGCTATATCTTACGACCCATTAATTTTTTTTTTACGTTTTCTTGTAAATATAAAATAGCTCTCGCTAAATTCAATACTTTTTTAAGACTGACACTTTTTGTCTTTGTCTTGGAATTCTATAAAAAATGTAGCCATTCACAAGCGTAGACTCTTGAGCACATTATGAACTAATCGGGCCAAGACTATTTTTCACATTTTATTTTTAAAAAGTAAACGAAATCCGTAAACCGTAAATCCGTAACTGCTGCGCTGCATTCCTTTTCAAATTGGATGAAAAATAATTGCCATCATTTAAACATCAAGCAATCTGGCTAATTTTTTTGTGAAATGCTAACGAAGCATGCATAAAATATAGGAGAAACAACTGAAGGCACACTTTGCTCTTTAAAAGGTGGAGTTGCGATATGAAAATCAGGCGTCAATTGAGAATTTTCATGTAAGTCTAAACAACGCGTCGAATCATTGACGAGCGAATTCACATGCGCGTCATAGCATACGACAGCATCGAACTGGGCATTTGGGTAATGTTAATTGTTTTGCTGGGAAGCTAAGAAAGAATATGTCTTCATAGACTAAAGGACTTGCTTCCCTGGGCTAGTAATTAAATCGGATGTATAACAAGAAAAGTGGTTATTAATATTTAAAACCCTAGGTGTCACAGTGGGTGTGTCACAGTTTTTAAAACTAAGTCGACTCTGTTCACTCTTGTTCAAAGGCTAACCCAGAAAATCCAGAACCTAGATCTAACCCAGAAGTATCCGAGAAAACGAAATTACGCCGTTCCTTAATAAGCCCAGCTTTTTCCTTAATTGCGTCACTTTTAATTTCGTCACACCGCTACTAAAGATATTAGCGTAATTAGTGACGATTGGCCAACGATATACTGCGACATCTTTTCTTTCTGGCACAGGAATAGTGGGCTGACGGGTTAAATTAATGATCATGCACTTAGTTCCAAACTGGAAGCACTCTAAATTATCCTAGGACTGAGAAGGTCGTTAAAGGAACAAGTAAGTAGTGTTATCAACCTGTTCTATGAGAATATCTCTTTTTACTGCACCAAGTATTGGGTAATTTTTGATAAAATAGAGAAAAAGAGTTTCGAATAACAAGTTTTCAAACCGTTGAATGTGGACCTTATTCGTGTTAGATACGTTAAAACTTTCAAAAAGTAGCCAAGGCAATAAAGGACTTTTGTAAATAGAATTATTCTAAAGGACAAATCAATATCAGCATACATTAATATTTAATAAAATAGACTCAAATGACGTATGTTTCCCTTCATTTTAACTGAAATAAAATGATGCAAATTTCACTACACCTCTTGAGTTGAGAGGTTATGGAAGAAAATCTTTCACAGTGGATTTGAAAGAGTGCCCAAGCTTATAATTTTAACGGAGTTTGAAAGGTTGGCATGTGTGTCACAGTTTTTAAAGAAAATCTTGAAGAAGCCCATTCGAAAGATTTACTGCTATAAAAATTCCACAATATGTCTACTCTTGATTTGTATTCCCATTATCCGGCTCGCAGGACGCTGCATGATAATGCTAAACTTCATTTCATAAACTTTGGAAATTACTTTTGCCCTGACAGTGTCTCAAGAGATACCAAATGGAATACAATAAATAAGACTCCATAGTTTCAGCCTCAACTTTGTGGAAGTTCATTTAAATAAATGCCAAAGAAAAACTTTGTCTCAATCCACCACTTTATTTCAAGTACGACTAGTTTCGACGCTACGGCGTCATCCTGAGGATGACGCCGTAGCGTCGAAACTAGTCGTACCTGAAATAAAGTGGTGGATTGAGACAAAGTTTTTCTTTGGCATTTATTTAAATAAGACTCTATTCACGTGTCCAAGGAATTTTTTAAATAAAGGGGCATTTCAAAGTTAAAACAAAATGGATAAGTACTAAGTATTCAGAAGTGGAATATAATTGGCACAGGGAGGGCAAACGACAAAGCCTTTGGTAAAAGATGAAAGAATTCGATGTAGGCAGAAAGAGATCGTGGGTTGTATTGCGAGAGGCATAGAAATTAGTCTGAAGAACTTTTCATGTCCGCTCTGCGGTTTTTAGCGAATCATGAAGTAACCAATTCGTTGATATCACACGTAATCATTATTAGTGAAAACCTGAGTTTGATGACAAATTCACAATTTTTCTTGAACTTAGCCAATTTCATTTTTTCATACCCAGTTTCGTGGTTCATTTATTTTCCATTGAGCTCTTCTCCATTGACTTCCTGAATCGTCTATTGTTCAGGAAGTGCCAGTATAAATATATCACAATGGATTAGATTCTAGCTCTCGATTAGTATTTCCCTTTTTAGCCTCGCACGAGACTGGATGATAGTGCTAACGTTAATATAATAAATTTGAGTAATTACGTTAACCCCAGCAGGATCTCAAGGGGGGACGAGGTAGACCAAGGGGGTAAAACGTTGGACTGCTTATAGGAGGGCCCAGGGAAGCATCTGGGCACCCTCAGCCCAACCAAAGCTGTGTGTTTTTTGGTTACCAGATCTTCCTGGGGAAAACATACGCGGCACAGGGAAAGGACCTGGCCCCCCTACCCTGAAGTGTAAATAATAAATCTATATTACACGCATTTATATAATTTGGGCTTAGTGCTGGATGAATTCTACACTCACGAATCAAGCCAACATTCGGGTCGATAATTGTGCTTTTGTTCATGGTTTTATCTCAAGAGTTGACATTATACAATGGAGTAGAATAAATAAGACTCTATAAGCAGACAGTAACGTTGCCAATGCATTTAAAAAAAAAAGGAATATTTTAAAGTTAATTCAAAAAGAATAAGTATTGTAATTTACTTTTACTCGAAGTTCTGAAGGAAGACGTAATTTTGAAATAACTTCGATTCTTTCTAAAAGCAAAGTTCTTCTGGTAATTCCGATAATTAGTGACAGCATTGAGGCAAGTAACTATTCATGCTTCACACATTAAGAAAATGTCATATCATGTCAAATGTTAAAAGAAAAAACATCCAGAGAGTTAACGCGTTCGTAATAAACTACGTTGTCGTGCACGGATACCTGTATTTACGTGAAATGTTATCTTCTGAGTTCTCCAGCGTGATAAAAGTTATGGCAAGACAACGTAGCCGGGCGGCAATATTCTCCTGCGATTCTGAAACTGTTTTTAAAAAGAAAAAATAACGATTAGTTATATATGGTGTTCATTGAAGGTGATCACTGAAATCGGATATTATTACACCCTTTACCTAAAGTGATACATTTACTTAAATATAATTAACACTCATTTCTTCCATAGAAATTCAATAAATATCAAATGCAATAAGAGTACGTTCCGTTTCGATTGGCCACTAGAGGTTTCGAATCCTAGGTAATTTCTCATGATAGAATTAGAGAAAAATCCACATTCCCAAGGTAACGGAAAAATATGCGAACAATGCTTTTGTGAGTGCCTTTACTGGTAAGTGATTGTGCTGTTCAAATGAATCGTTGATGTATTTTGCGAATGGTATTTGTGCCGCTTTAATTCCTGATCACCTTTTTAAATGCTATCTTGCCACATAATTAAGTTTGTTTCTTTCAATATCAGTTTGAACTCTCATCATTCCCATTAAATGGAGCACTCTACTCTACACTTGTCAACCCGTTATCTGGTCAAGCCTAAAAGCCACGCGATTCATTTTGTCTAAACTCTTTCCTAAAGTGAATTACTATATAGTAATAGTGATATTGATAATCATACATTTAGCTACGCTCCATATAAAAGTTTTTACGAGCCTTTTCTTAACCTCCCTACTCAACGTACCCGTCATCAACTCCGTCTTCCTTGAGAAAGCCTCCTTGCCTAGCGCAATTCGTCTCCTTACGTCCCTACTACTTTGACCGTGTTGGTCCAAAATACTTCCGAGATACGTAAACTGTTCTACCTGCTCTATTTTTTCCCTCCTATTTTAATGTTTAGCTTAGCCTTCTTCTTTCTGGAAAATCGCATAACCTTTGTTTTATTAATATTGATTCTCATCCCATATCTATCGCACTGAACCTCCAATTCACTCAGCAATGCTTGCAACCCCTTGGCTGACTGAGCAACTAATGCTTGGTCATCAGCAAACCTAACCGATTTTACGAATTCCCCTCCGACTTTCATTCCTACCTCCAGTTCTTCCCATGCCTCTTTAATCATTTCCTCTACATATACGTTGAACAGCACCGGTGACAATGGGCAACCCTACCTTACACCTCTTCCTTAAAATGCCCATCCGGGCTCTCCGTTCCCCACTCTCACCCCATCTTCTTCCCCATTTCAACAGTTCCACAGGAATGTTGTCTACCCCAACGGCTGTATTTGCTTTCATCTCCTTTAATGCCCTTTCTATTTCATCGTTGAATATGCCTGGATCTAAGCTATCTTCTTCTACGCAATGTTCGTTTTCCATGTCTAACCTCGTCGGCCTAAGTTCTCTACCATACAGTGTTTGTATATATTCCTTCCATCTCTCTTGGATTTTTTATGGTTCAACTATTATCTTACCCCACTTATCTTTAGCTGTTAGCACAGTTATTGCCTTCTTACTTCCCGATAATGACTTAACCTTACTGTATAACGCACCAATTTCACCCATAATCTCTAAACTTTCCATATCCTCGCATTGCGTTTTCCACCATTCTTCTTTTGCTTTATTTGTGGCCCTTCTCAATTTATTTTGTAACTCTTTTTACTTCATTTTGCCTAACTCTGTGTTTAAATTCTTCCATTTTCTTCTCTCCTTAATCTTTGCAATCATCTCATCCGTTACCCATGGTTTCCTTATCCTTTTCCCGTTAGCGGTTCCTATAGTGTATTTTGCGGCTTTAGATATTACTTTCTTAATACATTCCCATTTTTCTTCGATAGTACTCAGCTCTTTACCGCCATCCATGATTTTCTCTATAGCCTGCTGATATTCCTTTCTTAATAATCCATTTAATGCTTCTAAATTCCATTTCCTAACCTGCCGCCCCAGCCTTATCTTTTTGAAGCGGACGTTGCATTTCATAACAACTAAATTGTCTACTTTTCTACTAATTGTCAGCTAAATATATATTATATTTCTTTATATAAACATCATATATATATATATATATATATATATATATATATATATATATATATATATATATATATATGTATAAACTTGGAAAATACGCTCTCCGGCGACGCACAAACACACAAACACTAACACAAAAAACACTACACACATAGAAACATAAAAGAAGGACACTTACATTGAATATTTACGTTTCGACGGCACGGCCGTCGTCATCAGATGACGACGGCCGTGCCGTCGAAACGTAAATATTCAATGTAAGTGTCCTTCTTTTATGTTTCTATGTGTGTAGTGTTTTTTGTGTTAGTGTTTGTGTATATATATATATATATATATATATATATATATATATATATATATATATATATATATATATATATATATATTCATTCAAACATAGAAATTGGTATAAGGAAAGGGGATAGGAACACACATAAAAGGCGAACACAGGAAATGTGGGGAAGGCGGTTTTTCGAGCAGATCACGATTGTAAAAATATTTCCTTAACCGGGATGTGAACACCGGACCTTCCACTTGCCGGGCGGATGTGCTACCCATTACACCACCAAGGAAAGCTAATTTAAAGCACATCCGCCCGGCAAGTGGAAGGTCCGGTGTTCACATCCCGGTTATGGAAATATTTTTACAATCGTGATCAGCTCAAAAAACCGCCTTTCCCACATGCCCTGTGTTCGCCTTTTATGTGTTTTCCTATCCCCTTTCCTTATACCTATTTCTATGTTTGAATGAATATTTGTGCGCCGTAAGGCGGGACTTCGTATTTGAATTTGTGTGTGTATATATATATATATATATATATATATATATATATATATATATATATATGCGGGTCGCGGTGGTCTAGCGGGTAGAGCGTTGGACTGCTGACCGGAGGGTCCGGGGTTCGATTCCCGGGCAAGGCACTTTGGGCACCTGCTGCTCCACCCAAGCTAGTTGATTTTTCGGGTACCAGATCTTCCTGGGAAACCATAACCGGCACAGGGAAAGGAACTGGCCCCCCTACCCTGATGTGTGAATATTCACACGCCGTATAGGGCTTGGTACATGGGTGAGCTCTACCATCACCTACTAAACCGACCTTCAGGTTGATTACTGTGTTTATGGTTTATATATATATATATATATATAATTCACTAAATAGTCATAGCAAACACAAAAAGTAAAACATATTAAAGAGGGACTCAACATAGAGCAAGCGAGAGATAGAATTTTACTCGTAGAGATTAAAGCAGAGCCGACGAACTTGGTCATTGTTCAGGTATACATGCCACCGAGCAACCACAAGGAGGAAGAAGTCGATAGGATGTATGATGAGTTAGAGGATATCATCGCGAGTGTTCCTGCAGGGAAACATTTGATAGTGACGGGGGATTGGAATGCGACGGTAGGCGAAGGAAGAGAGGGTGGTGAGGTGGGGGACAATGGGTTAGGCACAAGGAATGAACGCGGGGAAGAAGCAATTGAATTCTGCAGAAGACAGGGGTTAGTCATCACTAACACATGGTTTAGACACCACAAAAGGCGTAGGTATACATGGAAAATGCCAGGTGACTCAGAAAGGTATCAGTTAGATTATATTATGGTTAGGCACAGGTTTAGGAATAGTGTGATAAATTCACACAGTTTCCCAGGAGCGGATGCGGACTCTGACCACAATTTAGTTGTTATGAAATGTAATGTTCGTTTCAACAATATAAGGCAAGGGCGGCGGGTTAGGAAATGGAATTTAGAAGCAGTAAATGTATTAACGAGGAAGGAGTATCAGCAGGCTGTAGAGAAAATAATAGATGACGGTAAAGAACTGAGTACTATCGAGGAAAAATGGGAATGTATCAAGAAAGGGATATTGGAAGCCGCTAAAGATACTATAGGAACCGTTAACGGGAAAAGGGAAAAGAAACCATGGGTAACGGATGAGATGATTGCAAAGATGGATGAGAGAAGAAGATGGAAAAATGTAAATACAGAGTTAGGCATACTGAAGTACAAAGAGTTAAACAATAAATTGAGAAGGGCCACAAATAAAGCAAAGGAAGAATGGTGGAAAACGCAATGCGAGGATATGGAAAGTTTACAGAAGAAGAAGTGTGAAATTGGTGCTCTATACAGCAAGGTTAAGTTATTATCGGGAAGTAAGAAGGCAAGATCTGTGCTAACAGTTAAAGATAAGTGGGGTAAGATAATAGTTGAACCAGGAAAAATCCAAGAGAGATGGAAGGAATATATAGAAACACTGTATGGTAAAGAACTTAGGCCGACAAGGTTAGACATAGAAAAGGAACATGACGTAGGAGAAGATAGCTTAGGTCCAGGCATACTCGACGATGAAATAGAAAGGGCATTAAAGGAGATGAAAGCAAATAAGGCCGTGGGGGTGGACAATATTCCTGTAGAAATGTTTAAATGGTTAGGGAAAGGTGGGAAGAAGGCCATATATGGACTGATTCGTAGTATCTTTGAGGAAGGAATCTGGCCGGAAGATTTTGTGAGATCGGTGTTAGTTCCTATTCCAAAAAAGGCAAATGTTTCGTCATGTGAGGATTACAGAACAATAAGTTTGATATCCCACGCAGCTAACGTTATTCTCAGGATCATCAACAAAAGGATAGAGAGTAAGGCAAATGATTACTTAGGGGATGATCAGTTTGGGTTCAGGAAAGGAAGAGGTACGCGTGATGCCATTGGAGTAATGAGATCACTAGTCGAGAGGAATATAGAATACAATCAGGACGTTTTTGCCTGTTTTGTAGATTTCGAAAAAGCGTTTGATAGAGTGAATTGGGAAAAATTAATGCGTGTATTGCAAAAAATAGGAATGGATTGAAGGGACAGGAGACTGATCCGCAACCTGTACATGTCTCAGACTGTTCAGGTGCGAGTGGGGAACAGAGAGTCCGGATGGGCAGTGTTAGGAAGAGGTGTAAGGCAGGGCTGCCCATTGTCACCGGTACTGTTCAACGTATATGTAGAGGAAATGATTAAAGAGGCATGGGAAGAACTGGAGGTAGGAATGAAAGTCGGAGGGGAATTCGTAAAATCGGTTAGGTTTGCTGATGACCAAGCATTAGTTGCTCAGTCAGCCAAGGGGTTGCAAGCATTGTTGAGTGAATTGGAGGTTCAGTGCGATAAATATGGGATGAGAATCAATATTAATAAAACAAAGGTTTTGCGATTTTCCAGAAAGAAAAAGGCTAAGCTAAATGTTAAAATAGGCGGGGAAAAAATAGAGCAGGTAGAACAGTTTATATATCTCGGAAGTGTTTTGGACCAATACGGTCAAAGTGGTAGGGACGTAAGGAGAAAAATTGCGCTAGGCAAGGAGGCTTTCTCAAGGAAGAGGGAGTTGATGACGGGGTCGTTGAGTAGGGATGTTAAGACAAGACTCGTAAAAACTCTGATATGGAGCGTAGCTATGTACGGCGCGGAAACGTGGTCGCTGAAGCAGGAGGATAGACGTAGATTGGAGGCTTTTGAAATGTGGGTGTGGAGAAGAATGGAGAAGGTGAAATGGACCGAAAGGAAAACAAATGAGGAAGTACTAGAAATGGTGGGGGAGGAGAGGGGTTTGTTGAGAGATATTCTATGGAGGCAGGAAGAATGGATAAAAGGCGTATTGAGCGGTAGTGGAATGTTGAAGAGGGTAATAGAGGGGAGAATGTTGGGCAAGCGAGGTAAGGGTAGGAACAGGATAGGGTTGTTGGACGGGATGAAGGGAGGAAAGAAGTACACCGAGATGAAGAGGGACCTGATATAGATTAGTTTGCTAGGTGGGGAGTCACAATGTTTATTTGATAGTTGTGTCCATCCAAAAACCTACCTTAACCGGTAGATTACCTAAGAAAATATATATATATATATATGTATATATATATATATATATATATATATATATATATATATATATATATATATATATATTTGAAACGGACCATCTCCGGTCGCCAAAACACAGAAGCACCCATACAAATTAGTCATCACACATAGACGGCACGACCGTCGTCATCAGATTTATATTTTTAAGGAGATGAAAAGGGAGCTGATGTAAATAAGTTTGCTAGATTGGGTTTTGCGTGGAGTTACTAAATGTTTATTTGATAGTTGTGTCCATCCAAAAAGCTACCTTAACCGGTAGATTACCTAATAAGGGGTCGCGGTAGTCCAGGGGGTAGAGCGTTGGAGAACTCACCGGAGGACTCGCGTTCCATTCCCGGGCAAACCACTCTGGGCACCTACAGCTCCATCCAAGCTGTGTGATTTTTTGGGTACAGGATCTTCCTAGGAAACCATAAAATAGCTTAGGGAAAGGAAATGGCCCCCCTACCCTGATGTGTGAATTTCACACGCCGTCGGGCTTAGTACTGGGTGAACTCTACCATCACCTACCAAACCGACCTTCGGGTTGATTACTCTTTTTATGATTTATGTTTTTATAATATATTATTAGGTAATCTACCGTTTAAGGTAGGTTTTTCGATGGACACAACTGTCAAATAAACATTTTGTGACTCCCCACCTATCAAACTTATCTATATCAGGTCCCTCTTCATCTCGGTGTACTTCTTTCCTCCTATAATATATATATATATATATATATATATTGTATATATATATTGTATATATATATGTATATATATATATGACGTTTATATTTGGTGTACATTCATTGTTTTATGTTAGGTGTATTTAAATATATTTATTATATATATATATATATATATATATATATATATATATATATATATATATATACATATTTGCATGTATAAAAAAAAACATTGTATTCCAAATTTTTAATCATGCGGACCACTAACATGATTTTTTTTAAAGGTGCCATAATTTATAAAATAATGGTCATGAATATCAATTTTCAAAATATTAATCTTTTTTACAGGAAAATAATTTCAAACCTTCATTAGTTGCAAAAAAAATTATTAATGCCATATTTGTTTATGTTCCTTTACAATTTCTACGCGGAGATTCAAAATTTTGTCGCGGACTGGGCACTGTTTCACTAAAGAGTACACTATTAATGTAAAAATAGTGCCAGCAGATTTCGGGAGGGTTGGGGACTTCAAAGCCTCGTAAATAAACAAGAACATATACTTTATAGCATCAGCAGGTTTATTTCCACGTGTTGCAATATACAATTCAACTCCATCGTCCACCAAATCCAAGCGTCCTCCTGCGATTGGATTTCACTTATCGGGGTTAGGCTATGACATGAATTCTAACACCGGAATAGGTCAGGATGATTATATCCAGAGTTTCCACAAGTTGGAGAGGAACAGCGTCGAGGACAAATATATATTTAAGATAAGTAATATGTGCCATCGTGATCCTGGGAGTTCCGACTTTACAGGTTGTATCAAATGTAAACGTTTAGTAGTCTAATGTCTTTCATACTCCTATGTGAGGGTTAACTCTAGAGGATGTATTTAAGGGCCGGCATTGTCAGATGAAAGAAAATGAAGCATTTCTGCATTAATTATAATTTTATATCATTGGTATTCTACCAGTTAAGTTAGGCTTTTGGTGAACACAGATAATGCAAGGGTAAAAACGATATATTTACTCGCCTCTCCTAAAAAAAGCACAACTTGACACCCGACACTACACTAATCCCTGTTCAAGCCCCTGTTCAATTACGCCTGCGTAAAGAGTGAAAATTAAATAAGAAAGCAATTATGGGCCTCAATGTTTTAAATCGCTCAATTATTTACTCGAGTATTCCCCCACCCTTGCGACGGCTTGCGGGGTATTAAGTAGATGTAGATGTATTGACTTTTCGGCGAGGACACAATAATTAAAGAAGTCATTTTCTGGAGGCGGTGAGATAGCCTTATCGTAATCAACTTCGTGGTCCCCATTCTAACGACTTTCACCTCGGTTTATAAACGTACACTTACATGTTGGACCTGTCAGGTTCCTTTTCGCTACGTGAGGGCACCTGCCATGTTCTCTCTGAGTGCAAACTTAGGGAACCAACGGACAATATTCCAAAGCCCAGAAGATCGGAAAGCATTGTTTTTACGTGATTCCGTGACTCCTCGCCCGAAAAAAGGGTACGTCAAAAATATTAAATATAGCATCATATTACCTTTGAGCTATTTCTTACTTTTTTGGTGACATTTGACGGTTTTTTCCCCTGTGCCGTTACGATTCAACTTTGTCTAATGAATTGTTATTAAGCTGCTATTTAGAGAATTTTCGCAAGCGTTCTATCCAAAAGTAAATTTTTGTCACCTAATAACAACTGATAATATTCGTTTTAAATATCGTTTTCACTCTCCTGATATATCTCCACGAAATGTGAACCCTAGGAAGATTGCGACGATAGAACCTCTTAACGTTGGTGGCTATCGTCTATTACATCGAACCGGGAGAAAAGTATTGAATGACAATGGTCCAAATGTCACCATACTGCACTAAAACTTATACGAGAGCCGCGTAGACCAAAAAGATTTGAAAAAGAAGAAATAATAAGCATTTTGAGGAAATATTTAGGATCAACTTGAAAATATTCCTCATTCATATGAGCTGATGGACCTAAATGACCATTTGCAATCTTCACGCTCGATCTTGTATTTCGCCTTTTATGGGCTACTATTTTGAATTTATTTTCCATTTATAGAACTCATTTGATAGAATGAAAGTACGCTGTATCATGATCTATGACCGTCTACCAGCATAGTGATTGGGCTTTGATAGTCTCTACGATCTTACGAACTCGTCGCTCCTTACTACTTCCTTGCAAGCTCAGTTACAACACTCCAGGGTCAGAGTTTTTTAATTAATCACATTTTCTATTTCCCTCTGTCGTCTAAAATGCTCATTCTCTTCATCCAGATCTTACCCTGCAAGCTATCATGAGGGTCTGTGAAGGGAGCAATTAGATATCCATTAGCAATTATTATTCTCCGCGGTTATTGGTCTCCCTTGCCGTTTCATTTTCCGGCAGTACAAATCGGCGTACGGGATCCCACTTCTTCGGACATTCATCACACGAGGGAATAAGGATTCCCATATCGTTCCGTCAGGCAGACAATTGCCTTTTACCTCTCGTAGTGGTCTCTCTTGCCAATGAAGTATGGGGCTAAAAAAGAATTGATCCCTCGGTGCTAGTGGTATAAGGAACTTAGTAATCCAGGAATAGAGCGTTGGGCTACTGACCGGAAGACCAGGGTTCGATATACTGGTAGCCCAGGCCCAGATGGCCTCTGGGCAGCATCAGTTTCACCCGAGCTGTATGATTTTTCAGGGAGCAGAACTTTCTGAGAAACCATGGTCGGTACAGGGGAAGGATCTGGCCACCCTATCCTTATGTGTGAATTTCACACGCCGTTGGACTTAGTACTGGGTGAACTCTATCATCACCTACCAAGCCAACTTTCGGGTTGGTAACCGTGTTCATGGTTTCCATATCTTGTTAATATGCTTAGATACCATGTATTCAATTTTTCCTTATTTTTATACAGTGAGCTAATTCACCCCTACCCCAAAGCCATCTTCATATTCCGTCATTGTAATCAGCACTATGGTCAGTTTTGTTGGGAAAATGTGTATTTCATTGCCATTGAGCCTCATGCCGTACAAATGTGAAGTTGACACATGAAGTTGGGTGCCAGTTGTTTCTCTGACTTTATGTGTAGCTAATGGATTTGCATTTTCACAAGAGAAGGGCTATTTCCTAGTTAGATGATCTCAGATTTTGGATTTAAGAGGAGAGCGTCCAGAGGCATTATCTATGCATGAACTTATGATCCTCTAGGAAACAGCTGAACAATCTTCCCTATCACTTCACTTAAAATTACAATGCTGAAATGTATCATGCACTGAATTAGCAAGATTGTAGATGAAAGTAATTTGTGATTTTTTCAACCGATTCAAGTACAAAAATAAAATGCACATTTTTCGTTTCTTTTAGATCATCCGCCAAATCAGGATAACCGTTTTAAAGTGAACTTTTAGCTGGTGAATTGAATAAGTGCTGGATTGTGCTTTCCATTTTAATCAGTGTGAACGGTTCTCAGTGGTTCCACACTGTGAGTCCTGATCAAATTGTAAGTGAAAACCATTTGAGTACGTAATTAAAAATGTCTACCTTGCAATTCACAGAATGTGACTGCACATTTATCGCATCCAATTGATCATGTTTAAGTATTTCCACGATCCATCTTTTTCAGGAGCTCAACTTTGAAACATGATTTACCAACGTACTTTTTTACTGGTATTCGCTGGTATAATCTTTTTGACCGCGAGCGCACAGGCGCGACCTCTATTTGGATTACTTGAATGGATAAATGGCTCAACAGGTTGGTCCTAACAATTATCATCACGTTGAGAGTTCACAATCACCTATATTTGCCGAGCTAGCGTTGAGGTCGCGTGGCAAGAGTGTTTGGACAGCAGCCATGAATAAAGCGGTGAAAGGTCTGTAGCCTGGACATACGATCAAATCTTTCGTTGGTACCACCTGTTTTCTGTAACTCGAAATTAATTAGCAAGCTCTTGTATGTATATATCCTGGTATTATGGGAAATTATGGAAGTCTTATGAAATCAGTTACACCAGTCTCCAAGTTCCTAAATCTCCATTTTTTGTGGCAAAATACTTATTCCAAAATGTTAAAACTTCAGTTACTTCTCCATATAATCTATCTGTAGACACATTTTCTGAAAAGTTAATGCCTTGGTTCCATGAGAAGGCTTATGTAGGGATTTGTTTAGGCTAGATTTTCAACGTCATTTCTAAAGAGACGCCCTTCCAAATTATTCAAGAGCTTCAATCTGTAATTTTACCTTCGCTCCGTGAGTGATTCCAAGTCTAGCTGCCCTAATATTTTGAATACGCTACAAAGTTTATCATAACAACGTTTTACAAATCTAGCTCCTCTACGCTGAACGCGATCCAATTCGGAAATTAATCCGACTTTATGAGGACCCCATATACTTGCAGTATATCTAAAAGAGACCTCACCAGCGACAGATAATATTTCTCCTTGATCTTTCCTTCACATCTACCAAGTACTCTTCTAATTAAACCCAATTTTTTGTTAGCTTGTCCACATATTCCCCGTATGTATTTCACCCAGGAAAGATCGTGAGTGAGGGTAACTCCTAGGTATTTATTTGAGTCTACACATTCCATTTCGGTGTTCCCAATGCAATAGGCATTCGGATGGAAATTGCTCTTCTCAAAAAAATGTATGACTACGCACTCTTTTAAGTTTAATTCTAATTGCCAAGAGTCGCACCAGTGTTGTATAGCATTAAGGTAATCTGACAAAGCTCCTTTGTCCTCAGGATCATGGATATCATGGTAAATCACAGAATCGTCGGCAAATGAGCGAATGTTGCTAGTGATTACGGAGGCAATGTCATTAACGTAAAGTAGGAACAAAAGAGATCCGATGACACTTCCCTGGGGAGCACCTGAAGTGACTTGTACTTGGTCGAAGGCTTTCATGAAATCTAGAAAAATCGCGTCCACTGGAACATGCTCTCTCCCAAAATATCATGAACAAAAAGCGCAACTTTTACCTCGCAGGATCTACCTTTTCGGAAACCGTGATTATTTTAATTAATAACTCCTGATTATATTAGTGTAACTCAATCGAACTAGCAACTATATATTCCATAACCCTGCAGGAAAGGGTTTGAGGGAAATTGGTCTGTAATTGGTCAGTTCATTCCCGTCCCCGTTTTTAAATATTGGTGTTACATTAGCCGTTTTCCATTCTCAAGGAACCTTGTAATCTAGCAGCGACTTCGTAAATATTATTTCTAGATACGGCGCAATTTCCGAGCTTGATCCTGAAATACATGCGAGTGGGTATTTTATCTGGCCCGGAGGATTTATTAGGTTTAATTTTTTTCAGCAAAATTTCTATTGAATTTTATGAGATTTCAATTTTGGGCATTGATTGATCGGTACGATTTGGTAAGATATCGGTGGTCGTAATCTGTGAAATATTAGTGAATACGCTTTGAAATAAGAATATTAATAAATTAGCCTTTTTCAAACAGTTGGTTACGTCCGCAAAAATCACTTTCTACTTCTCAAAAATGATAATCTCGTTAAGACATGTAGGGTTGCATTGGAAACGCTTTTCATTTACTCATACGAGAACCAACCTTTCACTATCGTTGATATTATATGCCCGTTGTACCGATACCTTTGCCGTTCTCATTTAAGCATATATCTCACACTCCTCCGCATTCACCTCCTTCCGTGTGCTTGGTGAATGTATTTAATTTCTCCATCCATCTCGAGTGTGTCTTAAAAAAGAAGTTCCATAGAAATCTCTTTTGATGATATTTTACTCATGTCTTTCTTCCTTTGTAAGTTTTTTTTCATTTGCATTCTTTTTACTCCTTTTTGAATCCTTCAATGCGCAGCTCCTTTTCCAGAAATGGATATTTTTGTTAATTTTATCCAATGCAAAGTTTAAAACATGGAGATTTAAAATAAGTTTAATAGATACGTCGATATTATTTCTCTAGTCAACCGCGAACGAAAATATTTTAAGGAATCATGTAGTGGGAGAAATTCATTACATTTAAGCATTTGTGTATGCCATATTTCAAACACAACATGTTAGAGTATACACTGCGCCAACAAATTTTGGGCCTTTGGTATTTCGGGAGCCTTGGTTTTAAAAATTTTAGGGTAAATGTGATGAAAAAAAGAGAAATGTTATCTTTCGCTGGTTTGGCTTCATTTAGAATGTGCTGCAAATATACTATACTTACGAAGTTACGAGATCCTTACGAAGTTGGATTAATTGCCGAATTGGATCGCGTGCAACGTGGAGGAGATATGTTTGTAAAACGTTGTTATGACTACCTTAGTAGCGTCTCCAGAATATTAGAGGAGCTAGGCTGGGAATCACTCACGAAGCGAATGCTAACTTACATATTAAATATCTTTCTTGAATTGGAAGGAAGTCTCTTTAGCAGTGAGTGTGCTTTTACCTATTATCTATTTTATTTTGTGTTCTAATGAGCCATCCAAATGTTTATACACACACACATGAATAAATATATATATAAAACTTAGACAGCATATTCCTTCGACTCATAGCTTCATAAACAAAGGCTTGCTGAATCATTCCAAATGTCTCCATAGCACTTTTTCAAAGGTTGAAATAAAATTTCCCGCACACACGCTGTCCCTCTAGCTCCTTCATTGCTGCCGTTCACGGGACGACGAACAGGTTAATACAGGTACCGCTGCTGCTGCGTAAGGATTCGACGCAAACAAACGCAAACACCTCTCGTTTAGTCCGCATATGTATAGGTAGATGGTGCACTGTGCCTCGTTTCGATCCGTAGAACTGTTTGCGCAGAATAAAATTGGTCCATACTTTTTTGATCAAACGTTGTACATAAAGTTGGTAAAAATATGTTACAAGTAATTTTTGCTGAAACCATGTTTTTTTCATTTCAAATGTTTCGGCGCCTCGATTAACAGAGGATACTGACATTCAAGCAGATCAACTAAGGCAACAGAGGGATTTATTACTTTTAGATGATGAGAGAGTAAAACAAGATGACTACAAAAAACAACGAGAATATAATGAAGATAACTACAAACTAGGAGCAGATAATGAAGATGACGATTTGTCCTATATTTCCTCAAATGATGAACTCGAATCTACTTTAAGAAACAGCTTTAACGTTGAAGAGAGGCTGAAGTGGTCAGAGGAATTGATAGAAGCCAGGAGGCACAAGTCTGATGAGAAAAGTAATAAAGGAAAAGAATCAACTAATAAAGGGAAACACAGTAAGGATGGTGGGCAGAAAAATGAGAGTAAAAAGTCTAAAAGTTCTAATTCTAAAACAAAGAAAAAAGGAGATAAAAAGAAAAAAAAAACCTAAAGATAGTTCCACATCAACTTCTTTAATGACTACTTCTAGTACGACTTCCACAACCCATCCAACAACTGCCACTAGCTCAACGACTTACAAAAGTTCTTCACGAAGAACTTATTCCACAACTTCTCATCCTACTTCAACTTCTTCTACCACCTCATCCAGTCATACACCTCCAACGTCTACTTCCACTACGACATCTTCTACTCATCCAACAACTGACACTAGCTCAACAACTCACTCAAGTTCTTCGAGAGGAACACGTTCAACAACTTCTCATCCTACTTCAACTTCTTCTACCACCTCATCCAGTCATACACCTCCAACGTCTACTACCACTACGACATCTTCTTCTCATCCAACAACTGCCACTAGCTCAACGACTTACAAAAGTTCTTCACGAAGAACTTATTCCACAACTTCTCATCCTACTTCAACTTCTTCTACCACCTCATCCAGTCATACACCTCCAACGTCTACTTCCACTACGACATCTTCTTCTCATCCAACAACTGCCACTAGCTCAACGACTTACAAAAGTTCTTCACAAAGAACTTATTCCACAACTTCTCATCCTACTTCAACTTCTTCTACCACCTCATCCAGTCATACACCTCCAACGTCTACTTCCACTACGACATCTTCTTCTCATCCAACAACTGCCACTAGCTCAACGACTTACAAAAGTTCTTCACGAAGAACTTATTCCACAACTTCTCATCCTACTTCAACTTCTTCTACCACCTCATCCAGTCATACACCTCCAACGTCTACTTCCACTACGACATCTTCTACTCATCCAACAACTGACACTAGCTCAACGACTTACAAAAGTTCTTCACAAAGAACTTATTCCACAACTTCTCATCCTACTTCAACTTCTTCTACCACCTCATCCAGTCATACACCTCCAACGTCTACTTCCACTACGACATCTTCTTCTCATCCAACAACTGCCAGTAGCTCAACGACTTACAAAAGTTCTTCACGAAGAACTTATTCCACAACTTCTCATCCTACTTCAACTTCTTCTACCACCTCATCCAGTCATACACCTCCAACGTCTACTTCCACTACGACATCTTCTACTCATCCAACAACTGCCACTCGCTCAACAACTCAATTCCCAGCATCGGAATCATCCTCAGAATCTGAGTCATCCTCAATTTCTGAATCATCAAATTCTAATTCACCTTTGTCTTCTGAATCATCCTCCGAGTCTGAATCATCCTCCGAGTCTGAATCATCCTCGAGATCTAATTCATCCTCTTCATCTGAATCAACATTGATTTCTGAATCATCCCCGAGTTTCAACTCATTCTCATTTTCTGAATCATCCTCAGAATCTGAGTCATCCTCAATTTCTGAATCATCAAATTCTAATTCACCCTTGTCTTCTGAATCATCCTCCGAGTCTGATTCATCTTTCGAGTCTAAATCATACTCAATATCTAAATCATCCTCTTCATCTAAATCATCACCGAGTTCTGAATCATCGAGTTCGAATTCATCCTTGTCTTCTGAATCATCCTCAGAGTCTAAATTATCCTCAATTTCTGAATCATCCTCAGATTCTACTTCAACCTCATCTTCTGAATCATCTTTGAGCTCCAATTCATCTTCTGAATCATCCCAGATTTCTGAATCCTCACATTTTGAACAATCCCAGATTTCTGAATCCTCACATTCTGAACCATCACGGAAGCCTCAATTATCATGGACTTATGAATCTTGGAGTTCTGAATCCCTTTTTTCGGACTCCTTACCTTATGAACCCTCTTCTTTTGTATCCTCAATGACTGATGATCCAAATCCGAATTATGAAACTGACTCTTCATCTAATGAATCAAATTATCCCTTAGATCCTATTTATCATCCTTGCCAAAGTTATTTACCTTTTGTTGCCTACCGATCCCTTTACAATAACAGTCAGCTTAACTCTAACTCTGAAAAGGGACGATTACTCTATAATTTGTATAACCAATGGAACTTAATTTGTTAACCGAGTCCATATTTTCTGGTACACCACGAGGATCTGTTTTAATGAATGGAAATACAGTGTAAACTTTAAATTTTTGTGTGCTTCAAAATAATGGGATATGAAATTGATTAAAATATCGAGAATGAGATATTTTTCTGCCCACTTTAACTTAACATGTACAGTTAGCATGAAACTATAATCATTATGTTTTCAACGAAATTTTATTTCATCTAAGATTTATTTCTTATGAATTTATTAATACAATTGTTTGCTTCTCTGTATTTAAATGACATCAGAAATGTGCTTAATAATAAAGTTCCATGCACAAACCTACCTCTGAAATAAATGACTTATTATCAGGGTGGTCTGAAATGTTTTCCCAAAGTTTTATTTTTCAACACTATTGCCTTTCATATTAATACATTTTATCCAGCTGAGTTCCAGTGAAATTATTCTGTAGTTAAATATGCAGTACAGTCCTTGGTAAATAATTTTCCACACATTTTCATTATTAAGTTCAGCCTCATCACTTAAGACAAGATCATTTGGATGGCTGCTCTCTGGTCTGATAGAATAAAGACTTCCAATTTTTTTCTTTACAAGTTATGGTCTTCCATTTCTTGAATTGTCTATGACAGACACTTGGCCAGCTTAAAAATTCCTTATCCACCTCGTATGCCAGGCTATCTTTCCATAAACAGCAATCATTTCATCATGAATTTGCGGGGCAATGTAACATTTCATATGAAGGAACTCACTTTTACCCATACTTGCCAACAATTAAACCTTTGAGCAAAGCTTTCTTCTTTCATCAAATATCAGCAGATAAAATATTCAAGGTAGTCACTGCAAAATTTCCAAGGCACCTGAGTCACATTAAAAAATGGAATGTTTTTACAGGCTCCTAGGTCTACCAATAAAATATTTTGTGAATTCAATTCCAAAAGGAGGGAAGGAGCATAAGGGATCTCTAGAAAACCAAGGAAAAACAAATACATATGCACAATTTCAGTTAAGCTGTTATATTCCATGATAATTTTGTAAACCTTATATTAATTAAAAAAACAAAAAATTGCCCCTAATATTGTACTTTAAAAGTACTGGTCTAACCAAATCTACTTGATGACTGTAGTATGAGGAATGACATCCACATTTACAATACGGGAAGAATCATTTCATTGGCTTGCTCTTTTTATGGCTTTGAGAAAGCAAAGGATCAGCATTATATAATGTGAAATAATTCAACTAATTACCTGTTGATACACACAATGAACCTCTTCCAAGTTTCTAAAGGAAATTATGTAATTGATTTATTTGCAACCCATCTTATACACCAAGAGGCTCTAGAACTAAACCAGTTGACCCCAAAGAACTGACATTTGTATATTTCTGAAAAACTTACTCTTTACATCAATGCAACACTTTCCAAGTTTAATAATCATTCACCTTGACCAAATCTAGTATTTTTCCTTCTCCTGCCTACTATGTGTTTTCTGATACTAAAATGTAAGTTGTCCAAAATTCCAGGTCTATGGCTCAAAGTTCATGATTTTTTTCAAGTTATTTCTGTTATAACTACAGGTATTGCTGGCCACTTTGCAGGAGTACTTTATTGTAAGATATAATATTCACATGCCACTGTGTAACTACTACAGAGTTTAGGAAAATATGGAAGTGTTTAATCTATGGATTTTAGCTAAAATAATATCGAAAATATTAAAAAAGGAAATTTAGTATGTGAAAATATTTGAGACAATAAGTTGGGTTAGGTTTCTCAAGAAACAAAATTATTACTTGGATCATTAACAAAAGGTGGATAAGATGGCAAATAATTATTAAGAAGATCAGTTTGGATACAATATGGGGACATGTACATATTACGCCATTGCAGTAATGAGGTCATTAGTAGATAAGGACATGGACTAAACCAGCACTTATTTGTATGCTTAATGCATTCTGGGAGGCAATAAAAAGAGTAAATTGATGAGGGTAACAAAGAAACACATAAAGATTTCACACTTCCACATAAAGATTTAATATTTCAGGTCTTGCTCATCAGAGTGAGTGAAGTCGCGTGTTAAATAAGGTCTGCCTTGTGTAAAAACATTGAGTCGTTAACCAAAGACAAAGAAGCTGGGTTTGAACTGCCACCACAAACCATAAAATTCAATGAGAGGGTTATGAATCTCTCTAACCACACTTTCCAGCCCTATGAATGGAGTTTTCTCCAGAAAGGCCTTATGTACAGTCCCAATGTCTGAGTAACCATTAAGGATCTAAATATTCTCGCAGTAGATTATGATTTGGCCCTCTGCAATGAAACACAGGACCAAAAGAGTTCATTTCAAGAGAAATAGCTAAAGACAGGAATTTCTTAAATTCCACAAGTGAGATAGACTCACAAGAAGTAATTAAGGCTTTCTCATTCCTAAAAAAGTTCATTTAAAAAAATAAGCTCATTGTCACGAAAGCAGATAAGGGGAATACGGTCGTGGTATTAGACAAGGAGTCCTATGTAAAATATGTGAAGACTTCATTATGTCTAATAAAATAGTCAGCCTTCCTTGTGATCCTGCTGCAGAACTCTAGAGAGATGTCAAGACATTCTTGCCCAGATGTGAAGTGTTGTTAATGCCGAGTGATACTATCAAACTTGTAAAAATGAATCCCAAATTGTCCAGATTCTTTGGTTTCCCAAAAATACACGAAAGTGATATCCCTATCCGACCAGTGGTATCTAGTGTCTCCGTGCCAGACCACCTACTTGCTCATTAGTTAAAAAACCTACTCAGACAACATGCTCATTTTTCCCCTAAGTACAGTATTAAGAACTCATATGAGCTCGCGAGTAATTTGTCATGTATAGTACTATGGCCAAAATGTATTATGGTGTCCTTCAACGTTACCAATATGATCACAATTATCCTTAGGATGGCAACCCTGAAACTAGCTGAGGTAGCCCTTGTAAAGGCTAAAACACTACCTACTATGATGAGTGAATTGTGTGACTTATTGACATGTGTGAATCAAAGTAGTTTTGTGTTCAATGGTAAACATTATAGACAATTAGAAGGCCTGGCCATGGGCTCCCATCCTAGCAGACATTTATATGGACAATCGGGAAAGACAATTATTTGCTTTAAATCATCTCCTACAAAAATGTGTTATCTTGGTTCTGATACTCTATGACATCTTCTATATTTGGATTGGATCCACAAGACAATTGGACAATTTTTTGACTCTTTAGATGTGTGTATACAATTCACAAGCGAGTTGGAAACAGACAGTGCCTTGAATTTCCTGGATTTGACAGTGAAAATAATCAAACAAATGTTCGACCTTTCCATATTCAGAAAAAAGTGTTACTCCAACCAAATTATCCACTAATCCACATCCAAGCATCACCATTCACAAAAACGTGCAGCCTTTTATGCCATGTCACCCAGGGTATGCAATATCCCAATGTCACCACACAACAAACAAGGGGAACTCAGAATTATAAAACAAATTGCAGTCAACAATGGTTACAGGGAAATAATGATCGACAACATGTACAACAGAAAACAAACACTGATAGCCCAGAAATCTATATACCAAACATCTAAACCTGACGAGCACCGATGGCGAAGAATTCCATTTCTTGGCTGCATTTCACCCAGGATACAACAAATACTCTCCAAAAACAAAATCAATACAGCATTTTACAACACACACACACTTTAAAAAATATATTGGATTCACCCATAGACAAAATTGACATAATGCAACAAAGTGGGGTTTATAAACTCAATTATGCAGACTGTAACGCCATCTACATTGGACAGATAGGGAGGACATTCCATATTAGCATCAAAGAACACAGATCATGCTTCACAAAGAAAGACAACAAATCCCAATTCGCCAAACACCTTTTGGAAAAAAATCATACCAGTAACTTCACAGCAGACATTCTTCACCCAGAAATGAAAGGATGCCGGTTCAATGCTTTGGAGGAGTTGGAAATTTGGCAATAACTTCAGTCTGACAGTTTTGAAGTGGTTAACGAAACAATATACCTCTCCTGTTCCCCCCTCCTAAAATTCCTTATGGACTCCAATATTTTTCCCCACCAAGGCAGTTATGACAATCAACCATCTCTTAAAGAAGGTCAAACCATTGTAGACAAACACCCCCCCTATTTAAATGTAGAACACAATGTGCTATTTCTAAGAACAGTGGATTGTTACATTGTGTTCTTCATTTAAGGACCATTTAACGAACATCAACTTCCACAAATTTGAACCAGAAACCTTCCAATACATACCCTCCCCCTCCCCTAGCCTACTTATAGGTTGCTGCACCTGCACTCAACTTACCCCCTCTACCTTACTCCCCCGACCTTTCTCCCCTCTTGAAGCCAGGCTATATAATTTGAAATTTTTTTTATTTCTGTGACCTGAAGATGATGCAAAGCATCAAAATCATGGCTGTGAAATATTAAATCTTTATGTGGAAGTGCAAAGTTTCTTTTTTACCCTCATCATGAAGGAATTCCACAAAGTTAAACCTGAAACTGTAATGTTAATCAATAGTAAATTGAGGATAATTAATTAATGTATTTCTGTAGATAGGAGTAGATTGGATAGATGACTTATTCTAAACCTATACATGCCTCCAACTCCACAAATGACGATAGCAGATGAGTCAGGATGGACTACCAGTACCAGTAAGTGGGCGAGAAAGGGCTTCTCAGTATTACCTGCCCTTTTCCATACCTTTACATCCAGATGAGACAAGGCATTAAGGACTGGAGGCAGGAGTGAAAGTTAAGGGGAAAAGAAAGCAGACAACTAAATTAAGGAGATACTCAGAGACAATAGGATGCTGTAAACTATAAAGAGGACAAGGCTGACAAAGTGATATGGAGTGAGGAGAAGAGTAGGTACCTATGTTGGATAGAATGATTGGAGGTAGAAGGTATGAAAAGACAAAGAGCAATTTTATAAAGCAACAATTTCAGAGAGTAAAAATCATTCGCCTTGACCGGGATTCGAACCCGGATCCCTCGATATCCGGCGGAGTGCTTTAACCAATTAAGCTACCGAGACGTCCTCTTACACTCTGAAATTTAGAGTGTAAGAGGACGTCTCGGTAGCTTAATTGGTTAAAGCACTCGGCCGGATATCTAGGGTTCCGGGTTCGAATCCTGGTCAAGGCGAATGATTTTTACTCTCTGAAATTGTTGCTTTATAATGCACACATAGCGGATGACTCCATTAAAAGTTACTGTTGCGGCATCTCCCGCAGTTTCTTGGAAAGAGCAATTTATTTTAATATGCAGAATGGGGTTTGAGGATATATTTTGTTTAGGGATCTCTAACTACAGCAAATTGTGTTGCCTGGGTACTTTTCATAACCTGGAATATTACTGCTAATAATATCCTCCTGATTGATTATTAATACAGACAAATAGTTTCAAGTTTTTTATAGGTTTATTAAAATACTGTTTACTCAGCATATAAT
This sequence comes from Hetaerina titia, assembly GCA_037158775.1. Lineage (NCBI taxonomy): Eukaryota > Metazoa > Arthropoda > Insecta > Odonata > Calopterygidae > Hetaerina > Hetaerina titia. The sequence goes on along the minus strand of CM073773.1, from coordinate 102,584,615 downwards.
TTATTTGCTATTTTTATAAAAATAGCAAATTCAATGTAATCATTTTATTCCATATTTTTTGACTACACTCGTGACATAAGGAAAAATAACTTACGAAGTCCCCACTCTAAATAATTATTAGGTAATCTACCGGTTAAGATAGGTTTTTGGATGGACACAACTATCAAATAAATATTTTATAACTCCAAACAAAACTCAATCCAGCAACCTAATCTATATCAGGTCCCTCTTCATCTCTGTGTACTTCTTTCCTCCCTTCATCCCATCCAACATCCCTGTACTGTTCCTGCCCTTTCTTCGTTTGCCTAACATTCTCCCCTCTATTACCTTCTTCAACATTCCACTACCGCTTAATACACCTTTCATCCATTTTTCCTGCCTCCATACGATTTCTCTCAACAAACCCCTCTCCTCACTCACTGTCTCCAAAACTTCATTTGTTTTCCTTTCGGTCCATTCCACCTTCTCCATTCTCTCCACATCCACATTTTAAAAGCCTCCAATCTACGTCTATCCTCCTGCTTCAGTGACCATGTTTCCACGCCGATTTTAACTCCAGTTCTGGGCTACGTACATTGCTACGCTCCATATCAGAGTTTTTACAAGTCTTGTCTTAACATCTCTACTCAACATCCCTGTCATCAACTCCCTCCTCCTTGAGAAAACCTCCTTTCCTAGCGCAATTCTTCTCCTTACGTCCCTATTACTTTGACCGTGTTGGTCCAAAACACTTCCGAGATATGTAAATTGTTCTACCTGCTCTATTTTTCCCCTCCTATTTTAATGTTTAGCTTAGCCTTTTTCTTTCTGGAAAATCGCATAACCTTTGTTTTATTAATATTGATTCTCATCCCATATCTATCGCACTGAACCTCCAATTTACTCAGCAATGCTTGCAACCCCTTGGCTGACTGAGCAACTAATGCTTGGCCATCAGCAAACCTAACCGATTATACGAATTAAAAAAAATAAATCATAGCATAAGGAAAATGGCATCTAAATAAAAAGCAACATGAGAAAAAAGTGTGAGCACTGCATACCCAATATATTGGATAGGTGAATGCATACTCATATTTCGCCAGCATTTGTATTTCCAAATGATAAATTGTAAAAATTACCTTGTATTGTATAAAGTATAAGTTAAAAATGGAACATGTTACACTACAGTTTAACTGTAGACAAATGTAGCAGAAAAATGAACTACTTATTCAATATAATGTAACAAATGAACATTTGAAAAAACTGAACAGTTTTCATGCTATAATGAACGTATTGTTTCCACAAGTTCCCATCTGCAGATGGCATGAAAGGCACAGTGGATGATATACTTAAAGATAGACAATCTGAGCATGATAGAAAAGCACTTACAACACACACCAACTCCAGGATACATTCTATAAAACTTATGACCTTAAATCAAGGATAGAAATTTTCTTAAAATGGTTCACAGCAATTAGAATTGTCCATGAAAAAAATATAACACATTAACAGAATAAAGTTAACTGATTAAAAATAATTAAAATTACACGAAAATAAACTGTTCTGCATACACAAAGTGAAATATTATTCACAGTTTCTTTCACAAGCGCCATTTACAACAATCCACAGTAACATACCTGAAATTCAATTTTTCGTGATAGCATACTTTTAGTTTACAAATTCCCTTACAAAACTATTTGGCATCAACATTGTTTCCAGAGTTCTATGTTTTTACAGCAACACTATTTTAAAATTACCACTTATGTCTGTCATTACAGTCACTCATTACTTTTCTTGCATTTCATTATTTGCTTCAATGTCATAATTTTCCAATGAGGAGTTCAATGCATTTTGGGCATTTGTGATATATGAACATTAATGTGTGTTTCAAGTTAATTGTCAAAAACTCATGGGAGAAAAAAAATTCATCTCGTTTAAAAATTTTAAGGGTATAATAATAAGCACAGAATATTATGTATAGCAATTTATTTCTACAGATTGGTTGTCTAAAAACAAATTTATTCTTAATTGTTTAACTTAACATCTGGGACTCTACTTTTACTATTAAAACAGAACCAACATGAACATATTTTCAATTGTCATTGATTTAAGTAACAGAGCATAATGAGATGAGCAGTTTCACACAAGAGGAAAATCACAACCATTATAAATATGAGATGCTAAGCCTTGACTTCATTCTTTAGGCAAATAAAACTGCTGTTTATAAGAATAGGCTTTTCCCCAGACAACTACTCATAAAACACATGTCTCCATTGCTAAAGTACAAGTTACCAACCCCTTTACACCAGCAAAACAAACTAGAGTAAATTCATTCTGTATGTTCAAAACATTTGAAGAAATGTCAGAGGTGACACAAGTACACTCCTTAAAGAAGATACTTGCACAAAATATTCCCTTTCATTCAAATTATCACAAAAAACTGAAGGATAAAAAAATAATACTAATCAAAGTACCAATCAGAAAAGAGTTTCACATGAACACAGAAGCAAATAATTTTATTGTATATTTACAGTGGGTAATAAGAACCCACTTAGTATAAAATCCATGGTTAATAACCAAAATTTTATAAGGCAAGAATGCTTGATTGATTAGTTGAAAATGCATACAAGATTCAAGAGAGTGCAGCTAAAGGGAGACAAAATTAAGACATTGTCACCTGGCTGGAAGAGAGAACGAAAAAGGAAAGCCTGTTATGGCTTATTATCATAGCTACTCTCTAAGTTAAAGTTGATCATTTGATTAAATATATGCCTAAATATTTTTACTGTGAGGAGGGAATAATGGGAAGCCATCTAACCATGTACATAAAAAAAAGAAACTTCCAATGAGAAAGCACCATTTACTAAATATTACATACATATTAAGGCCATACCTTTTCCTCTATCCTTTTTATCACCCAATAAAAAAAAAAAAACACTTTTAGAGTCCACATTAGCTATTTGGATTAATTAAACAATTCATTTAAATAAAATTTATACCTCACATTGCTTAGCAATCAACAAATGAGCCAGCACAGAGGTTTGCCTGGAGTAGTTGCCCCAAGGTTCAAAAAGACCATTTCATTTTCAATGGCAGGCAGGAGCTCATGATACACATAACACTGGAGTGGATTTTTCTTCAAGATTCCTTCTCACAAATATGGCAACTTGTCCACTGTGTTCTGCATTGGATGGCTTCAACCTATTAGAACTAATTTTCACCTCCAGCACCCCAAATACTGCAAATATGTCAATGCTTGACTCTTGGTAAAACTGTTATTATGTTAACGGGGACAAAGGAGATGGAGACCAACTATGACTTACACCACAAAAGCTCCAAAGCATAGGGTTCTCTTCATTGATGACCAATAGTATACTTCCCAGCCGTTTCTTGTGGATTCAACCTCACTGCAAAGGAGAGAAATCATCAAGAGAGTCACAAAAAGCATCTATGAATGGAAATTGTAAATGGAGAGGCTTTATGGAAAAATGTGTGCGCCAGGCCACAAAGCATGGATGAAAATGTTTTCATTCCATACTTTTTCAAGCGTTGATCTGAGTGATGATGTCACATTAAAAACACGGAACGATGGAAAGGAAAACAATTAAGAAAGCCCAAGGCATGGCGGGGGAGGTGAGAACATTGCTGAGAGAAATCACATGGAGGCAGGAAAGATGGATATAGAGCAGTGTGATTGGTAATAGGATGTTGAAAACTGTGATGGAGTGGAGGAAATTAGGCAAATGAGGAAGGGTAAAAATAGGACAGGCATATTGGATGGAATGACGGGAGAAAGAAAATATGCAGATTGAAGAGTATCTTATTGTAATGTTGGATGTCAGCTTGTGCTTTATTAGGATAGGCACAGAAATTGTTGTTCTACTACTGTGTTCCTTGTGTCCATACAAAAGCTACCTTTACTGGTAGAATACCTAATAATAATAATTTATGCAAGTGTTGAAATTCTCAAAATATAAAACAGCCACTGTTTGAAACAAATAACTGTTTTACCAACCAACATGAAGCATCAAGTAACCTCCATGCAAAAACATACCCTAACACTTTCAGGAAAAAAGCTAAATTAAGATCTAATATATAAATTCTGGGTAAATGAAAAATTACTCTCGAGGGTTGTTCTATTGATCCTTTTGCTGCTGTGAATGTACCTAGTCTGTTCGCACGGTAGGCTGCAGTTAATGCACCTTTCCATTCTCCCTGTAGTGTGCCGTGGATGAATTCTCTTTCTTCCTTTTGCATACCCTCACTCCTTTCCAAAGCATGGTATTCCCTGTTCATTAGTTAGCCATACTTTTTCCCCATACCCTTGAGATAATTATATCATTTCCTATGAACTCACTGTTTATAATCCCTCAAACCAAGCTTGTTGGGCATGCATTTATTTCAGAGTAATTTCCTGTCATCTTGTGGCTCATGCATTTCTGAGAATTCTGAAAATATGGAAAATCTCATTTTTTCCTGAACTTGCATCCATAGGTTCACCTCTTGAGTAGCGTTGAATCTTGGTTTTACACCCTCCTCATCAGTAGTAAACTTATGCCTTTTAGCCAAGAAGAATACAAGTGTGTTGAGAAGGTGATCTTTTGGTTTTATTTGTGTCGGTTTGAAGTGTGTGAGAAGTTTGAGGAAAATATTTTTTCCTCCTCTTCAGGTGAAGAAAGATTTTCTGTTGATGAAAACTCCTTAGTCACTCCCTCATCTTCCAGTACTTTGTCAAACAGCAAAGTATTTTCTCTGCACATTTTCTATTTTGACTCGGCCACCTCTGGTATAAAGGAAAACTGCAGCATTACTGAGAATAATTGTAAAAGTGACAATCTTGCATCATTACTTGATTGTCACTTAAACATTATTTTGAGAGAAACCAATATTTACCAGGGAACTACTGTGAATGGGTCTAGTATATAACCAAAATTCAAAAGTATAGTAATAAAAATTATCATACTTTGAAAATTCATTAAAAATTATGTCTGTCTAAAATTAACTGATAAAAATTTTATAATTTATTGTAATTTATATCTATTAAATATTGGGAAAGATAAATGTTATGCAGATATGATACCCTGACTTTTGGCCACACCCGACAAGCATGATTCCAGAGAGTAATCGTTGGAGAAAAGGTTACGAAAAATGAAAATATGAAACACTAATGCTGTACTAAATATTTTAGTTAATTTTCTAAACCAAAATAACTGAACTTAACCAAATTTTTAAAAGAAATAATTTTAACTATTAAGCTAATGGAATGAATTAATCAATTACTAGTTAAAATAATTTATTATGGGAGGAAAATGTATCAAATTAAATACAACCTATAGCTAATCTGAAAGAATTTTTGCCATGGAAAACTGGGTTAAAAATACTTTAAATGTAATAACAAAGCAAAAAAGGTTGAAAACAATGATTTGATTTATAAAAAGCCATTCTTATAACTCAAATGAGTATGCACCAAAAAAGCAAATATAAGGTGAGCCTATTAAATGTTTTCTTATAATTTTTTTAGACTGAGGTATCTTCCTGTTTAGCACAAATCCCAAATATCAAGAGGGCCTTCATAAAGAACCAATTTCAATGACCTAGAAAATTAAATGTTTTTCAGTTTATGCATAATTAATATTGTCATTATTTTTTTATTGGGCAAAGTTACGAGGGTCATCCGGAAAGTAGTACCCGTTCGTGAAATAAAGACACAAAAGTAAATATTAACAAACATAAAAAATTTTATTTGAAAGAGGATACTTTAAACTACTTCTCAACATAATCTCCAAGCAAATTAAGGCATTTGTCATAACGTGTGACAAGTTTCTGTATTCCTGCTGCATAGTCCTTCGCCGCCAGCTCATTGAGATACAGGGTCACTCCTTCTTTAAGTTCTTCATCGCTGTCAAATCTTTTTCCTGCCAAAAAGTCTTTAAGCTTTGTAAAGAGATGAAAATCTGAAGGGGCCAAGTCCGGGCTACACGGTGGATGGTCGAAAGTTTCCCATTTGAATTGCTGCAAAAGTTTTTGTGTTATCCCAGCTGCATGAGGCCTGGCATTGTCATGAACGAGAATGACACCAGTAGACAATAGACCTCGCCGCTGATTTTGTATTGCCCGCCGTAATTTCTTTAATGTTTCACAATACGCATTGGCATTAATAGTGTCTCCACGGGCCATAAAATCAATAAGCAATACACCTCGTCGATCCCAGAAAATGGTTGCCACGAGTTTCCTGGTGGACAGAACTGTCTTGAATTTTTTTGGTTTGTTTGGTGAATGAGCATGATGCCACTCCATTGACTGTCGTTTACTCTCAGGTGATGCATAACAAACCCATGTTTCGTCACCAGTAATTATGCGAGTCAAGAAAGAGTCTCCTTCATCAGAATAACGTCCCAAAAACGTCAGTGCTGCAGCCATACACTTGGTTTTGTGCTCATCTGTAAGCATGCGAGGGACCCATCTTGCACAAATTTTTGCATAATGCAGATGGTGTTTAACAATTTCATGAACAATTGTTCGAGAAACATTGGGAAAATGCTCACAGATGTCATCAATTGTGACGCGCCGATCGTTCCTCACGAATTCGTCAACTGAGCTCACCAGTTGGTCTGTAATGACAGACGGTCTCCCCGAACGCTCATCGTCGTGTGTGTTCCCCCTCCCCATGTTGAAGTTGCGACACCACCGCCGAACAGACGACTCGTCCATTACATTGTCTCCATACACCTCCTTTAATTGGCGATGAATATCACATGGGCGAACGTTTCTTGTATTGAGGAATTTAATCACTGCCCTCACTTCACAACTGGCGGCGTTCTCAATTTTTTTAAACATTGTAAACAATCACAGAAACAACACAGGCAATGCTAGCGTCACGCAACTTGGCTCAGAGAAGGCAGACAAGCCACTGAAGCTATCTGACCTCGTCCAGCGGCTACTCGCGTCGTCAGCACTTCATGCGGCACGAACGGGTACTACTTTCCGGATGACCCTCGTACATATTCTTTCTCAATAACATACAAAATATATGAACTGCTTTTAATGGAAATATCATTTTCCACGACTGTGCTCCAGTTACCCATCATGGAAGGGTAGCAAAAACTTTTTCAGGCCAATTTTATATGTGACATTTTTACTGTAATAATTAAGCAGATTATTATAAGCTCCTAAAAAATGAAATAAAATCCCTACACAATGACAGTTCTCTCAAATATGAATATGATTGTCCTGACTAAGTTCATCTTTTTCAAATTTCATTATTCTAACATTACCTCTTTGGTATTCCATTTTGGTTCATCACAACTTCAGTATGATCTTCTTTCTGGGTTATCTGGAAATTTACCATGGAATAATGGTTGCTAGGCCAACTTTTGAATCGCCATCTCTGAACAATCCTCGTGTTAGGTGTCTATAATAAATGAAAATTAGGACATAACCACATAAGAACATTAAGCTTAATATTATGATCTAAACAAAATTATTTATAAATCGTTTTTATTGTCTAATAATTTTTTAAGAGCACATGGCCCAATTATATCTCAGGTCTATGTCAAAGGAACACATATGCTAAATGGAAAAAAATGTTAGGAAGCCATTAACCATTAAACACAAGGTTAGGAAGACAGATATGTGAAGGAAATGGAAGATTTTAAACACAGAAATTAAAAGATGAAAGCGCAAAAAGCTAATAAATAAAAGCATGAAACTAATATTGTGATAGAAATACTAATATGGTGATAGAAATAAAGCATGAAGGGGAGTATTGAGGATACGAAGATTTTTTAAAGAGACATTGTGAAATGGGCATGCTGTTCAACAAAGTTGAAATAGCTGTCAAGGAGTGAGAACAGAAAATTTGCCTACATTATCAGTGATATATCAGGAAAAGTACAAAGGCCATCCCAAAGGTATGATCTCCCACTTTTTTCAAAATAATGTTAAACCCAATACTTGTATTACTGGAATTTATGTTTTCCCACTATTTACTACAATTTCTATCAGGTCCCAAAAAATTTCCTATTATTCCAATGTACAAGGAACCCTGTATTAACACCATTTCATTTTCAATTTTCCTGCAATTTGAATCACTATGTGCCTGGATAAAAAAACTTTACATTATAAAACAGCATTAATTACACTACACATTATAAAAAGCAAAGATTACTCATGCACTCACGCATCAGTCTTTATTAAAACTGACTTTTTAAGATAATTATGGGCAAAAATTATATAAAAGATAGTATATTTCATTAATACTATTTTTAATGAAATATATTACCATTTAAGATCTTTTGGATAGGAGATTCATAGGATGGACCGATCTGGACCCTTGACCCATGCCTGAGTCACCTACATCCTTATCATGCATCTTGACGATGATTACAGATGACCGAAGCTACCAGGTTGGGGGAGAGCCAGTCGGGGAATCGCAACTGGTAGACACAATTGGACTGAGCTCCTCTGGTGGAAGCACAATTTGGGTGGGTTGAGTTTTTATTACGTTGTCCTTATCTGCATTAAAGTCTGGGGACAAAATCAGAGAACCGTTGGACGGGCCTTCTTCTTATTTTCTGATTTGTTCCCATTACTCATCTAAATCAGGCCCCCAGTTACCGGTAAGAAAGCTCTCACTCACTGGGTAATTTTAAATTGTCACCCATATCCCATGCGAAGGTACAGGGATACTGGGACTCTTGATGTAGGATCAGAATGGAAATTTCTGGACAATGTTTGACCCATTTTAAGAGCAACCGCAAGACTCTCTGCACCGATTTGTGACCACAGATGAAACTTGGGGCCACTGAGTGGAAACCTTGATTCACCACCACCAAAAAAAGCAAAGGTAATACGGTCAGCCCCAGTAAGGTGATTGCTTCCGTTTTCAGGGATACGAAAGGGATTCTGGTGATAGATTATCTTCCCAGTGGTGAAACAATTACCAGATAATACTACGCTAACCTCCTGGACTTGCTACAGCAAAATACACAGGATAAAAGGCCTGGTTTGGCAAAGAAGAAAGTCATCAAAACAATGCACATCAACACACAACAGTAGTTGCCATTGCAAAAATATGTGAACTAAGATACAATTTATCACCACACCCGCCTTATTCATCTGATTTGGCTCCATCAGATTTCCATCTCTCTCCCAAGCTCAAAATGTTTCTCCTTGGATGAATATTCTCTTCAAACAAAGAACTAACAGCCAAATTAGACTGATATTTTGCAGGCTTGAAGGAATCTAATTTTGGAGATGAGATCAAGACATTGGAACAATGCTGGATCAAGTGCATTAGTGTACAGGGAGACTACATTGAAAATAAAAAAGTTTCACTGACCTAAGTCGTTTATTTCCATTCCATTGCGAGAACTTTTCAAATTACCCTTGTATCTCACTTAACAACATATTAAGTTTTTATCCACAACAGTCAGCCCCATTATGCATCACCTCTCAACACCTAACAATCCAATTTTGGACACGGTCACTCAAAACACTATCAAAATTTCAAGGTCAATATAATATAACCGTCGGGAATTAAGTGGCTAAACTGTCCCTTTGTACACCATCTTTTCAAATCCAGATGAAATCTATTTCTTCCCTTGTCTGTAATTATTCAAAATCAGTTTCAGAACTAATTTCATACCATTGGTACAAATTCAAAGAACTGCGGGAGATGCATTCGACATTAACTTTTAACCAAGTCATCCACTATTATGAATTGAAATTTCTGCATAAAAATTTCCCACAAACAATAACTTAATTTAATGAACTTTTTTTATCTATAAGCCTACTTACAGTCCCAAACAAAATGATGCAAAGGCTTTTATTGCTAGTAGAATGTGAGGGCTACATGACATCTAGATTTCTACCATGACTGCCATTTTCCAACTGGTAAGGCTTTAAGTTAAGTATAAAATTGGTGGTATAGAGCCTTTTCACCATAAAACCAATGAGCGCTTCATGAAATTTTTCACAAGTATTAAGCACACAAACTCTGGCAACAAAATTAAGATACATGCCATGCAGTAATAAGTACAACATTATTGTAAGTCACCACTAGGTTGCTCAAATAATTGTCTACATGCTTACCACTTCTATAAATTCCCCGCTTACATTTCCCCCAAAGAATTCAAACCTCCCCCCTTTTACAGGCTCCAAAACAACAGGCCCATTGGTGAAAGCTTCAACTAACTGAAAAAATAAAAATATATAATGACAGAACATGAAATCAACCTCACTGAATTTGCATGATATTTTCAGATATATAATTAATATATATTACATGCCTACAACTTTAAAATATTTTGGTTATATATATTTATAAACATTATTACCATTATATAGAGAGGACAATAGGCATAAGATCCACATGTATAACACTGCTTTGATCAATTACTCACAGGTATTTGAACAATACTCACCTCCTTTTGTGTTAGAGCCCTGAAAAAGTCTTCAGCGGTGCACTGAAATGTCTGTTTCATTCTGATTGAGGTAGTATCAATGACACCTCTGCTTTCACTAGTATTAGTCGTTGTCACTGGCCTTCCATTGTGTAAAACCTGAGTAAGAGAATGCCAGTTAATGTTAACCTGAGTAAGTTAATGCCAGTTAACTAATGATTCAATTGAAGCAGCAAAACAGGAAGCTAAGAGAGTCTTCACCTTTGAAATAAAAATTTTATTCCTTAATTAGAAACATTCATCACCATGAAAAACATCACTTTAATTCAACCTATAAAATATATTAAAAATAAAACAGAATTTTTTTCAATTGAATGGTTGACCAGATTAATGGGCAGGTTTGTGGAGTAGGCATTAAGGAACTATTTAAAAAAATTTGACTCTGATCAGCTATCTACCTCCTGAATCAATCTATATACACATATTTTGTGACATTTAGATAGTATTCAGAACTGATTGGTGTAGAACATCTCACTGATAGGGAAATAAGAACTAGACAATTCATATCCCCAGCCACAAGCAAGTTTTGGAAAACAGTTTTGCACAAAAATTGGGTGTGAAAAAATCTCCACCAGATGGGAGACAGGTTTGCTCTCAGAGGAGAATAAATGCATTCATGTGGTTAATTCTTGGATTAGCCTATGGCCTTGGTCGATGAGCATTCTGGATGGCTAAAAACTGTGAAAACCATCAATAACTTCAAAAAAGTCCTCCAAATGGTACTGGATGACCATGAAATTAAGGTTAGGGACATAGAAGGTCCATAGGCATATTGAAAAGATGCATTTTTAAGTTTAAAGTTTCTAACTAATTATTTTCAAGTACATTGTTTAATCTTCAAGTTTGATTTAATAGAAACAAACTTATCACTGCAGACTTTAATACACTCAAAATGTCAAGAAAAAATATATTATAGAATGTATTTATAGAATATATATTTTATCTTATTTTATTAGATGTGTAAGTTGCCAAAACAGGTACAAAATTACAGCATAAAAAAGCAGATGAAGTTCTACTTTTCATACAGGAATGTACATTTGGGTGCATGTAATTGTAAAATTGTTATATCATTGCTCAACGTTTGATGTAAAGCCTTATATGCTGTTTGTGGACTAATACAAAATAAATAAATCTATGCATACCTGTTTAATATCAGTGGTGGTCAGGGCTGGAGTCTTTGGTTGAACTGCCATGTCTAATTCACCTTTTTTAGGTAGAATCATTCCCTTGGAATACTCTTAAAGAAAAAAAATATATGTACGCACAAAATTAATTGACTGCTATGCCAGAGAAATAATAAGGATTCAAATTTCAAAAGAACCAAGTTATATCCAGTATACTATCACTTTTTCAACTACTAAACCCTATTTCCTAGCCTTCTAACATAACCTCAGAGGATAAATTATACAGACATATACAAGGTGAGTAAGAATAGCCTCCTTGATTTTAATACAATCACTGAAGAGCGTGCAGATAAATTAGTTGTGTAGGAGTAGTGACATTAGCTGGGGAAAATGACACTATTTTTAGTAGTTATCATGGAATGATCTGGTGAGGATCAAGGTTACGCTGTAGAACCATTCTTTAAGAATCATAATAGTGTGGTGCCGATGCAGAGGGCACTGTAGTCTAGCAATGAAGCACATTTTCACCTCTCCGGTGGAGTAAATTAGCAAAATTTTCATTATTGGCCGACTGACAACCCTCGCGAACTTCACCCAAGACCTCTTCATAGCCTCAAAGCGACATTTTGGTGCATAATGTCCTCCTTAGGCATTATTGGGTCTTAGTGTTTTAAATCTTGAGGTTAAACTGTTACTATGAACTCTGTGCACTATTGTGAGATGCTGGAAAACTTTTTAATCCCCAAAATGGAAGAGTATGGTGAAGAATATGACACAGAAGCCTTTTAGTTTCAACAGGATGGTGCCACGGCACATACCACCTGTCGTTCATGCCAAATCCTGCAAGAACCATTTCCCGGCCATTTGATCTCCTTACGAGGGGATTGTCCATGGAACCCTTGCTCTCTGGATTTTTGAGCCCATGTGATTTCTTTATATCTCAAAGCTGAGGTTTACAAATTTTGACCAAGGACCTTGAAAGCTCTTTAGGAGGCAATTACAGATGTCATCGCTGGAACAACGCAAGATATGCTGAGAAGAGTTTTTGAAAATTTTTTTTTACGACTCAACATGTGCATTGCCCACCAAGTTCGTCACCTGGATGAAATTATTTTCAAAACCTAATGAAAATAAAATGGCGTTGTATGTAGTTTCAGAAATAAAAATGTTTTTAATTATCTTGGTTGCTTTTTTATACAATTTACCAGTCAAATAAGGGAGTCCATTCTGACTCACTCTGTATTTGACACATAGGCAAATACATGAACAGACAACATCTTCAAGCCATATAATTCTGTAGAAATGATTAATAATTGTCAACCGCAATGACAAAATTCCAAAAAATGATTTCTCAGACTGTGTTGTTTTTCACATAAGGTTATTTTTGGAGAAATTTCCAAAAATTCAATGATACTCGAGCAACAAAATACTTCTAGTATGTGTGCAATCATAAATGTCTCCTCATGAAGGTTATTGCATGAGTTCTGCGTTCAGTGTTTCAATTCATTAGGTTCTCCAATTGATCATTAAGCCATTTCCCATCTTGCAAAGTTTGATTTTATGACCATCTAATGCTGGATCTGCAATCCAGAACATCCATCGTTATCTATTGCAATAGAAGTGATTCAACTTTTCATTCAATTTTTTGCAAAAAAAATTCATATCCAAATAGTATGATTCATTCAAAAATTCATATCCAAAAATTCATATACAAATACCATGCTAATATTATAAAAATATTATTCCCACAACTAAGATTGTTAAAAAAAAAGAAATCCAAAATGAATGTGTTAAGCAAATTATCACATTAAACTGGACAATACGATCGATACCTTAATTTTTGGAAAATGGCTGATTGATCTTATCAAACCAACATTTATGAAAATAGGCAATTTTCAATTACAGCATGAATCAATCACCAACCTGCTCAGCAGAAGCCAACATTCCCCTTTTATTTTATATTTATTTATACATATACCCTGCAAGCCACCACCAGGGTGTGAATACACACAAGAATAATTTTACCCGGATATGACCCTCCCACGGTCGAACAACGTTATTATGATCCCTTATCGTTCATTAAAAAAATGACATCTCAAATCTATCTGCTCTACCCTTAATCTATCAAATTTTATTAGTATAATGTCTCATACCATACAATGGGTGTAATAATACATTTTCCTAATCACTGCTCTAATACCTCCTTCCAATTTATGCAAGGACTTCAATCTGTTATTTCACCTTCTCCCCATGAGTGATGCCTAGCCTAGCAGCTCTAATATTTTGGATAGACTACTAAGTTTATTATAAAAACCTTTTACAAATCTTGCTCCTCTACAGTCCATATGACCCAATTTTGCAATTAATTCTACTAGGTGAGGATCCCATATACTTGCAGCATATTCTAAAGAGGTCTAACCAATGACAGATAAGATTTCTCTTTAACCTTTCCATCACATTTACCAAGTACTCCTCTCATAAATCCTTATTTTTTGTTAGCTTGTCCACATATTCCCCCTAGTATGTGTTTCACCCAGGAGAGATCGTGAGTTAGGGTAATGCCTAGGTATTTAATTGGGTCTACACATTCCATTTCAGTGTTCCCAATGCAGTAGGCATTCGGAAGGGAATTGCTCTTTTTCCAAATATTTATGACTATGCACTTGCTAATTGCCAAGTGTCACACCAGCGTTGTAGAGCATTAAGGTCATCTGATAAAGCTGTTGTGTCCTCAGGTTCACGGATATCACGGCAAACCACTGCATTGTCGGCCAATAAATGTATCCTACTAAAGACTACGGAGTCGATGTCGTTAACGTTAAGTAGGAATAAATGAGGTTCGATGACACTTCCCTGGGGAACACCTGAAGTAACTTCCAATGCATTTGAGCTAACTCCATCTATCACTACTCTTTGAACCCGGCCATTCAAAAAGTCTTTAATCCAACCCCAGATATTTTTATCAATGCCATATGCTTATAGTTTACTACGAGGTACTTTGTTAAATGCTTTCTTAAAATCTAAAAAAATTGCATCCACTCGAACATTGCTCTCTCCCGGAGTAAGGATATCATGAACAAAAAGAGCAAGTTGTGTCGCAGGATCAACCTTTACGGAAACCATGCAGATTTTTCATTAGTAACTTCTGATTATCGAGGTTTCTCACAATCGAACTAGCAACTATATGTTTCATAACCATTGAACAAAATGGATGAGATAAATAGGTTTGTACTTACTTGGTTCCTCCTTGTCTCCATTTTTAAATATAGGTGTTATATCAGTCGTTTTCCTACCTCTGGGAACCTTGTGATCTATCACTGACTTCTTAAATATTATTTCTAGATACGGTGCAATTTCCGAAGCTAGATCCTTAAATATACGAGTGGGTGTTTCATCAGGCCATTTATTAGGCTTAAGATTTTCTGCAATGTTCTATTCTATTACTTGAGATTTCAACATGGGCATTGGTTGACCGGCACTATTTGGCAGCCTACCGGAAGCATTCGGACTGAGATATTAGTGAAGATGCTATGAAAGAAGGTATTTAATAAGTTAACCTTTTACACACTGCTGGTTATTCTTTTGCCTTTCTCATTTTTGAGTGAATTGACAGTTGACTTATTTCTCCTGCACTTCTCTTACATAAGACTGAAATGCTTTTGGATTCTCTTTCAAATTGTCTGCTAACCTTTTCCTTTTGATTTATTAAAATTGGCAATTTTCCACAAAATAAAATTTTAACATGACCGGTTTCAATGTAACTACATCATCTTCTGGTCGAAGTTGGTAGTTACATCAAAACCAGTCGTATTAAAATTTTATTTTGTGGAAAACTGCTAATTTTAATTAATCATGATATTCCACCATATCATGCCTGAAACGTCTCTTTTTTTTCCTTTTGAATTTTTTAATGCTTTCCGAAATTCATTCTTGGCATTTGCCCTAGATATCTTACAATCATAAGTCATCTCATTCTTTTTGTTGCTAGAGATACCATCCCTAATATTTTTCATCTTGGTATGACAAAGTATTTGATGTCGTCACGCCCTTTTAACACCTGCGTTGTACCATTTGGGTTCCATGTTATCTTTTATTGATTTATTGGGAATGAACTTGTTGACTGCTGAGCACATGATCCCAAGGAAGTGATTACATCTATCATCAATATTTCAGTCGTTACTATCTTTCCTAAAACTAGCATATTGATTCTATAGCATGTACTTTAGGCTATTGTAGTCCCCTTCTTTAAAAAAGTAAATTTTCCTTTTAGGCTTTTTATTTTGGACCCTATGAAGGGAAAAATTAGCCTTTACTGCCCTGTGATCACTAATTCCTTTTACAGAGTCTAGAGTTAAAGACTTTTTCAGGAATATCATTGCTAACATACCCAGAATATTATTGCCCCTAGTTGGTGAAGTGACAAGTTGATTCAATGAGTTCAATGTAAAAGAATTCCATAGAAATTCACAGATCATTGTCTTTACCGCCCCCTTTAAAACTATATATGTTCCAGTCAATACATGGGACATTGAAATCTCCACCGATTATAACATCGTGACCATTGTGCTGGGATAACACTTATTTTCAGCAGCAATTTGAAAATATATTGATATCCTTCTCAAATTTGCTCCTTGAAGTGTCCTTTAAATCACTATGAAATAGTCTGAATGCAATTACAGAAAGAGCCTAAGTAAATGTATTGCTGGTGGTGATTTCCATGGCTTGGCTACTTTAGTAAAGGATATAAGTCAGATTAATCAATTTCATGGGAACGTAGACAATAGGAAAATGGTGGTGGTGATGATATGTAGGTGTGTGCATAAATTGTCCTATCCCAATCAAAAGATTTTCATTTCTTTGCTCCAGCAATATGCTTTGTTAATCAATAATAGAAGACTTTTAAAAATGCTATGGATTGAATGAAAAATCTCTGTGATATAAAGTCAATATATTATGCTTACCTTCCTTAAGGAGAGAGAGATAAAGTGCCAATTGCTCCCTCACTTTCCTTCGGCCCTCTCCGTTTAACAACTTCTTTGCCTTTTCATAGTCCATGCCACTCTCTTTCACAGAAATCAATACCTGCCAAAGGTAGGAATGATTTCAACTATAAACAAATGTGTCAACAATTGTTGTAATCATGTTACAATAAGTTAAATGTTGCAAAATTTAAAATAATTTAAATACTAGAAAATTACCATATTTGATATCTACTTTAATGACCTTTCCTTAAATTTATGAAGTCATTACGAAAAAAAAGGCAAAATTGTATTGAAAACACCATCTACTATTCTAGTATGCATTAAAGATTTAATCACTATCAAAATGTGAGAAAATTGGTATTCTTTTCATTTGCTAGTTGAGTTTCAAGTTAAACCAAGGTACAATTTCAAATATTTTATTGGTACTACTGTGCTCATTTACTTATCAGCACAATTTCAGTATAGACAAAAGAGCTAAGTAATAACATAAAACCATATTTCCTACAAGTTAACTCAAATTGTTAGATAATGTCTTGAGGCTTGAGTAGGTTGCAGATACATTTTCCCATTATACATATGTATATGGTTCCTGGAATAGTCTAGGGTAGTGTGAATTGCTTTTGAATTTACTGAGTCGTAGTTTTTCTTCATTTTTCCTAAACACAGATTATATGATCACCCAAGGACAGAAACAAAGAATCAAATTTCAACTTTTTGCCATCGCTGAGAGCTCTGGTCATCTACTCCCCTTGCTTGTTAACACTTTCCAAGAGAAATATGGAAAACTGTCCAGCAGAGTGAAGTAGATTCAAGAGCCAATCAGAGTCCCATGGGACTCTGATTGGCTCTTGAACAGAGACTCTTGTAATTGGCAGTCAATGAATGTAGTAAATATCTGTCAGCTACCAAGATGGATTCATTGTGAAAGAAACCCAAAAACCTCAAGAGTAAAATTTCTGCAATGAAATAATTATTGCTCAATAACTCCAGAGTAAGGGGATGTCAGAATGGGTCCAATGGACCTTCATTGAGCTAGTGAGTCATGAAATGGGAATTTAACATGCACTCTCCCATTTCATACCCTTTTCTCTGCTATTTGACTTCCGCTCTGTTTTTTAAGTACGTCACACTGCACCACAACTGATTTTCTGCATAAAACATATACAACCCTAATTACATAACACCACCAACTGCAATGGAAAGTGATGAACCCAACCTGGATGGTAAAAAGCTCACTCTCTGCACATGCAAGAGAAGATGCTCATTACTGTATTCTAGAGCCTATGATAATTAAAAAAAATAATTAGTGGCTGGGCACCACCAGCATCATAATACAATTCCTTGAAAACTTTAAAAAAGGATTTTTAACATATTAAATTTAGGATCATTCTTCAAATAGAATGAACAAAACATTTTGAGTTGCCTATAATCTGCGTAACCTTCAATGATATTTCCTATCCTGTCCAAGAAATATGCGAAATGAGGCCATAAACATTATTTTGCAAAATTTAGTCTACATCCATTTTTCCCATTCAAAGTACTCTCCATCCTTTGCCATACACTTTTTCCATCTTTTTTCCACTGTTTGAAGCTCTCTTGGAAATACTCGGCAGTGATACTTTTTAGTTGCCTCATCATTTCTTGCTTTATTGAGTCCATTATCTTCCCGTTGATGTCCCCTCAACACATTTTTGCATTTTGGGAATAGGAAAAAGTCACAGGAGGCGAGATCTGATGAATAAGGAGGATGATGATTAAATTTTTGGTCAGAAACTGGCGAACAATCAATGCAGAATATGCAGGTGAATTGTCATGGTGATGGATCCATCCATTATGTTTGGTTAAAATAGTGTACTGTAGATTTTCTTAAATTCAGTTAATTAGCTAACATTTGGACAGTTTTTTGACAATCAGTAATGGCAAGAAACTGCACACGATAACTGTTGTCATCATCACAGGTGGTTGAAGGTCATCCCGGCCTTGCATCATTCATGGCGTCTTATCTTTAAAATGGTTAACCCACTTGAAGACAGATGTTTTCTTTAGAGCATTATCACCGTAAACAGCTGTCAACATTTCAATAATTTCTTGATAACTTTTACTGCAATTCACCAAAAACTTGATGTTGATTCGTTGACCTGTGATTTTGTCAATTTCCATTTCAACACACAGTAAAAACAAGGACAACAGAAACTAACATAACTGGCACCATACGCACAGCTCAACGATCCGTCAAGCACAGATGGCTCATTGGGTCTCGGGCAATTAGCGCCGCTAGGGGGCAGGACTATAGTCCACGTCATGGCCACCAGATTGCACCAGTTTGCACATCTATTGCACAGACAATGTACATATTTGGCTTAAATGAATGCTGACCTGGTGCTCTGATCCTTCCAAATCTCAGAATCACTCCAAGTCTCAATTTTCTTTTAAACATCATCTTTCATTAAATTCCAAGAAATTATGGGTTATGCCACAACAGTAACTTTTAACGGACTCATCCGTTAATATGCATTTCAATGCAACAATATCAGAGAGTAAAAATCATTTGCCTTGACCGGTCATAACTGGCACCAAATGATTTTTACTCTCTGAAATTGTTGCATTGAAATGAATATTAACGGATGAGTTCATTAAAAGTTACTGTTGTGACATTTCCCGCAGTTTTTTGTGATTTGTCAAAGGTAAAAACAGCCTGAGGTAAAGTGTAAAATAAAGTTTAAAGTGAATGTAAGGAGAGTTTGCACTTTTCCACAGATTTATTGAAGTGTACGCCTTTCCCCCCCTACCCACCTTCCCTTCCCAACCGTAACTCAACATATAAATATGGACTCCTCACTGTTAATTTTGTCTTGTACCTGAAGATAACTCTGTGAGTTGAAACGCGTCGTACACTATAATAAATCTGTGGAAAAGTGCAAACTCTCCTTATATTCATTATGAAGAACTTCCATGACCGTAAGCCTGAATCTGTTGAACTTATTCGTAAAGTTTAAAGTGTTTAAAGTTGACTTCAACCTTGTGGACTGTGGTGCCTCGCGTACAACTCCGAATGCCTGTGACATTGTATGTAGAGTATTTCATCACAACATCTTGTTCCTTTAAGACCCACAAAATTTCAGAGGTTAAGAGGATGCCTCGATAGCTTAGCCGGCTAAAGCACTCAGTTGGACATCGAGGGATCCAGGTTCAGATCCCGGTCAAGGTAAATGATTTTTACACTCTGAAAATGTTGCATCTTTCATTAGCTGTCTTTTTCAACTACAAATTATTTTCATACTATTTTATGGCTACCTTCTTTTGAGTGCATCCAGCCAACGGTATATCCCTTATGTATCTGTCCCAAAGAAATCAAGAATCCACAAAATGTGCAAGTCTGATGATATATACAAAATGGTTGTTGAGTGAAAAGATGATAAAACTCACATCCACTTCATCTACGCTGTTCTCCTCACTTAAATTAGGGATATGTATAGTTCCTTTGGTGATTGTCTTTTTCCTTGACTTTGACTTGTCATCATCGCCATCCTTTGCTTCCTCCTCATCTTGCCCAATTAAAATAGCCTTCCACTTCAGCACTATGTCCCACTCATAGAAGAAGATAAGCTTTCCTTTCCGGTTATTCACTGATGCTTCACCCTCACAGTGGTCCACCTCATAAATTTTGCACTTATGACCTGCAGACAGAAAATCACCAGAATATATTTTAGCAATATCATACTATATATAGTACAACTAGAAATATATATAAAAATACTATTTGCACAAAAATTTTCACTGGAGACCCACAAATTACAGTCAAGAAAGCTACTTCATTAACCCTCTTACTGCAATCAGCCAATGTATTGGCTAAAACGTAAGCTGTTCTTTAAATCACCATAATTTATTGATTTCTATTGCATCTTGTGTATTGTTCATTTAATCATAAATATGCCATTTCTGCTTAAAATAGTTGGTTTTTCAATTTCAATTTTCGGGGCAACTCATTCTACTGGTATCCTCGTTTCTTTCACCGAGTGGTTTTTTTCTATCTAAGCTACGTCTACCATGAAAACCAACTGAAAGACGAATCTGTATGATTCTGCACACTTTTGAATGATTTATGATGAATGTGTTTCGATACTAACTGTTAAGATTTGGGCAAAGCTAATGAAAGCATTACCATGCAAACATATTGCTTTCCTTGCCTTCTGTCCTAAGTAATCATTTGGGCTCTTTGTAATATGATAACATTGTAAGAGTTTCTCTTTCTGATTAGGCTTGTTTCTTTTACTGCCTTGGAATAAAAAGCACACTGAAGACAGTATTTGAAGAACATGGTTCTCTTTTATCTTTGAGTTTGTGCCATTTTTCCCTTGTGAGTGTGCGCCTGAATCAAGTGCGATTTCAAGAAAATATGTAAATTATTATTTATCATTCGTCATGCATGAAGAAAATAGTCCAACGACAATGATGGTAAGGCATCAATACACTACAAGCATCATCGAGTCCCTTGGGGAGACAATGTGTTACATATGTCCTAGTGTAGTTGGATCAAATGCTGGACCTGAGCAACTTCCAGGTAGAAAAGAAAAGTGTAGTTTGTAGAAGAATATATAGCCAGGAGAAAAAGAGGTCTCAATCAGTGTGCAAATATTAAAAAAAAAAGGTGTGGATAGCATTTGTTTCATTAGCCATAGAAGTTAGATGAATGATCTGACAATACCTGTAAGAACAGACTTTTCTACAAAATATGACTTTGCAGAGGCAGACAGAAAGTAATGCAACTCAAAAGTAATTCTTTATTTTTTTAATAATTTTTTCCACGTGTTTTTGGTTTATTTTTCCAAGCAAATATATTGTTTTCATTAGAAAGAGTTACAAAATATAAAATACTATTATTTTTTAAATTCAAATATTTATTTCTAAAAATTGTTCATGTCAAGTAGACTAAAACAATTACAATTCTTATGAAACTGATGTCAAATTCATCCCTAAATGTTACCTAATTCAATTCCCATGAAATAAAAAAACTGCATCAGTATATCTTTAAAAATGACTTCAAAACATTTTTTCCCCCAGATGATACATTTGATTAAATTACCCTCTGCATTAATTGCTACTACCAGGGTTTATATGTCATCCAAGGACATGAACTTCTGGTTTGAAAGTGGCTCATCAATCATCAAGTATTGCAGTTTGGATTATTGGCGCACAGACACAATAGATGAATACTTATTTTGCCAAGTTAGAACAAGGATACAAAAAACTTCTTAGTACACTTTTAAAGTGAGAAAGCTTTTCTTTTACCAAGGATTAGAAATTCAAGAATTGAACTATGTTATTTATTTCATCATAATTAGTGAGATGAACTGGAATAATAGAAAAAACACTAAGCCTTCCTTTATAAAGCAGCAGACAACTTTGGCAATAAATTGTCAAAGTGGATATAAAAAATAATTTTTCTGGGTTTCACACCCCCAAAAATTTGCTGACATTCCTGGGTTGGTAGCATTCCTTTAAAAGTTACACTTAAGTATTTTTTTCCTTGAATACTTGAAAGATGAATCTAAATATACATTTAAAAAATATTTTCTCTGCAAGTTTACCATTTGCACTATTCTCCTCTTAAAACAGTGCAGCTTAAGAAGCCAAAAGGGTATACAATAATACACTGTCCTAATTTCACCAGTTTCCTATACATCTCCGTGGAATATATTTTGGTTTAATAACAACCCCTTTAATATTGCACACTTCTTATGCAAAGAGTTTTTCAAAAGAATTGGGCTTCACTTCTAGGTGTATTTTTCAACTTCAAAGTATTCAACCATGAAGTAAGAACATTTAAAAAATATCCTATGAAGCATACTAATTGATGAGCTCTCTATTTGCAACTAACTCATGGTGGTCAAGTGAAAGCTAATGAAAACTATTCCCAAAATCCTCCTGCTTGCCCAAAATATTAAGACTTCAAAAATTGTTATGAAATACCAGCAAATGCAATTGTTTTTTCACCAGGGTCACTTTTTACTATACAAATTGACATCATTAGAGTAAGCGAAACATAAGGCTTTTACTTGTTTGAGTTAAAGGTTTTTAGTAGAGCCCATCATTGTGTACAACGAAACTACCATTTATTTACAATTTATTTATTTTAACTTGATAAACAGTGATGCACAAAATAGGCAAAAAAGGTACTAATTGGCCATTCCAAAAAATAAAAAATGTCTGCATACATCATACCAATCATTTACAGAGCACAGGATAAAATTCTGTAATATCGACCTACATGCACATTAAAAATAATAAACAGTACTTCCAAATGAAAACTATAACAATGCTTATGTCATTACGCAAAAGACATCTCAGTACATTCTTTTTACTCAAAGACTTTCTTTGGAACAAAACAATACTATGCTCCATATCAAACACTCTCCTCACCTTTCCTTAGTCTTAACAGATCTCTAACAAGCTCTCTCCTTTTTAGAAACACTTCATTCACCATTGTGATTCTGCTCCTCGATGCTTACTGCTTTTGCTCAATTTTCTCATTTCAAATGAGTATCATTTAATAGTACACCATAACTTCTTTCAATGTCACATGAATAATGGTGTTGAGCCATATGTTACATTCCCCATACAATAAACAAAATCATTCTACTACAAAAGCTATTTGTTTTCTTGCTAACATTCCAACATGTGACTCTTGCAAGCCTTTTTTTAAAGCATGGGCTAACGTCTGCTTGCAGTTTGTCTTTAAAGTTCTGGATCATATGAAAGATAAACTTGCCCATTAGGACCTGATATCCATAACTACATCATCAGGGGTAATGCTAACTTCAACACTAAATACTGCAGACTGACCAACTTATAACTCATTTTATAATGTCATTCTTAATTACATATATACATTCTTAATTTTGCTGGTTGCCATTTGAGCCACTTAAAAAACTGCTGGTTTACATGGACCTACTCTCTCTAAGAACTGAATGCAACAACACTTACTACCAATATTTTCAAATCAAACCGCATTAGGACTACAGGCAAAAATGGGTTCATTGAACTTCATCACAAATTGGTAAATTGTACTATACTTTAGCTAAGAGAAACTTGAACAAAATTATATCAGTGAAATGTAATGAATCAAGTATAAGAAAATACCCATATTTCCTAACCTAAAGATAGCTGAACACAATTAATTAATTTTAACTGTGTGTATTGACTACAGGGAGAACAGAGATTTCCAGGTATTTTCATATTACTTAATCAACAACAACACAGTAAATTTAAAAAATACCCACCTACCTCAAGCTGAAATGACAATAAACATGTCTGATTAAACTTAGAACTTACGCTAGATGTCATTAATCTAGTGATGGCATCATTAACCGTTATGCTTACTTACCTTCACCCTCAAAAGCGAGGCCTTTGAATAATTCTTTTATCTTATCAATTGACCATACCGTTGCATTTTTCTCCGTCCTAAAAATGTTCGATGATAACAGCATTAGTAAATCAGTGACATACTGAATTATAAATTTACCGGTGTTTCTGTGGCAATATTCTCATATCATTCTGATTTTGCAGCACTAAACGTAAAGTACAAACGATTTAGTGTAAAGCACGATCCCATTCTCTTACCAATGCCAGTTATTTACATTTGTAGCATCAGGTCTTTCCTCAACAATCCACCGAGGATCGCCTTCTCCCCACTTTGCCATAATTGCTGTAATACAAATAAAAGTATAGTCATCCCAACTAAACCGAGGCATTTTTCCAAGTATCTATTGTTGCCTTAACCAATCTTCAAAAGAAAACTTGTGTCCAAACTTCTGTCACGTAATGCATTTTATCGACACCATTATTTATATTCATGCAAACAAAACTTACATCAAACGATGAATTATGTTCCCCTAATGTGATTACTGCAAGTTACCAAATAGTAATGGAACAGGTTATTTCATGGTACCTGCATTACATTAGTCCAATGGGTTATTTCAAAACGCATGCATTGAATTACATAATAGTAAGGTAAAGGCGCGCATTAAAAAAGAGGCAGTGAAAAGACGATTCAATTAATACTATCTTGACAGAAAGGAACTATATATCAAACATGTTACTGAATGTATGAATATTTACGTAGAGAGATTTATCCACAGAGAATTTATAATGACTAACCTCGAATAAGTATTTAATTTCTAATTAAAACTTCGATAAAAATAACTGTCCAAGTGTTTGTATTTATCACAGATGTAACAGCCACTATAGTTAATATCCACACGGCAGATAATCCTCGCACTTCGAGAACTTTGATTAACCTTTCAAGCTGAAATTTCTAGAGAAACAGCTGAGAATCGCGTTGCTTCCGATTCAAAATGTTCTAGAAATAATGATAAACTTATCTATAGTGATGAATTAGCCTAGTAGAATAGTGATCATTAGTCTTCAAATATTAATAATAGAATTAAAATTAATACAAAACAATAAATATCGTCAAAAAATTGTAAGTACCTGTTGAGAACACATGTTCCGGTTTTGACCTTCTAGAAACTACTTGCCGGTAATTTTGAATAAGTGACTTTGGTCTATAAAATACATTTTTAACTGATGGTGATATAAATGAAGAATTAGAAAACAATTAATATTTATTTGATAATTAATTTTACAAATGTTTACTCCTAGTCAAATTGATCTACAGTTTTGCCATTTTGATACGTAGCCAAACACAAATATGGTTTTCTAGAAAAGTACGTACTTACCGGATGGACAGGCCACACTTTTCTAAAAATGTAAGTCTTATGGCAAAATAAAAATGTAGAAAAATCTATTAACTGAAGGCATGAACTAGAAATTTTATTCGCATTTAAAAATAACGTAAAATTTGTTACATTATTCAATAAGATTGAGAATAAACTGTTTACCCTTTCCAAGCAATTGCCCTTCCACGAATTAGCCAATTGCAGTAAAATGAGAGAGATTAGGAGTAGAACAAAAAGGTTTAAGATTTCATTTGTTCACGAACGATAAGGGATTAATAACGTTGTCCAACCGTGGAGGAGTCAAAATATTGGGGTCAGAATTAGTCTGGTTACAATGGTAAGAATCAACCCCAGCCAAACTCTTACAAATGAGCAAAGGATGGGTGGAGGAAATTAGGAAGGAAAAAGAAATAAATAAATATAAATAAATAATTCAAATGAATGAAAATAGAATAAAATGATCTAGGGGGTTGAAACAGAAAGTGATTAAACAAAATTTAAAAAAATGAAAAATTAAATAGATAATAAGGCAGTTAATAATAAGTCTGGTTTGTATTTATCCCCTACCACACGGCCTAGCGATGGCTTTCAGGCTTGATGGCGCAGCTTGCATTACAAAAAATACTAAAAAAATACTAAAAAATACTAAAACAGTAGCCTTCTTCTAGTAACCAATTAGTGATACGTATTGTCTCCTTTTAGTCGCTCTTTGCAAGATAATCTATTAATATGAAAAATGATTTAAAATAACCGATGTTAGTCTTCATTTTTGCAGTCATCGTACAAAACACACTGTAATATATTTTTAAAAGGTTGAAAGATTATTAATGGGGAGTCGACGGGCAAGGAATAAGTATGACCACAATACTTTGAGTATAATGGTACAGGTGAGTTCCCAGTAGCATACCGAGGGAACGTACAAGCTCCTACGAGTATTCCAGTAAAATAATTCAGAAATCAATGACACATGGATACAGATAAGAAAAGATTCGTATGATCTGGAGTTCGTTGTATCGTAACATAATGAGGGACGTGATGATGTTGCGACGTAACGAAGTCTGGGTGTATTCCTGTATTCCGTACACCAAAATTAAGTTATCTCCCACAACAGAAATTACCAAGCTAGTAATAGTTGAAATACTATTTTCAATGAGAATTCATCGAAGTTACTGGAGAAATGAAACCAATTTAAAATTCCTTAATTTAAAAATTTTTGGCCACATCCGAAAAGTGACATGTTGATCCTATTAATAGAAGTCAAACAAGAATTGACAGTTTTGTTCAAGCATGTCAAAACTACAATTTTTACTACTTTATACCATCCAAAGTAGCACTTATAAGGTTTTACAATGCGATAATTTTAACTCCTTATATAAATACGTGAGAGAGTGACATTGCATAGTTATAATTTATGCATGTGAACAAATTGCAGTGAGAGGGGAAAGGGATTGTGTTTTTTGTGGAAGATAAACAATCTATACCTTGACGTTTTTCAATTAAAAAACTTTACTTTCCAATTTTCAAGAAACTGTAACAGTAAATTTAACGGAGTCACCCGCTATGTGTGCATTATAATGCAACAATTCCAGAGAGTAAAAATCATTCGCCTTGACCGGGATTCGAACCCGGATCCCTCGATATCCGGCCGAGTGCTTTAACCAATTTAGTTAGAGTTAGAATCCCGGTCAAGGCGAATGATTTTTACTCTCTGAAATTGTTGCATTATATTTACTTTCCAACATAAAATTTTATTCTCACGACCTAGGTTTCATTACAGTATAACAAAGACCTGATGATGCTATACTGTAACGAAACCTGGGTCGTGAGAATAAAATTTTATGTGGAAAAGCAAAGTTGTTTAAATGAAAAACGTCAATATGAAGATTTTCCACCAAGTTACGCCAGAAACTGTTTTATTTATTAATCTATACCTTCCTGTCTCTAAACTTCTTGATATGTACGATTAGTAGGAGCTAACGAGCTAACCAATAAACATTTACAATAATCAGTACAGGATACATAAATGAAGTTTTCGGCATAACAAGTGTATTCACACTATCGAACTTATGCAACGAGAAATATCAGGGATTATTACCCAAGGCTTTAATATCTAGATAACAATTCGAATGTTCGCTCTAGCCTCTGGAACTTAGAATTTCTGACCTGGACATTAATATTGTGGTTTAGGCATATACTCGTAATTTTCTTTCGTAATTAATTGCCCAAGTAACAAACAGTCCGATCACACAATTATCACACACTTGAATTATGGCCAAGATGATTTTTGTAAAATTTCGTGCATACGTGTCAATATCTCCAAGAAGAAGATGCCTGGATTGGGAACGTGTTAAGAGAGCGTTATTGAGAGCATGGTGAAAGGGGAAAAAGAACAGAGGGGGAAGACAAAACATGATGCCATGAGAAGGCGAATGTGTTACGGTGGAATGGGGAAAATGACAAGAGGAAAGGCGGTGGTGGGATAGAAATTGGCAAATGGTTGTACAGCTGCTAAAGAAGCAGCTGTTCCACTCAGGCATATTCAGCTAAAAGACATTCTCTCTGCAAATGCCCGGTAACTATGATTTTTGTCCTAGACATTGAACCCTATTGTAAACGTGCTTCTTTTCTTTCCACTCCTCTTCTCAAAAAGATTGGTTCGGGATAGGAAAGGCGGATGGGAAACAAAGAATATAGGAGAGCAGAAAATCCCTCAAACCACCACACTAAATTTCGACAAGACAACTGTCCACGGCAGGGAGACAAATAGTTATGTACCTCCCACGGCTCCCCCGATCGGGCCTAATCTTAAAACCAATCACATACTCCTCGTAATAGATTAAGCACGCCCAGCAGCACGTAATTTTAACTGTTAATCGTTGCCGTCATTACGAAAACCTCCTTCATTCACCAGTTCAGTAGAAGCCGTCACTCTACAAATGAGTTTAAATAAAATCATGTTACAAATGCAGGAAATTAAGACACGTTTACTTCCGAATTGATATTATATGAAAAGCAAAGTTTATGCAGAGTATTAAAAACATGTGCATCATAAACGTTGCGTTATATAGTACTACTACAACAGTTTTATCAACTAAATGCTATATACTTATACAGTTCGAAATTCCCAATTGAATATGGGGTCATTTCTGAAAAGTAATATTGACGATGAATTAATTAGTAAATACGTAAATATTTTGAAAAAATACAGTTGTACCATACAGGAAATATGTGCAGGTTAGCTCATCACACTGGGTATGCACACTGCGGCCGTGCCGTCGAAACGTAAATATCTACTGTAAGTGTCCTTCTTTTATGTTTCTGTGTGTGTATTATCTATTATCTTAGTGTTTGTGTATATATATATATATCTATTTACATTGGAAGGACCCCTCCCATGGACTACAACCTTGACGTGGTGGAAGGGTTTGTGCGTTCCGATGACCCCTAGAGCTGTGTTGGTGGGAGTAATAATAATTGCTCCTGGTAAGGTCACCCATGCCAGATAGGCCGAAGGCTAGGAGCCAGACGAAAGGTAGTCCACGCAGCGTCTGTTCCTCAATGAGGCGGCTGCAAAGGGGTCTGACCCCAGCGGGGCGGCCATTAAGTGATGGTGTCACGTTAAAAACACTATTGAGGCAGGCAACGGGAAACCACCTCAATTATCATTCCCAAGAAAATAATGATGGACGCAAAAGAGAAATTGAGTCCTGGCAACTGTGGGACTAGGCCCAAGGGGCCGTGTGTGGCGCTTGGCAGCGGGGGAGGAATGCCTTCCGCGGTCGTCATCCCACGAAACCCTTACAGGGTAAAACCGACGGCAGCAGGAAAGAAGGTTCAGAAGACGAAAGTAGTTAGAATAGGAACATGGAATGTCAGAACAATGTTGAGGACAGGCAAATTAGAGAATATTAAGCGAGAGATGGAAAGAGCAATTATAGATGTTTTGGGCCTATGCGAGGTGTGATGGAAGGATAGCGGGGATTACTAGAGTGACAATTATAGAGTGATATAGAGCGGCGGGGACGAGAGCCAACGAGGGGTTGCAGTAATATTAAATAAAGCGGTAGGAAGAAGCGTAGTCAACAAGGACAAGCAACTGATAGAATTTTACTCGTAGAGATTAAAGCAGAGCCGACGAACTTGGTCATTGTTCAGGTATACATGCCACCAAGCAACCACAAGGAGGAAGAAGTCGATAGGATTTACGATGAGTTAGAGGATATAATCGCGTGTGTTCCTGCATGGAAACATTTGATAGTGATTGGCGATTGGAATGCGACGGTAGGCAAAGGAAGAGGTGGGGGACTATGGGTTAGGCACGAGGAATGAACGCGGGGAGAAATCTATTGAGTTCTGCAGAAGACAGGGGTTAGTCATCACCAACACATAGTTTAGACACCACAAATGGCGTAGGTATACATGGAAAATGCCAGGTGACTCAGAAAGGTATCAGGTAGTGTATATTATGGCTAGAAATAGGTAGAGGAACAGTGTGATAAATTCGCAGTTTCCCGGGAGCGGATGCGGACTCTGACCACAATTTAGTTGTTATGAAATGTAAGGTCCGTTTCATGAAGATAAGGCAAGGGCGGCGGGTTAGGAAATGGAACGTAGAAGCATTAAATGGATTAACGAGGAAGGAGTATCAGCAGGCTGTAGAGAAAATGATGGATGACGACAAAGAACTGAGTACTATCGAAGAAAAATGGGAATGTATCAAGCAAGTGGTATCTAAAGCTGCAAAAGACACTATTGGAACGATTAACGGGGAAAGGATTAGGAAACCATGGGTAATGGATGAGATAATTGTAAAGATGGATGAGAGAAGAAGATGGAAGAATGTAAACACAGAGTTAGGAAAAATGAAGTACCAAGAGTTAAACAATTAATTGAGACGGGACACAAAAGAGCAAAATAAGAATGGTAGAAAACGCAATGTGAGGATATGGAAAGTTTACAGGGGAAGGGTGAAATTGATGCGCTATACAACAAGGTTAAGTTATTATCGGGAAGTAAGAAGGCAAGATCTGTGCTAACAGTTAAATATAAGTGGGGTTAGATATTAGTTGAACTAGAAAAAAATCCAAGAGAGATGGAAGGTATATATATAGAAACACTGTATGGTAAAGAACTTAGGCCAACAAAGTTGGACATGAAAGAGGATCATGACGTAGAGGAACATAACTTAGGTCCAGGCATACTCGACAACGAGATGGAAAAGACATTGAAGGAGATGAAAGCAAATAAGGCCATGGGGGTAGACAACATTACTGTGGAACTGTTTAAATGTTTAGGAAAATGTGGGAAGAAGACTCTATATGGACTGATTCATAGTATCTTTGATGAAGGAATCCGGCCGGAAGATTTTGTGAGATTGGTGTTAGTTCCTATTCCAAAAAAGGCAAAGTCTACGTCATGTGAGGATTACAGAACAATAAGTTTGATATCCCACGCAGCTAAAGTTATTCTCAGGATCATCAACAAATGGATAGAGAGTAAGGCAAATGATTACTTAGGGGAGGATCAGTTTGGGTTTAGTAAAGGAAGAGGTTCGCGTGACGCCATTGCAGTAATGAGATCACTAATCGAGAGGAATATAGAACACAATCAGGAGGTATTTGCCTGCTTCGTAGATTTCGGAAAAACGTTTGATGGAATGAATTGGGAAAAACTAATGCGTGTATTACCAAGAATAGGAATGGATTGGAGGGACAGAAGACTGATCCGCAAGTCTCAGACTGCTCAGGTGCGAGTGGGGAACGGGTAGTCCGGATGGGCAGTATTAGGAAGGGTTGTAAGGCAGGGTTGCCCATTATCACCGGTGCTGTTCAACGTACACTATGTTGAGGAAATGATTGAAGACACATGGGAAGAACTGGAGGTAGGAATGAAAGTCGGAGGGGAATTTGTAAAATCGGTTAGGTTTGCTGATGATCAAGCTTTAGTTGCTCAGTCACCCAAGGGGTTGCAAGCATTGCTGAGTGAATTTGAGGTTCAGTGCGATAGATATGGGATGAGAATCAATATTAATAAAACAAAGGTTATGCGATTTTCCAGAAAGAAAAAGGCTAAGCTGTACATTAAAATAGGACGGGAAAAAATAGAGCTGTTAGAACAGTTTACATATCTAGGAAGTGTTTTGGACCAACACGGTCAAAGTAAGGAGAAGAATTGCGCCAGGCAATGAGGCTTTCTCAAGGAGGAGGGAGTTGATGACGGGGACGTTGAGTAGGGAGGTTAGGAAAAGACTCATAAAAACTTGGATATGGAGCACAGCTATATACGGCGCGGAAACATGGTCGCTGAAGCAGGAGGATAGACGTAGATTGGAGGCTTTTGAAATGTGGGTGTGGAGAAGAATGGAGAAGGTGAAATGGACCGAAAGGAAAACAAATGAGGAAGTACTGGAGATGGTGGGTGAGGAGAGGGGTTTGTTGGGAAATATCCTATGGAGGCAGGAGAAATGGATGAAAGGCGTATTGAGCGGCAGTGAGATGTTGATGAAGGTAATAGAGGGGAGAATGTTGGGCAAGTGAGGAAAGGGCAGGAACAGGATAGGCATGTTGGACGGGATGAAGGGAGGAAGGAAATACACAGAGATGAAGATGGACCTGATGTTGTTTGCTGGATTGTGTTTTGTATATATATATATATTTATAAATATATATATATATATATATATATATATATATATATATATATATATATATATATATATATATATATATATATGTGTGTGTGTGTGTGTGTGTGTGTGTGTATCTATTTCCGCACACACAAACACACACACTTGCATACGCAAGCACACATACAATTTAAATATAATTGTTTATATATAATTATATCCCAACACCCACATATATTTCGAGGATCTATCGTTTAGGGAGGAAAATCATTTCCGTCCGGTTGGAAAGTAATTCTGGCCCTCTACGGGGCGCAACCAAATTCTTGGTTGATGGAGCGGCCAGTGTGGGTGCTCGTGTCCATCGGTTCGAATGAAAGAACGGGGAGGGGGATATGGTGGAGGGTGGGAGAGAAGGTGGGGTGAGGAGGGATGGTAAAGGAGAGAGAGAGAGCTAGAAGAGTTTGGCTTCAGGGAGAGGGAGTGATTCGACCCCGCGCGTTTTAAAACATTCCCTCCCTCCGCGCCGACACTGAGGAGCATGCGCGACGGGTTGAAGGAGCGAGAGGGAGGGGATCGCGGAAGGGAAGAGGGTAGCATCTCCTCTACACACACACACACGAACGCACACCCCCTCCACACTCAACAAGGCTCCCTGGTCCAAGGCTCGCCACCTCTCTCCCCCTCCGAATTCCCCTCCCTCCCCCTTGGGAGGGGAACGGAAAGAGGGGGAGAGGTGCGGGAGGGGTACGGGGGTTATGTGTGAAGGGAGGGTGGAGGTAGAGGGAAGGGGTGAACTGTATACAGAGAGGAACCCCCCAGTCGTCGAAAATCAATGAACGGGACGCTTTGCGCTGGCGCGATCCAAAACCCTGTTGGGGCGGCGGCGGCAGGAGCGGAGTTGGGGGGAGAGGTCCCGGCCTCCGTGGATGCCGGGACGGGGAATGGGCGGAGTCGTTTGGGGGGGGGGAGGGGTGAAAGGAAAAAGAGGTGTGGGGGTCGGAGGGAGGGATGGACGAGGGGGTCGGGGGCGAGAGTGAGAGCGAGGGAAGGGGTCGAGGGAGATTGTTAGGGGGCGGTTAGAGGGGGGGAGGAGGTTTTTGGCAGCTAGCTGCCGAGGGATACGGGGAAGAGCGCGAGATAGCGAGTATCTCGGCGGGGGAGGGAGGCAAGGAGACCGAGGGGAGGAAGAGGGGCGTCTCCCCCCCTAACCCCCATCTCCCTCTCTCTCCCGTGGAGGTACCTACCGTGGCCTCCGCCGGAAAGGTGGGGTGGGGCACCGCCGCGCAACAGAGTGGCTACCGGCTTCAGGACACAGGAGCGCGAAAAACCTCCCTCCCAACGGTCCCTCCCCCCTCTGTCACGCACATACCTCACCCCCTGTACTCTCTCTCTCCTCAATGGGAGAAGTGATGGGGTCGGAGGAGGAGGAGGCAGGCGATAGGGGTGGTGGAGGGTGAGGTGGCGGAAAGAGGGTCCGGGAAAAGGGTTCCCCCGAGGGTGGGGGTGCGGGAGGGTGGGATAGAAGAGCAGGAGGAGGGGTGGGTGGGTGGGAAGGGTTCGTCCTTTCGTTCGGCCGGGACCACAGGACGTGGAGGGGCGGGAGGGGTGTGTCGGAGGGCGGACGGAGAGGAAGGAGAGGAGGGGAGAGAGTGAGAGGGGTGGGGGTGTGGCAAAAGGGGGTGTGTGCTCTCGCGGAGAGGGAACGGGAGCAGAAGAGCGGGGAGAAGGGCTGGAGGAGTGGCCGGACCACCACCTCCGGAGGCTGTGCCAGATATCTGGACCTCGCCGCGTGCCGGTGCTCTCTTCGTTTGCGCGAGAGGAGACTCCACGGCGGAGGGATCGTGCACCCTCATCTCCCCCCCGGAGAACTCTTCCACGCGTCTCGCGGGTGGACTTAACGTAGTGAGTGGTGCCCTCCCTCTCTTTCTCTCTCTCTCTCTCTCACGAAGGGGAGAGGGACATACATTTATATATTTGTATGAGAGTTCTGCACGCTCCTCTTCCGACGCCGCGGGGGTGGAAAGCAATTTAAATACGGGCGAGAGCGTCATGTTCGCGAAAAAACACGTACGCGAGTGCACGAGAATTTCCTACAAAGGCATATGAACACGGGCGGGTTGTGTCACGCCGCCAATCCGCGCGCCC
This sequence comes from Hetaerina titia, assembly GCA_037158775.1. NCBI lineage: Eukaryota > Metazoa > Arthropoda > Insecta > Odonata > Calopterygidae > Hetaerina > Hetaerina titia. The sequence goes on along the minus strand of CM073773.1, from coordinate 102,550,559 downwards.
CCGGAGTGTAAATATCCGTTCGTGCTCACCCACGTTCCGGACTCGACAATTCCCCCAAATACCCCTCTCCCCCTCTCTTATTCCCAC